>OU618551.1:13205524-13883024 GCA_914829495.1 Eilema sororculum
GAACCGACTAAAACGCACGCCGTCTTGGATCCTTGGTTGCCGGAGATGAGATTGCCAAAAGCATATCTCTCGCACCCCGGCAGACCCAGGACCATCTCTTTCGAGATGGCCCCCTTCGGGTTGTGGGGACCACAGGGTCCCCGACTAGCCCCGGGTACGGGGAGGCGCCGCCGCGGCCTGCTTCTGCTAGGGTGACAGGCGGCTCCACCGGTCACCCCCAGGCCAGCGCTCATGGAGGACGGAGGTCGTTCTGCGACCTCCGACGTCCGGTTCGCCTTCGCTCTGCGCGGGCTTCCCGGGCCCGGAGTCTAGTCCGGACCCGACCGGCCGCCTCCTTCTCGAGCATTACTTACTCGCAGAAGGAGGAGCCGCACCCCAAGCGTTCGCGTATCGTACCATCGCAGCTTTATGACACTGGTAAAAACCGCTCCGAAAGTTCTTAAGCCGTCCTGGTTGCCATACGAACATCTATTGCTGTCGTTACGGGTAGTAGAAGCCCTTAAAAGTCCGACTAGTTTAACTAAAGAACTTTGATATCGAGAAGAATCAGTTGTTAAGGAGTCGGCCTTACGATCGAGAGGTCTCGGGTTCGAATCCTGGCCAATCGGTAGTGTACCGACGTGAACCCACTCCTAGCACAAGCAATTTAGCTTAGTTGGAGGGGTTAGAGGGAATATTAGTAACTTCGGTTCTAATATTCTTAAAAAAAAAAACAGTGGTTGTTCTGGAGATCAGGGGTAGTCGCTTCATGAAAAACACCGAAATGAAAAGCCGACCCCAATTAAGTTGTGGAAATGTTCAAAAATTCATGATTACTTACGATGGATTGCTCAATAACTCCCTCAGCTTCTCATCGAGCTCGTCAGCCATGTCAGGGGAGAAAGTGACCTTGAGTGCGAACCCAGCTTTCCTAGCTCGCTCAGCATTGGCTGGCTGGTCTCCGAACACAGGGATTGCTAGTAAGGGAACACCAGCTCGAATAGCCTCCAGACTGCTGAGCTGACCTCCATGGGTTATGAAGACTTTCACGTTCGGATGAACTGTAATCATAAAAAAATTATAATGTTACAAATATTTGAAATTCGTAAAAGATATTTTCAGTAGGTAGGGCCGAGTAAAGTACCTTGTGGTACTCCTTAACTGATATATCGAAATGTTTCAAATAATACGATTTGTAATAGTACATTATGATATAAGTGCGGTAAGTTGAAAATTACAGCCGAGGCGATATTACTAGCCCGAGCCATCGGCGAGGGCTATAAGGAAGCAGAGGCTGTAATTTTCAAAGCGCACGTATGTCATACGAAGTTTTATAACATATTTACGAGGAAATTAATAAAACTCTGACTTTGTTAAACAGCGAAAAGAAAAAGCGCGCGGAATTATTTTTACTTGTCCACAAATAAGCGATGCGCGCGCATCAACGTTTTTTTTAGGCAAAGGTACAAAAACAGCCAGTATCACTACATATTATAAAACAAAGTCACTGTCGCTGTCTGTCTGTCCCTATGTATGCTTAAATCTTCAAAAGTACGCAACGGATTTTGAAGCGGTTTTTTTTAATAGATAGAGTGATTCAAGAGGAAGGTTTATATGTATAATACATGCATAACATTGTAGAGCAACACTGCTAAATTTAGAGGTTTCTAATGTCATGTCGTAAAAAAGCACATTTTTTTGCGCTTACATTGCAAACGCTGGCTGAACCCCAAGAGATAAATCAAAATGATGTACTATAGTATTGTACACCTCAAAAAGGCCTACATAAAAGTCCGCGATAGCATATGTCTATCTATTATGGGTAGCCCACGGTAACCATTTTTATCTTTTACAAATTATAATTTTTTTTATGTGTCATTTTGGAAGCTATTTTGAACAATATATTGTTATTACTTATCCAATTAAATACTTCAGATACGTTGTACATTTAATGTAGATCAAAATTGCCATTCACACTATATAATTATAATGCATACTTTGGAAGCTATCGCAATATACAATTAACGCACGGCAAAATAAATTCAAGCAGAAATCCCGATTGACATTAGAAACAAACATTACAAATGTCATGTCGTAAATAAGCACATTTTTGCGCTTTTCTTGCGCTTACATTGCAAACGCTGGCTACACCTCACGAGATAAATAAAAATAATGTACTACAGTATTATGCAACTTAAAAAGGTCAATATAAAAGTCCGCAATGGTATATGTCTATCACTTACGGATAACCCATAATAACCATTTTTATCCTTTACATTTTACAGAAAAAAAATGGCTTATTTACGAAGTGATTTTAAGCAATACATCATTAATCTTTATCCAATTAAGTAGGTAGGTACCTTAAATGCTTCTCTGAAAAGATCAAACCTTTGGCCACACGTTCATAAGCTAGAGCTTAGAACCAACATGCGGGTTGCATTGTCTTCATGTGAGAACAGGTTTTTTTCAGAGATGTTGCAAAAAGTTGGCAATGGAGAGTTAACACAAAGTGATGGAAGGATTAACCTAGAAAACCTTTGTGTTTAGATAGACAACATGCACGAGTTGATCAACAATGTCTATCCTGACATTGATAACATAAGTTGTAAGACTATATCTTGGTTTAAAGAAAGAGCAATTCTGTCACCAACTAACGAACAAGTAGATAAGGTAAATAATTTGATTCTTTCAAAGGTTGATGCGCCGATGCAAATATACTACTCGGTCGATACTGTCATCGATTTGGAAGAAGCTGTTCATTTTCCTACAGAATTTCTAAATTCTTTGAACCCGTCTGGACTCCCTCCTCATAAAATGGTATTGAAAGTAGGTTGTCCTGTTATTTTATTAAGAAACCTGAATCCACCTAAACTTTGCAATGGTACGCATTTGCTGGTAAAATCACTAAAAACGTTCATAATAGAGTGCACAATACTCACCGGATGTGGTACCGGAGAAGACGTATTAATTCCCCGAATTCCTCTGATACCATCAGATTTACTATTCCAATTGAAACGCCTACAATTTCCGGTAAAGACATCTTTTGCAATGACCATTAATAAATCGCAGGGTCAAACTTTCAACGTTGCGGGCTTAGATTTGAGCGTTGAGTGTTTTTCTCATGGTCAATTATATGTCGCTCTTTCAAGAGTAACCTCTAAACAAAACATGTTTGTATTGTCTAATGATAAAAAGCTGTAAACGTTGTTTATAAGGACATTTTGTAGTTGGTAAGTATATTTAGTATCAGTATTGCACCCGTGCGAAGCCGGGGCGGGTCGCTAGTTACTAATAAAGTAAATTAATATTTTTGTGTTTTTGTTAAACGTTGATGCGCGCGCATCGCTTATTTGTGGACAAGTAAAAATAATTCCGCGCGCTTTTTCTTTTCGCTGTTTAACAAAGTCAGAGTTTTATTAATTTCCTCGTAAATATGTTATAAAACTTCGTATGACATACGTGCGCTTTGAAAATTACAGTCTCTGCTTCCTTATAGCCCTCGCCTGGAATAATCCAGATAAATGGTTGTAATTTATTGTCAAAATTAATTAAATTAAAGAATTAAAACCTCTTTGCTAAGATTTTTAAAAGTATCGTTCATTTTTAGACGGAGTATCTTAAAACTTTATTAAAAAAAAACACGTGCCTTTTACATTACATTATCGCACAAGTACGTAATGAGATACATTACGATATTGAAATTGGTGTAATTACAACCACTTTACGAGCAAATATGTTATAAATGATATTTTCAGTAGGGCCGAGTAAAGTACCTTGTGGTACTCCTTAACTGATATATCGGTAGATTTCTGAAAGTTAAGCTTTTGCTAGCTGCTTCCGCTAAATCACTAAACTCATTTTCACGACCTACAGAAAGTTATTGTCAGGATAATAGTAGCTACTAAAATATAATTATAATCTATCTGTGTCCAATTTCAGTCGCTCTGTCTATATTCGTCAGATCGTTTGGCGTGAAAGACGCGTTATTTCAATGGCAAAATGTTTAATGTAGGATGAAATTCATTGGATAACAAACGTGAATATGGTTTATTCCATTTGGGTCCATATCGGCTCACGTATTTTTTTAAATCCTATTCTCTTTCTTACTACCGATTTGTGTTCATAATCATCACTCTTCACAATTTTATTTTTTATACTTTTTTATTCATACATTTTTATTACTATCATCGGAACTCATAACAGTTAGTGATTATAATTTAATACTGTTACCACCAAGAACCAGTTTAAATCCATAACTTTTTTCAGATCTTTTTTCTTCATAACATTGTATTATCAAATTGCTTTAATTAATAATGTTGTTACTGCGAACGTACTTCAACAAAAATTCTTTTTACATAAATTCTGTCTACTTTTCTAACAAAAAAATGTTTCTGGCACTTCGCCGGACGGTGATCCTCAGATGAAAGGAGTTGAAAAGTTATGTAAGACAATGCGCACCCATTCCATTTAGAACACTTTTCTGGTAGATTACACCTTTTGAAAAGCCCTGCTCTTGTTTCTCTAAATATTTTTTTTTTATATATGACACGTCAATTTGACTTCACCTCGCCTAATGTTAAGCTAAAGGCAAAGTCTCGGAAAGAGGGTCACCATCGTAAACATTTACCATGTTAACAGTGGTGGCACTCAGCTTGACGGCCTCATTAGATGCCTTTTCACGCCCCGCTTAAAGGACCCGGGACTGTAGGAAGAAGGAAACACGTGAGCTGGCAGGGAGTTCCAGGTCTTAGTGGTGCGGCATAGGAATGAATCACTGAAACGCTTGGTTCTAGCAGGTATACTCCGCACCGTAAATGGATGACATCTTAGCCCTGGACGTGTCGTCCTGTGAAGGAAAGGGGAGGGTGGGACTAATTGGAAGAGCTCGTCAGAACATTCACCATGGTAGAGACGGTAGAAAACTGCCAAAGACGCAACATCTCTACGCATCTGCAAAGGCTTACTCTTTGGAATCTCAAGTAATAATTTCTTTTAGATAAATTTATTGGCTGACTGTAGAAACAGTGAAAAATATCCAACACTTACTCAGTAGACTAGGCTGCGGGAACCACTTCCTGACATGGACATTAGGAGGCAGTTCTTCCTTCATATCTTCCTCAAACTTCCAGAGGACAGGGTACGGCAGCTTAGCGAACTTAGCCAGCAGTGCCTTCCGCGTGGAAGCTGGTAAAGCTGCTGATTTGAGCACTGAACCCATGCTGAAGTAGATCACACCTTCCTTTGAGTTGTCTAGGAGATCTTGTAAATCCTGGAAAATTTAATAAAGAAGGAGGTTAGTTGAATTTCGGTGTTCGAGTTCTTTCCACTGTGCAAGCGTCGGTAGCTTAATGGTTAAGGAGTCGGCCTTACGATCGAGAGGTCCCGGGTTCGAATCCTGGCCATTACACTACCAGAGTGATCCTACTCCTAGCACAAGCAATTTAGCCTAGTTGGAAGGGTTGGAGGGAATATTAGTAAATTCGGTTGCTAATACTCTTAAAAAAAAAAAAATGAACGATGTGACGAAGCTCTGAACGTTGGTATTTCTTTCTGGTTTTGGAGGTGAGATTGTAGGCATGCCATAAAAACAGGATCCAAACCAAAAGAAAGAAAGATTTGAATGAATTTTTTATAGCATTTATTATGCTAACTGTTAATTTCGAAAAACATTGGAAAAAATGAAATGCTCAAGTGAGACTCGAACTCACGACCTTTCGCTTACAGGGTGACTGCTCTGCCAACTGAGCTATTGAGCACCACTTGAATCATTCCAAATTTTCCTTCTCTTTATATCCGTCTATAAGGGCGACGAGCCTATATCTGAGACTGAGTCTGGGCTGTATATATCTGTCTGATGTTAAACAACCCTATCCCTTAGTCGCCTTGTACGACACCGCATGGGAAGAGATAGGATGGCCCAAATTCTACTCTGCCGGGAACCACGCGGCGGAAACCTATTCCCGGGATTCATATTATCATGGTAAAGTCAGCGTCAATTTTTTTTTATTAGCTCACGAAACTGGACGTTACATATGGCATAAATATTACATAAACAATGTGTCGAGAAAGGATGTAAAGTCCTTCTAGAGGTGAACTCTACATGCATTTTTTAACATTAACGACGACGAAGTCTCAAATCCATACTAATTTTATAAATGTGAAAGTAACTCTGTCTGTCTGTCTGTATGTTACGCTTTCACGCCTAAACCACTGAACCGATTTTGATGAAATTTGATATAAGGGTAGATTAGACCATGAGAAAGAACATAGGCTATGTTTGGTCGCGATAACCGACATCCACGCGGGCGGAGCCGCGGACAAAAGCTACTTGATCTTAAACGTACCCCTTTTTTTTTTTTTTTCGTGCGGAAATCCCTTCGGATACCCCCTTCCGGAGCCGGAAGGGGAGGTTATGTCGGACTCGAACCGACTAAAACCGCACGCCGACTATGGGTCGTGGTGCTAGGCCAGAGGTGAGGTTGTCATCGACATATCCCTCGCACCCCGGCTGACCCAGGGCCATCGCTTACGGTCTAGCCCTCCTCACTCAACCTACCCCACCGACCCTCGATTCTACTAAAGCACTAAATTTAGACTTTATTTCTATAAGTCTAAAGTCCAAAATGAAATGAAAACAGTTTCTTTACACTTTTTCAATTACTCTGCAAAAAGTCATTTAGTTTTGAACTTTAACCGAATCGCTTTAAAGTCTATTATTTATTGCCGTACGCTTTATGCAGTGGGACTGTGGTTTGGCTTAAGCAGAATGGAGACTCTGTTTTATTGTTTTAAATGACATTATTGTCCGAACCAAAGTTATGAACTTTTGTTCTAATATTTGTATTACAACAATTATTATTAGTCAACTGGAAGGGGGTAAAAAAATAAAGTAAAATCATTCTTCCTAAAGAGACGAGTAAAGTACAGCCAACGAAGCGAGAGAAAAAAGGTAAACAATGTTTCAGCGGTTCCAAACTTTTTTATTTGATAATGATTACGTATCACTTCAAGCGCGTTCCAGACAAGAATGAAATTGCTCATAAGATGGCAGATCTGACAGTTCAGAACCGCTGTGCTGACAGCTTCCCTGTACTACGAAACACGCGATGACAGCAGTCGCTCGACCATTGTCGCGTACGTGTGATATGTGCGGCAAGGACAGAGAAAATAATCGCTAGTTATCGCAACGTAACTCAGTAGTGGTCGCTTAGTTTACCTTTTTTCTCTCGTCTCGTTGGCTTTACTTTGTTCATTTACACCTTTCTAACAGTTCTCACCTTAGGCAATGGTGGAGGATTCTCATCAATATGATACCCAGCAACGCCTAAGACATTGGGTGGGGTGGAGAAAGCTGGGTACAGGGACTCGTGGGTATTCGTGAATAGGATGGACACGTTGTAGAAGGCGTCGTTGAATGGTGGCAGTTGGACGTTGCGTCTGGCCGCTATGGGGGCGAAGAGGCGCTCGTAGAGTTCTACGGTAGCTGAGCGTTCGTACCTGGGAAAGAATACATTATAGATCACTGATGGCAGAGGTGTATTAACACCCAAATTTCGCCAACTATGATTTTCGGTAGCATGTAATAGGGGGCGAGCCTATTGCCAGACACTTAGTTATGGGCTGTATGTTTACTGTCAGATCACTGACTGACCTCCGTCCCCCATGAGAGCGCGGGCCTGGGGGTGACGGTTGGAGCCGCCTGTCACCCCAGCAGAAGCAGGCCACAGCGCGCCTCCACATTCCGGGAGCAAGTCGGGGACACCGCTGGCCCCCCTACCGGGGAGGGCCAGATCATAAGGGATGGCCCTGAGTTAGCCGGGGTGCTAGGGATATGTCGAAGACAACCTCAACTCCGGCCTAGCACCACGACCCTCAGTCAGCGTGCAGTTTTACGTAACCTCCATCTCCGGCTCGAGCGGGGGAGGTATCCGTGGGGATTTCCGCACGAAATAAAAAAAAAACTGTCGGGTAGAGAACAGCCCTATCCCTTAGTGGCCCTATTCCACTCCACCGGAAAAGAATTCAATATTTATTCGGTCGCCATCTTGGATGGGTGTCCATTTAGCGGTATTACACCACTTTCGTGTTTCGGAGCGTAGTCAAGTAAAGTCGACCTAGAAAGTCAATTGTCGTTACTACGGTCTTACGGAATCTGTAGCCTTGGAACAGTATGCTATATTTATTACATAGAGCTAGCAGTTCTTGGGTCATTGGGACGTGGGAGTGATTTGACCAGACATTTGTTTTATCGTGGTATGACTCTGACAATTGTCGCAAAATATGATCTTATCAGCGACGACGATTCTATTTTGCACTTTATCTTAAATCTGACATACATAAAGGCTACAGGAACGCAATCTTTACACATTTACCGTAGTCCTATTTTGTGCCTTTAATAATATTCTTGTCCATGTATTTTATTACTTGCATGTTCCTGCAGGCAACTATATTGTACTTTTACTTTTTCTGGTTTTCTATCTCAATTTTTTTTTTGTATCCCGCAGCATAACCTACCTTAATTTTAGTAATAAGTGGATAATGTTGTTAGTAGTATGATAACTGATAAGTAATAGTTTTCTAGTTGCTTATTACGTAAAACAATGAATTTGTACTACTGTTTGTTATCCCAAATAAAAAAAAATAAAAAAATTAGTATCAGGCTTTCTGCTTTACATTTTTTTTTGCTATAGTATGATCGTCACCGATATGCCGTGCTCAAGTGACGCGCGGTGTAGCGGGGGACGAGGTAAAGAAAGAGATAGTAAGAGCATGAGTCAACAGCGAGCGAGATACCGCCGTGAGCGTTGGCGTCAAACTGACCAAATCTGATCCGAATGGTCGATACTCCCTCGTCTCGCCGCGGATATAAGTACCTAAAGTAAAGCCAACGAGACGAGAGAAAAAAGGTAAACAAAGCGACCATTACTGAGTTACGTTGCGATAACTAGCGATTACTTATACTATCCTTGTCGCACATATCACACCTACGTGACAACGGCCGAGTGACAGCTGTCGTTGCGTATTTCGTAGTACAGGAAAGCTGTCAGCACAGCGGTTCTAAACTGTCAGATCCGCCATCTTATAAGCAATTTCATTCCTGTCTGGAACGCGCTTGAAGTGGTACGTAATCATTTTCAAATAAAAAAGTTTGGAACCGCTGAAACATTGATTACCTTTTTTTCTCGCTTCGTTGGCTTTACGGTTACGGTTTTCTGGCAATTTTAAGGTTTAAACTCACCAGTTGGTAATACACATGGCAACAGATATGACAATATTTACGACGCGGTCTTTCAGCGTCATTGGTCGTTGAGCATCGTTGAACATCACTGGTATAGTGTTTGGAGACCGTACTTCGTCGACTTGGGCTTCCATCAGAGGCATATATTGCATGGCGCTCAGTTGTATCCAGGGCGCTTGCAAAGCTGCTGGGAGACTGAAAAGACCGACATATTTGATAATAATAACTCTTTCATGCCTATGTACAGCATCAGAAAGATGTTGACAAACAAAGTGCTGAAAATGATCTTAATTTAGTTTTTTTAACACCTTCCAGTTGACCGATTTTTCTGATATTTCGTACACACCTCTAATTCTGACAATAATACCATATAAATGAATAAAAAGTTTTGATTTGCTCTCGTAGTTTTTGGACGATTTTGAGACTCCGTCGTCAAGATATTGACGCTGATTGTTACCTGCCTATGTGCTTTTTTTATTCATAATATATAATTCTAGCTGATGCCTACGGCTCCACGCACTAAAGCATAATTTTCAAATTTGGCACCAACTTCTTGCGTCATCTTTCGTTGGCCAGAGTCTAGACACGAGTGTCGCTACAACTTACCCACCATTTTAAAATGACATCAAACGTGTTGCCATTGTAGAAAAAGTGTATTTTAACGAAAAAGGTAGAAGTGGTACGATTTACAAGGCGGTACAATATATTCGACGCATTGAAATAAAACCACTTTTACGAATTCCCAAGGACGCCCAAATTTTAATAGAGAGGATGGATGGAACGTACCACCAGCTTGGGACCATCCAATCAATCAAACCCAGTAAACAGCAAATTCCAGCAAGACTTAACGACACATTGAGCTCATTCTGCGTAAATAGGAACACCAATAATTCACCATGATTCGGGTATTTGAGATAACTTATACTTCAAACTATTTGACAACTACCATCATGATTCACACCGCGATCATGACTGCTGAAAGGCAGCCGAAACGTCGGTTTAAAAGTAAATTATAACAAATATATCGCGATAGAATCCGTAAAAAACAATTGATTAAAAAATAAAAACCCGACTGTCACTGAAAAGACCGAAATAAGTTTGATAGCAGGCGGTACCCATTTCCCAATCATAAAACGAAAGAAAATTATTGGGTAATTTTTTAATCAATTGTTTTATTTTATACTTTTTAGTTATGATTATGACATATATCTTTTTGTAACTTCCTTTTTATACTTGAAATAAAAACTCAAATCAATAAGTAAGAAAATTAGCGAGAATGATTGTTTTGTTAAACAACTTTAAATCGTTATTTATCCAAAGGAACCTAAAGATGATTTTAAAATACCTATTCAACGACACCCCACTTGACATAAGGCGATTGGCACACTGCAACGCTCGACGCGGCGTCGGGCGTCGACGCGCGTGGACGCGAGAGAGCTTGTATAGTCCGAGAGATATTAGATTTTTTTTGGTAGGTAGGTGTGTGAAGTAATCTAAAATTTTGAGAAAAGTAAAGTAAAGCCATCCGACCATTAGCTCGATAGCCCAAACTATATTAACAACGCTAGAGATGAAAAGAAAATGATTAGAAGTGCAAGCTATTTTCGACTTATTGACTTGACATAGTATCTATTTTTTTTCTTATATTCGTGATCAGCGTCATCTATTAACGCAAAAAGAGACGTAACTAAGAAAATGCCATTTAGGTTGAAAGTCGCCTGCAGTCTCTGCGTGTTCCGATAACGAGCCTAAACAGTGGTGTCGGCTCCAATACCCGATATTGGGCATCGATATTTGACTTCCTCCGATCTCGGATGTCGGATATTGATATCGGACGTCAGTTGATGTGAAAGCGCTCTAAATTTGACGTTAAATAGTCATGTTGCATTGCAAAAATATTAATATAAAATTCGTCTCAAATACCTACACAGAAATTTCTAGCAGCTCTCGGACTAAAACTCCCTCGAAAATCACGCGCGTGATTGCAGATTTCAGTGTGCCATGACTCGCGTTTTCTGCTTGTACGCGCGTATTCAGTGTGTGGGACCCCGCGTTTTTCTATACAAAATGAGCTCCGTAGAGGCGACGAGCGCGACGCCGCGTCGACGCAACAACGCTCGACGCCGCGTCGCGCGTCGCAGTGTGCCAATCGCCTTTTTATCGACTTTTTTTTTCATTTTGACAATATGGCGTCTGGTTCTCGCTGTGGTGAATTTTGATTACTGTCATGTCTTTAGTGACACTCGCAAGGTTAAGACGAATCGATTGACGTAAGAATTATCAAAATCGGCCTATGCATATGGTCTCTAGAACGCCACATAGAAACAAACATACATACATACATACATACATAGACTGATAAACACATTACCCTCCTTTGCCTCGCGCAGTCGGGTAAAAAGTAGTTTTATTTCAATGAGTGACATTCGCGTAAACTTTAGAAAATATCATATTCGACTCTCCACTAATTTATCAGTACTTGTCATTCTATTCCATGATACGCCATTTGTCTAGGGACATATTTCTTACCCAGCCAAGACGTCACTGAAGAATATCTCCGTGACAACAGCATCAAACTGCGTGTTCGCGAGGGTATCCAGCACATTCTTGCTGGTGAACACATCAACTGTAACGTTCTTGGAGAATTCCTTCACGAATGCCAGCCCTCGGCTCGCAAACTTGGGATCCGTCATGTCAACTGGAATGTGGAGAAATTGTTTATTAAATATTGGAAAATTATCAACACAGGAAACACCACATTGAGTGAATCTGCTAAAAAGCGAGTAACCAGAGAACCAAGTGTTTTAGTGACTCATTCCTATGCCGCACCACTAAGACCTGGAACTCCCTGCCAGCTCACGTGTTTCCTTCTTCCTACAGTCCCGGGTCCTTTAAGCGGGGCGTGAAAAGGCATCTTATGAGGCCGTCAAGCTGAGTGCCACCATTGTTAACATGGTACATGGTATCATTAATATTATTATATCGTGTATGTTATCATTTATGTTTATTTATGGTTTTGATGCGACTTTTTTAATACAAGAACTTGCTCAGACTTAAAATCTGCCGTATTTTTGATCGCAATTAGTTGAGTAGAACCTTTTCCTGGCGAGAATCCCTTCGGCTACACCCCCACCGGAACCAGCGGGGGTGGTTATATCGGACTCAGACCGACTAAAACCGCACGGCCGTCTCGGGCCATCGGTTCCGAAGTGAGATAGTCACTCACTGGAATGTCCGTCGCACACCGCAATGGTTGAGTATGAACCGGAGAGAAAATAAATCAACTTACTATGTGCATAATGTTGAACTTTGCTTACATCGACTATACGTAAGGTTTTCGGCGGATTCTTCCCCACTTTCTCTGGATAGGGGGTGATCCATGTCACCTGGAATCATGAGAGAAGAAATACAATAGTAGATACGCTACACTTATAATGTGGCGATAATAAATAAATAAATATTCCACAACATTCTACACAACGCTATCTAGACCCATGGTAAGCTTAATTAACTTGTGTTATGGTATCTAGAATGCGGATAAACATACTTAGATACTTTTTTTTGTAAATATATACATATTATACATAGAAACACCCAGACAAGTGCAAATAGCCATATTCATGCATACAAATATTTGCACTGAGCGGGAATCGAACCCGCGCCTGCTGCGTGGCAGTCGCGTGCACTACCTCCACGCTACAAAGGCTTTTTTTTTATCGTGCGATAAATCCCCACGGATACCACCCCCACAGAGCCGGTGGAGGTGGTTACGTCGGACTCGAACCGACTAAAACGCACGCCATCTTGGGTCCTTGGTTACCGGAGGTGAGATTGCCAAAAGCATATTTCTCGTACCCCGGCAGGCCCAGGACCATCTCTTTCGAGATGGCCTCCTTCGGGTTGTGGGGACCAAAATGTCCCCATCTAGCCCCGGTTACGGGGAGGCGCACTTTGCGCCGCCCGCCTCGGCCTGCTTCTGCTAGGGTGGGCGGCGGCTCCACCGGTCACCCCCAGGCCAGCGCTCATGGAGGACGGAGGTCGTTCTGCGACCTCCGACGTCCGGTTCGCCTTCGCTCTGCACGGGCTTCCCGGGCCCGGATCGCTACAGAGGCTGTGATGGAGAAATAAATCAAATATCACCACTTCATCTCCTCCGAAGGGTGTCGTAAGAAGCGACTTACGGAAACATACGCAGACGATATCACTGCGAGAGAAGGAACACTCGACATAAAACCCTGTACCAACCCGTCTGGCCAGCGTGGAAACCACAGAAATATATTAGGATAGAACGGCAGTGTTCAGGTCACGCGTGATAATTTTTCACTGTAAATAATAATCACGAAAGATAAGAAATGCCTCTATTTTTCAAAATTACTCCTCCATTTTTATTTTGTAGTTGGAAATAGCACAATTGGCATATTGACGGTATTTTTAACGTGATTATTACAAGCTAGTCTTTTAAGTACTGAGTAAGCGTTCGAAAGTTCCTGTCTCATAGGACAGGAATTGTTTAAAAAGGTGCCACGTTTTTCCCGCTCATATGGCCGGTCTATCGTAATAATATTTCTATGGTGGGAAAAGTCAAATTGACGTGTCCTGTATAAAAAAAAAAGTAGGTCTAAGCTTCCCAACATTGGGAGAGGCCTATGTCCAGCAGTGGACTGCGATAGGCTAATTAATTGAGGTTTTTTTTTATACAGAACACGTCAATTTGACTTCACCTCGCCTGATGTTAAGCTAAAGGCAAAGTCTCGGAAAGAGGGTCACCATCGTAAACATTTACCATGTTAACAGTGGTGGCACTCAGCTTGACGGCCTCATCAGATGCCTTTTCACGCCCCGCTTAAAGGACCCGGGACTGTAGGAAGAAGGAAACACGTGAGCTGGCAGGGAGTTCCAGGTCTTAGTGGTGCGGCATAGGAATGAGTCACTGAAACGCTTGGTTCTAGCAGGTATACTCTGCACCGTAAATGGATGGCATCTTAACCCTGCACGTGTCGTCCTGTGAAGGAACGGGGAGGGTGGGACTAATTGGAAGAGCTCGTCAGAACATTCACCATGGTAGAGAGGTGCGCTATATATTCCAGTACTAGCTTTTGCCCGCGGCTCCGCCCGCGTGGATGTCGGTTATCGCGACGAAACATAGCATATGTCCTTTCTCAAGGTCTAATCTACCCCTATACCAAATTTCATCAAAATCGGTTCAGTGGTTTTGGGGTGAAAGCTTAAGATACAGAGAGAGACAGACAGACAGAGTTACTTTCGCATTTATAATATTAGTATGGATTCCTTGCCGCACCATAGAGTCTTGGAATTCATACCAGCTCACGTGTTTCCTTCTTCCTACAGTCCCGGGTCCTTTAAGCGGGGTGTGAAAAGAATGAACTCACATACACCTCATATAACTCCCTTATTTTACCCACTCTTGGGTGAAATTGTCAAGTCTTAGAACAATTTACCTACAACTATCAAAATTTGAAGTTTATAGCATCAACTTATCTCTGCATTGATGAATCAGACAGGACAAATTTTATGTTTAGATATAGATATTAGATATATACCATTTTATCTTCAAGGCCAATTTGTGTACTAACCATAAACTTAATATACCTATACTACTTAACGTAAATTTTATGGTACTAGCTGTGTTCCTTGGCTTCACTCGCCAAATTTGGATCTATTTCACTGCGTCGCATGGACGCCGCTAGCGTTTTTATCATTTAATTTATCTTATTATTCCGCTCCTAAATGTCACAGCGTATTTTTATACAGAATAAATATAGTCTTCCCCAAAAACATGGCTATCCAATGCTATTTTTAAAAAATCACACATCTAGTTTCAGAGATACGCGGCTAACGCCAAGGAAGCAGACATCCAGTACCCCGTACTATAGATTAGTAGATTATTAACCAATGGGATAAAGCAGTGTCTTCTGTCGCGGGTGACGTTTTAAATCGCGAGCGTAACGAAGGACTCGAGGTTTACCCCCAAGCGTAGAGAGGGTGTTAAAAACTTAAATCACGAGCGTAGCGAGGGATTTAAGACGAGTCCTGAGTGTAGCGAGGGATTTAAGTTCACCCAAGACTAAGACAGCTTTATCACCGAGGAAAATACTCTACTTTTTGTACCATTTGCGAAAAAATTAACACAATAATCACAATTCACCTGTCACTGTCGCTTTGATTTAACATCGTAACGTATTTTTAAAACTTTAACTTATTTATAAAAATAAATTAAAATAAACTTAACGTTATGTATTTGAAGAAAACAAAAACGCGGCAAACTCCTAGACTAATATTTTTTTGTCGGGAAAGCAAAGGCATCAAGCTCATACGGCCTCGTCGGTTTTCGAAATTTTATTTAATAGTCATAACTGCATAATAAATACGTATTCCTTTTTCAAAAAGTTGTAATGCTTTATATACAAACTCAATGGTGTAAACATAGATGTAGTTCAGTATAAATTTCGGTAAGCATTAGTGTAGTAAATGAATGCACACAAGGGGGGTGTGGATGGAAAAGTCGAAAGCAGAAACTTTAACTTAAGAAATTTGTTTGGACTAGTTAGGAGATAAACATACTAAAAGTTGGTTAAAGTAAAAACGATCAAAGCTAAGCTGTTGGAAGAATTTGGTGATCGTATCACAATATCGCCAGGAAATAATCAACACAAGGTGTCTACTATATATATATGCTCTAACATTTTTTTAAATCGACCACCTTTAGAAGGTCATAGCTAGGCAATGATTGGAGATATATACAAAGTGCAAAAAACAAAGTTGTAGAGAATTTAATTAGCTTTTATTATGTAATACAACACAATTTCGTACAATGCACCGTTTTCGAGAAGTAAGCAAAAAATCAAAAACTGGACCTTCTTTGTGCCCTCCCCCCTCGGGCTCACCTCGGAGGGGTCAGGACTTTTAGTATGTTTATCTCTAACTAGTCCAAACAAAGTTCCTAAGTCAAAGTTTCTGCTTTCGACTTTTCCATCCACAAGTTAATCATTTACTACGCTATATTCCAAATTTAAATCACATTCTCCCCCTAGAGGATGAATGAAGTACAGTACAATTTTCTTTCCCTGTTTTTAACAGATTAAAAATGACTATTGTTATGTTCGCTTTATGTGGCATAGAATGTCACTTTTTTGAGCAAGTGGTGCGAAAAACATATTTTAATACCTATACTTCTATACCCGTATTATTTTTTTAAAATATGCTCCTTACATGCGGGACCTGAAAATATTAAATAGCATAGCACAGATAATGGATAATGTTTTGTTTTTCATTCGCGGAATTTGAGCGGGTGACACTTTACTTATGTGTTTAGAAGTTAGAAATTGAAATGTTATTATAGTTTATTAGGTATATGTAAAGTGTGTATTCTATTGTTGTCTTTGAAACAATCTGTAAACACGATGTAATAAATAAAGAAATAAAAAAAAAT
This sequence comes from Eilema sororculum, assembly GCA_914829495.1. Lineage (NCBI taxonomy): Eukaryota > Metazoa > Arthropoda > Insecta > Lepidoptera > Erebidae > Eilema > Eilema sororculum. The sequence goes on from OU618551.1 coordinate 13,222,192, forward strand.
AAAAAAAAATACACCGATCAAACAAACTCTTCAGTTTTTTATCTGTATTTATATTGATGTGTTTTCTGATGATGTAACTCACATATTTTAGTTTCAATATTGATTCACACGTATCTGATAATTTCAAATTGTTCGCTAGTTCGCGAATTATGTACGTGACTGGCAATATTACTATTGGAAGTCGTGGTGCAATACCTAATAAATAAATAAATAAATATTCCACAACATTCTACACAACGCTATCTAGACCCATGGTAAGCTTAACTAGCTTGTGTTAAGGAATCTAGAATGCGGATAAACATACTTATAATGCTTTTTTTTTGTAAATACACACATATTATACATACAAACACCCAGAAGGGAAATTTGAAGTGATTCAGATGTGGCTTCCCCCTGTAAGGGAAAGGTCGTGGATTCAAGTCCCACTTAAGCAGATAATTATTTTAATAGATAGAGTAATTCAAGAGGAAGGTTTATGTGTATAATACATGCTTAATATAGTAGAAGGGGCAGAGGAAACGGGAAAAGACGCCACGCGAGCGAAAAAAAATGGCGGTACGAAGTTAGCCGGGTTAGTTTTTTTTTTTTAAATAAATACTCCACAACATTCCACACAACGCTATCTAGACATATGGTAAGCTTTTATAGCTTGTGTTATGGAATCTAGAATGCGGATAAACATACTTATATACCTTTTTTTTTTGTAATTACATACATATTATACATAGATACATAATTCAAAATAAAGTAATATATTCCACCGTCTATCGGGTTTCTAGAAGATTAATTCTAATACACTTCTAAGTACATAATATTATTATCACTATTAACTAGGTATATCCAAATATTAATCTACGATAACTAACACGGGTATTATCAGTGAAGCCATTTGCAGGCATTTTAATCTCAATATATTTTATATAACTCAAAGGTGACTGACATGGCAATCTCACCTCCGGCAACCAAGGACCCAGCGAACCGGACGTCGGAGGTCGCAGAACGACCTCCGTCCTCCATGAGCGCTGCCCTGGGGGTGACCGGTGGAGCCGCCTGTCACCCTAGCAGAAGCAGACCGCGGCGGCGGCGCAAAGTGCGCCTCCCCGTAACCGGGGCTAGATGGGGACATTTTGGTCCCCACACCCCGAAGGGGGCCATCTCGAAAGAGATGGTCCTGGGTCTGTCGGGGTGCGAGAGATATGCTTTTGGCAATCTCACCTCCGGCAACCAAGGACCCAAGATGGCGTGCGTTTTAGTCGGTTCGAGTCCGACATAATCACCTCCACTGGCTCTGTGGAGGTGGTATCCGTGGGGATTTATCGCACGATAAAAAAAAAAAAACCAAGGACCCAAGACGGCGTGCGTTTTAGTCGGTTCGAGTCCGACATAACCGCCTCCACCGGCTCCGTGTGGGTGGTATCCGTGAGGATTTTGCGCACGATAAAAAAAAAAAAGGTGACTGACATAGTGATCTATCAACGCACAGCCCAAACCACTGGACGGATCGGGCTGAAATTTGGCATGCAGGTAGATGTTATAACGTAGGCATCCGCTAAGAAAGGATTTTTGGAAATTCTGCTACTAAAGGGGTAAAATAAGGGATGGAAGTTTGTATGAGAATCCGTAATTTTCAGAGCTAGATGCACTAAATTACATAAACCACAGGTTTAATTCCTTTAAAGAAATAAATGAACACGTGTATCAGCGTTTTGAAAAATTTTGCTACTAAGAGGGTAAAATAGGTGATAAACGTTTGTATGGAAAGTATTTCATTTTCAAAGTTAGAAGCATGAAACTTCGTACACCTACATCTTTTGAGAAATGTTTTGTCGCAATAACCGACATCCATGCGGGCAAAGCCGTGAGCAATAGATAGTAATAATATAAAGAAAAACAAGATAAGTATTTGGACTTGGTACATGAGATTGTCTCAGTGATGTTGACTCAGCATTAATTGTACTGTTAGTCGTATCAGTCAATGGACTGATGGCTAAGAATCATGGCCAATGGGTGACTCCAATGACTTTTACAACGTGAAGACTGGCTGTACGGTTCCCAAATAATGTTGGTTTGATACCTTTCGATTTAATATCACGACTTAAACAGCAATAATGGGGTATTCTACTGACTAGTCACATTATTTACTTTTTATCTAACGTCAAAACGATAAGTTGGGTAACAATATGAAAAAGATTTAGTGACGTCATAAAATTTAATAGTCAAATCAGTTACTATTATAGGTTGGGTGTTGGGTGGATGATTAAAAATAAATAAAAACGATAAAATAAAAACTGACGCAATTTTACCGCTCTTTTACCATTCAAATTCAAATTGGGTATTATCTTATAGTTAAAATAAATTATCTGAGCTTATTAAATTAAGAATGGTAAAAGAGCGGTAAAAAATTGCGTTTGTTCTTATTTTATGGTTTTTATTTATTTTTAATCATACATCCAGCCTATAATACTCGTAGTAACTGATTTGACTATTAAATTTTATGACGTCACTAAATCTTTTTTCATACAAGTTACCCAACTTATCTAGAACTAGTCAGTTGAATACCCAATTGCGCTGTCTACGTCTTGCTACTTATAAGCTTGCTACACTTCTTATAGTGCCGCCTGTTTCTGCTAGAGAGACAAATGGCCTTACCTGGCACCAGGACTGTACTCCTGGAAGACGGAGGTCGTTGATCAACCTCCAATGCCTTAGTCGCCTCCGCTACATGGAGAAGGCTATTATAGTGTGGAGGAACGAAGTGTAATGTTCCTCCATCACGAAGGGAGGATCCTCCGACCAGGCAAGGTGATCACGCCTGGCGGGCCGCGGCCCAACGATTGTCGTTGGGATGTTGTACATATATTGTACCAGCGCGAGAACTTTACTTTCGCGATGCAGGATTCGTAGTGACGTAGTAGTTCGGCTTGCTGTCGCTAGATGGCGCTGTATAGATCTCTTTACTTACTGTGTGTCCATTTTTGAGCAGAACATCCACAAAGCCTTTCCCCAACTGGTTGTGACTGTGTGATGGCATAATAAAGTTGACGAGTATGTGGTAGCCATATGTGCTGGAGAGAGCTGCCAGCAGCAGTAGTAAGGCGAGCTTCATGTTTCTGTAACAAGTAATTTAGGCGTGAATAAGAATGAATAATAATAATGGCGCTCCAGCCGTTTAGGCGTGAATAAGTAACAAACATGCACACTCACAAACATTCGCCTTTAATGTGACAGGACTAAAAGGTGAAGGTACTGCCAGTGAGAACGTCTTTTTGACCGGATGGGTGATCGGCCCTTTTGTGTGTGTCATTTCTTCCATTTCCCCAATAAAACGAATGCCATACATGTTCGTATGGCAACCGGGACCGACGGCTTAACGGGCACGATCAGACCAATGCAAAGATCCATATTCATGCATACAAATATTTGCACTGAGCGGGGTTCGAACCAGCGCCTCTTGATTAGCGGCCGCGTTCACTAACGCTACGTCACAGAGGCTGTCAGACAAACACTGTGACTCGACAATTTTATATAATACTAGCGCTAAAAGCCCGCGACTTCGTTCAAAATAGAGAGGTTTAGGACATAATGCTCTTGTTCCCGCAACCCAGATAAAGTTCCTTAAAATTTCTGTGAGCCTGGTTTTTTTTTAACCGTGGGGGAAAATCCTTCTTGAATGTTATGCTGGACTCCTACCGACTAAAAACCCCCACGGTAACGCCCTCAAGCCTATGGATGGGAGCCCCGGGTAAGCCCTCGGAAGGATGTCCCAGGACTCCCATCAGACCTACGGCTACAATTGCGGCCTCGCCTTGGGGGTGGTTCGGGTGCTATCCCGCGTCTGTGGGGAGGTTTTCGGGTGTCATCCCGCTTCTTGGGGGGGGGGGGAGGGGGCGTGCGTGAATCCCTCACGTCACTCTGCCGTCATGGGCCTGCTTCTGTAAAGACGGTGAGCAGCCAACTCACCGTCCTCAGGCCCCCGGTCATGGAGGCCGATGGTCTTCGGCGATCTGTGAGCCAGGGTCACAGAAATACTGATCCCGTGACCGCAGCCCACAGTAACCTATATCTTACGTTTGTTTGATTGCAATCAAACAATCGTAAGATTTTAAGTCTGATCAAGACCTTTCTAATAAAAAAAACTGCATAAAATCCGTTCAGTAGTTTTTGCATCCATCGCGAACATACATTTCCAATTTACAATTATATAATAGTATAAATAGATGTCTATAGTCATATAAGTCATCATCATCATTTTAACGGTTGCATCCGTTGATACGCAGACAAAATATTATAAAAGGGACATAAGTTAACCAAAAAAAATGAAATATTCAATAAATTATTGATAAGCACCTAGTTACGTAAGAAAAAGAGATAATGTGCACCTCATAAAAGTTTATCATCTCGAGGAGATAATAATAAACAATGATATATTATAAATATTACAAAAGTGAAGCCAACGAAGCGAGAGAAAAAAGGTAAACAATGTTTCAGCGGTTCCAAACATTTTTATTTCAAAATGAGTGTTCATCCTTTGGGAACACGGTGCACTTGTGCATGACTTAGTTTAAGTACTTAGTTTAATGGTTTGTGTAGGGCGGAGAAGAAAAACGATGTTCAAATATCTGCCACGTAAATATGCCACGTCGTGTCGCATACATAAGTGGCGTGACCCGTGACGTATAGCTGACAGCCGAGTGACACTGACATTCAGAGAACTGTCAGACTTCTCGTCAGCATACGTCACTTAGTCTTTTTAGTCATTTTTTTTTCTCTGTCGATAATAGTTTTATTTGTGTATTTTGTGTGCCATTTTGCGCTGATTCCCAATAAATAAGTTTTCTTTCTTTCTTTCTTTCTTTCTTTCTTTCTTTCTTTCTTTCTTTCTTTCTATCACTTCAAGCGCGTTCCAGACAGGAATGAAATTGCTCATAAGATGGCATATAACGCTCACTGAAGGAAGCAAAATCAAAAATCGTGGGATGGCTAACGTCTTTGACCTACGATTGTACTGAGGACCTTCTCATGCCCTTGTTGTGTTCAAGGGACAAAGTAGGTAGACTAAATTAAAAATTGGGCACACCACTTCTCATACTTATTTTAATTATATTATGTATTATTTTCTTCATTTTTCGATATTCATGTTTAGTTAAGCACTTTATTTCTATTTCAATCTGTTTTGTATTTTTACCCGCGACGGAACGGAGACGGAATATGCGTTTGGGGTGAGAGGATGTTTGTGTGTTTGTTTGTGCAAATCCATGTTGCCTATTTTCTCCGAAACTACCAATCTAATTTTGATGCAGTTTTCAGTTTTGGGTTCGGCTTTTATTGGAGCATATGTTCTTAGACAGATGTTACAATGACAACTCAACGGGGGCGCCACAGCAAGCATTTTTAATGCAAATCAATGTTGCCAATTTTCTCCAAAAATACTTGCCCGATTTTGATGCAGTTTTCAATTATTGGCTTGGGTTTGATTAGAGCATGTTCTTAGATAGGTGTTACGGTGACAACACATTAGGGGGCGCCGCAGTAAAGATTTCTCGAATTATTTTTTAAACGTCGTGGGTTTTTCAAAAATTTTAATTTTGCTTTTTATCCTTGTAATTATATTATATTATTTTATTAATTTTTCAATATGCATGTTTAGTTAAGCACTTTATTTCTATTTGTTTTGTATTTGTATAATCAATCAGCCGTTCAACAAGGTTGATAATTTTTGTTTAACGTAAATCGGACTAGGTACCCACAGGACAGGCTTGCCTAGTGTACGGCCACTGCGCCCCAAACTGTTGGTGTCAGCTAACGCGCTGATGCGGCTGCTGCCCAACTTCAGGGCGCCCCAAACTGTTGGTGTCAGCTAACGCGCTGATGCGGCTGCTGCCCAACTTGAGGGGCCCAGAGGACTCCTGCAGGAGACTCTACGCGGGTGTCGTGCGGTCCATGGCCCTGTACGGGTCGCCCTGCAGGCCAGGTTCGTGCTGCATGCACCGCAGCAGACGATGGCCTGCAGGGCCATTAGGGGGTACCGCACGATATCCTTTGAAGCGGCGGGTCTCCTAGCCGGATCGCCACCGTGGATCCTGGAAGCGAGTTACCTTGCGGCACTGTATCGGTTCCGTAAGGAGGCGCGGAAGCGGGGATACGATCCCGAGCCCGAAGACATTCGGGCCGAGAGGTCCCGGCTCCACGGGATCATGGTGGCGGAGTGGGAGCGACGACTTGAGCAACGACGCGCAGGGCATGCCGTCATAGAGGCGGTAAGGCCCATCATGGGGGAATGGCTCGAGAGGCCACATGGCAGCCTCTCGTATCGACTGACGCAGATTATCACCGGGCACGGGTGCTTCGGGAGATATCTGTGTCGGATCGAAAAGGAGCCAACGTCCGAGTGCCATCACTGCGACGCGAGCGAGGACACGGGGCTGCACACGTTCACCGAGTGTCCGGCATGGGCCGGACCGAGGCTGGAGCTAGTGTCGGCCCTGGGTGTGAGAGTTCTCACCCTCGCCACCCTGCTCACAGCAATGGTCCGCTGCGCGGACGCGTGGGCGGCTGACGTCTCCTTCAGCGAGCAGGTAATGGTCGTGAAGGAGACGGCGGAGCGGGAGAGGCGGCGCGAGCGAGAAAGACTCGCGGATGAAAGACTCGAAAGAGGCAACTCGGGCGTCGGAGGGCACTGACTGACCTCCGTCCCCCATGAGCGCGGGCCTGGGGGTGACGGGTGGAGCCGCCTGTCACCCCAGCAGAAGCAGGCTACGGCGGCGGCGCGCTGAATAGTGCGCCTCCCCATTCCGGGGGCGAGTTGGGGACACCGTTGTCCCCCCTCCTGAGGAGGGCCAGACCGTAAGGGATGGCCCTGGGTCAGCCGGGGTGCGAGGGATATGTCTTTGACAACCTCACCTCCGGCCTAGCACCAAGACCCACAGTCGGCGTGCGGTTTTAGTCGGTTCGAGTCCGACATAACCTCCCCTTCCGGCTCCGGCAGGGGGGGTATCCGAGGGGATTTCCGCACGAAGAAAAAAAAAAAAAAAAAAGTGTACGGCCACTGGATACGAACTAATTTGTAAAAATATGTTAGGGCAAAACCATTTTTTGTTTCTTTACTAAATATGTATCGCGCCATTTTTGATAACCCCGATGTTTGCATGCCGTGTCTATGTCGCAGCTAAGTGGTTTTATCAGCCGTTCAAATAATTGACTAGGCCGTTAACTAAACGAGACAGTTAAATTTTATTAACGGTCTTAATCCAGTCATTTGATTAAACAGCTAGGTAAATTGCTTAAAATGGTAAAGTTTCATTACTTGCCTAGCTATTTTATCTACAGCTAGGCAAGGCAAAGCACATTTTTCTGCATGGTTATAAGCATGGAGTTGGAAACGGTGTTGTTCCCGGTGTAGTAGAATAATGAATAAGGGCACCCCATCTATTCCTGTGGATGTCGTACAAGGCGACTAAGTTATAGGGCTGTTCTCCATCCGAAAGTAAAAATAGAGCCCATGGTTAAGTGCCCGCTTGACGGTTATAGGCTTGCCCCCTATTACGTGGGCCCGTAAAGCTGAAATGTGGGTGTTAATACACCTCTGCCTATCCATTCGGGGATTTACAAGCGTAAGTATGTGTATGTATGGTTATAAAAAAATAACCACGAAGCCTAATAAAATAGTAACCTAATCTATCCAAGTTCAATTGCACTGCTTTTCTCACTAAACCTAACTATCACTAACTTTCTGTCTTATTTCGGGGCGGTACCTCATCTTACGAATGGCCTTTTTCTTTTTTTTATCGTGCGCAAAATCCACACGGATACCACCCCCACGGAGCCGGTGGAGGCGGTTATGTCGGACTCGAACCGACTAAAACGCACGCCGTCTTGAGTCCTTGGTTGCCGGAGTTGAGATTGCCGAAAGCATATCTCTCGATCGTACGAATGGCCTAAGCATTAGCCAGCCAGTTAATTAAATGTTGTATTATACGTTACAGCTGAACATCGAACGGCGCCGTTTAAATTAACAGGTTAGGCGGTTAATTAAACGGCTGATTAAGCTAGTTAGCTGCGACATCTATACCAAATAAAACATTTTTTACTTTGACTTTACAATTTATATAAAACTTTAATAAACTAGAGTAAATTTACCCATAAACAGACGTCCTTGTTAGATCCTAACATTAAAAACAAAAAAAAAGTAACGCGCCACAATAAAGACTTCCATATACCACAAAAAAAAATCACCGGCGCGCCGGCCGGCCACAAAACAAAACTGAGTCGAATAATAAATGAATTAACTAAAAATTCAATTATTCACATAAATATTCTACAATAAACTTATTTATAAATTGAAAATTAATAACACAATATTAAAAATACTTACGCAATGCTTCAATTTAACAATAATTTTAATATAATCTGTCACACACGAACATTCGGACGCGGCTGTTCCGATATACTCGAGGCTCGAGAGTCGAGACCTTGACTGGTACTTGAACAACAAACTATAAACTAGTAGGAACGTCACGCGTACCAGATTAGTGTATATTCTACAGAATAATTATTTCCGTCTTTTGAAATGTGTCACCCGATTTATGCCTACAACGTTTTTGCTAAATGACAATAATTGCGTAGTATTTATCTACTTAGTGTATACTACTTACTACTGTTACCGTACTAGTTATTGGTAATTGTCATGTAATAGAATAACATATTAAAGTATTGATATAACTATGGATGTAATTGTTGGTAAAATATTGTGAATGGAACAGTATAGGTCTAATTTATGTGTTAAGTCCAAAAACTCAGTTGTCACCCGAGCAAACAATGTTTTCATGTGAATTATAAATGTATTGACACCCACAAGCTTCGCATATTTAACATTGTAATTATTTTTGGCAATAAATGATTTTTATTTATTTACTTACCTAGTTTCTCTTGAATCATTTGACCCGTTGGAAGGCCAGCTAGATTCGAGTTTTAGGGGCTTCTCCCAGCTAAAACTACAGCTTATGATGAAGTGCCCGCTTCACCGGAATAGGCTCGCTCCCTATGGGTTTCAAGTACTGGGGTGTAAGGTAGTTCAAATTATATTGTATCTGTAATAAATAGTGCGCCATCATCACAGCGTTTGTCCTTGTGTTATCTGAGGCTTTCACCTGAAAACCCGCGGTTCCTACATTTAAAGATTATGTTAATTTAACCAATGATAATAAACTAGCTTGTGCCCGCGGCTCCGCCCGCGTGGATGTCGATTATCGCGACCAAACATAGCCTATGTCCTTTTTCATGGTCTAATCTACCCCTCTACCAAATTTCATCAAAATCGGTGCAGTGGTTTAGGCGTGAAATCGTACGTATGTATATAAATATTAGTATGGATTATAAGAGCCACTGCCGCCTACCCCCCAACTCAAAAAGGGCACTTTTTTCAGAGCCTCATCTCACCTCGGTGCACTCGTTCGTAGTGGGACCTTTTTATACCCACAACTCTCTGTACAACAAAGAGTAATCTAATACGTTCTATAGGTATAATACTTCAAACATTTCCAGTTTTTGCACAAAATGACATGTCTGATTTTGTAAGCACTATTATTTAATCTGTGGACGGATTGAATCATCACACAAATACGAATTGTAGACCTACTGAGTACTGATACACAGACAGTATTCAGATAAGCAGGTACGTTATACGTATTTTATTATATTACTGACTGACTTGTTGTTGCTAGCTCGCACTGCAAACATGGATAGGGTTAGCAGGGGTAATGACGCCCACTGGGTAATGGCGCTCACCCCTATAACCTGTCAAAATGCAATGTAGGAACACGAATCGCCGAGTGAGATACACGGGGTAGAGGCCTCTATGCCCGGTTCCTATATTTGTAAAACGACTCGTTTTAATAACGAAGGGTAAAATTTTCAACCAAACGTTAGCCTATACCGGGTTCCTATAACCAACGAATCGTAAAACGAACAACAAAACAAATTGGGATGCAAACGGCTAGTGAACACATGTCATGCGACTGTAAAGTGCGTTTTTTTTATTGTGGCCGCACTGATGTAATTTTTGGTTACGCGGTGTTGTTGTTGTTGGTAAGTTAAGAACTATGGTTGTTAATTAGTTTTTACTTCTCTGACAGTAAAACTATTCAATTTTGTGATAATAAAATACATTTTCACAGGATTAAAGGGATACAAATAGGTACTATTTGTGCCGGTGCCATGTTGGTTACCAGTGGAGTAGAATAGGGCCACCCCGTCTCTTCCTGTGGGTGAATAGAATACCTACGACTAAGGGGTAGACCTGTTCTCCGTCCGACAGTAAACATACAGCCCATGATTAAGTTCCCGCCTGACAATAGGCTCACCCCCTATTACGTGGGACCGAAAATCACAGGTATAGACCTCTACCTACCCCTTCGGGGACTTACAGACGTGAGTAGTATATATATTCTTAACAGGGCGAAGCAGTACTTCACTGCGGGGCAGCGACTCCTTCTTTTAAGTCACAGGTTCGGCCCCACATGGAGTACTGCTGTCATCTTTTTGCCGGAGCGTCCGCACGCCAGCTTAACCCTTTTGACTCGGTGCAAAGACGTGCGTTGAGGCTCGCCGACAGTCCCATACTCACAGGCGATGTGGAACCTCTCAGCCTCAGGAAGGACTTTGCCTCACTGTGTGTTTTCTACCGCCTATATAATGGTTTGTGCTCAGATGAATTATTTGACATGATGCCCACAGCTACATTCTATCATCGCACCGCTCGCCATAGACAGGGAATTCATCCACACACATTAAATCCGAATACGGTGCGCACCGTGAGGTATGAAAGGACCTTCATCCCACGTTCGCTCAAGTTGTGGAATGAACTCCCTGCACTTTTCCCAAGCGACTACAATATGGGGTTCTTCAAGAGGGGCATTAGAAGGTTTCTTCAGGGTAGGCAGCGCGAGTGCGTTTTGGCTAGAATAGTTTATTTCAGCTATTTTCATAGTATTATGAGCTACAGAATTCTCCTTTGGGGTAATTCCGCAGATTAAAACACAATATTTGTCTTGAAAAAGCGGGCTGTGCGTGCTATTTATAATTTGGGCCCAAGAGTCTCCCTCCGAGATAAGTTTAAAGAATAAATATTCTAACCGTAGTGTCACAATACATTTTTGAAAACTTAATGTATGTCAGGAAAAATATTGCAAGATTTCCAAGACTTTGTGACAGACGCAATATAAATACCAGAAATAAATAAAAGCAATCTTGTAGTTTGTCATAGCAGACTCCATAAAATAAGTAATTCTTTCCAGGGCAACTGTATACGCTTTTTCAACAAGCTTCCTAATGAAATCAGAGATTTACCTATTAATAAATTTAAAAATACAGTAAAGAGCCAACTATGCCAGAAAGGCTATTATAAAATCCAAGAATATTTAAACGATAAACAAGCTTGGAAATGAGCTGTTCGCTCAGCTATGCTGCTCAAGCAAAACATTGTATCTAGACCATAAGTTTTAGGCTAAGTAAGTAAATGTTTTGTAAATAGACCAAACAAAAAAATGCCCGCTGAGTTTCTTGCCGGAGTCTTCTCAGGTCTGGGCCGCGTTTCGTACCGGTGGTCCATTTACTAGTATTAGTTAGTATTTAATATTTACTTTATGTTGTTTTGTAAGTTCCGATTTAATGGTCTATGCAAAATAAATTATTTATGAATTTTTGAATTTTTTGTAACGCCCCTGGTGTTGCATACGTCAATGGGCCGCGCCAACCACTTTCCATCAGGTGGGCCGTGTGCTTGTCTGCCACCTATAACATTATCTCTGTACCTTTCATCAAGGCCTCTTCAGTTGTGTAAACTGTTGATTGATGGCACTTGGTGGAATCTGCTACACATATTTAGTGAGGCACTCAAAGGTATGATGTACCTAACATCATACCTTTGACGATGCCTTTTTTTTTTTTTTCGTGCGGAAATCCCCTCGGTTACCCCCCCTGCCGGAGCCGGAAGGGGAGGTTATGTCGGACTCGAACCGACTAAAACCGCACGCCGACTATGGGTCTTGGTGCTAGGCTGGAGGTGAGGTTGTCAAAGACATATCCCTCGCACCCCGGCTGGTCAGCCATCCCTTACGGTCTGGCCCTCCTCAGGAGGGGGGGACAACGGTGTCCCCAACTCGCCCCCGGAATGGGGAGGCGCACTATTCAGCGCGCCGCCGCCGTGGCCTGCTTCTGCTGGGGTGACAGGCGGCTCCTCCCGTCACCCCCAGGCCCGCGCTCATGGGGGACGGAGGTGAGGTCAGGTGAAAAATAAAATTAAGTGGAAAAGTATAAAGTGTCTTATTCAATATGTGTAGCCTGGGGCCTCGATTCTACTAAAGCAAAACTATTGTCAAACCACAGAGATTGTAAAAAGTGACAATAAAGTTTAGACTTTATTTCTCGACAGTAAGGTCCAAAATTAAATGACAAAAGTTTCATTACACTCTTTTGTTCACTCTGCTAACAGTTATTTAATATTGAACTTTAAATGCATCGATTAAAGTCTATAATGTATTGCCGCTTTTTGCAATCTCTGTGGTTTGACAATAGTTTTGCTTTAGTAGAATCGAGGCCCTGTTCAGTTGTTTTGCGTGAAAGAAATCCCGGATGGATATCTAGTAACTACCTTTTTAAAGAATATTTTACTTAACTAGCTGCCTGCGAATTTCATACTGCCAATTTTTTTCCGCCCGCATGGCGTCAGATCCTGTTCCCGTTGCACCCTCTACTATATTAAGCATGTATGTATATAAAGCATTTATTATGCTAACTTCAAAATCCGTCGCCCTTATAGCCGGATATAAAGAGAAGAGAAATTTGAAGTGATTCCGGTGTGGCTCAATAGCTCAGTTGGAAGAGCATAGAGTTAGGGAAAGAAAATCCCACTTGAGCATTTCATTTTTCCCGATGTATTCGAATGTATACATATAGAACTTCCTCTTGAAAACTCTATCTATTAAAAAAACCGCTTCAAAATCCGTTGCGTAGTTTTAAAGATTTAGGCATACATAGGGACGGACAGACAGCGACAGAGACTTTGTTTTATACTATGTAGTTATGATGATACAGGGCTCAATCAAGGCCACGGCCACGATAGGTATCGCAATACCTTTGGAATCTTATCAAACATTAACAACACGAGGAATTTTAATTAAGTAATACTTACTAAACAAATATTTGAACTTATGGTGAGAGCCGACTAAGGCGAAGCTAAAAGGAGGGTTATGATTTTGGCAGGCTATGTATGTATGTATGTATGTATGTATCAAATGAAAGGGCTTGATAAGCACATTTCAAATATGTATTAAATTATTAGCTTTACCTTGCCCCAAAATAATATAAATAAAAAATAAAGTTTAAAACTAATACCCGACTACCGAAAAATCACGCTCTAAAAGTAACAAACAAGAAAATAACAAGGATAGCCGTGGTCGTATGCCACTTACTCTAACAAAACAATATATTCTAGGGAAAAGTGGCATACGACCACGGCTATCCTTGATATTTTCTTGTTTGTTACTTTTAGAGCGTGTTTTTTTTTATCGTGCGATAAATCCCCACGGATACCACCCCCACAGAGCCGGTGGAGGTGGTTATGTCGGACTCGAACCGACTAAAACGCACGCCATCTTGGGTCCTTGGTTGCCGGAGGTGAGATTGCCAAAAGAGCATATATCTCTCGCATACTTTTAGAGCGTGATTTTTCGGTAGTCGTAAACTTTATTTTTTTTATATAGGACACGTCAATTTGACTTCACCTGATGGTAAGTTAAAGGCAAAGCCTCAGAAAGAGGGTCACCATCGTAAACATGTACCATGTTATCAATGGTGGCACTCAGCTTGACGGCCTCATCAGATGCGTTTTCACGCCCCGCTTAAAGGAGCCGGGACTGTAGGAAGAAGGAAACACGTGAGCTGGAGTTCCAGGTCTTAATAGCGCGGCATAGGAATTTTATAGGTAATTTTGAATGCAAGTGTATATGTTACAGGCGAAGTGTATAATGCAGGCATTCAATAAAATGCCTCGGTAATGTATGTTAATATATAGAATGCCTGCTATTCCACCGCTAATGTGTGAAATTAATAGATTATGATCTAGGTAGGTATATTTGCGGATGGTTTTGCGGAAATTATATTTGTGTATCGTTATTTAAAAAAATGACCTCGAAAATTAATGCGACTAATAGTCTTCAGCCACCGTGGCGTGGCGGTAGTGAACGCGGCCGCTATGCAGGAGACACGGGTTCGATCCCCACTCAGTGCAAATATTAGTATGCTTATATATGAGTATTTGCATTGGTCTGGTCGTGCCTCAAAGAGCACGTTTAGCTGTCGGTCCCGGTTGCCATACGAACATGCATGGCAGTCGTTATATGGGAATTGGGTGAAATAGCCCACATAGAAGGGCTGATCACCCGTCCGGTCAAACGACGACCCCACTGGCTGTAGTAGTAGTAGTAATAGTTTTCTAACCTAATCTATCCAAGTCAAATTGCGCGGTGTGGAAACTGCCCTCCCATCTGGATATATTTAGGTTAGAAGGCTGAGGCGGAAGCGGAGTTTCAACATTAGCCTACGAGGTTGTATTTTTTATAACCACCATCAATATTCTTTGATACCATTTCATACATTGCCTGCTGCGCACACAGCTAGGCATTGTATAGAATAATATAGTCTGAAATAATACATAGGCTATGTGTTATTTCAGACTATATTCTATTCCTGTACAAAATTTTAACCACATCTGTTCAGTCATTTGAGTGTGATTGAGTAACATAATATCCAAAAAATAATTGGGTAGTCTACTGACTAGTTACTTTCTACTAAACGTCAAAACGGTAAGCTATAAGGCTGGTTTTATCGTCACGCTGCTAGGCGCGCTGTTGAGCAGCGCGCTGTTAACAGCACGCGTTTGAACAGCGGTGCACTAAAATAAAGTTTAAAACTAAAACCCGACTACCGAAAAATCACGCTCTAAAAGTAACAAACAAGAAAATAGCCGTGGTCGTATGCCACTTCTCCCTAGAATATATTGTTTTGTCAGAGTAAGTGGCATACGACCACGGCTATTTTCTTGTTTGTTACTTTTAGAGCGTGATTTTTCGGTAGTCGGGTTTTAGTTTTAAACTTTATTTTTTATTTATATTATTTTAGGGCAAGGTAAAGCTAATAATTTATACATATTTGAAATGTGCTTATTAAGCCCTTTCATTTGATACCAAACACGGCATATTTATCTCAAATTCATTTTTTAACATAGTACCTTATGACCGCTAGAGGGCGCCACACAAGATTGAGTGACACGTCATATAGCCTATAACCATCGGACGATCAAGCCGCTTGCAACGATACCTCATATGTCCAGTTCTAATCAGTAATTGAGGTGCTATGAGGGAACAAATGAACATACATACATACATACATACATACATACATACATACATACATAGCCTGTCAAAATCATAACCCTCCTTTTGGCTTCGCCGTAGTCGGGTAATAAAACGAGATTAGTAGCACGCGTTCCGCTGCTGTGAGACAGTCGTGTACAATAGTATGAAGGTTAATGCAAGTCGAGTACTGGCTATTTACTTTTTATGGAAAAGAAGGCAACGGCGAAAAAAAGTAGTTCCAATTCCTTTCCAATTTCTTCCCAGGCTTTATTTTTTGCATCCTTATTTTTGTATAATTCATCGGCCGGGTCCCATAAACACCTTCTGGATCGAACTTCCTCGATTACTCGTCCCGTATCGATGTAATTCATTTCTTACACAATTATACCTACGGCGCTGCCCAAGCGCGCAACTTCTACTCCCATATATATCTCTGAACGCGGGCGCTCCAACGGCGCTGCCGAAACGCGTAACGATAAAACCAGCCTAACAGCTTTAGGATAACTTGTAGGTATGAAAAAAGATTTAGTGACGTCATAAAATTTAATAGTCAAATCAGCTACTAAGTTGAGTTGGGTGGATGATTAAAAATAAATAAAAATTATAAAATAAGAACCGATGCAATTTTTACCGCTCTTTTACCATTCTTATTTTAATAAACTCAGTAAAAAAAAAATAACTATAGGATAATACCCAATTGCGTTAGTCGCAGCCGCATCTAGTTTTACAAATTTAAAAGTCATAATCACATTATATAACGCTTTGGTAAGGAGTCACATGGAAAGTAATGCAATGATTTGGGATCCTCATGAAGCAAAATATAGCTTGCTGCTAGAACGCATACAAAATAAATTTGTGAGGTATTTATATCTCAAAAAGTACGGAGTATATCCATTCTATCCCCTTATGTATCCCACTTTATTTGTTTTGGGTATGGTGGGATACAATGAATTACGGGTACGAAGAGAACTGGCTTTTGTGTCATACATTTTTAAATTGATTAGGGGCAAAATCTATAACGCAGAAGTGCTGCAGTTAATAGGGTTTTGTGTTCCGAATAGATATGTGGAGCGACGGCGTCAACCGAAGCTTCTAGTAATACCTAATGGGAAGACAAATATGTTAGGGAAGGCACCTCTGACGCGCGCGCTGATCACCATCAACAGGATAGCAGAAGGGGTGGACTTATTCTGTTGTGCGCTGGGTGAATTCACAAAGATTGCGATGTATAATATATGTTATAGATCATAAATTATGTTAAGCAACTGTTGTATTGGCCGGTCTATTGCATTGGGTGTAACACCTGTAATAATAGATTAAGCATAAGAGAATAAATAAATAAATAAAAAAAAAAAAAAATGTTTGTCGCAGGTTTTCCTTTCGATAAGGAGGTTAGACGGTAGTCGCACCCTTAAAAGTCATACGAACTGAACTAAAAGGAGTAACGCAGACCTCGGACTAGTTATACTGCAAGGTGCAATCTGCAACAACAGTATGATGATAACGAAGATCTTGATGAAACCATACACGGATCAATTGATGAAACCATACATTCATCAAAATAATTTTACAAAGAAACTTAGAGGGGATTTTTTTAATAAAAGGACACTCAATTTGACTTGAAGACACGACGGTATTTCTGTCCAATTGTGCAGTCTGACGAGGAAGTTCCTCCACCCTACAGAATACCGCGGCCATAATTACGTCGTGTTGTGTTCCCGGCGGTGAGTATGGTAGCCAGAGCTCACTGGAGAGTTCTTGTGGGAAGACCAAAATAAATAAATAATAAATAAATACATATTCTACACAACGCTATCTACTAGACCCATGGTAAGCTTACCTAGCTTGTGTTATGGAATCTAGAATGCGGATAAACATACTTATATACTTTTTTTTTGTAAATACAATGTAATTTTTTTGTAAATACATACATATTATACGGATGCGGAGAATGCGGATAAACATACTTAGATACTTTTTTTTTGTAAATACATACATATTATACATAGAAACACCCAGACCAATGCAAATAGCTATATTCATGCATACAAATATTTACACCAAGCGGGGATCGAACCCGCGCCTCCTGCGTGGCAGTCGCGTTCACTACCGGCGCGGCCACGGAGGCTGTCAAATGCTTGTTGTGTTGTGTCCTGTTTTGTCATCTGCACTGACGGCACAGAAAGTCTATGTGATTATAGAGTCGGCAGCACGAGTGACTCCCCTGGTGTTGCAGATGTCCATAGGCCACCGTAAAAAAAAAAGCCCGCTGAGTTTCTTGCCGGAGTCTTCTCAGGTCTGGGCCGCGTTTCGAACCGGTGGTCCATTTGCTAAACTAGTATTTAATATTTATTTTATACTAGCTTTTGCCCGCGGCTCCGCCCGCGTCGATGTCGGTTATCGCGACCAAACATAGCCTATGTCCTTTCTTAAGGTCTAATCTACCCCTATATCAAATTTCATCAAGATCGGTTCAGTGGTTTAGGCGTGAAAGCGTAACATACAGACAGACAGCCAGACCTCTGTCTGTCTTACTTTCGCATTTATAATATTAGTATGGATTGACGTTTTGTAAGTTCCGATTTAATGGTCTATGCAGAATTCATGATTTTTGACTTTGACTTTGGTAACTGCTTTCCATTAGGTGGGGCTTATACTTGGGCAGACAATATACATTATTTAATATTAGGTCCTTACATATGAAATTGGCGTTTTGTATGGTAGGAACAAAAAGTCGAATATTTTTAAATATAATATATTTAATTAATCAAAGTATGAACCATTGTTTTCTATGCACTTTTGCCATCTCATAGGTAGTTCATTGATCCCTTTACTAAAAAAACCAGTCGGACGGGAATCAATAAAATCTGTGAAGGCGATTTGGACTGCCCCATCAGAGTTGAATTTTTTCCCTTGCAAGAAGTTGTCCAAATTTCGAAAAATATGGTAATCTGTTGGAGCAAGGTCCGGGGAGTACGGAGGATGTCTTAGACATTCCAATTGAAGCTCTTCTAATTTGTTAGCCGGCTGTTGTGCGGTGTGTGGTCTAGCGTTGTCGTGAAGCAGCAGTGGCGTGGAGCGATTGGCCAGCCTAGGTTGTTTAGCCGCTAACTTTTCCATCATTGTTTGCAATTGCTGACAATAAACATCAGCCGTAATAGTCTGGCCAGATTTGAGAAAACTGTAATGAACAGTACCGGCACTAGTCCACCAAACACTCACAAGTAACTTTTTTGGGGTTAATTTTCGCTTGGGGCAGGATTTGGCTGGCTGGCCAGGATCCAACCATTGCGCTGAGCGCTTCCAAGTATCGTAAAGAATCCATTTTTCATCACAGGTAATGATTCGGTTTAAAATATCTTCATTATTGTGCCGGTTCAGTCAATTCGTGAGGTACCAACCTTTCAAGCTTTTTAATCTTCCCAATTTGCTTCAAGTGAATGAAAACAGTTTTATCACTAACACCGCAGCCTGCAGCTAACTCGGACGTGGTTTGCGATGGATCCACTACCACAACAGCCTTCAATACTTCATTATCAACTTGGGTCTCAGGCCGTCCTGAGATGGGGCTTGTTCTGCAGGTCGAAATTTCCAGAACGAAAACGTTGGAACCAAAAACGAACTGTGTTTTCTTTTGCAACATGACCGCTATAAACATCATATACCCTTCGAGTCGTTTCCGCAGCACTAGTGCCACGGCGGAACTCGTATTCGTAAATAATGCGATATTTTAAGTTTTCCATTTTGTAAAATGAGTGACGCAAACAGAAAAAAAAACAGAAGAAAAAAAACAAATGAATGACGGTCATCGAAGCACAAATACATGAGTAAATAGCTGTACAAATTTGAATTTGGAATTCCTTACCAAAGAGGAGAAAATCGTGATTAAAGTGGCCAGTACGAAAAACGCCAATTTCATTAATAAAAGGACCTAATATTTATTTTATATTGACGTTTTGTAAGTTCCGATTTAATGGTAACCACTTTCCATCAGGTGGGACTTATACTTGTCTGTCACCTTAGCAGTATAAAAAAAAATTTAAAGTTTGTACAAAATTTATTTTTGATAAAACTCTTAACACTAATTCTTCTTCTTCTTCGCCACCTTCTGTGGTTTACAGCTCTTGCCACAGATCTTTCTGCAGACGAATTTGAGCGTTACAGTGAGGAGTGTCCCGATGATGCCTAGTGCTGCTAAGGCCACTAACAGTATGTCTAGCATCCAGAGTTCATACCAGGAGTACTGCTGAGATGGAGAACGAAGGTGATAGGCACCTGGAACAGGGAAAACCATTTAGAAATATAGACTATTAACCTACATGCGCCCCCTTTTTTGCACGCTGACTGAGGGTCGTGGTGTTAGGCCGGAGGTGAAGTTGTCATCGACATATCCCTCGCACCCCGGCTGACCCTTTCTTTTTTCGTGCGGAAATCCCCTCGGATACCTCCCCTGCCGGAGCCGGAAGGGGAGGTTATGTCGGACTCGAACCGACTAAAACCGCACGCCAACTGTGGGTCGAGGTGCTAGGCCGGAGGTGAGGTTGTCATCGACATATCCCTCGCACCCCGGCTGACTCAGGGCCATCCCTTACGGTCTGGCCTTCCTCGGGAGGGGGAACAACGGTGTCCTCGAATCGCCCCCGCATGGGGAGGCGTGCTTCCTAGCGCACCGCCAGTTCCGCAGCGTAAATGTCGGCTACCGTGTCTTTTGGCCATTCTTAGGTTATAATATGACGAAATCTTTATAAATATGTAATTTATCTGCGGTAGCCTAGTGGTATGGGTAATGGACTGCTGAGACGAGGTCTCGGGTTCGATCCCAGGTTTACCATGGCACACACCAATGTCTTTTCGATGCTTTTCGAAGTTATGTGTGTATTTATCGCAGGTTTATAAGTGCCCGGTTAATGGCAAAAAGCTCGCCACCTATTACATTGGGACCTAAAACATAAACTGGCGAAATGTGGGTGCTACCACCTCTGCCTACCCCTTCGGGGAATACAGGCGTGAGTTTATGTGTATGTTTGATGTAATTTATATTTATGCTTTAATTAGGTTGTGGTGAGGGAGAAAGAATAAGAAGTATCACAACTCCATCTCATCTGAAGGGTGTCTTAAGTGGCAACTAACGGAAAAATACGCAGACGATATCACTGCGAGAGAAGGAAACCTCGACATAAAACCCTGTACCAACCCGTCTGGCCAGCGTGGAAACAGTAGGCTAAAGCCTCCCAACATTGGGAGAGGCCTATGTCTTGCTGTGAACCGCAATAGGCTTAATTGATTAATTGTTCATTTACCTTTAGTTTTGATGGCTAGCTCCACATAATGGTTAACCAGCTTGGATGGCGAAGCTGGCCGGTCGCGGAACAGATCTGATAAGTACTTCATTCGTTTTGCGTACCTGGAAATAGATTGATGGCATTTAAATACTTGTGGTAGATGAAGGGTTCATGTGCGGCATTGGACATGACCTGCTCCTAAAATCGTGTATTCTTCTAAAAAGTTATAGTCTGAAGGAATTACTGCACTTAAAAAAGTAACCTCACCAAACAGCCAAAGTCCAAGTCAAAAGTCCACATTGGAACGGATATAAATTAAATTAAAATATAATAAGCGCCGGTAGCTTAGTGGTTAAGGAGTCGGCCTTACGATCGAGAGGTCCCGGGTTCGATCCTGGCCATTACACTACCCGCGTGAACCCACTCCTAGCACAAGCATTTTAGCTTAGTTGGAGGGGTTAGAGGGAAACTTCGGTTTTATTATTCTTTTTAAAAAAGAAAAAAAAATTAAATTAAATTTTGTATACAGTGTTTTAAGTTTAAAGTTAAGTGCTGTTAAGTTAAGTGCAACGCGGCATGCCGTATGCTGTGTTCACCCGCGAACGCACGCGCAATCTGTTATGCATGACTTAGTAAAATAGACTTTAAACAATGTTATAAAATTTATTATCGTTTAAAAATTATAAAATTCGTTCCGATGTGGATCGTTTGGTAGAGTTGAACCTAGGTATTGCCTGTTATATAACTTTTAGTACTGTTACTTACGAAGGATTACTCAATAACTCCCTCAGTTTCTCATCAAGCTCATCAGCCATATCAGGAGAGAAGTTCACTTTGAGTGCAAACCCAGCTCGCCTAGCGCGCTCAGCATTGGAAGGCTGATCACCGAAAACGGGGACGGTTAGTAAGGGAACACCAGCTCGAACAGCCTCCAGACTGCTTAGCTGACCTCCATGGGTTATGAAGACTTTTATGTTCGGATGTACTGTAATATTAAGAAAAAAAATAGTTGTAAGGTTAGCAAAGATTTTATTTAGTGGGACCAAGAAAAGACCCCTGTGAGAGTCCTCGATTAAACTTTTGAAATCCTAAAAGTGGTTAGTCTTTTTTTCAATAGCTTGCTTTAAATTGAGTACTATAAGCGGTCTGCATAATTTGTTGCCTTTGTGTGTTTATTTTTGAGTTGTTTGGTATTTGTTGATGCATGGTCAAAGCAATCGAACGCTTCTGTGTAATAAATGAGATAAAGATACTGTTCTGAAATAAATTTAAAACAATTGCTTGACTCACTTAGTAGACTTGGCTGTGGGAACCATTTCCTCACATGGACGTTCGGAGGCAGTTCTTCTTCCATTTTCTCCTCGAACTTCCAAAGTACAGTGTAGGGAAGAGTGGCAAACTTGGCCAGTATAGCCTTCCGTGTGTAAGCTGGGAAGTTTGCTGACTTCAGGACTGATCCCATGCTGAAGTACACCACACCTTCTTTAGACTTGTCTAGAAGATCTTGCAGATCCTGGGAATTTGGCAAATACATTATGCTTAAAATATAACGACTTCTGAAAATATTGTCTTAAACTAATAGTGAACAAGGCGGCAAAGTAAAGGCATAATATTTTCCAAAGGGTAATGGAGTCCTGCAAGCAAGCATTTTGTGTTTTTAAACGAGTGCCAAACTCCAAATTATGAGTGACATGTTACACCGAGCCTAAGTAATGGCATGCAGATGATGTTTTTCGTGCCACATCCTATTTCTAATAACATCAGAATACTCTGTTCTGTATGTGGCAGGAATATTCTGTTCTGTTTGAAGGTTTCATGTTGAAAAATGGGCCTTCCATTTTTGTGTCGTCTTTGGCAAATGTACTCCTTTAAATAACGACAGAGTAGTTGATGATCATCAGAGCCCTGAATCTGAAAAAGTGGCTCCAGGGAATGAAAAATTGAGAACCGCGGGACTTATTATGAGAAGAGATGAGGGTAATGTTGTAATGAAGGTCCAAAGTATGCATGTAGAGGAATTTAAGATTAAGATGGAAGGATTGTGTGAAAGAGATATGGTACAGAAGGAAGTGACTGACGACTGAGAGGAATGTATGGACGAGAATGACATTCCACCAACCCCAAATATTTGGGACAAGGGATTGTAGATGAGTAATCTGAAAAAGCTTACCTTTGGCAATGGTGGGGGATTCTCATCGATATGATAACCAGCAATACCGATTACGTTGGGTGGGGTAACGAAAGCTGTGTACAGGGATTCGTGAGTATTCGTAAATTGGATGGATACGTTGTAGAAGGCGTCCTTAAATGGAGGTAGTTTGACGTTGCGTCTTGCAGCTATCGGGGCGAAGAGTTGCTCGTAGAACTTTGCTGTGGCGAAGTGTGATATTCTGGAGAAGGTTAATGATAAATTAGCTATAAGTAATATTATTGCTGTATTTGGCTGAACTTCTTTAACTTATTGAAAATAACCACGAAGGCCTATGCTAAACCTTCTAACCTAACCTCTCCAAGTCAGAGCGCGTAGTATTCTACTTGGAACCTTCTACTTGACCAAACGTTTACTGTCCAAAGGATTGTTTGCTGTAATAAATCATTTGATTAAAGAGCAAATGCCATTATCATATTATCCTTGGTTAAATTCTACCAAATAAATAAATAAAATATGAAAAAATAAAATAAAAAATAAAAATTACACTTTCACTCCATCCCATGTGGTGGAGCGCTTATGTATTTTCTTAATTATTTCCCACATAATTTAATTGTGTTTCAATTTGTAATTTAAGAAACCGCTTCTATGTATCGAATAATGTTTGAATGTTGGCGCTCATTTGTTGACCACTTAGTGTTGAAGAAGGCCAATGAATGGCGCTGTGAATGGATCTGTTCGAACTATATTTTGAGAATGAAGTTTCTACGAGCGAGACTCTCAAGCACCACGGCGGATCATCTACCCGCTCGCATTTTTTAATTAGTCAGTAACCCGCACCCAGCATCGAAAGATGTCTTTGACTCACGCGCTCCGCACCAAACGGAAGTTTGAGTTATTCAACTCCTCGTTTCTTTCTGTGTAATTCTATAAGTTCCTTTGGCCACATTCTCAAGTCAGTATAAGTGAAGTGTATCGGAAGAAAACGACAAATTCAAGAAAGTCACCGGCCGGTCGAAAATTACCTACCCACCAGCACGTGCCAGGAACCACGCCTGTCTACAGCTGAATCCTCACGAGGTGGAACTCAGGTCAGTGCCGATTTTCTTACGTTTTCATACATAGAAGCGGTCACTTGTGTATTTTCTTTTCTATTACAACCAAACGCCAGGTCATAGGTTCTTAACGCTTTGTGTGCAAACACACCAGTTTGGTAGGACTATTTTACACGTCCTACCATAATTTATGGTCCTTACGAGTCGGATAGGCCAGTAAATAACATATTCACGTAATTATTGGTGAATAATATTTCTTTCCTATTCATTTAATTAAAAGATTCACGTAATTTTGGTGAATTCTTTCCGCCATCTTAGTTTCATTACTTTCTTTCGCTAACAGATTTACGTAAATTATTTGGTAAATTCTGCATTTAAAACGCTAAATCTACGTAATAATTGGTAGATATTTATAATAGTTGGTGATTTACGTATTAATTGGTAAATAATCATCATTCTATTCACATACGCGTAACTTTGTAGGTAGGTACCTATCTAGGTACGTAAGTACATAGTTACATTCCCGCTCCGCTGTGCTACTTGCGCTATTATATAATAAGCCGTAGTACAATTTTCAATAAAAAGTAGGTATATCTAAACTGTCTGTGTTGAATTACTATTATATTATAGTAGGTACCTTACAGATAATCTTCTTGTTATATTTCAATAGGTAGGTCCTACCTATCGTTAATTTGCAAACATGTATTCAGATCTCGAGACGAAGCTTATTCTGTTGAATCAAAAAAAAGGAATTATTGTTTGCACGCATTAATCGTTGGTATAAATCGTCGAAATCAGTTGTGTGTTTTGACATAACGACGCGAGCGAATGAAGATTTTCTGTCTGAGACCGAGAACATCGATGTCGTTCGCGATAAGTTCGAGTCGATTGTAGATCAAATAAATAGCTTAAATTTATCATTAGAACCCCCTGTGGAGCCCGACTATTCTTGCCTTGACTCATTCGATGAATTGTATTCGAGAATAAAACGCATTAGAAATAAATTATCTACGCTCAAGGTCAAGGAGGTCGCATCACACGGGCCGAGTAATTCAAACGCGTCTGTAGTGAAATTGGAAATGCTTGTTATTCCGAGTTTTGACGGACGCCCTGAAAACTGGAATACATTTTATCAGTCCTTTAAGGCCAATATTCATTCGAACACACAATTGTCTGATTCGCAACGTGTGCAATACCTATTCTCAAAATTAACCAAAGACGCATTAAAGTTCACTGCCGGTATTGTTCCGTCAAGTGAGACCTACAGTATAGTGTGGGACGCCTTGGTCAAGAAATACCAAGATAAACGCTCATTAGGTTCATATTATCTAAATAATATATTAGACTTAAAGAATTGTTCACCTAGTGTGAACTCACTTGATTCATTTATAGGTATATATTCCTCATCTATCGCCGCGCTTAAAGAGTTAGGTATAAATGATTTAACGGACTTCGTGTTTCTACAATGTGCCTTGAGGAAAATGGACACGCTAACCATCCAAGCCTTCGAACTTTCTGTTCGAGGTGTCGATATACCTACGACGCAACAGCTGATCGACTTTGTACAAGATTATGCTAAGATGATTGAACGGTCAAACCCGCGGTCTTCGTCATATGCGAAGTCGTCCACTGCTGGGACACCACAGTCTAATGATAGGCGTGTACAGCGTAATTCTAAGTCGTTTGTTGTCAGTGAGCCGATTAATAATAAGTCGAATGCGCCCGCCGCAGGTAACGCGCCCTGTTGTTTATGTGGCGGCAGTGACCACCGACACCTGTATGACTGCGC
Organism: Eilema sororculum; assembly: GCA_914829495.1. Lineage (NCBI taxonomy): Eukaryota > Metazoa > Arthropoda > Insecta > Lepidoptera > Erebidae > Eilema > Eilema sororculum. Next base: position 13,247,877 of record OU618551.1, read on the forward strand.
TCAGTTTAAAAATATGCAAAATGCAAAGGCTAGATATGAGTTTATTAAATCTAAGCGTGGTTGCGTGAATTGTCTAAGCACATTACATAATCTCCCGCAATGTAAAAGTACGTCAGTTTGTTTCTGTCAGAAAAAACATCATAAATTATTGCATTTTCATAATAATGTTAATAATTCGCACTCGCACGCGACGAGTGCCGTCCCTCTCCCGCCGCCCCAGTGCGACAATGTTACTCCCACTCCTGAGTCACCGCTCGCTTCAAGCACTGTGCATTCGTATGCCTCTAGCCATAAGGGTGATATTCTCTTGGCAACCGCTCAGGTGTATGCTCGCCCTAAAGGTAGCACTGGAAATAAATCTGTAGTCAGATGTCTAATTGATAACGGCTCACAGAATAACTTAATAACATTGTCCTGTTGTCGTTTATTAAATTTACCAATAATACCAATGAGTAATTCTGTTGTCAAAGGTGTTGGCTCCATTTCGCACACGATAATAGGCTATGTGTATTTGGACATTGAATCTCGTATTTATGCAGATCATAAGTATACTATACATGCGTTAGTTATGAATAGCCTTACGGATCAATTGCCCTCGCAATTAATTAAGTGTGATAGCGAGTTAAATCTTCGCGATTTACCGCTTGCTGACTTAAGCTGGAACATTCCAGGAAACATTGATATAATATTAGGTGCACAGCTCTTCCCGTATATCTACTTAGGAAATAGAGTCGAGTGTGGTCCCAGTGCCCCTTGTGTACTATCAACCGCGTTTGGGTATGTACTTATGGGTGATTACCCACGTAAAGTTGTTGTGCCTACAACCGCATCCTTTTCTGCGCTAGCACTAAATGATTTAGTGCAAAAACCATGGGAACTTGAGGAAGTTCCTGTGAAGCGCCTATTGTCTCCAGAAGAAACCGAGTGCGAGAATATTTTCACATCTACTGTGACTCGCGATGACGTATTTCGTTATACGGTTGCGCTGCCGTTCTGCAAGGATCCCTCTGAACTAGGGAACTCGCGCGGCGTCGCTCACCGCCGGTTTTTGTCGCTCGAGCGTAAACTTCGTCAATCACCAACCGTACGCGAAAATTACAATAAGGTTATTCGGGATTGTTTGGATAACGGTTGTCTTGGTCTCGTTGATGACTCTAATTTGTCTATGGATGGTTATTATATACCACATCGCGCAGTGGTTCGACATGACGAACCGATGTCACGTATTGTGTTAGACGCGAGCGCTAAAACCCACACTTGTCTTTCGCTCAATGATATTTTACATATTGGTCCCAATTTACAGGCAGACCTGTTTATATTATTATTAAATTTTAGGCTATTTCCTATCGCAATGAACGCTGACATAAATACTCACCGCAAATCGCTTGAGTTTGATGTTGGCAGTCATGTCGCAAAGGTTTTAGGTCTCTCGTGGGAGCCGTGTGGAGATAATTTTTATTTCACATCCACCTTGGTAGATGAGAAGTGCACTAAGAGAAATATACTCCCTATAGTTGCACGACTATTTGACGTGCTCGGGTTGGTGGCACCTGTGATACTCTACGCCAAGTTGTTAATTAAGGAACTTTGGCTTAGTAAGAGTGATTGGGATGACCCTGCTCCAGAGCATATACGCTCACGCTTTTCCGCTCTCGTTCAAGAATTAAAATTGCTTGACACATTAAAAATTCCGCGATATATAGGTGTCGAAGTTGATTGCGAATCACGTCTTGTCGCATTTTGTGATGCCAGCCTGAATGGCATGGGATGTGTTATTTATGCACATTGTACCTACCCATCTGGCATTCAAACTCGCATTTTGTGTGCGAAATCAAAGGTCACTCCGACAAAGATTACTACGCTTGCTCGATTAGAGTTATGTGCTATTTTGCTTATGTCAAAGTTAATAAGAACTGTACGTGATTCGTATGCATTACGCATTCCCGTTACTGACATTTACGCCTTTTCTGATTCCACGATTGCCTTATCATGGGTTCACTCGTCACCACATCGGTGGTCGATTTTTGTTAGCAACCGGGTCGCTCAGTGTCAAGAAAACTTGAACGCTGAACATTTTTATCACGTCGCCGGAGACATTAATCCGAGTGATTGTCTATCACGCGGTATGCTCCCCTCGCAACTTTTGGCTTATGATTTGTGGTGGAACGGTCCAGCATGGATCCGCGGCCCCCCTGATGAATGGCCTATTAAGTCATTCTCTCCCGCCAACTGTTCTGACTTACCTGAGCATGAGGCAAATGTGTTGAGTGTGACATCAAAACACACAGAGTCGCCATTGTTATGTACATTAGCACAACGTGTTTCTTCTTGGCAGAAACTACTACGTATCATTACATACGTTTTAAAATTCGCACGATTTAAATTTAAGATCGAACCTCATTCTGTATCAGGATTACATCCTGTCCTTCTCCCTAAACGCGATCACGTTGTTGATCTAATAATTCAGCATTTTCACGGTGTCAATTGTCATACTGGACCTGGACTCCTCATGTCTATCATAATATATAAAACGCGTACTGGTACTTACAAACGCGCTGTAACCAAATTGTATCCTATCCCAACGCAATAACTTATAACGCTAAATAGAATCTTAAACTTTAATTTTTAACTCAAACTTTAAACATACTTTAGACAGAATATTGTTAGTCTAAGTTGTTATTTTCGCTATATTATTATGTTATACAAATTCACTATGGGCTCTAATCAGCCAGTGTTCGCTTGTTTGTTTCGTAACGTCTTGCGACGTTCCAAAGCCGGGTGCATGGTGGAGCGCTTATGTATTTTCTTAATTATTTCCCACATAATTTAATTGTGTTTCAATTTGTAATTTAAGAAACCGCTTCTATGTATCGAATAATGTTTGAATGTTGGCGCTCATTTGTTGACCACTTAGTGTTGAAGAAGGCCAATGAATGGCGCTGTGAATGGATCTGTTCGAACTATATTTTGAGAATGAAGTTTCTACGAGCGAGACTCTCAAGCACCACGGCGGATCATCTACCCGCTCGCATTTTTTAATTAGTCAGTAACCCGCACCCAGCATCGAAAGATGTCTTTGACTCACGCGCTCCGCACCAAACGGAAGTTTGAGTTATTCAACTCCTCGTTTCTTTCTGTGTAATTCTATAAGTTCCTTTGGCCACATTCTCAAGTCAGTATAAGTGAAGTGTATCGGAAGAAAACGACAAATTCAAGAAAGTCACCGGCCGGTCGAAAATTACCTACCCACCAGCACGTGCCAGGAACCACGCCTGTCTACAGCTGAATCCTCACGAGGTGGAACTCAGGTCAGTGCCGATTTTCTTACGTTTTCATACATAGAAGCGGTCACTTGTGTATTTTCTTTTCTATTACAACCAAACGCCAGGTCATAGGTTCTTAACGCTTTGTGTGCAAACACACCACTTTGGCAGGACTATTTACACGTCCCACCACCATGGTTGCCTGGAAGAGATTGCCCTGTGCGATAAGGCCGCCAATTGTATGTTACTATGAATTTGTAATTTATTATGTTTAAAGAAATTGTAATTATGTTTCTGTGTACCATACAATAAAGAGTTAAAATAAATAAATAAAAATTTGACGGAATCATAGAATAAAATGTGTCCAAAAAGTGTTGGCGTAGTGAAATTTTGGCAAAAACTTTCGGCAAAACGGTAGGCTCCCGTGGCAAACTGTATGTGGCAAACTGTATGCAGCTAACTGTATGTGGCATACTGTTTGCAGCAAACTGTATGTGGCAAATAATATGTATCAAATTATTTGTGGCAAAATATTTGCTTATTGCGCTTACCTGTTACTAACAGTCATGAGGGTACTTAAGCCGACGTTATAGATTCGCTGCTTAAGGGTCATAGGTATGGTGGCTTCATCATTGAATATGAGGGGGATGGTGTTCACGGATCGCACTTCATCTATCTGGGCTTCTAAAGGCGGCATCATTGGTACAGCGGTCAGCTGTATCCATGGTATCTGCTGAACAGCTGCTAGGCTGGAAGACCAGAAATATCTTTAGATTTCTCTCAGCCATCATCTACCTGTACTTGTTCCAGTTATTTGGAGCAAAATGTCATTATCCTCCATACATATATAAATAAATATTTCACAACATTCAACACAATTAGCGTCGGTAGCTTAGTGTTTAAGGAGTCGGTCTCGAAATCGAGAGGTCCCGGGTTCGAATCCTGGCTATTACACTATCAACGTGAACTCACTCGTAGCACAAGCAATTTAGCTTAGTTGGAGGGGTTAGAGGGAATATTAGTAACTTCGGTTCTAATATTCTTTTATATAAAAAAACGCTATCTAGACCCATGCTAAGCATAGCTTAAATAGCTTGTGTAATAGAATCTAGAAATGTGGATAAACATACTTATATACTTTTTTTTGTAAATACATACATAGAAACACTCAGACCAATGAAAATAGCCATATTCATGCATACAAATATTTGCATCGAGCGGGAATCATAGTTGGGGAAATGGGCCTACCCCTTCAAGAATTTACAGGTATGAGTGTGTACCTGGATCATAGAACGCAAAAGTATAAAAGTTTACATTTTTTGTGGATCTTACCCAGCCAAGACATCGCTGAAGAACACTTCCGTCACCACAGCATCGTACTGGTTGTTCACGAGGGTGTCTACCACAACTTTATTGGTGAACACATCCCTGGTGACATTCTCTGCGAACTCCTTCACAAATCCCATGCCACGATCTTTCGTTGTATCCATCATGTCAACTGAAAGTGTACGGAACACGTTAGAGATCTGTTTATATTATTTTTTTAATTATTATTGGACTATCATTGGTGAAGCGGAAGCTATTGGAAAAACCAGGAGCGAAGTCAAACGCGAGGCTCATGACCGTACGGGATGGAAACTCACTGTGGACGCCCTCTGCCCCAGCTAGGGGCCAAAGGACCTTAAGTCAAGTAAGTCATACCGAAAATCACAAAAAAAATTCTATACATTTTAGAAGCGCTGTTATAACCGTACTGTCGAAACACAGGGTACAAAAATGTCATCCTGAGCTCAGTACGGGTATAACCACTATACGGCTAGTACAAACGCAACGGTGACAGCCGTAGTTCATCTTTGTGTAGACTCACACATAGATATCAAATACCGGTCACGGTTCAATCCCGCCTAGCGCATTGCACTTTGACAGCACGCTTGTCCATCCCTCACACAGAATACCAGTGAAAATGTGTTGTATAAATATCTTATTGAAACTGCTTAAGCCGTACTAAGTATACGAAGAATTTGAAAACTTACGGCAATAACCGTGCTGTTATTATTTGAAATGAAAATAAAAAACGGTCATAACCGTTACTGCGCGCGAACTTATTAAGACGTCACAAAAAGTACTTTTTATACGCAGTTCGCGTATTTCGGTGTCTTTTAAGGATAGCACGGGGTGCAATCTGGCCCCCCTCGGCAATTTTTTAAACTTTCTGTTCCCCCACCAAAAATTTTACCCATCACTGATTTAGACCAAAAGCTTAGCTAGTCAAGCTTTGGTGATGGTTTCTGGAATGCACTCAGTTGGGCAGAGAAGTCTCTTGAAAGGAACTGATTACAGGTTCAAGGGTGTAGTCCACTTAGAGCACCCAGCTGAATAGCACCTAGCCTTGTCTACGAATAGCACCTGCCAAAAATGTTGATAGGTGCTCTTTGCAGACAAGGCTGAGAGCTTTAAATGGACTTAAGTAAAGCCAACGAGACGAGAGAAAACAGGTAAACAAGGTGACCATTACTGAGTTACGTTGCGATAACTAGCGATTATTTTCTCCGTCCTTGTCGCACATGTAACACGTACGCCACAATGGCAGAGCGACAGCTATCGTTACGTGTATCGTAGTACAGGAAAGCTGTCAGCACAGCGATTCTAAACTGTCAGATCCGCCATCTTATGAGCAATTTCATTCCTGTCTGGAATGCACTTGAAGTGATAAATGTTTGTTTACCATTTTTCTCTCGCTTCGTTGGCTTTACCTTACACAGGTTCAAGCCCCATTCTGAATGTTACCTTTTGGCAGTTCTTAATCTAAAAAAGTCTATTCAACTTACAGTTTGCGTGGTGCTGGATGTGGCCCACATCGAGGATGTGTAACGTTGGAGGCGGATTCTTTGACACTTTTTCTGGATACGGTGTGATCCATGTTACCTGAGACCATAAGAGCTGGTTAGTTATAATAATACTTAAAATCATCATCATTAACTCGGTCATTCACATTAGTAGATATTTTCCATCTAGTGTATTTTTTTTTGAGTATGTAACTGATACTTAGCTTAGCAAGGACTACATATCGCCAGAACTCGTATGTTATCAGAGCTGGTCGCACGTACAACGAAGCATGCCGGTGTGTTGATATCGATAATTTTAATACCAAGGTTTCTAATTTAAAAAGAATCTCCTGTAATCACTTCTTTGGAGATGCTTTGTTGTAAATGCTGAGGTGTTCACTTGCACCTGGACTTTCTCTTTTATTAATTTTTCTTAATTTGCTTTTGTTTAAAATTGTTGTGTTATGTATTATCAATGTATATATTCTATGTATCTTTCGCTTATTTCTTGTTGCTGTTTACTATTATTTAATACTCATTGTCTTGTTTATATGTGAAAACTTTTAAGTGGCCTTCTCTTACTATTAACTTACCTATGTTCCTGTATTAGCTGTAAGTTTTCCGAAAAGAAATAAATAAAATATTTCGGCGCTGTTTCAAGCGCCATGATCACGATGTACTGACGATCGCCGAGCTAGTTATTATTGGGCAGACCTTATCCTACCCTCTTCCGCACTCGTTTATTACGCGCGTCAAGTCAAGGCATCAATTAAGACCTTTTAGCTAGGCTAGGCTAGGCTATTTCATAGTTGAATTAAAAAGTCTATCCCAACTTAGTTTGTAAAAGGTTCGCCGAAAGACTCAACATATACGTACCGTATGTCCACCTTTTAACAAAGCATCCACGATGCCTTTCCCGAGCTGGTTGTGGCTGTGCGAAGGTATGATGAAGCAGACCAGTATGTGGTAGCCATATGAGCTGGAGAGGACTGCCAGCAGCAGTAGAATGGTGAGTTTCATTTTGTCTGCAACAAAATATGGTGAGAATAGATGTAAAACTTTGATGGTCTTCTGGAAGAATCACATTTTATACCCATTACATAACTTGATCATTTATCGGAATTTATCCATATTTGCACTGAGCGGAGATCGAACCCGCGCCCCCTGCGTATTCGCGTTGACTACCGCTACGCCACGGAGGCTTTCAATATTAAATTCCTGCTTCTGTCTCTATGGGGATACATTGGATTATAATTTATTAATATCTATAAGTAGCGATTCGGCACAAAAGTAATCAGTTTATCAGTCTGGTTTTATTGAGTCACTAGCGGACCCGACAGACTTCGTTCTGTCAAAAAGATTTGCTGTTTTTAGGGTTTTCCTGGCAATTATTCTAATTTTTCTCACCTTTTAAACCTTCCCTAGACCTCCACGAACATTTCAAGATAAGATAAATCCGTTCAGCCGTTCTCGAGTTTTAGCGAGACTAACGAACAGCAATTGATTTTTATATATACAGGATGTATTTTTGAAACGGGGGGGGAGGGGGGGGGGGTAGTAAGGGCAAGTACCTTAACCGTTGCAGTTACAGCAAAACGTTCTTAGAAGACCTTCCCTAACTTTTTGACATATTTTGAACTGCATTCACAGATTTTGTAAAAAACTTACAGTTGGCAAAAAAAATGCAAAAAGTCCAAAAAATTTTTATGCCAATCGATTCTATTTCATGTGGGGATCAAAAAACTCTATGAGACCATTTTAGCTTTCAGTACTAGGAAAGACAGAAATCGCCAAAAACGTTTCCCATACATTTCGGCAACAGAAACAAATTTCTACGATGGTCTAACTTTTTGTTATGGCCAGGAAGTGGGTAGAATTGACTGTAAAGTAAATAAAAAGAATTTTAACCCTCAAATTTCGAATTTGATTCGAAAATCTGTGTGTTATACTTAGTTTCAGCTGAGAAACTTCGTATGAGTTATTAATTAAGGATTTTCGCTAAAATGTCTTCTAATCGTGAAAAAAATGACTTATTAGAAGCGTATTTTGTCAATAATCGAAATGCGGGAGCTGCATTAGTGTGGTACCGCAATAAGTATCCGTTGCGGCATGTGCCAACAAGAAAGGTTATTACAAATCTTTTGAAAAACCTGGAATTGCAAGGTTCTTTCAAAAGAAAGCGGCAGCCTCGTGTGGACATGGACACGGAGATTGCGGTTCTGACTTATGTCGAAGCATATCCAGAGGTATCGTCCAGGCAAGTCGCCCTTGAAGTAGGTGTATCCCACTCCCTTGTGATAAAGATATGGAAGAAATACGGCTACAAGTGCTATCGATATGGGCGCATAGTTCAAGTGTTACATCCGGGTGATGATGTTCGAAGGCTTACTTTTTGCAGATGGCTAAGAGAAAAAAAAAGCAGAGATCATGAATTTTTAATTACATACTGTGGTCAGACGAAACGAATTTTTCCAATAACGGTATGTACAACAGAAAAAATCACCACTATTGGTCCAAAGAAAATCCACTAAGAGTTACGGCAAGTCATAATCAGGTTCGCTTCTCATTCAACTGTTGGTGTGGTATAATGTCCAATCGAGTCATAATGGTGGAATTTTATGAAGGGAAACTGAATTCTGCCATGTATAATGAAGCCATTTTACACCATCTTGAAAACGAGATGGATGAATGGCCCCTGTCGGAATTGCGAAAAGTTCATTTTCAACAAGATGGTGCTCCACCACATAACAGTCACCTTTCACGTTTCAATTTGAGCCGCCTATTCGGTACACAGTGGATAGGTACACATGGTCCAACACAGTGGCCACCTCGTAGCCCCGATCTAACACCACTTGATTTTTTTTTATGGGGCTTCGTGAAAAACGAGGTGTATAAGACGACGTACGCCAGTGTTCAAGAGCTCAAGGATGCATTAATGACCATTTTACGTAATATTCATCCCAGAACATTATTAGCCGCCATTCGTTCAGTGCAAAAAAGGATAGACTTATGTATTCGTGAAAATGGAAATCATTTTGAGCAATTTATTTCATAAAACAATTTCTTAAATGTTTAAATGATTTTTTTTATTTAAAAAAGTTCAAAATTTTACCTGACCTATGAGTTTCGAGATGATTTATCATATTTCCGTACGAAATGTATGGGAAACGTTTTTGGCGATTTCTGTCTTTTCTAGTAGGTACTGAAAGCTAAAATGGTCCCATAGAGTTTTTTGATCCCCACATGAAATAGAATCGATTGGCATAAAAGGCTGTTGCCCGCGGCTTCGCCCGTGTGGTTGTCGATTATCGCGCCTAAAGATGCCTATGTCCTTTTTCAAGGTCTAATCTACATCTATATCAAATTGCACAAAAATCTGTTGAGTGGTTACACATACAGACAGACAGAAACAGAGTTACTTTCGCATTGATAAATAATAGGTATATTATGACAAGTCTAGGATTCACCCGGAAAAATATCGTATTCCAATTGTAGTCTTCCTACCTGTACTTCTACCTTATATTATCGCTTCTCGTTAAATTTCACATAACTCATAATCCATCCATTTAACTTTTAGTAGTGTACGAAATTTCAAGAAACTAACTTTGAAAATGACGAACCTTTCATATTATCGTTCGTCGCCTAGTTTGCCGCTTTAGCAGTGAATTTAAAAAGATACACGTGTTCGTTTATTTCTCAAAAGACGTAGGTGTACGAAGTTTCATGCTTCTAACTTTGAAAATGACGAACTTTCCGGTTTCCATACAAACGTTTATCACATATTTCACCCTCTTAGTAGTTAAATTTTGAAAAACGCTGATACACGTGTTCATTTATTTCTTAAAAGACACAGGTTTATGAAATTGAGTGCATCTAGCTCTGAAAATGACGGACTTTCATACAAACTTCCATCCCTTATTTTACCCCTTTAGTAGCAGAATTTCCAAAAATCCTTTGTTAGTGGATGTTTACATCATAAAATGCATCTACTGTCAAAATTTCAAGTTTGTAGGTCCAGCGGTTTAGGCTCTGCGTTGATGAATCAGTCAGTCAGTCAGTCAGTCGGGACAAGTGATTTTATATATATAGATTACCAGTTATCTGATCACAAATATGTCTATTCACGACATCATAGTAAATCATAGTGCCTACTAACGATGACAATACTAAAATCACAGATTACGTGATAGCTAAAATTGTGAGTGATGAGCATATTCGATTACCGGTGATTACGTATAAAGTTTACAAACATGCGTAAGAGTAGGAGTACTGGCTTGCCGGTTTTGTTTTCGGTCTACCTTTGATGTCTAGGGAATTTAATAAAGATTTGACGTTCAGGAGGACTGCAAAACTACGGAAGATTTGACATTCCTGGATATCAAATCTTCCATAGTTTTGCAGTCCTCCCGCAAATCTGGGGAAGATTTGACATCCAGAATGGTGTCAAAGCTACAGAAGATGTAACATCCAAGAGAGTGGCAAAACTAGGGATGATTTGACGTCCAGGAGGGTGGCAAAACTAGAGAAGATTTGACATCCAGGATGGTGGCAAAAGTAGGTAAGATTTGACATCAAGGATGGTGGCATATTCAGAGAAGATTTGACGTTCAGGATGGGCTTGCGAAAGTCATGCGGTTCAACGGAGACGATTGGCGTAGGATGTTGCACAAAATCCCCGTCCTTTATGAACGGTGGCCTCGGGGTGACATTTGGAGCCGTATGTCACCCTAATAGAAGCAGGCAGGTGCCGCTAGTGCGACGCATAACACTTCTAACGGGGCCACTGTGTTCCAACATCCGAGGGGGCATCTCGAAACTGGAGATGGCCCAGGTTTACCAGAACTGCGAGGCGATGAAAACAAGTTATAACCTGTAGCTTTGCCAAAACAGAAAACAAGCAACCTTCTTAACAACAATTATTAAAAAAATAACAAAAAATAAATTAATGGTTGGTAGGTAGTATTACGTAATAGGCATCTATTATTATTTAATCTGCGTTGTAGGCGTAATAAACAAAGAGACGAAGGTCAGGTTTTTACCCAACTACGGCGAAATCAAAAGGAGGGTTATTAAATACTAGCCTTCTGCCCGCGGCTCCGTCCGCGTTGATGTTGTAAGTAGTGCGTAAAATGTTTATTTTTGACCCCCGACAAAAAGAGAGGGGCGTTATAAGTTTGACGTATCTATAAGTCTGTGGTGTCATAGCTCCCGAACGTATGAAGCGATTTCTATTTAGTTTATTTTACCCACGACTTAACGGAGACGGTATATGCGTTTGGGGTGAGACGATGTTTGTGTGTTTGTTTGTTTATGCAAATCCATATTGCCATTTTCTCCGAAACTACCAATCCTATTTTGATGCAGTTTTCAGTGATGGGTTCGGCTTTAATTGGAGCAAGTTCTTAGATAGGTGTTACAATGACAACTCAACAGGGGGCGCTACAGCAAGCATTTTTCATTCAAATCAATGTTGCCAATTTTCTCCAAAACTACTGGACCGATTTTGACGCAGTTTTCAATTATTGGTTTGGGTTTGATTGGTGCATGTTCTTAGATAGGTGTCACGTCACGGTGACAAACTACTAGGGGGCCCTGCAGTAAACATTTGAGCGCAAATCCATGTTGTCAGTTATGGTTTCAGGTTTGATTGGTGCCTGTTCTTAGATAGGTGTTAGGGTGACTATTCACCAAGGGGCACTGCAACAAACATCGTTAGTGCAAATCAATGTTGCCATTTTTGGAGGACATTTTTGAATTTACTTTTTTTAACCATTTAATGCTATTTAAATTATTTTTAACTGAAGTGGAGATGAGGAGTGTCGGGGGTTTTTTAAATTTATGAATCATTATATCTGAGTATTTAATATAAAACTGCATCAAAATCCGTTGCTTAGTTTTCCAAATCCAGGTAAGAACTAACTATCTATTATATAACTACTATGTTAGTGACTAGCCCTTGCCTGCGGATTCACCCGTATGGCATTTTGATCCCGTTTCCCGCAACCCTTGGGAACCTATTCCCGGGGTAGAAAGCAGCTATGTGTTATTCCAGACAAAGCTATCCCTAAACCAATTTCAGATATATCCGTTTATTTTCAAAGACAGCCTCTGTGGCGTGGTGTTAATGTTAGCTAAGCAGAGGGCGCGGGTTCAATGCCCATTCTCTGCAAATATTTGTCTATTTCTTATTTATTTAACCAACATAAACTTACAGCTAGCCAGTCATTTAAGTTGTAGGTCACATACATTATTCAAAAAGGTTATGTTTGTAATGGCATTAGAAATGACAATGATTATGGCACTATTAGGACAAATATTCCCGGTAGTACCATTAATGGAATTAATCACTGGGAAAGAACCGAAAAAATTACGTACCTATAGGGGTTTAAAGGGGAACGCTCCCTGGAGTACTACCTACTAGGGGCTTTCGGCGTCGGGTGCGTTCCCTTTACACCCAGTATATGTTGCTTATTAGGTTTTATTTAACTGTCTACTTTGCGCCGTTTGAGACCCTCAAACGTCGCAAATATAGTAGTTTAAGTGATAATTACATATTTGAGCCGTTTGGAGTCGAGACGCTGGGATCATGGGGTCCAAGTGCACGTCTATTATTCAAAGACATATTAAAACGTTTAATAGACACTCCCTATGACCAGAGTGCTGGTTTATTCCTTGCGCAAAAAATTGGCATTGCCATTCAGCGAGATAATGCCGCCAGCCTTCTGGCCACCCTCCCGGTTGGCGTCGATGGGGAGGAATTCTTTCACGCCTGAACCTGCAGTTTTGCACGTATCTTGTTTTAGATTTTTGTTTATATTTATTAAATATTATTATTACTGTCTACTAAAAATTATAAAGTTAATAGCACCTCCGAAAAAAAACTTACCAAAAACAAAATGCACTTTTTTAAATTAGCACCACTGCCATAGAGTACTAAAACACAATTAAGTTCACTGCACAAAAAACTTACGCAACAATATTATGCCTAATCTTAATCACTAACCGTCACACAGATACTAGAATACAAAATATATTATCAAAATACAATATATCTTATCAACAACCGCTGATACACAAGGCCTTGAGGCCTTTGGCCGGTGTAAATGCACTTACTATAATAATTATATCGGCGGTAACTCGTCTATCGTGTTACTGAGTGATCTATGATTAATACAGACTGTAAAAATCCTTCGTTTTATACCTACGATACGGATTCCGCCCGTATGCAATTCTGTATTTACATACTGGCTTATTAGTGACTCATTACACGCACGGTCCGCACCGATTGCTAATAAGCAGGGAATTGATAAATTAATCATCACACGTTGCGAACGGACACTTTCACTTTTTGCGCACACATACTCTGTGTAATGATCTTCTTCCGTACTATTACAATATGGGATTCTTCAAAAAGGGCATTCGAAGGTTCTTACAAGGTCGGCAGTCCAAGCGTGAAGCCCTAGTAGGAACTATTATCTATTCTGTGCCTTAGTGTTGCGCACGTCCATAGGCCACGGTAACCACTTATCATCAGGTGGACCATGTGCTTATCTGGCACCTGATTGCTTAGTAGGTAGTTGTGTGGTGACGGAGAAGTGGTATAAGAGTAATAAAAAATTATGTGGTGTAAAAAAACACTGCCAGAGAAGGATAACTCAAAACAAAGCTCTGTACCAGCCCAGCGTGGAATCAGTAGGTTAAAGCCTCCCAACATTGGGAGAGGTTATGTCCAGCAGTGGACTGCGCTTGGCTAATTAATGGATTGACGTAGTAGGCATAATATAGTTGGGAATTTTCGACTTCTGTACGGTATGTAGGTACTAAGAGTAATACTTGTATTTACTTAATCTTTGACTTGAATCCATCATGGATACGGAAGGTTTCTTTTTTTTAATAATTCGTACCTACTTTTTATTCGGCACAGATAATAAAAATTATATTTATGTTGTCAGCTGCCTCTTTGGTGCAGTGGCATTGAATCTTAGAGTATATCAAGAGGTGCCATACCTACGAAAAAAAACTGCCTACCTAAACTTGGATTTTATGAATGAATGGAAAGCAGTATGGCGGCCTAGTAGGGAATCCAGTAAACTGTCGATAACTACTTATCGATATAAAAAGGGCACAGACTAAAAATTTATACATTTGAAAGAAAATATTAAGTGATTAGCTTAAGTGGATGCTGATTATTTGTATTCTCAGGTTGCAGTGTGCTTATGGCTTTCTATCAGACTTTCCTTGTGATAGCCGGAGTTTCGAATAATTCGCCCAGAAGGACGTAGAATCTACAAAGATTCTTTACAGTCTTTGAGTAACGATATATATATATATATATATATATATATATTTAGTAGTACTCCAGGTACATAACACATTGGCACAAAAATAAAATCGATTTGGACAAAAAAAAAATTCGAATTTTTATTTAATATTTTAGTTTTTTTTTTGTAAAAAATGTTTTAGTATCTATTCATCAGTAATACCAGTACCATTATGCGATAGAATAATAAAAAGTCAACGGCATTTCAAAAGTCATTCACTATGTATGGAAAGTGGTCTTCGTTCTTTAAATATTTGGGAAAATATCGATAATTAAAATTCTATCACCGCATCACTAGCAATTTTATTTGACCAATCAGGTGCTACTACATCCCCACTACGTTGGAAAGCAAGATGGAGAATTGGCGTTTTCCTAATATGATTTTATGAATGAATTTCGTAGTAGCCTCACGTCTGTATATTTATGTCTATGCATTGAATTGATGAGATTATATTCAAAGTTGACTTGTAGGTAGGTATAATTGCTCTATACGCGTAATAGGCACACGCTTCAGTTTTTTTTTAAAGGACAATTCAATTTGACTTCACCTCCCCTGATGTAAAGCTAAAAGCAAAGTCTCGGAAAGAAGGTCGCCATCGTAAACATGTACCATATTAACATAACTGCTTGACCGCCTCATCAGATGCCTTTTCACTATGAAGTTGCGGCGCGCTGAAAAGTGCGCCACCCCATTCCAGGGGCGAGTCGGGGACACCGTTGTTCCCCCTCCCGAGGAGGGCCAGACCGTAAGGGATGGCCCTGGGTCAGCACCCCGGCTGACCCAGGGCCATCCCTGGATATGTCGAAGAAAACCTCAACTCCGGCCTAGCACCACGACCCACAGTCGGCGTGCGGTTTTAGTCGGTTCGAGTCCGATATAACCTCCCCTTCCGGCTCCGGCAGGGGAGGTAAAAAAAGTGGATGTATAAATGTAAATATCTCTACCAAGGCTTCTGTTGCTTCGATAGCAGTTCTGGGCGTTGGCGTTAAATCCAAAAAATTACAGTCTAATAATGTTTTAAAGAAGGGTAGGTACAAAAAAAGATTTTCGAAAACACGTCCGTACGATTTTAAGGTTTTATGGAAAAAGAGTGTTTGTGTTGGTATCACAAATTAAAAAATTAAATTAAAAATTTAAAAAACCCCCGTCACAAAAAACACCCCCTAAAAGTTGAAAATAAATGGAGTTTGCCTTTTAACTTCAACGGTTGCCATGTCGGGGGACCCTAACTGGTTAAGCACTCCGTTATATTATCGGGACAATTCAAGGTCCCCCGACATGGCAACCGTTAAAGTTAAAAGGCAAACTCCATTTATTTTCAACTTTTAGGAGGTGTTTTTTGTGACGGGGGTTTTTTAAATTTTTAATTTAATTTTTATTTTATACTTTTTAAAGTGATCTACTAGTCAAGCTCTTTCATTTGATACCCATATTGAGGGAGTTAAAAATAAATAAAATATGTATTTCGAAATGTTGTGGCGGCGGCCATCTTGGACCGATTTTTTTCAAACATAGCTAAGAACACTCCCGACTAATATACCTTTCAAATAAAAAAAATTAAATCCAAATCAGTTCATCCGTTTGGGCGCTACGATGCCACAGACAGACACACACACACACACACACACACACACACACACACACACACACACACACACACAGACACGTCAAACTTATAACACCCCGTCGTTTTTGCGTCGGGGGTTAAAAAAGAGTACAAAAAAAGATTTTCGAAAACACGTCCGTACGATTTTAAGGTTTTATGGAAAAAGAGTGTTTGTGTTGCTATCACAAAATAAAAAGTTAGAGATTAAAATATAAAAACTAAAATTAAAAAGTGTTGCTGTCTGCTAAAGCTTCCTTTTGCAGAGCAAGCCGGCTGGGTACTGCAATACTAGGTGGAAATCCTAATCAGTTATGCCAGTTTTTTTTTTTTTTGTAAAAAGAATATTAGAACCGAAGTTACTAATATTCCCTCTAACCCCTCCAACTAAGCTAAATTGCTTGTGCTTGGAGTGGGTTCACGTCGGTAGTGTAATGGCCAGGATCGATCCCGGGACCTCTCGATCGTGAGGCCGACTCTTTAACCACTAAGCTACCGACGCTTCTAAGTTATTCCTGTATAGTGTAAAAAAATAACCTGACGTCATTTCCTCTTGCCAAAAGAGCAAGTCATCGCAATGAAACTTGATTCTTATTGAGCAAACTTTAACAATTTTATAGTTGATCTGATCTATAGGTACAGTCAGCATCAAAAAGATCTTGACGAACAAAGTACTCAAAATGATCTTAATTCCTTGATTCCTATCCTTCCTGTTACTAAATAAATATTCCACAACATTCCACACAACGCTATCTAGACCCATGGTAAGCATAGCTTAACTAGCTTGTGTTATGGAATCTAGAATGCGAATAAACTAAATACTTTATTTTTGTAAATACATATTATACATAGAAACACCCAGACCAATGCAAATAGCCATATTAATGCATACAAATATTTGTACAGAGCGGGGATCGAATATTTGTACACAGGCTTATTTCGGACGACAATAACACTTGACAGCCTCTGTGGCGTGGTGGTAGTGCACGCGACTGCCACGCAGGAGGCGCGGGTTCGATTCCCGCTCAGTGCAAATATTTGTATGCATGAATATGACTATTTGCATTGGTCTTGGTGTTTTTATGTATAATATGTATGTATTTACAAAA
The DNA here is from genome assembly GCA_914829495.1 of Eilema sororculum. Lineage (NCBI taxonomy): Eukaryota > Metazoa > Arthropoda > Insecta > Lepidoptera > Erebidae > Eilema > Eilema sororculum. The sequence continues at coordinate 13,264,998 of OU618551.1, forward strand.
AAAAAAGTATCTAAGTATCGAATACATAGGGAAAAAGAATCTTCTCGGGACTCGAACCCGCAGTCTTTCCCTTACAGGGGGAATGCCTGACCAATTCGGTTACCGAGACACGCCGGATATGATTCAAATTTCCCATCTTATACGTCTTTAAGGCGACGTGGCGTCATCTACCGATTTTCTTGAGGTCCTCAGGCCGCAATTGTAGCCGTAGGTCTGCTGGGAGTCCTGGGACATCCTTACGAGGGCTTACCCGGGTTCCCATCCATAGGCTTCTGGGCGTTACCGTGGGGGTTTTTAGTCGGTAGGAGTCCGGCATAACATCCATGAAGGATTTTCCCCCAGGTTAAAAAAAAAAAGGGTTTTTCCGGTAATTATTCGAATTTTTCTCACCTTTAAACCTACCCTAGACCTCTACGAACATTTCAAGATAAGATAAATCCGTTCAGCTGTTCTAGAGTTTTAGCGAGACTAACGAACAGCAAATTGATTTTTTATATTAGATTATAGAAGAAAATTAATCTGACGTTATTACCTCTTGCCAAAAGAGCAAGTCATCGCAACGAAGCTTCATCATTATAGACGTATTTTTATAGTTAAAATTGATACCTACTATAATAAGATTACAAAAGTGAAGAATGGTATCACATACGTGCCGGTATATTTCTGATAGTATTACTATTATCATACCTAGACATTATCAGTATCACGAATATCTATCATTATAAACATTTGATATCACCATTAAATTATAAAATTAAAACAATTCTGTTGAGTTCTTAAAGAGTGTCTGTTAAAAAAATCGACTAAAATATCAGTGGACTTATTTAAAAAATAGATACAAACGAATATAGAATCTCTTACATTTGAATTCGGTTAATAATGAAGTGTTTTTTAATATTATTGTGTATGCTAACGAGTAGTTTGGGATATAACATCTTGTGTATATTTCCTGCACCGGCGAGGAGTCATGATAATCTTGCTAAAGGAGTTGTCAAGGCTTTGTTAAAAGCTGGACATAAGGTTGGTATATTTCTGTTATTATTTATTTAATATCACTTATATAGGACACTAGCCGATCCGAGGAACTTCGTACCGCCATTTTTTATCCACCCGTAGTGTCAGAGTTTTTCACTGTATATAAGAAACAATCTGCGGTAGCCTAGTGGTATGGGTAATGGATTGCTGTGACGAGGTCTCGGGTTCGATCCCAGGTTTAACATGGCACACACCAATGACATTTCGATGCTTTTCGAAGTTATGTGTGTTTTTATCGCAGGTTTATAAGTGCCCGGTTAATGGCAATAGGCTCGCCACCTATTACATTGGGACCTAAACATAAACTGGCGAAATGTGGGTGCTAGCACCTCTGCCTACCCCTTCGAGGAATGCAGGCGTGAGTTTATGTAATGTTATGTTATGTTATAAGAAATGCCCCTATTTTTCAAATTTAATCCTCAGTTTTAATTCTAGAGTTGGAAATAGTACACAATGGCATATTGACGTTATTTTTCCCGATGATATTGCAAGCTAGTCTTGAAAATACTGAGTTAGCTTTAGAAAGTTCCTGTCTCATAGGACAAGAATTGTCTTAAAAATTGGCGCGCGTTTCCCGCCCCACATGGCCGTTCTATTCCACCTAGAAGAGGTCGGATGGTAATAGAAATAGGCTTGAGCATTTATTTATAAACATAACACAACATAAACTCACGCCTGTATTCCCCGAAGGGGTAGGCAGAGGTGCTAGCACCCCCATTTCGCCATTTTATGTTTAAGTCCCAATGTAATAGGAGGCGAGCCTATTGCCATTAACCGGGCACTTATAAACCTGCGATAAATACACACATAACTTCGAAAAGCATCGAGAAGTCATTGGTGTGTGCCATGGTAAACCTGGGATCGAACCCGAGACCTCGTCACAGCAGTCCATTACCAGTGTATATTAGTTTTTTTTTTAAATAGAAAATTGGGTATTCTACCTACTGACTACTCAAATTAGTTACTTTTTTCTAAATGTCAGAACGACAAGTTATAACGTAACTTGTATCAAAAGTTTTTTAGTGACGTCATAAAAATTAATAGTCAAATCATTAATTATTATAGGTTGGGTGGATTGTTGAAAACAAATGAAAACGATAAATAAGAACCAACGCAACTTTTACCACTCTTATATAATTGTTAACTTACCGCCGTTCCCAATACTATATACTGACAGTTAAAGATAGATTGCATCTACGGATAAAGTGCTCGGCTGTTTAAATTCAAAACATAGTAACTCCTATTTCTCACCAATTTCGGAAAATAAAATTATACAGCGATGCGCTTTCCCGCAAAAAATCAGTTATGATAACTGATTTTTTTAGTTTTCAATTTAAACTGCCGATACGTCAAATTTGACTGCTGCGATCTATCTTCAACTGTAAGTATGTTGTTGGGAACGGCCGTTAATGAGCTCGGGTATATAGATAATTTATTTTAGAAAAATATCCAATTTGTTGCAGGTAACATGGGCAACTCCTTTCGAACAAAAGGAAGTGTTCGACAACTTGAAAATCATAAACCTGGTTGAAACTAGAGCTATTCTTGATAGTAAGTATGGCTTTTTTTTCGTGCGGAAAACTCCTCGGATACCTCCCCTGCCGGAGCTGGAAGGGGAGGTTATGTCGGACGCGAACAGACTAAAACCGCACGCCGACTGTGGGTCGTGGTGCTACGCCGGAGGTGAGGTTGTCTTCGACATATCCCTCGCACCCCGGCTGACCCAGGGCCATCCCTTGCGGTCTGCACCTCCTCAAGAGTACTTAGTAGCTACGTATTGATTTATATACGTACCAGCTGTTACCTGCGGCTCCGCCCGCGTGGATGTCGGTTATCGCGACCAACCATAGCCTATGTCTTATCCCAAGGTCTAATCTTCTTCAGAAATTTAAACTTCACTTCAAATAGCATAGCGTCGGTAGCTTAGTGGTTAAGGAGTCGGCCTTACGATCGAAAGGTCCCGGGTTCGATCCTGGCCATTACACTACCGACGTGAACCCACTCCTAGCACAAGCAATTTAGCTTAGTTGGAGGGGTTACAGGGAATATTAGTAACCTCGGTTCTAATATTCTTTAAAAAAAAAAAGTCATCAAAATCGGTTCAATGGTTTAGGTGTTACGACGAAACAGACTTTCGCATTTATAATATTAGTACAGATTACCCATCCTAAAATTATTGGCCTGGATTAATGCTTTGACTTTGCACTGAACTAGGTTATCATTTAGCCATGAATTAACTGCTAATGGTAGACTGTGATTAACTGCCACCTTCTTCTTCATCTTAGCGTAAATCCCAGTCGTATCTGAAGCTTTTAGCTTGGAGTTTGGGATCCGCTTTACCAGTCTAACTGCGGATTTGGCTAAACTTCAATATTTTCTGAAAAGCGATTGCCAACTGACCTCCACAAACCAAAGGCGATATCGAAGCATTGCAGCTAAACCAGTTATTGGACTTTTGAGGGCTAGCTCCAACTACCCGTAAAGACTGCCATAGATATTCGTAGGGCAACCGGGACCGACGGCTTAACGTGCTCTCCGAGGCACGACCAGACCAATGCAAATACCCATATTCATGCATACAAATAATACCACCTAAGTAGTAATAAAAAGAAAACCTTGTCGTTTTCAGATATGGATCCATCGAAATCTACTCAGAGATCTTTGTCGGGAGTGAGGAATTTCGCCAGGAACCTTACTACGGTTGTGGGTCAGAACCAGGAGTTGAGAACTGTTCTGGTGAAGGAACAATTCGATGCTGTTATCACTGTGTGGGCTATGAACGATAATGAAGCTGGGTGAGTCTTTTGAGACCTTTATTTAAAGCACGGTAAGTTAAAGGCTAAGTCTCTGAAAGAGGGTCACCATTATAAACATGTACCATGTTAACAGTGGTGGCACTTAGCTTTACGGCCTCATCAGATACCTTTTCACGCCCCGTTTAGAGGACCCGGGACTATAGGAAGAAGGAAACACGTGAGCTGGCAGGGAGTTCCAGGTCTTAATGGTGTGGCATCGGCATAGGAATGAGTCACTGAATGAAGACGTTTTACCCGACTGCCAGAGAAAGGTTTTGCTTCAATATTAGGATGTAACGCTAGAAGCGAGGTTACTCATCCATCAGTGCTGCTGCGATCCTCTGCTGCAGACTTCTACTGGGGTTGGGAAAGCTGCCGTCAAGCCAATATAGCAAAGTTATGGGACGATGAGTCTGTTTTGAAGAAAGCTACATCCTAGAAAAACTTAATGAATTTAAAAACATACTGGGTCTCGATTCTGCTGAAGCCAAACCTAAGTTGTGCCACCGCCCCTGCATAAAACGGCATTAAATAATAGATTTTAATGCGGTGCGGTTAAAGTTCCAAATAAAATTACTTTTGCAGAGTAATTGAAAAAGTGTGATGAAACTGTTTTCATTTGATTTTGGACTTTAGGTCGATGGAAATAAAGTCTAAAATGTAATGTCATTTTTGCGGTGACTCCAGCACTATAGTGGTTTAGCTTTAGTAGAATCGAGGGCCTGGTCGAAAGAAAATTATGCGGTCGTTATGTGGCATTGCTCGGGCCAAATATCTTGGACCTAAAGCGCGAGATATAAAATGCCCTGCCGAGCGATTTGTTTTGTAATAATCTATGCTCTTGTTGAATTTGAGCTCATGCTCTCCTGAAAATATACCCAAGAAAGGTGTACTGCGCGAGAGCACATTTTATGTCCAAGATATGTCTCAAGCAATATATACCTACTTCCATATTTTATGTCAATTCAATAGAATCTCAATTCAACCACATTTCATTCTATGATGATAGTATAAGATTATGTGAGATTAGGTACTTAGCCTTCGGAAATAGAAACACTTCTTGTTATTTTATGCCAGTTCGGGACTTCGCGCGATAAAAAGTTTCACTTACTTTTTGCCGACGTTTCGGGTGCGATGCTGCACCCGTGGTCATGACTTGACTGAGTTTACACCGCGATAACTTAAAAATAACATTAGAAACACTTCTACAAAAAAATCACAGAATTCTTCATACCTTATGCAGATACGCAGCTATCCAGCGAGTACCCTGGATCCTGCTCAGCACGATTGGGTACCACACACACTTGGAGTGGCTGGTGGATGAAGTGCGGTCTGTTCCCACCACCCCACAGCTGTTCAATGACGCTGATGTGCCCATGACGTTTTGGAGCCGGATGATCAATTTAGTGGCACATGTTATTTTGAGTGTGGATTGGTGGTAAGACCTTTTATCTATCTATCTGTATATTCGTCCTTCTTACTACGTTTGTACGTATTTATATAGAATAGTACCTTTTATTTCTTGCAAAAATTTCCACAGATACCCTAATCCTGAACCGACTGAAACCGCACTCCGACTCGAGTCTTAACTGCCAGGATTTAAAGAGGCCTATATGGCAATTACTCCGCACTCTGAGTGGTCCGGGGACATCTCTCGAGATGGCCTCGGATGTGGGAACTACAGTGCCCTATATTGCTCCAAAGAGGGGCTTCTTGGGTACTCACCTTCGTCCGGGGCCGCGTGGCCTGACATTTTTTATGTTGCCGCTACATAACGTGGTCCAACCAGCGAAGGGCTCTAGCCTGTTATTTGCGATGTTACCGTCTGATAAACTACCGTGAGGAGTTCCTCACTTCACCACCAAAGCGGGCTCCTATTGAACCTTTCTTAATACTTATCATCTTCTATATTTAGACGTTATCCTGATTGCATCCAAGGCCAAGATGCTTTCGGAGCTCATGGTCCGCCTTCCGGCTCTTTTCACGTTCTCGGGCGTGTATGGTGCTGAGACCATTTGCACGCATGTTACCCTCCACGACGTCAAGACAGGACTTCTTGAGTCTACCCCTTCTACGGAGACCCTTAATACTTAATCTTCTTCATCTTAGCGTTAATCCAGTAGCAACTGAAGCTTTCAGCTTAAAGTCTGTAGTCCGCTTTATCACTCTTACTGCGCATTTGGCTAAACTTCTATATTTTCTGTAAAGCGATTGCTATATGACCTCCACAACCCAAAGGCGATATCGAAGCATTGCAGCTAGATCAGTTGTTGGACTTTTGAGGGCTCCAACTACCCGTAACGACTACCATATATGTTCTTATGGCAACCGGGGCTTAACTTACTCTCCGAGGCACTACCAATGCAGTTATCCATATTCATGCATACAAATATTTGCATTGAGCGGGGATCGAACCCCTACACCACGGAGGATGTCCCTCCCCTTACCCCTAATACTTTAAATATTTATCTATATTCCAGGTTTGACCAGTACCGTTTAGACGCTCTCTATCAGTCCATGTTTGCGGACTTGGCAACTGCTCGTGGGGTCCCTTTACCCCCCTTTCACGAAGTACAGAAGAACATTTCCATTCTGCTGGTAAACTCGCACGAATCCATCGCTACTGCTGCTGTCAAACCTCCTAACGTTATCAATATAGCTGGTTATCACATTGATGAGGTGCCTCCTCCATTGCCAAAGGTTAGTTATAGATATTTTTTCTTTTTTTTTATGCGGTTCAGTGAATCATTCCTATGCCACCTCATTAAGACCTGGAACTCCCTACCAGCTCACGTGTTTCCTTCTTCCTACAGTCCCGGGTACTTTAAGAGGGGCGTGAAAAAGCTTCAAAGACGGATTGGAAGGTCGTGGGTTCTAGTCCCATTTTAGCATTTAATTTTTCTCGAATTATCATTGGTCAAGAAGGGCATCAGAACATTCTTACAGGGTTGGCAGCACGAGTGTGACGCCCCTGGTATTGCATACGTCCATAGGCCATGGTAACCACTTTCCATAAGGATCAGGATTTGGTGCTATGGTGCACATTGGGAGAGATCCATTCCCAGTAGTGGACTGCAGTAAGCTAATTGATTGATTGAATTATATTCCAGGACCTGCAAGAAATAATGGACAACTCTCCCCAAGGAGTTGTTTACTTTAGCATGGGTTCCATCCTGCGTTCCGCCAACATCATGCAGGGAGAAACGCTGCCAGCGCTGCTGAGGACCTTCGCTGCTCTGAAGCAGACCGTTCTTTGGAAGTTCGAGGAGGCAATAGATATAGAACTGCCTAAGAACATCCATGTGAGGCCGTGGATGCCTCAACAGAGTATTCTTGGTAAAAACATTCATACAACTACCACGCTTTTTTATGGGATTAACCGAAAAGACTAGAACCAAGCGGTTCGGAGAACCATTCCTATGCCGCACCATTAAGACCTGGAACTCCCTGTCAGCTCACGTGTTTCCCTCTTCCTACCTCCCGGGTCCTTTAAGCGGGGCGTGAAAAGGTATCTAATGAGGCCGTCAAGCTGAGTGCAACCATTGCTAAATATGGTACATTTTTATGATGGTGACCCTCTTTCCGCGAATTTCTCTATCGCTTACCATCAGGCGAGCTAAAGTAAAATTGACGTGTTTAAGGCGACGACGGACCTTCTTATCCGTCTTTAAGGCGACGACGGATAAGAAGGTAAAAGGCATTCACCCTGTAAGGGAAAGATCACGGGTTCGAGTCTCACCCGAGAAGATTATTTTTCCCTATGTATTCGATTTGTATAGTTAGCATACTTATTGCTGTAAAATTCATTCGACCTATGAAATACCGCCTTAATGATCACGACTTATCATTTCAGCTCACCCCAATACACGCGTCTTCATCACCCACGGTGGTCAGCTGAGTACGCTAGAAGCAGTAAGCGCTGGCGTTCCATTACTTGCTATACCGGTGTTCGCTGACCAGCCAGGCAACGCTGAGCGGGCCAGGCGCCTGGGGTACGCCTTGAAAGTGGACCTAGGGCCTGGAATGGTGGAAGAAGTGACTCAGAAGTTGGAGATACTGCTTACTAATCAGACGTGAGTATTTTTTTATCTATCTAAATATATATAACTCAAAGGTGACTGACTGACATAGTGATCTATCAACGCAAAGCCCAAACCACTGGACGGATTGGGCTTAAATTTGGCATGCTGGTAGATGTTATGACGTAGGCATCCGTTAAGAAAGGATTTTTGAAAATTTTGCTACTAAAGGGGTAAAATAAGGGATGGAAGTTTGTATGAAAGTCCTTCATTTTCAGAGCTAGGTGCACTAAAATTCATAAGCCTGTCTTTTAAGAAAAAAATGAACACTTGTATCAGCGTTTTTCAAAATTTAACTACTAAGAAGGTAAAATAGGTGATAAACGTTTGTATGGAAAGTTCGTCATTTTCAAAGTTAGAAGCATGAAACTTCGTACACCTACGTCTTTGGAGAAATGTTTTGTCTCGATAACCGACATCCACGCGGGCGAAGCTTATCTTCGATATTTTCCACAACCAATTACCGATATTGAAGTATTGCATTTATATTAAGTATTGCAGTTTGAATGATTTTTTTATAGCATTTATTATGCTAACCTTTAAGTTCGAAAAACATCGGAAAATATGAAATGCGCAAGTGAGACTCAAACTCCACCGTCGCCCTTAAAAAAGAAGGAAAATTTGAAATGATTCAGGTGTGGCTGAATAGCTCAGTTGGAAGAGCATTCCCCCTGTAAGGGAAAGGTCGTGAGTTCAAGTCTCACTTAAGCATTTAATTTTTTCCGATGTTTTTCGAATTTAGACCAGTTGTTGGACTTTTTAGGCTCCAAATATCCGTAACGACTGCCATAGATGTTCCTATGGCAACCAGGGACCAGCGGCTTAACGTGCTCTCCGAGGCATGACCAGACCAATGCAAATACCCATATTCATGCTTAAATATTTGCATTGAGCGGGGATCAAAACAGTGCCTCTTGCGTAGTAGCGGCCGCGTTCACAACCACCCCACCATAGACGCTTGCAAAAATATATTTTCCATAATATTTCTTCTGTATGTTTCAGGTACTACAACCGTGCGAAGTACCTGTCTCTTATGTTCAACGCACGCCCTGAACCCCCGTCGAAACTGATCTCACACTACGTGGAGCTGGCAATAGAGACGAAAGGTTAGACAGAAAATTTTGCTGCCTTCATTAGCCGACATATTGTTGAATAGATTCATGATAGCAGCGGTCGTCAAGTAAATTGTACTGCCTTTACATCGTACCACTTCTAGATTAACACAGAACAGAGAGTTTCTGTGCCGTCAGTGCAGAAAAGAAAAGGACAAGACATTGGCCGTCCCACAGTGAGCTCTGGCTACCCTACTCACCGCCGGGAACACAACACGAGGTTATTTTGGCCGCGGTATTCTGTAGGGCGGAGGTACTTCTCCAGTTGGACTGGGCAGTTGGGACGGAAATACCGTTCGTGTCCTACCTCCCTGAGCTGCGCGTATGAGTAAATTAAAATCTGGCCAACGAAACATGGCGCAAAAAGTTGGCGCTAAAAAAAATCGAAATAACGGAGTCGTTACTAGAATCTTTTTCCTTTAAGGCATGCATCAAAACAAGCCTATTATGGTACATGGGCAGAGTCTAGTCAGTGTTGCAAACTGTTGGTTTTTCAAATTTGGCGCCAACTTTTTGCGCCATCTTTCGTTGGCCAGAGTCTAATTCAAAATGTAATTTCGTTCCAGGGGCATACCATCTCCGTTCCCCGTCGAGCCAGTACACCTGGCTCCAACTATGGATGTTGGATCTCATCCTGGTGCTGACAGCTGCCATCACCGTCGTTCTTCTTATAGTCAGATTCGTTCTCAGACTTTGCAGTAGGCTACTGTGCGGCAGGAGTCGGAAGTCAGAAAAGAAACAAAAATTGTATTAGGTTATAAATAGGTTAGCAGCGAATTGTTATTAAATTAATTAATAAAACTACTAGACTAGAATAAAAAACTAGACTAATTCATTTTCCGTATTTAGATTATTAGTCTTCGTATAATTCAAAGTATATTACTATTAGAACAAACCTAGGAACATCATAATAATCAACTCATAATAATTATTAAGTACACAAGCTGCCTAAAAAAAAAGCAAAAACAAATAGTATCTAATCAAAAGTGACTAAGTAGAATATATTTCATTATTTACATATAATAATAATTGAGAGAAGATAATTTTATTATGTTTAGCAAACTTTCGCATTGGTGGTATGTTAAACATTAACATACCACCAATGCCCTCTAGTTTCTTAGGTAAGAACTAACGACTTCATTTTTGTTTTAGCTATTCGACGGTAGATGTCACTTTTTTCAATAACACCCCTTTCCCTATAAAGATAAAAAAGATTTCATATCAATTCAGAAATCTACTTATTCTTAGAAAGAAAACGGACTAATAACTGCAAGCAATGAATTTTTTGATCTTATTTAATTTATATTTACCATATTACCATAGGTTAGATAGGATAGGGGACTCTTTTGCCCGCACTTTAACTTCTTTACTTGGGCCACTGTGCGTCAATATTATATACCATAGGCATCTCATTCTCAAGCTTCAACTTATTATTATAAAACGAGGTAAAATGAATCCTTCGTATGTATGTAAGGCGACTGGCTAAGCAGGAGGCGCGGGTCGATTCCCGCATAGTGCAAATATTTGTATGTATGAATAGGGCTTTTTGCATTGGTCTGGGTGTTTCTATGTTTAATATGTATCTATTACCAACAAAAATATCTAAGTATGTTTATCCGCATTATAAACTACATAACACAAGCTAGTTAAGCTATGATTGCCTTGGGTCTATATAGCGTTGTGTAGAATGTTGTGAAATATTTTTTTTGTAAGAATTTTTTAAAGCGTTTAATACCTAGTAACTTTTTTTAAATATTCAAATATATATTTTAGGATATAAAGAGAAGGGTAATTTGAAGTGATTCTGGTGTGGCTCAATAGCTCAGTTGGAAAAGCATTCCCCCTGTAAGGGAACGGTCGTGGGTTCAAGTCCCACTTGAGCGCTTCTTTTATTTTATTTAAAATAAGATAATCCTACGTGTAAAATACGCCTAACTCCAGCACTTTTACACGTAAAATTTCTCAAGACATACATTTTGGTTGTCGGAGACACTTCACACTGCAGTCGGTACTCGGCTGTCAAACGCACCATGCACAATTGATGACGTCAGATGCTAGGATGCCAGGGCTGGCACAAGGTACAGTGGTAAAGAATAAAATTTTACCAAAGAAAGATCGTTAGGAAAAAATCTTACTCTTATTCCGAATTTATAGAAAGAAAAAAAAAATCTAATAAATTTCAAATACTTACATTCAATTTAAATTATGCAATCAACTCACGGTCGCAAGCGACAATCGTGGTCACTGGACATAAACTAGGTATTTAAAGATAGTTGGGAATCGCCCTTACTGGGTAGTTAATCTCGACACAACATTGAGAAATGTGTAAATTAATATAAATTACTAACAGTAACACTAGCATATAAATTCTCTGCAATAAATAATTTGAATTGTATTGAATTGAATAAGCCTCTAACAATGTAGGAGAGCTTTGGCCAACTGTTTGGACTGGCCAGACGGGTTGGTACGGAGTTTTATTTCGAATTTATTTCCTTCTCTCGCAGTAATATCCTTTGCGTATTGTTTTTTTTATACAACTTAGGTGGCAGACAAGCACACGGCCCACCTGATGGAAAGTGGTTACCGCGGCCTATGGACGTATGCAACACCAGGGGCGTTACACTCGCGCTGCCTACCCTGAAGAAACCTTCTAATGCTCTTCTTGAAGAACCCCATATTGTAGTCGCTTGGGACAGCCTCCGTGGCGTGGCGGTCGTGCACGCGACTGCTACGCAGGAGGCGCGGGTTCGATTCCCGCTCAGTGCAAATATTTTTATGCATGAATATGGCTATTTGCATTGGTCTGGGTGTTTCTATGTATAGTATGTATGTATTTACAAAAAAAAAAAAGTATCTAAGTATATTTATCCGCATTCTAGATTCCATAACACAAGCTAGTTAAGCTAAGCTTACCATGAGTCTAGATAGCGTTGTGTGGAATAAAAAAAAAACACCGTGGCAGGGAGTTCATTCCACAGCTTGAGCGTACGTGGGATGAAGTTCCTTTCATACCGCACGGTGCGCACCGTATTCGGATGCAATGTGTGGGGATGAATTCCCTGTCTATGGCGAGCGGTGCGATGATAGAATGTAGCTGTGGGCATCATGTCAAATAATTAATCTGAGCACAAACCATTATATAGGCGGTAGAAAACACACAGTGAGGCAAAGTCCCTCCTGAGGCTGAGAGGTTCCACATCGCCTGCGAGTGTGGGACTGTCGACGAGCCTCAACGCACGTCTTTGTACCGAGTCGAAAAGGTTAAGCTGGCGTGCGGGCGCTCCGGCAAAAAGATGACAGCAGTATTCCATGTGGGGTCGAACCTGTGCCTTATAAAGAAGGAGTCGCTGCCCCGCAGTGAAATACTGCTTCGAACTTAAGAACTCCTCTAAATGACTGCGGTACTGGACGTCACTTGAAATGTCGACGCCTAGGATCCCGATACTCGGGGCAATGGTAAGCCGTGTGCCCAGGAATTGCGGCGCTACAATAAATGGGGTTTTCTTAGCGGTGAATACACATACTTGTGTCTTGGTGGGGTTGAACTGGACCAGGTTTAGTCAACCCCAATCGGATACTCCCGAGAGAGTAGTCTCGATTTCTGACACAAGTTGTTCGCGACTCCCCTCCACCTCGGACTGGGGGATGTTTGCATGGCCCGTGTAACATGCGTCTCCAGTACTGTCGTCCGCATAGCAATGAATGGAGTTGTCCGACAGCATGTCATTAATATGCAGCAGAAACAGGGTTGGAGACAACACGGAACCTTGCGGGACACCAGCGTTTATGTCCATGCGGTCCGAGCGACTGCCGTTCACGACGGCTTGGATGCTTCTGTTGGACAAAAAGCTGGAAATCCAATTACACAGCCCCTCAGAGAGTCCATAAGATGGTAGCTTCGCAAGAAGACCTCTGTGCCATACCCGATCGAAGGCCTACGCTATGTCTAGGCTGACCGCTAGTGCCTCACCTTGGCTCTCGATGGCTTGCGCCCAACGGTTTGTGAGATACAAAAGAAGGTTACCGGTCGAGCGACGCTGGCGGAAGCCGTACTGTCGGTCGCTCAGTAGATCGTTACCCTCAAGGTATCCCAGGAGCTGTGTATTAATAACGCGCTCCATAACCTTCGAGAGAAGGGAGGTGATAGCGATGGGCCTGTAATTGGACGGGTCTGTCCTGTCGCCTTTCTTAGGCACAGGATGCAAATATGAGAACAGGGCACAACTCTGAAGCACAGTGCTTAAGCACCATTGCCGGTATGCCGTCCGGCCCACTCGACTTTCGAACATCTAGGGACTTTAGTTCTCGCCGGACCCTCCGCTGGGTGATTTTTACTTCACCCATTGAAGTTCGACACCAGGGTATACTAGGTGGTTCGGCATTTCGATCGAAAGATCGGCTTTCTCCTTGGCGCCATGGGCCAGACTACCGTCGAGTTTTAATAGCGGCGGAAGACAGGAATGGACGAAGTTTCCCTCGGCAGCTTTGGCAAGCGACCAAAATGCGCGACTACCGGATGGGAACCGCGCAAGCCGCTCACCAATTCTGCTGATGAACTCAAACTTAGCCTTGGCCGTTGCCTTCTTACTGGACCTCGAGGCAGCATTCAATTTCCGCTTCACTTCACCGATGTTCAGATCCTTATTGGCGAGGGCCGTGGTCCAATCCGTATAGGCAGATTGTTTGCGAGTTCTCGCTTCTCTGCAGGACCTATTAAACCACGGACGCTTGCTCACTCCTGTCGCGATCCAGCGGTTGGGGATATAGCACTCCATGCCCGCTAGGATCGCGTCAGCGACTGCTGTTGCACAGGAGTCTGGATCATCTGAAGTGAAGCAAAGCTGCCTCCACGGGTACGACGCGAAGAATTCCCGCAGTCCGTCCCAGTCTGCTGACCTGTAGTGCCAGACATGCCGCCACTGAGGTGGCCGCGGTGGTTCAGGTCGCTCAAGAGTCACTTTTGCCTGGGCGAGGCTGTGGTCCGAAGTACCAAGAGGTGCTTCCACAGTTACGGAGTACTCATCCGGACGCGAAGTCAGCAGAAGGTCCAGTATAGAGGTTCTGTGGGTCTCGATATCTGGTGTTCTAGTGACAGAATGCACCAGTTGAGAGAACCCATAGGTCAGGGCGAAGTCGTGAGCAGCCCTTCCCGCAAAATCAGTCCTGGGAGACTCCAGCCACTCCATGTGGTGAGCGTTGAAGTCCCCCAAGAATACTAAGTCTGCAGTGGGATATTGCTCAATTACCCTGTCCGCCGACCGCTGCAGGTGCTTAAACAGCTGAGTTGTGCCCAAGTCACCGCTATGAGACCTGTAAAGGCACGCATAGATACGGGTGTGGCCACCGTGATCTATACGCACCCAAAGAGTTGACAGGTCCCTGTCTTCGTGAATATGAAGACGGCGGCAGCAAATATCATCCCGGACATACAAGCATACCCCGGCGTGACTCATAAAGTTATGTTCGAGTTTATACCCGGGGTACATTAGATAGCCTTCGGTGCGCGGTTTCGAGATGGTGGTGGACCTGATTAAGGTTTGAGTGGAGGCCCCTAATGTTGCAGAAGTCCACTTGCAGCGTGGAAGATGGTGCCGCTGTGGATCCGTTTTTCTTTGTTTTTCTTTTCATAGAGGTTTTAGGGTGGGGGGGGGGGAGAAGGCAGAGAGAGTTTCTGTGCCGTCAGCGCAGAAGACAAAGCAAGGCTCTGCACCACCACATACAGGCTGGGGTTGTGTGACTGGCTGGTGCGGCGGGCGGAAGGGCCCCCGGTCCCCTCCCAGATACTGTAGCCGGGTCCACTCCGGTCTCCTCCTCCGGCACGACTACAGCACCGGAAACTTTACACAGGCTGCTGGTTCAGCCTCCTGGGGCGGAGACTAAGTGATTCCCAGGTTTGGGAACCGTACAGCCTGCGGGCGGCCAGTGGATAACCGTTTCACCGGGTCTCCCTGACCGCAGCGCCAACATTTCTCGCCCCCACCAGCAAGCGGCGTCTACTTGAGCCTTTGGTCTTCCTACTGATAGCACAGGACCTCTCCAGTGAGCTCTGAATAACCTACTCACCGCCGGGAACACAACACAAGGTTATTATAGCCTCGGTATTCTGTAGGGCGGAGGTACTTCCCCAGTCGGACTGCTCAATTTGGGACGGGAGATACCGTCGTGTCCTACCTCCTAGAGTTGTGGATAGAGTAGATTGTTCCGTTAGTTGCGTCTTACGAAACCGATGCCGTGGTGATACTTGTATTCTTTCTCCGTCACCACATGCATTATGTACAATATTTACTAGAATAAAAATGTAAATATCTTGAACACGGCTTCCATTTACTGAACAAGCCGGCAAGAATTAGGTAAGAGAGATCTCTCACCACGGCAAGCTAAAATAGTTTTGACCCTGTAGATAAGAACAGAATGTTTCTGTGTCATCAGGGCAGAAGACAAAGCGGGACAAGCGAGTTGAGTATGAATCGAGCAATAAGTAAGTGGAGTCCGCTTTACCAGTGTAATTGCGGATTTGGCTAAACTTCGATATTTTCTGTGAAGCGTTTGCCATTTTTGACCTCCACAACCCAAAGACGATATCGAAACATTGCATCTACACCCGTTGTTGGACTTAAGATGGCTCCAACTACCCGTAACACCTGCCATAGATGTTTGTATGGCAACCGGGACCGACGGTTTAACATGCTCTCCGAGCCACGTCCGGAAAATGCAAATACCCATATTCATGTATACAAATATTTGCATTGAGCGGGGATCGAAACCGCGCGTCCGCGTTCACAATCACTACGCGCTACGCCACGGAGGCTGTCTAATAAGTATAGGCAACTAATTAATAATATTTTACTATTTTATTTTTGAACGAGGCAGCCCTACCATGGCGGTGGTAATTTTTTTGACAATTTGGCACTTGCATCGTTCGGCGATGCACAATTTATAAGCTTATAGTAATTTTAAAGTAATAAACGTGTTATTTCTTCGTTAAATATGTTATTTCAACTTTAGCAGATTCCCTAAAATTCTGAAAGACATCCTTCATAGCAGTTTGACCTTGAAAGATATTTAAATTTTAAAAACGTCAGTATGGTACTACGTGATAAACGCAGATAATATAATATTTATATACAGATGCACAATCAGGAACAAAAAACGGTTACACTCGTAACTTCCAAAAGCAGGCAGGCAACTTTTATTTCCAAGCGTTGTTACTAGATGGCGACAATGCTTTGGCAAACTTTTCTAATATTTACTATTAAAAAAGAAATCTGTGGTAGCATAGTGGTATGGGTAATGGACTGCTGAGACGAGGTCTCGGGTTCGATCCCAGGTTTACCATGGCACACACCAATGACTTTTCGATGCTTTTCGAAGTTATGTGTGTATTTATCGCAGGTTTATAAGTGCCCGGTAAAATGGCAATAGGCTCGCCACTATTACATTGGGACCTAAACATAAACTGGCGAAATGTGGGTGCTAGCACCTCTGCCTACCCCTTCGGGGAATACAGGCATGAGTTTATGTTATGTTATGTTATACATTAAAAACTAACTTATCTTCTACTATAACCTACTTTTACCAATTTAGAGCTTTTCCTATTTTTGTTATATTATGTTAACTGTGTGCACATGTATTTATGTTCTTTCCAGTACGGATCTCTACTTTATTATTGTTGTTTTCAAAAGATTGCAATGTGTTTAAAAAAAAAAGGAGGACACGAGTACGTTATGTAAATCCCCCAAGGGGTCGGCGGCGGTGTATATAACAGCCACATTTAGCTAGCTATGATTTTCTGTTTGACGTAATAAGGGCTGAGCCGGGTGAACCTCTAGCCGTCAAGCAGATACTATATGTCTTACTATCGGATGGAGAACCGCCCTATCCCTTAGTCGCCTTTTACGACACCCAGGGTAAGGGATGGGGTGCCGCTATTTTGCTTCACCGGGAACCAATACGTCATATTGGTAAATCTATCTATCTATCTATCTATCCATCTATCTATCTAAAATATAAAAATAAGTCGGGTTTTCCTTCCTGACGCTATAACTAAAGAACGCACGAACCGATTTGGCTAATTTTGGTCTTGAACTATTTGTGGAAGTCCAGGGAAGGTTTGTACGTTGAGAAAAAATCGAATAATTGCCGGGAACCGACATCCACGCGAGCGGAGCCGCGGGCAAAAGCTAGGTCTAGAGAAGGTTTAAAAGGTGAAAAAAAAGACGAATAATTACCGGGAACCGACGTCCACGCGGGCAAGAGCTAGTCTATTATAAAAATCAATTGCTGTTCGTTAGTCTCCCTAAAACTCGAGAACGGCTGAACGGATTTATCTTATCTTGGTCTTGAAATGTTCATGGAGGTCTAGGAAAGGTTTAAAAGGTGAGAAAAATTCTATTATTTGCCGGGAAAACCCTAAAAACAGCCCTTTTCTTTTTCCCATATTAACGTGTTCAGTGTTTCTGTTACCCTGGTACTTTTGCATGAAGTACCATGCTCAAAGAAATTTACGGCGACGGCGCGCTAAGAAGCGCGCCTCCACATTCCGACCTCACCTCCGGCCTAGCACCACGACCCACAGTCGGTGTGCGGTTTTAGTCGGTTCGAGTCCGACATAACCTCCCCTTCCGGCTCCGGCAGGGGGGTATACGTGGGGATTTCCGCACGAAAAAAAAAGGCTCAAAGAAATCTTAAGGAACTTTATCTGGGTCACGGGAGTACTTAGTGTGTTCTAAACCATTCTTTTCCGAACTTAACGCGGACGACGTCGCGGGCTAAAGCTAGTCGAATATAAAAACGTATTAGTTTATGCCTTGTACCACACTCAACCGGTGTCTTGCGATCGTTTGCAGTTCATAAGATATGGCTTCTATAGAATACCTATGCGTTAAACTTTATTATTTATTTTATAGTCAAGAATGTAGGTGATGAGATCAAAGGGTATGATTTTGTAGAAATATATTAATTTAATACCCGCTGCAGGGTATGTATGTAATCCATATCCATACTTAATAGGTATTATAAATGTGAAAGTACCTCTGTCTGTCTGTATGTTACGCTTTCACGCCTAAACCACTGAACTGATTTTGATGAAATTTGGTATAGGGGTAGATTAGACCATGAGAAAGGACATAGGCTAGGTTTGGTCGTGATAACCGACATCCGCGCGGGCGGAGCCGCGGGCAAATGCTTGTAATAATAATTCCACGACAGTCTACACAACGCTCTCTTTTTTTTTTCGTGCGGAAATCCCCTCGGATACCTCCCCTGCCGGAGCCGGAAGAGACCCATGGTAAGCTTAATTAGCTTGTGTTATGGAATGTAGAATGCGGATAAACATACTTAGATACTTTTATTTGTAAATACATACATATTATACAAAAACACCCAGACCAATGCAAATAATCATATTCATGCATACAAATATTTGCACAGAGCGAGGATCGGACCCGCGCCTCCTGCGTGGCAGTCGCGTCCACAACCTCCACGCCACAGAGGCTGTCATCCTAATAAGTAGATAATCCATTTCTGTTCACGGAATTGAACATACTACCTACATAGTAAAGAGAGGAAGTTATCTAACTTAACCATTTGAGACAGAGGTGCATGCAAATGTCTTCTATGCCTTACTAAGATTTTACTACCTTACAGGATACTACAGAATCCTAGGAGCACATTCTGCAATATTAACTTTTAATCTGTTTAATCGTGTGTGTTTTAATGTTATACTATTATTATAAAAATTGTAAATTGGAAATGTTTGTTCACGATGGATGCAGAAACTACTAAACGGATTTTGATGCGGTTTTTTTATCAGATAGGTCTTGCTGAGACTTAAAATGTTGTTTGTTTGATTGCAATCGGTTGAGTAGAACCGTAAACCGTATAGGTTGCTGTGGGTCGCGGTCACGGGATCAGTATTTCTTACTATAGATCAGTATTTTTATATTCTAAGAATCTAAGTATTTTTATCTGCATTCTAGATTCCAGAACACAATTCACGATTTCGAATTTCACGGAAAAATATCGAAGTTCACCCGCGACGCAGTTTCACTGGAAAAAAATCGACCCCAGACTCCAAGGTGGAAGCTTTAACGCTAAGATGAAAGAGAAGAAGCGGGATGTAATTAACGGATCAAATAAAAAGACAAGCGACCATAAACAGCTTCGTTGACAGGACTTTAGCGTTTTATAAAAAATGTGGTCATTTTTGAGAAGTGGTCAATTTGAGATGTACAAGATGTACAAGATAATTTAGAGCAATGGAGGGAGGCACTAGAGTCAAATGGGCTGCGCATCAGTAGAACTAAGACAGAATACATGGTCTTTAACTTCGATCCGGATAACTCAACGCACGCGGACGTCAGGCTAGATGGCGCAGCTCTACCTAGAGTAAACACCTTCAAGTACTTGGGTTCCGTTATCTCGGCGGATGGATCCATTGAAGCGGATATAGCTCTTAGGACAACCTGTGGGTGGAGTAAATGGCGTACTCTTACAGGAGTACTGTGTGATAGCAAAATGCCAATTAGAACAAAAGGCAAGGTCTATAAAACAGCTGTAAGACCAGCTCTACTCTACGGCAGCGAGGTATGGGCTGCGAAGAAAAGCCATGTACAGAAGCTACACACGACCGAGATGCGAATGCTGCGCTGGGCGGGCGGAGTTACGCTTAAAGACAGGGTGCGCAACGAACATATAAGAGGTACCTTTAAAGTTGCACAAATTGCAGAAAAAATCACAGAGTTTAGGCTGAGATGGTACGGTCATATACAGCGAAGACCAGACGACCATGTCGTGAAAAAGTGCCTTTCCATGGCTACAAAGGAGAGAGGGAGGGGAAGGCCCCCAACTACGTGGATGTCGAATGTTCGCAAGGACATGAAGCAGTTGGGGCTTTCAGATGACGACGCATACCAGCGGAATAAGTGGCACCTCAGCACCAGGAAAGCCGACCCCGCGTAACGGGAAAAGGCGAGGCCAAAGAAAGAAAGGTCAATTTGAGATGTGGACAGTTTGAGATGTTGTCAATTTGGGAAGTGGACGATTTGAGATGTGGTCAACTTGGGAAATGGACGATTTGAGATGTGGTCGAAGTGGGACGTAGCGGGTGCGACGGTCCTTTGACATGTGTCACATGTGTGGTTATTTGGCTCGTGATAGCAATTAATTTTAATGGGCCCGACGTATATCTTTCGCTAAATTAATACTTCCAAATGATTTTCCTATCAAAACTGAGCCCTAACTCTTTTATCCGAAACGACTATAATATCATCCAGTATATTCGTGTCAATTCTGGCCCTCCTCTGAAATTTCTTCAAATTTCTGGCCCCTCATTGATAAAGTCTGACCACAACTGATCTAGACTTTTACGGGAGCATTAAAACTCCAAACTAGATTTCAGAAAGCTAGCTTTTACGTCCGGCGTCTGAGTCACGTTTCACGCCATATACGGCAACAGGGCTCTGGGCATGGGTTTAAATAGTTTATGGCTCAACCCGGGCTGTAACGGTGCCCTATTGGGTAAGGTCAAAGAGCATTGATATTACACCTCTGACAGCCTCTGTGGCGTCGCGGTAGTGAATGCGAATGTCACGCAGGAGGCGGGTTCGATCCCTGCTCAGTGCAAATATTTGTATGCATGAGTATGGTTTATTTATTTATTTATTGTGCATACCAAGGATATAAACATGCGTTATTTGATCGTACATCGTGGGTATTAACAATAGGCGGCCCTATCACCTAGTGGCAATCTCTTACAGGCAACCTTTGGATGGAGAAGTGTGTTCGAGTCTATTTTTGGGCAGTATGGTGTACAAAGTCTGTTTTAGGTACATGAGTACTTATAATATATATACACACCTGAATATACATACAATTTACACAATATACTTATATACTACTCTGTCAAGAAAGTACCGGGAAAAAAGCAATAATACACAAAAAAATTATTGTTATTCATCCAAATTTATTTTATCACCTTCAAAGTATGCTCCTTCAGAAACGATACACTTACGCCAACGAATAATCCAATCATCAAAACATTTTTAAACGCTGTTTCCGGAATTGAGTTCAGTTCTCGCCGCGAATTCTCCTTTATGTCTTCTACTGATTGAAAACGGGTGCCACGAAGTGGTAATTTGAGTGTAGGAAAAAGAAAGAAGTCGGCTGGAGCCATATCTGGTGAATATGGTGGTTGCTCGATGGTATTTGTTGTGTGTTTGGACAAAAATTCGTTCACAATGATGGCTTTTGTGCGAAGGCGCATTATCGTGGTGCAAAATCCAAGAATTTTCTTTCCACAAATCTGGCCTTTTTCGTCGAATTTGTTCTCTTAAACGTCGCATAACGCTCAAATAATATTCTTTATTTACCGTTTGACCTTCCGGCAAAAATTCCGAGTACACAACACCGCGATAGTCAAAGAAAACAGTCAACATGACTTTGACTTTTGATCGACTTTGACGTGGTTTTTTCGGTTTTGGTTCAGTTGGAAGGCGCCATTCCGAAGCTTGTTGACTAGTATGCATGTCAAACTCGTAAACCCACGTCTCGTCACCAGTAACAATGCGTTTCATGAATGTTGGGTCGGTATTGACCCCTTCTAGCATGTCCTCAGCGACTCTCATGCGATTTAGTTTTTGAAAAAAATTCAGGTCTTTTGGGACTAGCCGGGCAGCAACACGTTTCATACCCAAATTATTAGTTAAAATGGTACGGATCGACTCGTGAGATACAGAAAGTTCGGCGGCCATCTCTCTCAAACTTGAATGAGGATTTTCAATCACTATTTCCTTCACTTTTGCGATGTTAACTTCAGTTGCAGACGTTGATGGCCTACCAGAACGTGGCAAATCTTCCATCACATATCGACTGCTTTTGATCGCTTTGTACCACTCATAAGCACGTGTTTTTGATAAAGTCGATTCACCGTAAGCCTTCTGTAACATTTTCAGTGTCTTCGAACATGAAATTCCATTGGCGATGCAAAATTTAAGACAAACTCTTTGTTCGATGTTTTTGTCCATTATGAAATTCGCAATACACACTAGATATTATAAAACTATAAACAGCACTGTTTTTAACATAAATGACAGATGCAACTCAAACTCCGCGCCAAAATGGAAAGCAGTTGTGCCAATCAAACAACAACAAAAAAACAAAAATTTGAATTTGGAACCATAAACAAAACATTCATTCCCGATACTTTGTTGACTGAATGTATATACACATACATATATACAAGATATACATGCATACACTATGCAATATGATACATACACATATAATATACTTACATATATCTACTACTTACTATACATTTATCTGCATTCTATATTCCATAATACAAGCTAGTTAAGCTTACCATGGGCACAGAATAGATAATAGTCCATGGGTATAGATAGCGTTGTTTAGAATGTTGTGGAATATTTATTTATTGTAGAATAAATAATAGCAGCTGATTCCCAGCTTTGTCTAGGAATACATTAGAATATTAAATAGTAAAACCGTCAAGTGCGAGTCGGACTCACGCACGAAGGTTTCTTTTTCTTTCCTTTTTTCTTTTTTTTATATTGGAGTAATAGGGTTCCTTTCCCTTCGACCGAGGCACGAAGCACGACCAGACCTATGCATCAATATGGGTATTTGCATTGGTCTGGTCGTGCCTCGGAGAGCACGTTAAGCCGTCGGTCCCGGTTGCCATACGAACATCTATGGCAGTCGCTACGGGTAGTTGGAGCCTTCAAAAGTCCAACAACTGGTTTAACTGCAATGCTTCGATAACTTCTTGGGTTGTGGAGGTCAAATGCCATTCGCTTCACGGAAAATATCGTAGTTTAGCCAAACCCACAGTTAGACTGGTAAGGCGGACCCCAGACTCCGAGCTGAGGGCTTCGGATGCTACTGGGATTAACGCTAGGATGAAGAAGTAATAGGGTTCCTTTCTTATTCATAGGAACCCTAAAAAGAGATTCACCAAAATCGATCAAATGGTTTCTTATGATCGAGCGAATAAATGGACAATTAGACTTTTATTATAGTCCAAATAAATTGAATGAATATCTTATATACAATACATGCTTGTCTCTGATCGATTTGTCAATGACCTGTGGCCGCCATCTTGTTATCGGAAAACAAATTTAAGTATAATAAGCTCTGTTATAATAACGGAGACTATTATATTTTTGTCTGTGCACTGTATAGAAAAAATTGGGAAGTTGTGAGAGATCGAATACATAGGAACAAATAAATCTTCTCGGGCGGGACGCGAACCCGCAGTCTTTCCCTTACCCCTGTACGGCAACGGTGGAGTCATCTACCGATCTTCTTACGTAAGAACGGATAAATAGAAGGGAAATTTGAATCACATCGGGCGTGTCTCGGTAGCCGAATTGGTCAAGGCATTCCCCCTGTAAGGGAAAGACTGCGGGTTCGAGTCCCGCCCGAGAAGATTTATTTTTCCCTATGTATTCGATTTGTATAATTAGCATAGGTACTTAATGCTGTAAAATTAATTTAAGTTGTGTGAGAAATGCCAGTAGAGAGAAAGATCGGTAGTATTTTTATTCTTAAAAGAACTTGTAGGTGATGACCTCGAGGAGGGAGGGCCCTGGGTCAGCCGGGGTGCGGGGGATATGTCGAAGACAACCTCACCTCCGGCCTATCACGACGATCCACCGACGGCGTGTGTTCTAGTCAGTTCGAGTCCGACATAACCTCCCACTCCGGCTTCAGCGGGGGAGGTATATGAGGGTATTTCCGCACGGAAAAAAGGTAGGTATGAGAGGAGAGGACAAAGCAAAGCTAGTCCCATCAAATTTCCGGATGAAATTTATACCGTTAGAAGCGTTTTTAATAGGAGAATACGAAATGGCTATGCTGCAAAGCTAAAATCCTGGTGGTCATGCCAAAATTCAATTTTGAAAAACAAAAATCAAATATGATTAGATTACCAGAAAAAATCAGGCTTATTTGGGCTTCCGGGTTACTAAAGCCAAATCATAGTCGTGCCACCGCCACTGCAAAAAACAGCAATACATAACAGACCTTAAAGCGATGTTTTTACAGTTCAAAATTAAATGACTTTTTGCAGAGTGAATGAAAATGTGTAATGATACTTTTTTCATTTTGGACTTTAAAAGTAACACAATAAAGTCTAAAATTACATGTCATTTTTTGCGCTGACTATGGCATCAAAATTGTTTAGCTTTATTAGAATCGAGGGCCTGAAAGATCATCAAATTCTGTGTAAGAAATACCTTTTTTTTGTCGTGCGGAAATCCCCTCGGATACCCCCCCTGCCGGAGCCGAAAGGGGAGGTTATGTCGGACTCAAACCGACTAAAACCGCACGCCGATTGTGGGTCGCGGTACTAGGCTGGAGGTGAGGTTGTCATCGACATATCCCTCGCACCCCGGCTAACCCAGGGCGAATGCTGCAATTCTGAAACACTGTTAGTAGTGGTGGCAGCCTGCAGCAGCGTTTGAAGGGCGCAAAAAGCGCCTGTTCATTATGTATTAGCAAATTATATTAATGTAGCCGCAGATAGACATCTGTCACATGAGGATAGCGTCTGTGGTGGGCGTAGCGGTAGTGAACGCGGCCGCTACGCAGGAGACGCGGGTTTGATCCCCGCTCAATATTTGTATGCATGAATATGGGTATTTGACCCAGTTGCCATACGAGCATCTATGGCAGTTGTTACCGGTAGTTGGTGCCCTAAAAAGTCCAACAAAAACTGATTTAACTGCAATGTTTCGATTTGAATTCTGGAGGTCAGTGGCATCGCTTCACCGAAAATATCGAAGTTCAGCCAAATCCACAGTTAAACTGGTAAAGCGGACCCCAGAATCAAAGTTGTAAACTTCGGATGCTAGGATTAATACTCAGATGAAGAAGAAGACATAGATAGACTAGGACATCTATCTATTAATCTTCTATACATATAAAATTACTTGTCCCGACTGGCTGACTGATTCATCAACGCAGAACCGAAACCGCTGGACCCAAAAACTTGAAATTTTGACAGTAGATACATTTTATGATGTAAGCATCCACCCCTTTATGTCAGTTGTACCATTGAAAGAAAGGATAAGAAAGGAAAAGGATTACTAAGAAAGGATTTTTTGGAAATTCTGCTTCTAAAGGGGTAAAATAAGGGATGGAAGTTTGTATGAAAGTCCGTCATTTTCAGAGTTACATGCGTTAAATTTCACAAACCTGTGTTTTTTAAGAAATAAATGAACACGTGTATCAGCGTTTTTAAAATTTAACTACTAAGACGGTAAAATTGGTGATAAACCTTTGTATGGAAAGTGCGTCATTTAGGTCACTATCAATTATGGAATACGAAATTTTCCCTGGTGAAGCCGGGACGGGTCAGCTAGTCTAACAAAAAAAGCGTTCTGCGAGAGTTTAAAAGGTACCTAAAGTAAAGCCAACGAGACGAGAGAAAAAAGGTAAACAAAGCGACCATTACTGAGTTACATTGCGAACTATCGATTATTTTCTTTGTTCTTGTTGCACATATGACATATCACACGTACGCGACAATGGCCGAGCGACGGGCTGTCGTTGCGTGTTTCGTAGTACAGGGAAGCTGTCAGCACAGCGGTTCTAAACTGTCGTCAGATCCGCCATCATATGAGCAATTTCATTCCTGTCTGGAATGCGCTTGAAGTGATAATAGTTTGGAACCGCTGAAACTTTGGTTACCTTTTTTCTCTCGCTTCGTTGGCTTTACTTTAGTACCTAAGTATTATCAGTATAATTATACTATAGGTAAATCGGCGGCGCGCTGAAAAGCGCGACTCCCCATTCCGGGGGCGAGTCGGGGACACCGTTGTCCCCCCTCCCGAGGAGAGCCAAACCGTAAGAGATGGCCCTGGGTCAGCCGGGGTGCGAGGGATATGTCCATGACAACCTCACCTCCGGCCTAGCACCACGACCCACAGTCGGCGAGCGGTTTTAGTCGGTTCAAGTCCGACATAACCTCCCCTTCCGGCTCCGGCAGGGGGGTATCCAAGGGCGTTTCCACACGGAAAAAAAGGTACCTAACTAAGTACTTATAGAAATACACGTGCGTCTGCGTCTCTTGTGTGCGTGTACAGTCACCTCTATAAATATGTATACACGGCAGGGCTCCAGAAACAAGTAACCAGGCTTAACTTCAAATTTTTGTTTACAAAATATATAGCAAAATTATGTAAACTCTTAATATTTCATAAAAATGTAACCATTACACGCCTCATAAAATGTATCAACTAATGCTTGCAAAAATATATCCACAACTAACGGGTCAATTGAATGGAAACATGCTATAGTTCATATATATGTAAACACGTACTTTCAAAATAATATAATATATATACTTTCGTTTTCTATAAAACCGAAACTTCAAACTCAATTCTAACTTAGATTCAGACACGACTCTCAGACTCAGATTCTCAGACTCAGCCTCTCAGACTCAGACTCCCAGACTCAAACTCTCACACTGAGACCCTCAGACTCAGACTCTCACACTCAGACTCTCAGAATCATACTCTCAGACTCTGACTCAGACTCAAATTCAAAAGTCACACTTAAAATATTACGATTGATCGTAATTGGTTAAGAGTAGAAACGGAGATATGATTGAAAGTCACAATGGCCGACATCCATGCGAGCGGAGCCGCGGACATCAGTTAGTTACTTATATTAGCGTGATTTGATTTGCCTTGAGAGAATAAAGAGACTAATTTCACTGAAAGTATATATTTTATATTATTTTGAAAGTACGTGTTTACATATATATGAACTATAGCATGTTTCCATTCAATTGACCCGTTAGTTGTAGATATATTTTTGCAAGCATTAGTTGATACATTTTATGAGGCGTGTAATGGTTACATATTTATGAAATATTAAGAGTTTACATCATTTGGCTATATATTTTGTAAACAAAAATTTGAAGCTAACCATGGTTACTTGTTTCTGGAACCCTACCGTGTATACATATTTATAGAGGTGACTGTACAAAAAAAACTTTTTGTAAATTATTGTCAAATGATCTCCAATTGCAGCCGAATTGGCATTGATGTTCAATTTAGTGGCCATCTTGGAATTCCTAAATGATATCTAAGTAGTTGATGGAATCAATATAAAAACGATTATTTACAGAAATCGATGTGATATGTTGTGTGTATTTTCTACAAACAAACTTCGCTACATAATATTGCCTGTGAATCTCTGCAGTGGTAAACGAAGATATAATAACACCCACATTTCCACCCTCTCTTTTCCTTCACAGGACGACTCGTGCGAGGCTAAGATGCCATCCACATACGGTGCAGAATATACCTTCTAGAACCAAGCGTTTCAGTGACTCATTCCTATGCCGCACCATTAAGACCTGGAACTCCCTGCCAGCTCACGTGTTTCCTTCTTCCTACAGTCCCGTGTCCTTTAAGCGGGCGTGAAAAGGCATCTAATGAGGTCAAGCTGAGTGCCACCACTGTTAATATGGTACATGTTTACGATAGTGACCCTCTTTCCGGGACTTTGCCTTTAGCTTAACATCAGGCGAAGTGAAGTCAAATTAACGATTTCTTTATAAAAAAAAAATTTCGCCATCTTTCTCTGTTTTTGGTTCCACGTAATAGGGGTCGAGCCTATTGCCGTGAAGCGGGTTTTCGTCTTGGGCTGTATATGTTTACTGTCGGATGGAGAACAGCCCTATCCCTTTGTCGCCTTTTACGACACCCACAGGAAGAGATAGGGTGTGCCCATTCTAAACTACCTAAAGCCAACGAAGCGAGAGAAAAAAGGTAAACAAAGTTTCAGCGGTTCCAAACATTAATCATTTCAAGCGCATTCAAGACAGGAATGAAATTGCTCATAAGATGGCAGCTTTGATTATATAATGTCTAGATGGAGCCTCGTCCTACTGTCAGCTGAAATAAAACGAGTCAACCTGTGCAAACATGTGTGCGTGCGGCCCGTGTTTTACACGTTGCATTCGTGCTTCTGTGTGCGTAAATATGATACCAGCTACAACGAAATTTCCCAAAAAAAATCACCTAGGTATAATTAATAAATAATATATAAATTAATTTTTTTTTTGACAGCCTCTGTAGCGTGACAGTAGTAAATGAGAATGGTATGCAAGGGGCACGGGTTCGATTCTCGCTTAGTGCATATATTTATTTTATATAAATACTAGCTGATGCCCGCGGCTCCGCTCGCATGGATGTCGGCTATTGTGACTCAACCAATTATGATCAAGCAAACGTAATAATTATTTTCAGTCTGAGTTTTTGGATTTCGGTTTCGGTTTCGGTTTCGGTTTCGGTTTCGGTTTCGGTTTCGGTTTCGGTTTCGGTTTCGGTTTCGGTTTCGGTTTCGGTTTCGGTTTCGGTTTCGGTTTCGGTTTCGGTTTCGGTTTCGGTTTCGGTTTCGGTTTCGGTTTCGGTTTCGGTTTCGGTTTCGGTTTCGGTTTCGGTTTCGGTTTCGGTTTCGGTTTCGGTTTCGGTTTCGGTTTCGGTTTCGGTTTCGGTTTCGGTTTCGGTTTCGATTTCGATTTCGATTTCGATTTCGATTTCGATTTCGATTTCGATTTCGATTTCGATTTCGATTTCGATTTCGATTTCGATTTCGATTTCGATTTCGATTTCGATTTCGATTTCGATTTCGATTTCGATTTCGATTTCGATTTCGATTTCGATTTCGATTTCGATTTCGATTTCGATTTCGATTTCGATTTCGATTTCGATTTCGATTTCGATTTCGATTTCGATTTCGATTTCGATTTCGATTTCGATTTCGATTTCGATTTCGATTTCGATTTCGATTTCGATTTCGATTTCGATTTCGATTTCGATTTCGATTTCGATTTCGATTTCGATTTCGATTTCGATTTCGATTTCGATTTCGATTTCGATTTCGATTTCGATTTCGATTTCGATTTCGATTTCGATTTCGATTTCGATTTCGATTTCGATTTCGATTTCGATTTCGATTTCGATTTCGATTTCGATTTCGATTTCGATTTCGATTTCGATTTCGATTTCGATTTCGATTTCGATTTCGATTTCGATTTCGATTTCGATTTCGATTTCGATTTCGATTTCGATTTCGATTTCGATTTCGATTTCGATTTCGATTTCGATTTCGATTTCGATTTCGATTTCGATTTCGATTTCGATTTCGATTTCGATTTCGATTTCGATTTCGATTTCGATTTCGATTTCGATTTCGATTTCGATTTCGATTTCGATTTCGATTTCGATTTCGATTTCGATTTCGATTTCGATTTCGATTTCGATTTCGATTTCGATTTCGATTTCGATTTCGATTTCGATTTCGATTTCGATTTCGATTTCGATTTCGATTTCGATTTCGATTTCGATTTCGATTTCGATTTCGATCGAAATTCATGTTCCTATGCCGCACCACTAAGACCTGGAACTCCCTGCCAGCTCACGTGTTTCCTTCTTCCTACAGTCCCGGGTCCTTTAAGCGGGGCGTGAAAAGGCATCTAATGAGGCCGTCAAGCTGAGTGCCACCACTGTTAACATGGTAAATGTTTACGATGGTGACCCTCTTTCCGAGACTTTGCCTTTAGCTTAACATGAGGCGAGGTGAAGTCAAATTGACGAGTCCTGTGTAAAAAAAAAGCTACAACGAAATTTACCAAATAAATCACATACAACACGATTCCTGCCGGCTTACCCTACCTAAAGGGATGCCGAGAGTGGTGAGGGGTACCTACAACACGATTTTTTTTTATACCACTTAGGTGGCAGACAAGCATACGGCCCACCTGATGGAAAGTGGTTACCGTGGCCTATGGACGTATGCAACACTAGGGGCGTTACACTCGCGCTGCCTACCCTGAAGAAACCTTCTAATGCCCCTCTTGAAGAACCCCATACTGGGGTCGCTTGGGAAAGCCGTGGCAGGGCCATACTGTGGTGCTATGATAGAATGTAGCTGTAGGCATCATGTCAAATAATTTATCTGAGCACAAACCATTATATAGGCGGTAGAAAACACACAGTGAGGCAAAATCCCTCCTGAGGCTGAGAGGTTCCACATCGCCTGCGATTATGGAACTGTCGACGAGCCTCAACGCACGTCTTTGCACCGGGTCGAAAGGGTCAAGCTGGCGTGCGGGTGCTCCGGCAAAAAGATGACAACAGTACTCCATGTGGGGCCGAACCTGTGCCTTATAAAGAAGGAGTCGCTGCGCCGCAGTGAAGTACTGCTCCGCCCTGTTAAGAACTCCAAGCTTCTTTGATGCCGATTCCTGCCGGCGTACCATAAAAAGGGATGCCGTGAGGGGTACCTACAACATTGCTGCTCCTGCTGGCTTACTGTTAATTTACTGTGTTAGCCTTTCGGAAACTGGGTGTTATTTATGAGGTAAATAATATCATGGGCAATGATAAGTGTAAAGTAAAAAACCAAACTCAGTGGCCATCTCTTTGTATTTGTTTTTTAAACAATTTTCGTTTCGATGCTGCGTTAGTGTCAATATTATCTAATTTTAATATATGGTAGTATCGTAAAGTAAAATATTTTTCCACTACCAACCTTAACAAACTCACTTGGTGAAGAACACCGCAAACATGATCGGTTTTTGCTGCGAAATAATTAGCCCCACCTACAAAGTGCTTCATTATTGTTGATAGTATTTTCGAATAATTCGCACTTGTCATTATAAAATCTTCTCTAACTTTCTGGCGAATAACTGTTTCGGTAATTTTACACACGGAATAGACATCCTGTGAAGGATAAATCAGGCCACCATTATCTTTTATACTGATTAATTTGTGATGGTCTAATTTTTCCTCAGATATGAGAGATTCATTGCAAGCAATACATTTTATTTGCTTGCGTAAAAGCCGCACAACGAAACCTGCTATGTAACCAACTATTTGGTCCCTATATTCATATAGGCGTGGATCATAGTCGTGGTCTAGGTCTAGGGTAATATTTCCTATATCATTTTCATTTTCATCCTCATCATCTTTACGAGAAAACGGAGTAGTTTCATTTATGCATTTAAGGGACGATGAACACATTAGCACACTTATATTTTCAAGTGGCACACAGTTCCCTGATTGGGCCGACTTAAGCTCCATATGACAAAGAAGCTTCTTATAGATACCTTTCATTTGTCTGGCATTCGGATTGTCATTGTAGCCACCATGCATCCGTATCGATCCAAATAATAATTCCACATGGTCTTGGCTAATGCGATATGTGCATAAATATTTAAGTTTATTTCTTTCCACTAAATTTTCATAAAGAGCCTTTAAACTATTTATGCAAATAAGGACGCCGAGAAATCCCGTGAATGCTTGTGATTTCAAAACTGGGACATAACTTTTAACTATAATTTTTTTCGCGGTGTCGCGTTCTTTGTATGTCCTTTTTCTTGACACTTTTAAACTTAAATTCAAAATGAAGTTTTTTGCTTTTTCTAAGATAGCAAAAATTTCATTTTTATTGCCGGCAAATATTGGATGTTTGCAGCCATGAGCCTTTAAATTTCTAGAATTGAAAATGTCAAAAACGTCATTCATTAACATCACAAATTCTTCGGTGGCTTTGCTATCTGCAAACTCGGGCAAATTCAAATCTTTGCGACAAAACTCAATTGCCTTCGATACACTGCTGCTTAGAAGCTGGGTGGCCAACTTCACGTTCATTATTGAATTACGGAATTGCAAGTGCTTTTTGGAAAGACGATTAGCAAGATGCAATCCTGTTTTTTCTTGCAAATTTTCTAATTTTTGCACATAAGACCACTCAATTTTTTCTTCATTAGACAAAAAGCTTTCTTTGGATGCCCAATGATTTCTTATTAATTTGATCATGTGGCAGAAATCAAGGAACACTGCCACTTTATAATCAGCACACGGATGTTTAAATGTTGATTTCAATTCCTTGGGGTTGTCATATCTGCAACCTAAAATCTGCATGGCTGACAAATTGGAACTGTGACCGTCAAAGGTTAATGACATAACGTCAACACCTACTTCATGACATTTGTACAACACAGTTTTAATGATGTTGGCTTTTTGCTCCCCAGTCATACCATGTATTAAAAAATACGCTATTGGTAATTTCCACGGCTCATTCATACATACCAACATCAAAACATAAGCCTCGGAAGCTTTGGTGTTGATATTATCTATAGGACCACTCCCCATATCAATAACACCCTCATCGTGGAGTGTCTTTTTATTAAAACATTTTTGTTGTCTGATCGCCATCTCATCAGCAACTAGTGCACAAATTATATTTTTGTCGGATTGAGCTCTTTTAGCCTTCAACATTTTAAAGGCGTCTTCTGTCAGACCTGGCGAACCATCAATGTTGGCATACCATTTCGAGATAGTTTTTGGATGAGGAAGGCAACTTTCAAACTTAGTTCTAACATAGTTATACGCCTTCGGTGAATAGAAATGCAGTGTTAAACAAAACTTTCTGTATTCTGGAGCATATTTTGTTACAGGTCTCTTGACGTCTCCTTTCTGTTTTTTTTTCATATTCGCATACAAGTCTGCAGCAAACACATTGTTTCTTAATATATTATGTACATCATTATCAATATAACGTTCCTTTTTTAGTATTGCGACAATTTGCTTAAACGATGCTACCTTTTTTTTCAGTCTTTGGTTCTTTTGCCTAAGCGACCGAATTTTTAAGAGATGTTTCTTTTCAAGCTTGATCTTCCGTCGCAAATCTTGCCGTAATTTTGCTTTTTTTGGGGTATCAAAAATAGAATCCAGGTCAGAAAAAGATTCATTTGCCTCGGTTTTAGTTTTAATGTCAAAAGTATCAGTTTCTACACTGCGGCAAAGACCTGAAGGTCCAGCTTCATTATAATTAGATTTCTGAAAATAAAATCATCTTTAACACGAAACTGACGAAACTTAAAACATAAAACTTTATTTGAGGTAGGGACAAAATGCAGGTAAGGCATATGCCTGGCACCCTGGACCATCCCTTACGGTATGGCCCTGCTCCGGGGTTAATTGGGGATAACGGTATCCCCAATTAACCCCGTTGTGGGTAGGCGCGCTTAGTAGCACGCCGTCACCGTGACCTACTTCTGCTGGGGTGACAGGCGGCTACCCGTTACCCCTAAGCCAACGCTCAAGGGGGACGGAGGTCAGTTGTACCCTCCGAGACCCGCAGTGCCTGCGCCCGCGCGCGGGGCGGTTCGCAAGTCTCTATCGCTCACGTTGCCGCTACCTTCCTGCCGCCTCCTTCTCGAGCATTACTTGCTCGTAGGAGGCGGTGGCCTATTGAGCTCTACTAACGAATATCTTTTCGCTAACACCACACAAGTTAACTTTTTACGATAATTTGTGCAGGATTAGCCTACTTATCGATGTGTCAAATTTATGTTTAAAATTAAGTACCTCTATTATATCAACATCATTAGAATCCTCACTTTCACAGTCTTTTGTCGAAGATAAAAATAAAGCCTGTAGGAAAAAGAATATTATTTAGCAAACAAAAAAGTCATTAAACAAAATCAGCTTATGTGGGGTGGCCGTAGTAAACGTTATGACGTTAGAATGAAAATATAATTAAAAAACATTAAATTTCAAATTTATAGGAAAATGCACCTTGCTCGGCACTGCATCTCTTTTAATTCTGCGGCGCCCATTTTCCTTTACATAATACATGTCCTTGCTGTGAAAATGATCAGAGCAAACTACAGTCGTTTTTGCTGGTTTCCATGTGGCTTCTCCACGACATTCTCGTATAATATCTATCCATCGATATCTTATGACAGGATTACAGGGTATGCTAAAATATGTAATTCCATTTGATAAATGTATATTAGGAAATTGATAAACAATTAAGTTTAAAAACTAAAACTCGACTACTGAAAAATCATGTCCATATCGATGCTAACGATACCCAAATCGATTTTAGTGAAACTTTCGTGTCCGCCATATTGGATCACTAAATGGATGATATATTCATAATCAGCAACCCCAAAAACCCTGAAAATGATACCCATATCGATTTTAGGGAAAAAATCGTGTCCGCCATCTTGGATCACTAAATGGATGATATATTCACAATGAGCAACCCCAAACACCCCGAAAACGATACCCATATCGATTTTAGGGAAAATTTCGTATCCGCCATCTTGGATCGCCAAATGGATGATATATTCATAATCAGCAACCCCGAAAACCATGAAAATGATACCCATATCGATTTTAGGGAAAAATTCGTGTCCGCCATCTTGGATCACCAAATGGATGATATATTCATAATCAGCAACCCCAAAAACCCCGAAAATGATACCCATATCGAGTTTAGGGAAAATTTCGTGTCCGCCATATTGGATCACTAAATGGATGATATATTCATAATCAGCAACCCCAAAAACCCCGAAAATGATACCCATATCGATTTTAGGGAAAAAATCGTGTCCGCCATCTTGGATCACTAAATGGATGATATATTCACAATGAGCAACCCCAAACACCCCGAAAACGATACCCATATCGATTTTAGGGAAAATTTCGTATCCGCCATCTTGGATCGCCAAATGGATGATATATTCATAATCAGCAACCCCGAAAACCATGAAAATGATACTCATATCGATTTTAGGGAAAAATTCGTGTCCGCCATCTTGGATCACCAAATGGATGATATATGCATAATCAGCAACCCCAAAAACCCCGAAAATGATACCCATATCGAGTTTAGGGAAAATTTCGTGTCCGCCATATTGGATCACTAAATGGATGATATATTCATAATCAGCAACCCCAAAAACCCCGAAAATGATACCCATATCAATTTTAGGGAAAATTTCGTGTCCGCCATCTTGGATCACTAAATGGATGATATATTCATAATCAGCAACCCCAAAAACCACGAAAATGATACCCATATCGATTTTAGGGAAAATTTTGTGTCCGCCATCTTGGATCACTAAATGGATGATATATTCATAATCAGCAACCCCAAAAACCACGAAAAAGATACCCATATCGATTTTAGGGAAAAAATCGTGTCCGCCATCTTGGATCACCAAATGGATGATATATGCATAATCGGCAATCCCAAAAACCCCGAAAATGATACCCATATCGATTTTAGGGAAAATTTCGTCTCCGCCATCTTCGATAACTAAGTTGATAATATATTCGTAATCAACCACCTCAAAACCCCGAAAACGATAGCCATATCGATTTTAGTGAGAATTTCGTGTCCACCATCTTGGATCGCTAAATTGATGATATATTCGTAATCAGCAACCCCAAAAACCTTAGGAACAATACCCATATTAGTTTTATTGAAAAGTTCCATCCCCTCATCTTTGATCGCTAAATACTAAAAACGTAATGTTCAAATCAAAATCAATAAAAAGGTGCGACGTTGGCTCCCCCAATCGATACAAGGCTCCCCCAATCGATACAAACCATGAATTTAAAAAATTGGCAACACTCACAAATATGGCGCGTGATAAATTTCATTTTCTTGTGATGAAAAGAATAATTAATATAACTTGTATTTTGGTTACTTACCGATGAAAGGTAATGTGTGTAGTTATATTTGGGCTTCCTTTATAATTCCGGCACACTTTGATGGTACAAGCCGCCATATTTCAACAGTTTTTATTTAATGTTTTTCGCGGGTTTTACGTAGTGACACCGAGCCGACGCGAACGTCACTGAGCTGCGCGTAAGTAAATATGAGATTGAACAAGCTGATATTTTTTGAGACGTTTGTACGCATTTGACACTCCATCTAGACATATAAATAATCAAAGGATGGCAGATCTGACAGTTTAGAACCGCTGTGCTGACAGCTTTCCTGTACTACGAAAAATGCAACGACAGCTTTCGCTCGGCCATTATCGCGTACGTGTGACAAGTGCGACAAGGACAGAGAAAATAATCGCTAGTTATCGCAACGTAACTCAGTAATGGTCGCTTTGTTTACCTTTTATCTCTCATTTCGTTGGCTTTACTTTACCTAAATTGTAAAACCACTAGTAAGTTTTAAAATCATACGTTATAACAACATAAAATTTACAGAATAAGGTTCTTACTTCTTAAATAATATCTCGTGTCTTCTTTTAAACTAGGTTATAAAGAAATAAAACTATTATTGGTATCAATTAAAATCAACAAAAGATCTCAAACAACAATGGCCGACGGTGGGTATTTTTTTCCCGCCATAGGTGCTTGCAATATCGTTGGACTAAGAACGCATCTCACAAAAGGCCGCCCAGGTAGCTGCACTATATTTGATTCTCATCTTTTAGGGTTCCGCAAACAAATAGAAAAGAGAACCATTGAAGAAAGAAAGAAAAAATGTTTTATTTTAAAAACACAGCGCACAGTTGTTACATATTTGGTTAGGTATACAGAAAAAATCTTAAGAACAAAGTAATACAAAATAAATAAAAAGGTCGTTAAATTCTTCTTCTTCTTATTTTATTAAAATGGCGCCTTGCATCGGTTTTATGGGTACCGATGATTCTGCCAACCTCAAGGTGGAGAGTAGGTTTAATCGTTTATAGAGGTCTCTAAGTATTTACAGTTTTTTTTTTTTTTTTCTGACCACAGACATAATACACTATAGCCTCCCCGCCAATCCTGACAGTGACATGACACTGACATAATGGTGTGACGTATGACGTCTCCACCGACCGTTGACGTGTCACAAAACGTGATAAGTATTTCCTAATAATAGTCTGTGGTGCAAGTGGCAAGAGTGGCAAAGCGTAGATACTTCTATGAATTATCCTCTGAGTCTTTTTCCAACTCAGTTGGGGTCGACTTTCTACTCTAACTGTGAGGCGGCTGAACTTCGATATTTTTCGTGAAGCGACTGCTATCTGACCTCCTCAACTCACTAGTGATATCGAAGTTCTATAGTTACATCAGTTGTTGGACTTTTTAAGGCTCCAACTACCCGTAACGACTGCCATAGATGTTCATATGGCAACCGAGACCGGCGGGTTAGCGTAATGTAGTTAAATTGAATAACTTGACTTGAGTGACAGAAGCTGAAGCTAAGACATCTTACAAGCTACAATTTATTGAAAATTTTTGGTATAAAAGCGCCTGGGGATCGGTCGGGGCGCCATGGCGCTAAAGGTACCAAGCTGCCAGCGCGTCAGGAAACCAGTTTGATATTTTCTGTACCTGTAAAGTATGTTAATTAAGCAACAGCTTAATGTTTCAAGCGTATACAATAATAGAGTTCTTCAAGAAGAGCTTTACATAGTTCTTACAGGTTCCGCAGCACTAACTACCTCACGGTAACCCACTTCTCAACAGGTGGACCAGCGAGGTTAAAAACTCCTTACTGAGCGATTCAACTGATAAAAACGTTTTACTATGAATTTCTAATACATAAATTCCTATAAAATTCATATAATAGACACTAATATGAGTCGAATCACAACATTTAATTCACTAAGCAGACTTAGATTTAATTTGCCACGGAACCTCACAAATCAAACGCTCACACTTGACCGTTCTCAAAGCACACACGCGTGACAAAATGGTGGTCGAGTTGACTCGTCTTTTGTATTTGATTAGTTATCGAAATGGATGACTTGGAAGGACTTTTAACTATCTATTGACAGTTGTACTCCTTGAATTGCGGTAATATGATGATGTAGGCTTTTGTGTGAGTATGGAGAGGGTGTTTATGAAG
Organism: Eilema sororculum; assembly: GCA_914829495.1. NCBI lineage: Eukaryota > Metazoa > Arthropoda > Insecta > Lepidoptera > Erebidae > Eilema > Eilema sororculum. The sequence continues at coordinate 13,302,714 of OU618551.1, forward strand.
CATCCTTCACAAATTATCTCAAAAAATATATTTGCCGCCGCGTGGTTTCCGGCAGAGTAGAATTTGGGCCATCCCATCTCTTATCGTACAAGGCGACTAAGGGTAAGGGCTGTTTAAGATCAGACAGATATAATATACAGCCCAGACTCAGCCTCAGGATGCATGGCTCGAGTCAATAATAGTGCCCAGGAACACGGCAATAGGCTCACCTCCTATTACCCCACGTAATAGGAGGTGATACCGAATACAATGATTAGTGAAATGTGGGTGTTCCTCTGCCTAACCCTACGGGGATAACGGCGTGATTATATGTATATGTATGTATATACTGAGTATGTAGTTGAAATGCTTTGTTAAATTAAGTTTATTATACATACGAGAACGGACCCGGGCTTCCAAGGAGGTGCGAGCATTAGAATACAATAATTATTTTTGGACATAACAATACTGATCAACTCTCCAAAGTCCCGAGGGTTAATTTTGTTACACCTTATCCATATACTGATATTATGATAATGCGAAAGTAACTCTGTCTGTCTGTCAGTCTTTCTGTCTGTATGTTACGCCTAAAAAACTAAACCGATTTTGATGAAATTTGGTATAGGGGTAGATTAGACCATGAGAAAGGACATAGGCTATGTTTAGTCGCGATAACCGACATCCACGTGGGCGGAGCCGCGGATAAAAGCTAGTATATAATATTATTGTAATGTCGCTCCCAATCATTCGCTTCATCATCTCTACAAAGTATAAAGCCAAATCGCTGTCCGTATGCTTTAATCTTTAAAACTGCTCAAAATATTTTGAAACGGTTTTTTTAATAGATAGAGTGATTCAAGAGGAAGGTTTATATGTATAATTCACGCATAATATAGTAGAGAGTGCAGCGGGAACAGGATCTGACGCCACGCGGGCAGAAAACAATTGGCGGTACCAAGTTCACCGGGTCAGTTGGTAATAACTATAAGGTGTCTGTCTGGCTGCTCAGCCTGAGGGGTTCAGCCTGAGTGGGCTTCCATTCTGATCTAACAACAGCCAAGACCGACTTTAACGTGACACCAAAGCGCTTACAAGAAATCCCGCTAAACGACACCCATATAAATGAACAATCGCGTCTATTTAGCTTTTTATTTTTTTTCCGTGCGGAAATCCCCTCGGAAACCCCCCCTGCCGGAGCCGGAAGGGTAGGTTATGTCGGACTCGAACCGACTAAAACCGCACGCCGACTGTGGGTCTTGGTGCTAGGCCGGAGGTGAGGTTGTCGTAGACATATCCCTCGCACCCCGGCTGACCCAGGGCCATCTCTTACGGTCTGGCCCTTCTCAGGAGGGGGGACAACGGTGTCCCCAACTCGCCCCCGGAATGGGGAGGCGCGCTATTTAGCGCGCCGCCGCCGTGGCCTGCTTCTGCTGGGGTGACAGGCGGCTCCACCCGTCACCCCCAGGCCCGCGCTCATGGGGGACGGAGGTCAGTCAGTGCCCTCCGACGCCCGAGTTGCCTGCGCGCGCGGGCGGCGCGATCCGCGAGTCTTTCTCGCTCGCGCCGCCTCTCCCGCTCCGCCGTCTCCTTCACGACCATTACCTGCTCGCTGAAGGAGACGCCGGCCGCCCACGCGTCCGCGCAGCGGACCATTGCTGTGAGCAGGGTGGCGAGGGTGAGAACTCTCACTCCCAGGGCCGCCACTAGCTCCCGCCTCGGTCCGGCCCATGCCGGACACTCGGTGAGCGTGTGCAGCCCTGTGTCCTCGCTCGCATCGCAGTGATGGCACTCGGACGTTGGCTCCTTTTCGATCCGACACAGATATCTCCCGAAGCACCCGTGCCCGGTGATAATCTGCGTCAGTCGATACGAGAGGCTGCCATGTGGCCTCTCGAGCCATTCCCCCATGATGGGCCTTACCGCCTCTATGACGGCATGCCCTGCGCGTCGTTGCTCAAGTCGTCGCTCCCACTCCGCCACCATGATCCCGTGGAGCCGGGACCTCTCGGCCCGAATGTCTTCGGGCTCGGGATCGTATCCCCGCTCCCGCGCCTCCTTACGGAACCGATACAGTGCCGCAAGGGATCTCGCTTCCAGGATCCACGGTGGCGATCCGGCTAGGAGACTCGCCGCTTCAAAGGATACGCGTCTATTTAGCTACATTCACCGAGTAGGGAGCACGTCTTTTCAAAATTTCTGTATCTGCTCGTGATTTTACAATCAGCGTCATAAATATCTTGACAACTAAGTCTCAAAATGATCTTAAAACTCTCGTATTAAGAGCAAATCAAACTGTTTTATTGATTTACTAGCTGACCCGGCGAACTTTGTACTACTACTGTTTTTCCACCCGCGAGGCGTCAGATCCCGTTCCCGCTGCACCCTCAACTATATTAAGCATGTATTATACATACAAACCTTCGTCTTGAATTACTCTATCTAATAAAAGATCCGCATCAAAATCCGTAGCATAGTCTTGAAGATATAAGCATATAAAGGAACAGACAGACGCGGAAAGCGACTTTGCTTTATACTATGGAGTAATGATATGGTATTATCACAGTCTAACGATTCATACTACATACAGTCGGTCAACGAAGCCGTCTAGACAGAGCAATCGTGCGGGGGGAGAGGGGTGGTGGGGGACGGGGTATTACTCGGTACGCCCATACATTTTACTCGGTACTAAGGATTCAGGGCTGTCTCATTTTTGTAATCACACTAATCACGTGATTTTTTTTCAAGGCTCGTTTTGTTTGTTAAAATTGTTTTTTTTTTCGTTTTCTATATTTAGCTATCCAAGGTGGCGGACTCGAAATTTTCACTAAAATCGATATGGGTATCGTTTTCAGGGTTTTTGGGGTCGCTGATTGCGAATATAACATCCATTTCGCGATCCAAGATGGCGGACTCGAAATTTTTACCAAAATCAATATGGGTATCGTTTTCAGGGTTTTTGGGGTCGCTGATTGCGAATATAACATCCATTTGGTGATCCAAGATGGCGGACTCGAAATTTTCACTAAAATCGATATGGGTATCGTTTTCCGGGTTTTTGGGGTCGCTGATTGCGAATATAACATTCATTTCACGATCCAAGATGGCGGACTCGAAATTTTGACTATGTCGATATGGATGTCGTTTTCAGGGTTTTTGGGGTCGCTGTTGCGAATATAACATCCATTTCGCGATCCAAGATGGCGGACTCGAAATTTTTACTTAAATCGATACGGGTATCGTTTTCAAGGTTTTCGGGGTTGCTGATTACGAATATGTTATTCATGTTGCAATCCCAGATGACTGGGTGGATGATATATTCGTAATTAGCAACTCTGAAAACCTCCAAAACGATGCTCATGTTGACTTTTTGGGAAATTTCAAGTCCGCTATCTTGGATCGCTAAATGGATTTTATTATACGTAATTAGTCACCACGAAAACCTCGATTTGTTTTTTTTTTTAATTTCAAGTCCGCCATCTTTGATCGTCGGTAACATGGTCGTCAAGCCCGATAGCAGACAATTGCCGGCAGGCAATCATACGATGGGAAACTGTCGACTCCCAACGGATCGTGTATAGCCACAAAACTTATCTTATCTCTTATTTATTTTTATTTATTCATTAAAACCATCGATTACAGAGTTTACAGAGTCGTTGTCTCCTGAACTAAGTTGTTAACCTGTATCTCAGGAGACAATTCCTTCCCACATTACATGTAACAAAATGTAGTTTCAATGAAACAGTGACAAACAATGAACAGTAACTAGAATAGAAAAAACAGCAAATAAAGAATGGTAACTAAATCTTCGAAATTTCTTTTTCAAATTTGTGTTTGTGTGTGAGTGTGTGTGTGTATGTGTGTGTGTGTGTGTGTGTGTGTGTGTGTGTGAGTATGTGAGTGTTGTGTGTGTGTGTGTGTGTGTGTGTGTGTGTGTGTGTGTGTGTGTGTGTGTGTGTGTGTGTGAGTGTCGTGTATGTGTGTGTGTGTACGCACATGTGTGTCATCGGAATTGTATGTAGTTTTGGGTATAGGTAAGCGGATCTGCAATCATGGTTTCCACTTGCTCATAGTCCATATCTGTGATTAGGTCTCGTATATATTTCTTAAATGTATTGTTGTTCATGTTATGTGTATTAGTGTTAGCTAATATATTAAATATTCGTGGTGCCTTATAGTCATAGTGTCTTTGAGCGTAGCTGGAATTGGCTAGTGGCACTGGACATCGGTATCGTCTTTTGTCGTTTTTGGGTAAATATGGGACGGATACACAGTGGTATTTAAATAAGGCTTGACAAATGAACAATTTGCGAACGGTAAGTACGTGAGTAATTTTATATAGGTCAGATGTCGGGTGACGGAAAGGCAGAAACATAAGGACCTTCAGGACAGCTCTTTGAGCTCGTTCTAACTGTTTCATTCTTGTCTTACCGGCTCCCCCCCAGGAACAGATACAGTAAACTGACAGCAGGGCATGGCCACCAGGCCAAAATCGCTTTCGTGTGTGGGCGCTGTCGACTTAGAACTGCAGGCCGCCCGATACGATTTGAAACTGCAGGCGAACTGATCGTGGATAGGCTCCTTAAGAATATAATATCATCAATTTAGCGATCCCAGCGATTAGCGAAATTCGAATTCGAATCCGAATCCAACCCCGAACCCGAACCCGAATCAATATCCAAATTCAAGTCGGAATCGAAATAGAAATTCGAAATCGAAAACGAAATCTAATTTGAAACCGAAATCGAAACCAAAATCCAAAAACTCAGACCTAAAATATTACGTTTGCTTGATCATATTTGGTTGAGTAGAACCGGAGATATAACCAAAAGTCGCAATAGCCGACATCCATGCGAGCGGAGCCGCGGGCGTCACCTAGTTATAAATTAGCGTGAGTTGATGTGCCTTGACAGAACAAAGAGAACGAATAGGAGTTATATATAGAATATTACAGAAAAATTATATATAAAAACTGAAGTGACAACCCTGACAAAACTGCAAAAGGCGGCATTTCCGCAAACATCAAAGCGATGAACTACTGTAAGATCTCTCGTTATACTGTGGTATTATTGTCCGAACTTAAGGTGTGTTACCAAATATCAGAACAATCATACATACATACATACATAAACTCACGCCTGTATTCCCCGAAGGGGTAGGCAGAGGTGTTAGCACCCACATTTCGCCAGTTTATGTTTAGGTCCCAATGTAATAGGTGGCGAGCCTATTGCCATTAACCGGGCACTTATAAACCTGCGATAAATACACACATAACTTCGAAAAGCATCGAAAAGTCATTGGTGTGTGCCATGGTAAACCTGGGATCGAACCCGAGACCTCGTCTCAGCAGTCCATTACCCATACCACTAGGCTACAATCAGTCATCTGGAATGAGGACACAAAACTAAAATAAGATCATTTTGAGTACTTTGTTCGTCAACATCTTTCAGTACCATTTCATAATAGTTTTTAAAAATCGTAACATCACCATTTTTTGTCACAGGTAACCCGTGAAATCAATTCTCGTTAGGGTGGTCAACCCTTACAAAATATCACGTGAGAAAGTGTTAATTTAATTGTATATAATATTAAACCAAGCTTTTGTTCAACAAGCTAGGGTTGTCACGAAGTGGTTTTATTCGTTACCGGCATAATTTAACATTAAAATAAAGGAGTCATCAAGAATTCTGAGATTTTTACAGGGTCCGCAGCACAAGTGTGAGGCATCTGGTGTTGCACAAAATTTTTATCTTAAGGCCTATGGACTTCATAGGCCATAAGATAAGATTTTTAAAGCTAAACCACTGTGGTGCCGCAGTCATTACAAAAAATGACATTAAATTTTAGACTTTATTTCTTTAAGCCTAAAGTTCAAAATGAAATGAAAACCGTGTCATTACACTTTTTCAATTACTCTGCAAAAAGTAATTTAATTTAGAATTTTAACCGCATCGTTTTAAAGTCTATTATTTAATGCCGTTCTGTGCAGTTCCTGTGGCACAACTGTGGCTTGGCTTTAGCAGAATCGAGGCCCAGGTCGTAGTACACTGGGAATATAGAATCTGTGAGTTGAAACGCCATTGATTTGAAAGAAGAAGACTAAAATACTTATAATAAAAAATGATTTTATAGCTGCCATTTCCATCCTTTCCTAGGTGTCGTAGAAAGCAATGTCAAAGCTATTGACAGTAAAATGCAGCCCATGTCAAAGTGCCCACTTGACGGCAACTAGCACTAGACTCGCCCCCTTTTACGTGGGAACGAAAGACATAGCTTTTTTTCGTGCGGAATTCCCCTCGGCCGGGGGGTGGAGGACGTTGTGTCGAACTCCGTCTGTGGGTCGTTGTGCTAGGCCGTCTTCGACTTAAATATCCCTCGCAACTCGGCTGACCCAGTGCCATCCCTATCGGTCTGGCCTCCTCGGGACGGAAGTCACCTACACACCTCTGCCTACCCCTTCAGGGATTTCCAGGAATGAATTTAAATGCATGTATGTAAAAAAAATCCCAGTAGGACAATGGTACCTACTATTGGGAACGGTGCTAGCTGGGCGAAAGGACAAAAATTGTTCGAAAATAAAATGCCAACCCTATTTCGGAGACAGTAGACGGCCAGTTAAAGACGTTTTCGCGCGAAAAAAACAACAAATATGGCGCTCACCGGAGCGGAATGCCATTGATGCCTTTGCCTTTGCTATAGATACGAATCTTTTTGCATGAACGAGCTGTTATTTATTATGCCGGGGACAGTTTGGTGCTGAATGATTTTATTTAAGTATATTGTTTCCAGGTGTTTGGTTTATTTAATAAAAGAATCTACCGGGTGTTAGGGGAACACTTCCGAAGCCAAAAACCCCTAGTAGTACTCCAGATACATAACACATTGGCATAAAAAAAATCGATTTGGACAAAAAAACTCGATTCTTTTTTTGTAAGTATTATTTTAATTTATAATTTCGCATTATTTACTCTCCATCGTGGATGATTTAAAACTTAAGTCATTTAACTGTTACTCAGGATACCTGGGTTCGATTCCAGCTAAATGCAAATATTTGTATGCATTTGCAATTTTGTATTTCCGTGTCTCAAAGAGTCGTATCGTTAAGTCGTAGGTTCCGGTTGTCATGCGAACATCTATGGCAGTCGTTACGGATAGTTGGAGCCCATTGGAGCCCAAAAAAGTTCGATAATTGGTCTAACTACAGAACTTCAATTTCATTAATGGGTTACGGAGGTCATGTGGCAGTCGCTTCATGGAAAATGCCGAGGTTCAGCTGCGACGTAGTCAGGTTGTAAGCTGAGTTCGGGGTATAGGGTCATGATGCCGGTAACTATTCATCTTAATGAATTTTTATAGCATTTATTATGCTAACTTTTAAGTTCGAAAAACATCGGAAAAATTAAATGCTCAAGTGAGACTTGAACTCACGACCTTTCCCTTACAGGGGGAATGCTCTTCGAACTATTGAGCCACACCAGATTCACTTCTCATTTCCCTCCTCTTTATATCCGTAGCTCAGTTGGAAGAGCATTCCCCCTGTAAGGGAAAGGTCGTGGGTTCAAGTCCCACTTGAGTTCTTCTTTTTCCCGATGTAGGTATTTCGAACTTAGTCTTATTTCTTCAAAAACACATTCGATTTTAGCAAATTGCATACAATGAAGTACTCAGACAAGCTCGAGCGGGGTCAGGCGGCGAACCATGTCCTATTATTACAACAGTATGGAATGCGAGCATGTAGTGTTGCCAACAGTAGGGGATTTTCCCAAATTATTGGGAAAAAAATCTTTCAGGAGAATATTTGGGATAAAGTTTTGTTAAAAACTATAAAGTAACGGGTATAGACTAAGTAAAACGTCCAATAATATCCAAATATATACATAACTAGCTTTTGCCCGCGGCTCCGCTCGCGTGGATGTCGGTTCCCGGCAATTATTCGAATTTTTCTCAACGTACAAACCTTCCCTGGACTTCCACAAATAATTCAAGACCAAAATTAGCCAAATCGGTTCATGCATTCTGGAGTTATAGCGTCAGGAAGGAAAACCCGACTTATTTTTATATAGTAGATTACAAACTATAAATCGACTAAAAAAGAGGATCAAGGTTATTGTATTCAACGGCAACTTTAGATCTATATAGAATTCATCGCAATGTAGGGTAGTATTTGTGAACCGATTAGAAAAAAATATTTTATTATTTGAAAATGCGTGGCTCTGAGGTTATCCTTCGAAGGATACTATTTGTTGTATTTTTGTCAGTTAATCAGTTTCTTATATAAAATGACACGTCAATGGTGTTCACCTCGCCTGATGGTAAGCTAAAGGCAAAGTCTCGGAAAGAGGGTCACCATCGTAAACATGTACCATGTTAACAATGGTGGCTCTGCTTGACGGTCTCATCATATGCCTTTTCACACCCCGTTTAAAGGACCCGTGACTGTAGGAAGAAGGAAGTTTGGTAGGTAATTTCATTTTTCAGTTTTGGTGCTTAGGTTTTATTTTATTTTTGGACTTTAGGGGTAAATATTTTTAAGAGTTAGCAACACCGGCGGGCGGCAGCTTTTTGCGACGCATACCGATGTAATGTTGTCGTTATTGTACAGTACATTAAATGTTTTGTTTGGAATTAATACTTACTGTTTTACTTGAGGTATATTAAGAAACTTGAATATCAATCTGCGGTAGCCTAGTGGTATGGGTAATGGACTGCTGAGACGAGGTGTCGGGTTCGATATCAGGTTTCCCATGGCACACACCAATGACTTTTCGATGCTTTGCGAAGTTATGTGTGTACCTATTTATCGCAGGTTTATAAGTGCCCGGTTAGTGGCAATAGGCTCGCCACCTATTACATTGGGACATAAACATAAACTGGCGAAATGTTGGTGCTAGCACCTCTGCCTACCCCTTTGTTATGTTGAATATCAAAAGTTAATAGAGAAGGAAAATTTGAAATGATTCAGGTGTGGTCCAATAGCTCAGTTGGAAGAGCATTCCCCCTGTAAGGAAAGGACGTGAGTTCAAGTCTCACTTGAGCTATTCATTTTTTCCGATGTTTTTCGAAATCAAAAGTTAAAGTGTCATCGGTTCTAACAGTTCGTAAGAAAGTTGGTAGATGGCTCCACCGTCGCCCTTAAAGACGGATATAAAGAGAAGGGGAATTTGAAGTGATTCAGGTGTGACTCAAAAGCTCAGTTAGAAGAGCATTCCCCTGTAAGGGCGTGGGTTCAAGTCACACTTGAGTTCTTCTTTTGCCCGGTGTATTTCGAAATAAAGTTAGTTAAACTTTGCCAAAAGTTATTATCTGGCCGTAATATTAAAATAACAGTATTTTGAATGAATTTTTTATAGCATTTATTATGCTAACTGTTAAGTTCGAAAAACATTGGAAAAAATGAAATGCTCAAGTGAGACTCGAACTCACGACCTTTCGCTTACAGGGCGACTGCTCTGCCAACTGAGCTATTGAGCACCACTTGAATCATTCCAAATTTTCCTTCTCTTTATATCCGTCTATAAGGGCGACGGTGCAGCCATCTACCAACATTCTTACGAACTCAAGCTGAGTGCCACTACTGTTAACATGGTAAATGTTTACGATGGTGACCCTCTTTCCGAGACTTTGCCTTTAGCTTAACATCAGGCGAGGTGAAGTCAAATTGACGAGTCCTTGTATAAAAAAAAAAAAAGAACTGTTGGAAACAATGAATGATTTTTCAACCATTTTTAAACATTGAATTTAGATGACTGCGCCCAAGAAGGAAAATTTGGAATGATTCAAGTGGTGCTCAATAGCTCAGTTGGCAGAGCAGTCGCCCTGTAAGCGAAAGGTCGTGAGTTCGAGTCTCACTTGAGCATTTCATTTTTTCCAATGTTTTTCGAACAGTATTTTGGTATAAAACATAGTTCTTCTTCATCTCTTCTGTTCTGTTAATCCCAATCGCGTCCGAAGCCCTCAGCTTGGAGTCTGGGGTCCGCTTTACCGGTCTAACTGCGGATTTGGCTGAACTACGATATTTTCACAACCCAAATGCGATATCGTAGCATTGCAGTTAAATCAGTTATTGGACTTTAATGGCTCCAACTACCCGTAACGACTGCCATAGATGTCCGTATGACAACCGGGACCGACGGCTTAACGTGCTCTCCGAGGCACGACCAGACCAATGCAAATACCCATATTCATGCATACAAATATTTGCACTGAGCGGGGATCGAACCCGCGCCTCCTGCGTAGCGGCCGCGTGCACTACCGCCACAGAATAGATAATAGTACTAGCATTTTTTTTTTTTTTTTTTTTTTTTTTTTTTAATAATAGTACTAGCAGCGTACAGAATGGAAGCTCCCACCCCCGCGCAGATTTCATTTCCTCACCCCGCGCGTTCGAATCAGAGGTACGATTAAAGCCACATAATACATGGGATGTGCCTTTCAAAGGTGCATAGTACGATACGTCGAGGAGAAGAGTGAGAAGATCGGCTTATTTCGATTTTGTAAAGCTTCCTCTCTATCGCACAACACACAGTTTGATTTAACCCTAAAATGCATGATTTCTATTTAAATAATTACCGCAGCCCGTGTACCGGTTTAGTCCGGGATTAAATTCGTTAAAAGTCCTACAAAACTGATTGCAGTGTGAGTCGTGAATTGAGAGATGATCAAGTCGGAGTGCATTACCAATTACCCTTCGTTTACATCAAAAAATACAACAAGAAAGTCAAAAGACAATTATTTGTCTTAACATACGCTGCATTTCGGACATTCACTGTAACATACTGACTGGATGCAGAAGGCGGAGGCTCGGGAGAAATAGCGCACATTGGGAGACTACATGTTCATGAATCAGAAAATTTAAAAAAATAGAAAATATTACCTATTTCTGTGTGTTTCTGGGTCTGTGTGTGTGTATTTCTGGGATAATATATCTTATGTGGAGATGTAGATTTTAATGAATTCTAAAATAGATAAATTATAACACAATATCACAAATCAATCTTACTTTTTGTTATTGAAATTACAAACATGTAGGCACAATAATGGGTCTTGCAAAAATATTTTGATGGGTGAGTGTTTAGTGAATTATTGTAGCTTCTGCCAGCGACTTCGCCCGCTTTGATTGTATTCAAAGTCAACGTCATAAATCATTTATTATGCATATTCCATTAAAACGGATTTTACAAAACGTTGAAAAGTTGCAACATACATACGTTCATTTGACATTGGATATTTGACTCCTTGATGTAAACAAGGAGCCAAATGTCGCCCGACACGGCGACGCTTGGCTCAAAATATTACGAAGTACTTTTATCAAAGTTGCAACCAACAACCAACAAGACGTAATTTTACTTTATGTAGGTATTTTTTCGGTATTTTTTTAAAACTTTATTAAGCATTAAACCCACATTGGAAGAAAATATAATTCAAATAGTGTGCGAATAATGAAAATTCTTTAAAAATGATAATATATAGTTTCGTTTCGTTAACATTTATAAATAAATACCTACTGCAATTCCACGTCAGTAAATGAGTGTGCATTGAAGGGTTATTATTACCCGTCAATAAAGTACGACATTATCTGTAATACATTTCTGCCAAAATAAATACGAAACTTTATAGACGTGAGTTTTGCAAGGTATAGAGTAGTTAAAACCGTTTGTATCAATAAAAAATTTAAATAAAAATACGGTTTTAGAATGTAGCACATTATCCCACAGTCAAGAAGGGTTTTGTTTTTCGCGTGCAACTTGTGTGTATGCATGTATATAGGTATGTTTGTAATATTCCTTATTACCATATTATCTTCAGAACCATTTTACGGATTTCAATTATTATTGATGTTTGAATGAATTTTTATAGCATTTATTATGCTAACTTTTAAGTTCGAAAAACATCGGAAAAATTAAATGCTCAAGTGAGACTTGAACTCACGACCTTTCCCTTACAGGGGGAATGCTCTTCGAACTATTGAGCCACACCAGATTCACTTCTCATTTCCCTCCTCTTTATATCCGTAGCTCAGTTGGAAGAGCATTCCCCCTGTAAGGGAAAGGTCGTGGGTTCAAGTCCCACTTGAGTTCTTCTTTTTCCCGATGTATTTCGAACTATCTTAATCTTATTTCATCAAAAACACATTCGATTTTAGCAAATTGCATACAATGAAGGACTCAGACAAGCTCGAGCGGGGTCAGGCGGCGAACCATGTCCTATTATTACAACAGTATGGAATGCGAGCATGCAGTGTTCCCAACAGTAGGGGATTTTCCCAAATTATTGGGAAAAAATCAGTGTGGGCCTGTGGGGAGCTTTTAAGAGAATATTTGGGATAAAGTTTTGTTAAAAACTATAAAATAACGGGTAATGACTAAGCAAAACGTCCAATAATATACAAATACATACATAATTTATAATTTAAAAATCAATTGCTGTTCGTTAGTCTCGCTAAAACTCGAGAACGGCTCAACGGATTTATCTTATCTTGGTCTCGAAATGTTTGTGGAGGTCAAGGGAAGGTTTAAAAGGTGAGAAAAATTCGAATAATTGCCGGGAATTGACATCCACGCGAGCGGAGCCGCGGGCAAAAGCTAGTTACAAACTATAAATCGACTACAAAAGAGGAGCAGGGTTATTGTATTCAACGGCAACTTTAGATATAAATAGAATTCATCGTTATATGGATTTGTGAACTGAGTTCAAAAAATATTAAATGCGTGGCTCTTAGGTTATCCTTCGAAGGATACTGTTGTATTTTTGTCAGTTAATATTTTTTTTTTATAAAAGTTCGCGTCAATTTGACTTAACCTGATGGTAAGATAAAGGCAAAGTCTCGGAAAGAAGGTCACCATCGTAAACATGTACCATGTTAACAATGGTGGCTCTGCTTGACGGCCTCATCAGATGCATTTTCACGCCCCGCTTAAAGGACACGGAACTGTAGGAAGAAGGAAGTTTGGTAGGTAATTTCATTTTTCAGTTTTGGTGCTTAGGTTTTATTTTATTTTTGGACTTTAGGGGTAAATATTTTTAAGAGTTAGCAACACCGGCGGGCGGCAGCTTTTTGCGACGCATACCGATGTAATGTTGTCGTTATTGTACAGTACATTAAATGTTTTGTTTGGAATTAATACTTACTGTTTTACTTGAGGTATATTAAGAAACTTGAATATCAATCTGCGGTAGCCTAGTGGCCACCGCAGATTGATTATTATTAATGGACTGCTGAGACGAGGTGTCGGGTTCGATACCAGGTTTACCATGGCACACACCAATGACTTTTCGATGCTTTGCGAAGTTATGTGTGTATTTATCGCAGGTTTATAAGTGCCCGGTTAGTGGCAATAGGCTCGCCACCTATTACATTGGGACATAAACATAAACTGGCGAAATGTGGGTGCTAGCACCTCTGCCTACCCCTTCGGGGAATACAGGCGTGAGTTTATGTTATGTTATGTTGAATATCAAAAGTTAATAAAGAGAAGGAAAATTTGAAATGATTCAGGTGTGGTCCAATAGCTCAGTTGGAAGAGCATTCCCCCTGTAAGGGAAAGATCGTGAGTTCAAGTCACACTTGAGCATTTAATTTTTTCCGATGTTTTTCGAAATCAAAAGTTAAAGTGTCATCGGTTCTAACAGTTCGTAAGAAAGTTGGTAGATGGCTCCACCGTCGCCCTTAAAGACGGATATAAAGAGAAGGGGAATTTGAAGTGATTCAGGTGTGACTCAAAAGCTCAGTTAGAAGAGCATTCCCCTGTAAGGGCGTGGGTTCAAGTCACACTTGAGTTCTTCTTTTGCCCGGTGTATTTCGAAATAAAGTTAGTTAAACTTTGCCAAAAGTTATTATCTGGCCGTAATATTAAAATAACAGTATTTTGAATGAATTTTTTATAGCATTTATTATGCTAACTGTTAAGTTCGAAAAACATTGGAAAAAATGAAATGCTCAAGTGAGACTCGAACTCACGACGTTTCGCTTACAGGGCGACTGCTCTGCCAACTGAGCTATTGAGCACCACTTGAATCATTCCAAATTTTCCTTCTCTTTATATCCGTCTATAAGGGCGACGGTGCAGCCATCTACCAACATTCTTACGAACTCAAGCTGAGTGCCACTACTGTTAACATGGTAAATGTTTACGATGGTGACCCTCTTTCCGAGACTTTGCCTTTAGCTTAACATCAGGCGAGGTGAAGTCAAATTGACGAGTCCTTGTATAAAAAAAAAAAAAAGAACTGTTGGAAACAATGAATGATTTTTCAACCATTTTTAAACATTGAATTTAGATGACTGCGCCCAAGAAGGAAAATTTGGAATGATTCAAGTGGTGCTCAATAGCTCAGTTGGCAGAGCAGTCGCCCTGTAAGCGAAAGGTCGTGAGTTCGAGTCTCACTTGAGCATTTCATTTTTTCCAATGTTTTTCGAACAGTATTTTGATATAAAACATAGTTCTTCTTCATCTCTTCTGTTCTGTTAATCCCAATCGCGTCCGAAGCCCTCAGCTTGGAGTCTGGGGTCCGCTTTACCGGTCTAACTGCGGATTTGGCTGAACTACGATATTTTCACAACCCAAATGCGATATCGTAGCATTGCAGTTAAATCAGTTATTGGACTTTAATGGCTCCAACTACCCGTAACGACTGCCATAGATGTCCGTATGACAACCGGGACCGACGGCTTAACGTGCTCTCCGAGGCACGACCAGACCAATGCAAATACCCATATTCATGCATACAAATATTTGCACTGAGCGGGGATCGAACCCGCGCCTCCTGCGTAGCGGCCGCGTGCACTACCGCCACAGAATAGATAATAGTACTAGCATTTTTTTTTTTTTTTTTTTTTTTTTTTTTTTTAATAATAGTACTAGCAGCGTACAGAATGGAAGCTCCCACCCCCGCGCAGATTTCATTTCCTCACCCCGCGCGTTCGAATCAGAGGTACGATTAAAGGCACATAATACATGGGATGTGCCTTTCAAAGGTGCATAGTACGATACGTCGAGGAGAAGAGTGAGAAGATCGGCTTATTTCGATTTTGTAAAGCTTCCTCTCTATCGCACAACCCACAGTTTGATTTAACCCTAAAATGCATGATTTCTATTTAAATAATTACCGCAGCCCGTGTACCGGTTTAGTCCGGGATTAAATTCGTTAAAAGTCCTACAAAACTGATTGCAGTGTGAGTCGTGAATTGAGAGATGATCAAGTCGGAGTGCATTACCAATTACCCTTCGTTTACATCAAAAAATACAACAAGAAAGTCAAAAGACAATTATTTGTCTTAACATACGCTGCATTTCGGACATTCACTGTAACATACTGACTGGATGCAGAAGGCGGAGGCTCGGGAGAAATAGCGCACATTGGGAGACTACATGTTCATGAATCAGAAAATTTAAAAAAATAGAAAATATTACCTATTTCTGTGTGTTTCTGGGTCTGTGTGTGTGTATTTCTGGGATAATATATCTTATTTGGAGATGTAGATTTTAATGAATTCTAAAATAGATAAATTATAACACAATATCACAAATCAATGTTACCTTTTGTTATTGAAATTACAAACATGTAGGCACAATAATGGGTCTTGCAAAAATATTTTGATGGGTGAGTGTTTAGTGAATTATTGTAGCTTCTGCCAGCGACTTCGCCCGCTTTGATTGTATTCAAAGTCAACGTCATAAATCATTTATTATGCATATACCATTAAAACGGATTTTACAAAACGTTGAAAAGTTGCAACATACATACGTTCATTTGACATTGGATATTTGACTCCTTGATGTAAACAAGGAGCCAAATGTCGCCCGACACGGCGACGCTTGGCTCAAAATATTACGAAGTACTTTTATCAAAGTTGCAACCAACAACCAACAAGACGTAATTTTACTTTATGTAGGTATTTTTTCGGTATTTTTTTAAAACTTTATTAAGCATTAAACCCACATTGGAAGAAAATATAATTCAAATAGTGTGCGAATAATGAAAATTCATTAAAAATGATAATATATAGTTTCGTTTCGTTAACATTTATAAATAAATACCTACTGCAATTCCACGTCAGTAAATGAGTGTGCATTGAAGGGTTATTATTACCCGTCAATAAAGTACGACATTATCTGTAATACATTTCTGCCAAAATAAATACGAAACTTTATAGACGTGAGTTTTGCAAGGTATAGAGTAGTTAAAACCGTTTGTATCAATAAAAAATTTAAATAAAAATACGGTTTTAGAATGTAGCACATTATCCCACAGTCAAGAAGGGTTTTGTTTTTCGCGTGCAACTTGTGTGTATGCATGTATATAGGTATGTTTGTAATATTCCTTATTACCATATTATCTTCAGAACCATTTTACGGATTTCAATTATTATTGATGTTTGAATGAATTTTTATAGCATTTATTATGCTAACTTTTAAGTTCGAAAAACATCGGAAAAAATCCACCGTCGCCCTTAAAGACGGATACAAAAAGAAAGAAGGAAAATTTTAAATGATTCAGGTGTGGTTCAACAGCTCAGTTGGAAGAGCATTAGCATTAGTAAGGGAAAAGTCATGAGTTCAAGTCACACTTGAGCGTTTCATCTATTCCGATGTTTTTCGAATTATTGATGTCTCAAATTAAAGGTATTCAGCGCATAAGTTATTTTCATCCATGCAATAATAATAAAAAAAATGTACCTAAGAACCGACATAAAATGTGAAAATGTGGTAGCTAATAAGAATGTACATGTAAATACCCTTATGAACTGAATGAAAAAAAATTACTACCGCCTGCTATCAAACTTGTTTCAATCGGCAGTTGTGTTTTTATTTTTTAATAATCAAATTATATAAAACTTTTGAATTATGATTCTATAGCAGAAACCGTAATTGTTTTAAGTACCAGATGTCAAACTTTTCAGAAAAGCTGAAAATCTTTTGAAAAACTAAATAAATCATTACTCATTAACTATTAATCGCAGGTAGATGATGGAATTATTCTTATCCTTCAAATGAAATTATCAAATAATTGCTAAAGTTGTTATTAACAGGATATTGGTCACATATAGCAATTCAGTTTTTATTTTCGGAACGTAAAAATGTCATAAGCTGTGAACAGGTGAATGGCGAGGCCTAACATCGATGGTTTTACGTTATTAAATACAAGAAACAGAATATTAAATGCTATAAGTTTATGAGGTAGAAAAAGAAGTCCAAGACGAGATTATTGCACAGCAAATGGACAGGGGTAATGGTCTTAACAGTGACAACGCAACGTAAGTATTTTTTTAAGATATCGAAATGAGACCCACATTATTTGACGCAGTATCTTTTTTCTGATTCTAATGGTATTTTAAACCCATTTTGGCTACTAACAGAAATTACGTTTTCTGCCATCAAATTACGACATATATTTTTAGTGTAAAGTGAATAGTGCCCCTGATATAACATAGCATAGGCTATATGTTATCCCAGAAATAGGATTGTGGGTCATAAGATCAGATCTCAGTCCGATGAAAATTTTATGCATCTAGACGCGAGCGTTAGTCTTTCATGGACACAATCGGTTTTAACTACTCTATAAAGATATCGCTGTAGTAGTGTTTTGTTATTGGTGCTGATTCTGTGGTTTGAGGGGACTAAAATGTATCGCCATCAATTTTTTTTCGAAATGAAGACAAAGATGGAATAGGTACGTTTGTAACAACAGGATTGGCACCGTTGTCGGATGTGACGTAAGTCATGACATTAAGGGATAGAGCGAGAAAAATCATGCTAGCTCGCTCAAATATTGGTTACGATTTCAAATAATACCAACCCTAACATTTTGAAGTCTCCCACACATCAACACTACCGTGCATGTGCACGATCTATGAATGTTGTAATTACAATTCAAACTTTTCATACATTTTGTCGAGAGCTTCCGACGTGTGCTACCGCTGCGCCACGGAGGCTGTCTGTTTTTTTTTATCGTGCGAAAAATCCTCACAGATACCACCCCCACGGATCCGGTGGAGGCGGTTATGTCGGACTGAAACCGACCAAAACGCACGCCGTCTTGGGTGGTTGCTTGATTTCCGAAAGCATAACTTTCGCACCCCGGCAGAGCCAGGACCATCTCTTTCGAGATGGCCCCCTTCGGGTTATGGGAGGCTGTCTGTTTGATAAAACATACTCACATACATATAATTACGCCTTTACCCCCGGATGGCCACTATTTCGCCAATCATTGTATTCGGTCCCACGTAATAGGGGGTGAGCCTATTGCCATATTCCGGGCACGGTTGTTGACTATCTGTCTGAAAATAAACAGCCCATCGTTAGTACCTGCTGGGTATTCTAACTACCGTAGCAAATTTTGTTCAAAGGAAACATTTTTTTATTTTTAAAAAGAAAAGTTCTTTACATAGATCTTCAGACTCTTGTCACTTTCAAATCACCAAAAAACCACTCGGTTCGAGATGGCTTTGTTTTCATCGTATGAGTATTTATTCTGTGGTATGAGGTTGACACGCCCTTGCATTACCCTTCATGTTGATTTGGCTAAAGTTTGGCCTTTCCGGGGGCGACTGCCCCTGGACCCCTCCGTACCAGAATATCGAACTAGTAAAATGGCCATGAGGTAATTAACGACATGAAAGTAAAAGGACACACTCATACTAGTAGTTCTACTAGTATGAGTCGTTCGTCTGAAATGAAAAATGTCATGTCAGGCAAAAGGACTGGTACACTGATAAAGAAGGGGGTGACCGGTGGAGCCGCCTGTCACCCTAGCAGAAGCAGGCCGCGGCGGCGGCGCAAAGTGCGCCTTCCCGTAACCGGGGCTAGATGGGGACACTGCGGTCCCCACAACCCGAAGAGGGCCATCTCGAAAGAGATGGTCCTGGGTCTGCCGGGTTGCGAGAGATATGCTTTTGGCAATCTCACTTCCGGCCACCAAGGACCCAAGACGGCGTGCGTATTAGTCGGTTCGAGTCCGACATAACCACCTCCACCGGCTCCGTGGGGGTGGTATCCGTGGGGATTTATCGCACGATAAAAAAAAACCCGAAGGGGCCGGGTCCTGGGTCTGCCGGGGTGCGAGAGATATGCTTTTGACAATCTCACCTCCGGCAACCAAGGATCCAAGACGGCGTGCGTATTAGTCGGTTCGAGTCCGACATAACCACCTCCACCGGCTCCGTGGGGGTAGTATCCGAGGGGATTTATCGCAAGATAAAAAAAACACTGATAAAGAAAATAAATCAAAGCTAATATTTCTTAGCTTTCTTTATGTAGATGATGATGAGGTCGACACGCCAGGCTAGTGCGATTGTTCTATGTACGAAAGGAAATAAGCTGAATTTTCATTGCAAAAAGTTTTTCTCTACGACCCACATAGCTATTCGTGAACTGTGTTACTAAGTCATGTCTTTAAAAAGTAAAACCCACGCGAAATATATCAATACTGAAACATGACGCAAACCATAAAATAAATCTAGAATACAATTTGTTTAGTTTTTTATTTTATGTAAACACTGCGTTTGTTTTCTGGAGTTCTGGATGTGTGTTTTTGTAGCTCTAAATTACTATACAGAGATAACTATAGCCTAGTAAACGAATAACTTGTGGATGGAAAAGTCGAAAGCGAATTAGGAACTTTGTTTGACTAGTTAGGAGAAAAACATACTAAAAGTCCTGACCCCTCCGAGGTGAGCCCGAGGGGGGAAGGCACAAAGAAGGTCCCGTTTTTGTAGGAAATTGTGTTGTAGGTATACAAAATCAAAGTTAATTGAATTCTCTACAACTTTGTCTTTCGCACTTTGTATCTATCTCCAATCATTGACGATGCTATCATACAACACAATTTAGTACAAAGCACCGTTTTCAAGAAATAACCAAATATCCAAAAAACGGGACCTTCTTTTGTGCCCCCTTAGGGCTCACCTCGGAGGGGACTTTTAATATGTTTATCTCCTAACCAGTCCAAACAAAGTTTCTGCTTTCGACTTTTCCATCCACACCCCCCTTGTGGGCATTCATTTACTAGACTACTGTAGGACGTTTTTCACGGACGAGTTTGCAGTAAATATCGTATTATAAGTAGTGATTTTTGTTTAACGTCACTTCGGTTTCGCTACAGGGTGAAAAATATTTACAACCCCTAAGTAACCAGTGCAAACTGCGTAAGGTCAATAAACTTTATTCTCAAACCATTTGGCACGAGGTATATGTATTTAATTCACACATTGCAAATTTATGTAGTAATATGGCGACCCATCATTACTTACATAGGTACATATTTATGTTGAAGTATTGAAAAAGGGTAATGAAACTGTTTTTATTTCATTTTGGACTTTAGGCGTTTCACTACATAGTATATATACGTATCGTTTGGATCATCACTTGGCAATTAATTTATTTGCTCACCTATAGTTCTTGTTTTTTTTAGTTTTTCTATTAGCGTATACATGTCTTAACGTAACTGTTTAACACTTAAAACGCTGTTTATAGATATAAGTGGACATTAGATTTAGAAAATGTAAGCAATTAATGTATCTGTATTTAATCTCAATCTGTTTTCTGTTTCTATACATAATAAAAAAAAAAAAAATAGCAAAGTCGCTTTTCGCGTCCCTATGTCCCTATGTATACATATATCTTCAAAACTATGCTACAAATTTTGATGCAGCTTCTTTTAATAGATAGAGTATATCAAGAAGAAGGTTTATAATGCATGCTTCATGCTTAATATAGTAGAGGGTGCAACGGGAACAGAATCGGCCGCCTCTGAAAACCAGCGCTGTCCGTCTGCTCTACCACGCGGACAGCATTTACGCTGAGAGGCGACCATTATTATGCACAGTTGTTTTTTTTTATTATATTTTTTTTGTGCTTCATAAAAATATTTTCTTTCTATCTTTCATTACGATGTTCGCCGGATCAGTTTAAAATTTAATATCATTTTTTGCAATCTGCGGTAGCCTAGTGGTATGGGTAATGGATTGCTGAGACGAGGTCTCGGGTTCGATACCAGGTTTACCATGGCACACACCAATGACTTTTCGATGCTTTTCGAAGTTATGTGTGTATTTATCGCAGGTTTATAAGTGCCCGGTTAATGGCAATAGGCTCGCCTCCTATTACATTGGGACCTAAACATAAACTGGCGAAATGTGGGTGCTAGCACCTCTGCCTACCCCTTCGGGGAATACAAGCGTGAGTTTATGTTATGTTATGTATATTTTTTGCAGTGACTGCGGTTCCACAATGGTATAACTTTAGCAAAATCGAGGGCCTGTTCTGTGCTTGCAGTTAGAATGGAACAAATGGACCCAGACTCCAGAGATAAATATGCTGCAGTAGATGTGTGGAGTCACGCGTAAAGATCGCGTGAGGAACTCTCGCATCCGCGGTAGTCTTCATCACGCACATACACCACACATAATCACTTAGTAATCAAAAAGTAACGCTGAAAAGTAGCCGAAATGTCGGGCTAAAAGTAAATAATAACAAACAAACCGGCCAAGTGCGAGTTGGACTTGCGCACCGGGATTACTTCATAAACCACAAAATAGGGTGGAAGATTTTCATGCACCCTGAAGGGGAAGTACTCGACATATTGGAGATAGAGAATTCCACTCACCTTTATATTTTAAAAGAAAGAAAACTGCATTTACTATCAATAGCACAGGTCTAAACCTTACTTAGTGATTTTTTGTGCTATCACTATTGTCCTTGTATTGTTTGGTTCTGATGGTAATAAATATTTTAAAATATTAAGATTTAATTTTCGAAAAATCCCAAAAATCGCGATAGAAGCCTTTAAATGGTGGTTTTATCTAAACTCAATAACTCTTTCAATGGTTGGTCAATCTAGGAGCTAAAATGGAATCGAAATACCCGAACGGCGATCCACATAATATTTAAAAGGACCAATGAATTCCAAAATCCAATAATTGAATGAATTTTTAAGCATTCAGTATGCTAATTAATTGAAATCGATTTGGAGAAGAAAAATCTTGTGATCGGTCCAGGGCGGGATTTGTATCCGCAATCCTTCTCTTATAGAGTGCTTTTGACCACTAAACTACCAGACCTTTCCTCTCTTTATATAAATCCGTCTTTGAGGCGACTGTGGAGTAATCTACCGATCGACGCTCTTACGAGCTATGCTATCGGAACCAATTAATGATTTTTCAATCATTTTTGGACAATGATTTTTGATTTCTACCGCGTTCAAATCCGGTCTGGACCGTACACAATTTTTTTCCTTTCTATATCGATTTGAATCTGTCCAATAAGTTAAAAATGTTTAGTAAGAATGTTAATAATTACTTCTAGTTAAAAACTTTCAAGTTGCAATAGTGAACAGTTAAGATATTCGCACGCACGGGAGCGTGGAGGATTTCACTCTCAACTGCGGCTCGTACGCTCCACTTAGAGATCTATTATTTATAACTATTCGGTTCTAAACATTCATGTTTAGTCAAAGTCAAAGTCATTATTCTCAATCTTGAATGAAATTGAGCAATTTTATTTCTATTTAATCTAAGTTTACCACCGCTTCCAAAGCGCTGGTGGAGAAGAAACGGGCGCAACAAACTCGGGAGGCGGGAGGCGGGAGGCGGGAGGCGGGAGGCGGGAGGCGGGAGGCGGGAGGCGGGAGGCGGGAGGCGGGAGGCGGGAGGCGGGAGGCGGGAGGCGGGAGGCGGGAGGCGGGAGGCGGGAGGCGGGAGGCGGGAGGCGGGAGGCGGGAGGCGGGAGGCGGGAGGCGGGAGGCGGGAGGCGGGAGGCGGGAGGCGGGAGGCGGGAGGCGGGAGGCGGGAGGCGGGAGGCGGGAGGCGGGAGGCGGGAGGCGGGAGGCGGGAGGCGGGAGGCGGGAGGCTGGAGGCGGGAGGCGGGAGCTTGAAATTTTGGTCATGTCAACCTTTAAAAAGTTTGACATTAATAAATGTTTATAAATAAATAGGTAGCTAATTATTATTTTGTATGCTTTAAAATGGATTATGTGTTGAAATACAACCACTTTTTACGGATTCTATCGCGATATATTTGTTATTGTTTTCTTTTAAACCGACGTTTCGGCCAAGATTTGGGTATTTTGAGATAACTTATACTACAACTACCATCATGAGTGACACCGCGATCATGGCTGCTGAAAAGCAGCCGAAACGCTGAGTTCTAGCAGGTATACATACTCTGCACTGTATACGGATGGCATCTTAGGCATTTCAACTTGATAACTCTATGCATTCCAGAGATTTTCTTCAAATAAAACGGTCCATTTTTGGATACAGAACCCTGATGTAGACGGTGGATTCTAGTGGAGGGAGCCCTATGTTCGATTAGAGTTTGCGGAAATAAGTTATTTTCGGTATTTCCATTATGTTCACGGAGTTTTATAATTAGGTATCGTAAATACCGGATTGAAATGTATTTTGTACCTAAGGAAAAAAGTGTTTATAATGGTGCTAGGTAGGAATCACCTACAGGAGACCTCCGCAAACCGAGGGGTGTTGTATGGCTCCAGTTTTTATTAAACAGACTTTTTAAAAACGTTAATGTTCAATTCTGTAAATTTTTAAGATTTTATCTAAGTAATTTCAAATATTTTGCTTAATTTATTGCGGTATTGAATGAACAAAATGCTCACTTCCTCTTACATGTTAGTTAGAGGAAAATAATCTTCTGTGGTTTTCCCAAGCGACTACAATAATTATCGAGTTCATCTAGAAGGACGTTAAAAGGTTTCTAGAAGATGAGCAAGAGTGATATAAAAAAGAAACCATTTAAATTTTAAGCATATGCAAGTAAAAAATTGAGTATTTTTTTGAGTAGAAATGCTGGTATTCCATATTAAGAATACTATTCCATATTTAGTTACTTTCCTTTACAGCCCGTATCGCCACCAGTGAGTTCTCACCTTAAGGTGTGCCATTTTACACCATGCCTGTGCTATTGTGACGTCATTGTGTTAAGATAACTGGGTCTAACTATGAAGAGATACTTTACAAATAAACTTGGAAATAAATAGCTTGCTCTACTAGACTACTTCAAAAACATGATACTTACCTAATTAGGTTGAGTGAATCATAATATTAATTTATAAGTAGTATTTTTATATAAAGTGTAAAAATCTGTTCGCAAGTCTAGTAATAAGATTTTTTTTTTCATAAGTTATGATTATGAGTCTAGCCCATATTTTTTTTAATTTGTTTTTTTTTGTTTTATTAAATATTTTGTGAATCTGTCTGTTTATTTGTTCCAGTGTTCCAGATAATTTCCGGAGTAACTGGACCACATACTTGGAGAGTTGTTTTCTATGGTCTGGACCGATTTTGAGGGCACTTTTAGTGTAGATAACTGTTATAATGCATATTATTTATTTACAGATAAAATTTAATTAAACTCTGATCGAAGTCCCGGGATTAGTGAAACGCTGAAAACAACCGTTTTTAGTGGTTTTCACAGAAAGGAACCGGGATCAACGTAATACTAAAAAACTCAACATTGTCACCTTTGATCAATGAATTCATTAAAACATTAAATAATATTGTTCCTGATCCCCATCATTTACAAAATTCGCTCACAAAGATCTTCAATAAATAGGTATATCTTTTTAATCACAAGAATTTGCAAGAAAACTACATCGCTAGGAATGAGTACCGTATTCGCAACACGAGGAAACACAGACATTTTTTTTTCTCAAAACCTGTAACCCATGTGCACGGTGCGCGACGAATGACGTATCAATTTTCGATTTGACTGCGATATCGTACGATGCCGTATGATCCCACGTTGCAAACATGCTTGGCTTGGCTCGAAAGAATTTTGCTGCCAGTGCCCGAGCAGTCGCCGGCCGGTGAACACCACAGATAATATCAGTCTGTACTCCGCTCCCGCCAAAATTACGATCCACTTTCGAAATTACAAAAAACTTATTCATGAATTAAAAGTTGGTTAACAGTTAATTTATATTATTTAAAAAATTAAATTTAACAGTGAAAGTGATTTATTTTATGTGTTTTAGTTCTAATTAATTGTTATAAAGTTTTACAGTGATTGTGAATGGATATTGTGTAACAGTGGACAGGTGAGTGTCATTGTTTTTTTTTTTGTAAATTTTACATGTTTTAAATAATGGAACAGGGTATTGAGTTCGGAAATCAGAGGTTGCATTGCAATCAACGATTACTGGTTTTGTGAAATGGTCAATACTCGCCGGTAATTTTTTAATGAAAATGAACGATAAAATTTTGCACTTGGTCTTATTATTTTGTAATTTAAGCTTGTTTATTAATAATCTAATAATCGATCTCTTTTAAATTTTATCTTTGTAATAGTGCCAAGTTTTAAATTACTTGGCAATAAAGAGAAGTATTTAGAGCTCTGATATTTCATTTCATATCTTAACTTTGAAATTTGATTGAGACGAATGAAAAGAAAAATATAGGTCACAATTAATATTTTTATTTTTTAACAGTGACGTCATTGATTTTGAATTTCCCCAGTACAAAGTCCAGTTAATTAAGAGATTTTGATGAGTTTTTTTTTGTTTAAAGGGTTTAGGTCAGGCTTTAAATTTACGTTTGTTTGATCGCAATCGGTTCAGTAGGACCGGAGATATAAGCAAAAGTTGCGTTAACCGACATACGCACGTGTGGAGCCTTGGAATATAGTAATTTATAAGAGTTTAAATTAAATAAATAGAAATATTAATATGTATGAAGGTATGTTAAGGGTGAATTTCTCAAACGTAAAATTTTCGCGGCGTGACTGAAAATCATACCTTGAAGTTAACATATAGTATACTCTGATTTTTAATTCGAGTCAGTAAAATGACATTTCAAGTGTTGCAGGTTTTTTGTCTCAAATAAATAGTGATGTGGTTGAATCGAGTTTTACAATTAAAAGATAGTCAAGATTATTATTTTTTTATAAAGTCACGTTAATTTGACTTCACCTCGCCTAATGGTAAGCTAAAGGCAAAGTCTCGGAAAGAGGGTCACCATCGTAAACATGTACCATGTTAACAGTGGTGGCACTCAGCTTGATGGCCTCATCAGATGCCTTTACACGCTCCGCTTAAAGGATCTGGGACAGTAAGAAGAAGGAAACACGTGAGCTGGCAGAGAGTTCTAGATCTTAATGGTGCGGCATAAGAATGAGTCACTAAAAAGCTTGGTTCTAGCAGGTATACACTTCAATAGTTTTATTCCTTTTCTTTTTAAAAAAACCTAGGTGTTTTATTATTAGGTACTTAAGATTTTCTGCTGTTCTGTTCTTCAGCTCAGTCATTTTAATAATACATACATACATATAATCACGCCTGGAGGGTTAGGTTCCTGAGGAGGGCCAGACCGTAAGGGATGGCCCTGGGTCAACCGGGGTGCGAGAGATATGTCGATGACAACCTCACCTCCAGCCTAGTACCACGACCCTCAGTCGGCGTGCGGTTTAAGTCGGTTCGAGTCCGACATAACCTCCTTTTCCGGCTCCGGCGGGGAACCGGGGAAATTATCCGAGGGGATTTCCACAGGAAAAAAAGGAGTGTTAGGTTATTACAACAATAATAATATGAAGGGTGTACATAGGCTATATGCTAGGAACCTGGTCGAGTTCAATGCCAAGAAGACCCAAGCATGTGCGTTTAAAGCAAAGGTATTTCCTTTCCTTCCCCTTCCCACTCTTCAGAGCATACCACTGCCACTGCACGATCACCTCCATATCCTCGGTATGGATGTTCGCTGCAAACTGAATAACAAAAACTATATCGAGAGTATCATTAAATCAGCCTCGCGTAAACTCGGAGTCCTGAACAGAGTGAGACGTTTTTTCACGCTGGAGCAGCGGTGTCTTCTATACAAGATCCAAATTCGTTCCTGCGTGGAATACTGCTCACATCTCTGGGACGGCTCCGCAAAGTACTTACTAGATGCTCTCGACAGGTTGCAGCGACGTGCGGTCCGCATTATTGGGAATCCTGAGGTCACGAACACCCTCGAGCCTTTGCAGATGCGTAGAGATGTTGTGTCGTTGGCAGTATTCTACCGTCTCTACCATGGTGAATGTTCTGACGAGCTCTTCCAATTAGTCCCACCCTCTCCTTTCCTACACAGAACGACACGTGCAGGGCTAAGATGCCATCCATATACGGTGCAGAGTATACCAGCTAGAACCAAGCGTTTCAGTTACTCATTGCTATGCCGCACCATTAAGATCTAGAACTCTCTGCCAGCTCATGTGTCTCCTTCTTCTTACAGTCCCAGATCCTTTAAGCGGATGGTGAAAAGGCATCTGATGAGGCCATCAAGCTGAGTGCCACCACTGTTAACATGGTACATGTTTACGATGGTGACCCTCTTTCCGAGATTTTGCCTTTAGCTTATCATTAAGCGAGTTGAAGTCAAATTGACGTGTCCTATATTAAAAAAAAACCATGGCGACGCAACTACGGTTCATGTATGGATTGGTGGTTATGAAAAAATAACCACGAAGGCTCCGCTTAGCCTTCTAATCTATAACTATTGATGTCGAGGCGCGCAGTGTTCTCTCATATTTATCATAATACCTAATTTATCACTTGGTCCATAACATTACATCGCATCGACAGCCTCCGTGGCGTGGCGGTAGTGAATGCGACTGCTACGCAGGAGGCGCGGGTTCGATCCCCGCTCAGTTTCAATATTTATATGTATGAATATGGCTATTTGGTTGGGTCTGAGTGTTTCTATGTATAATATATGTATGTATTTAGGAAAAAAAAAACTATGTATGTTTATACGCATTCTAGATTCCATAACACA
This sequence comes from Eilema sororculum, assembly GCA_914829495.1. NCBI lineage: Eukaryota > Metazoa > Arthropoda > Insecta > Lepidoptera > Erebidae > Eilema > Eilema sororculum. Next base: position 13,330,456 of record OU618551.1, read on the forward strand.
AGCTAGTTAAGCTATGCTTACCATGGGTCTATACCTAGATAGCGTTGTGTAGAATCTTGTGTTGTGGAATGTTATTAGTAATAATTACATACTAGCTTTTGAAACGTTTATTCCCAGTTTTTATAATAAGATGGTAAGATCCATATTTCTCCAGTAATATTTAATACATATGTACCTATTACATATTTACAATAAAAAAACGCTTTCATACCTAAAAAACTAAAGAAGAACTAAAGTATGACTAAAATATCTTAGTCTATTGATTGTCGAACATCACTATTGTAGCGGGTCACCCTTTTTTGTATCAGTGACAGTTGCACTTGTCATTTTACTGACTCGAATTAAAAATCAGACTATAATGATTATTTTTTGTAAGAAAGATATCGTGTTGCTCTATATGAACGTATAAATTATATTATTGAAACTATTTTTGTGAGTGTGTAAAAAATGTATTTTCACCTAAATTCTAAGCTTGGTGGCGCGACCACAACCTGTTTTCTTGGGAATGATCACAGTTTAATCAAAACTTCATTACTTTACTGAGTATACTTAATAATAATCCGATTCGGCATTATTTTAGCTATCTTCGATAATGTCATTCGTAGTATTTAGTACTATACTTTATCTTAAAAATAATTTATAAGATGCGTCCGCGGCAAATGTAAAATTTTGGTGGGATTTATAAAAACATCGAAGGAGTCGTATTGAAAGTACCTATAAGGACGACACTATCATCATTGGAAACGTTCAGTTGGGTGTTAATGAGCACCACTGCCAGTTGTCCCCAGTCTCGTTTCGTTTTTCTGCCAAACACGTAAGTAGGTCGTTTCATAAGCCTCTGACAAAAATATTGTAATTTTTGTGTTGATTATTTAAACCGTTTTATTCTCATTGTATGTTTTAATATTTAAGTATAGTGTACAGGTTCAGTATGTGTATTAAATTTTGGTAATGTAACCACTATATTCTAAATAGTATTTTTATAAATAATTTTTTTAGACGTGAAACTAATTTTGGTGGAGCAATTTTGGTGAATTTGGTGGGATTTTACTAATCATCAAAATTGTATATTTACACCAAAATTTGTTTTCATAGTTATTTGATTAAGCTCCTACGTAGTCCGACGGGCTACTAGGTCAGGTGGCCTCTACGTGGTATACCCTGGGCAATGGAGAAAGCACCGCCTCTCTCCCTAGGTGGGAAAGAGGTTGTTGGCTGTTGAGGGTTGTTCGGAAGCTTTCCTAATTTTCTCTCAGATTAACCATTAGCATATGAACTACCCATACAGCAGAGTAGTTGGGTGAAGTCAGCTGATGCCGCAGTAGGGACAGGCCGGTGCGGTGGAGCATCGTGCGCTCTTTCCGTCACCTGCTTCTATTGGCGTGAAAGGCGGCCTCACTCTTTACTACCAAGCCTACAGCGTTAAAACCTGCCCACCCTTCTTCCCTGCTCTCCACTGTCAATATCATTTGGCTTTTCTTCCTCTGCTTTCTCACTTACATGAAAGCTACCGTGGATGCAAGAGTGCCTCATGCAATCTTTTGCACGAGACTCCACGCAATAAAGCGACGACGTCGAAGATGTAGGGGACACTCAACTCCTGCTTATGTTGCTCCAGCAGCTAGCACTTTGCTATCGTGTAAAAGGTACTCAATCTTCTCCACAGAAGGCTTCTGACCTCTACCGTCCTCAAGCTCCTCACATGTTGCACCAATCTATCGGCGTCCACCACCGATATTAATAGCATACATGGGCAGTTATGGAGTGATTGTCTGATGCTATCCGACCAAAATACCACGCTGCGCTGATTGGGAATGGACTAAGGACCGATCCTAGATGTACCCCGACAGTGATAAGGAAATTCTGATATTGCCAACAGCGAACAACGGAATCAGAATCGTGGTATAGGTCCCGGTTGGTGTAAACCTCAAGAACCCTTTTGAACCGCAATGCCCATCAGCTCACCGCGTGAGAAACTTAGATGAAGGACTCTTGTAAGTTCAGAAATAGACATCACACTACCAACTAGTCTTGTCACTACCAAGTGTCCATGGCCTATCTTCCGTCCACCCTTAGGCATACCTCTCCCACTTTGAGAATAACTGCCTAAATCTTTTCCCAGCAATCTTGAATAAGTTCGTCGATAATATTGGCGCCATTAGAGTAAAATATAATCCTTGCTTCTAAACAATCAAATGTTTTGCTTTTATATGATACTACTAAGAACTAAAATGGTTTTGCCATATAAAAATGAAGTTGGTGATAAAAGGGTGAAAATTAAGAGTTATATGTACCTATTAAGTGCCAAATTCCAAAAAAAAAAACAAAGAAATAGTATAAGTAACAATAAATAAAAAATAAAAATAAGTTGATATGCAATTTTGGTGTTAAACACCAATTTCGGTGTATTGGCAATTCAGGTGTATAAAATAAACAAGTAATTCCCAGGGCTAATTGACTATTCAAGTGAAATAGGCATCTTAATAGGTATTTCTAGCTAAATATTGAAAGAGATTACCTAAATACCTAGAAATAAAAAAAATCACCAAAATTAGCTAAAAATTCATAGATGTTGAAATTCACCCTTAAATATATGTAACATACATACATAACATTAATATTATAAATAAATCATAAAATATATACATACACGCTTTTTATACATAAATAAATATTAATAAACGCATTAAATGAAATTGAATTTATATTTAACTAGCTTTTGACAGCGGCTCCGCCCGCTTGGATGTCGGTTCCCGGCAATTATTCGATTTTTTTTGCCGTAAAAACCATCCTTGAACTTCAACGAACATTTAAAAAAAAGTATTGGCCAAATTCGTCCAGGCGTTGTTGAGTTAAGCGCTTACCAACACATTTAGCGATTCATTTTTATATAGGTACTAGCTTTTGCCCGCGGCTCCGCCCACGTGGATGTCGGTTCCCGGCAATTATTTGAATTTTTCTCGCCGTAAAAACCATCCTTGAACTTCAACGAACATTTAAAAAAAAGAATTGACCAAATTGGTCCAGGCGTTGTTGAGTTATGCGCTTACCAACACTTTTACCGATTCATTTTTATATTATAGAAGACTAGCTGTCCCGGCAAACTTCGTTTCGCCTTAGAAATTAGAATCAATTAGCTGTATCTTTCTATTTATGTTGAGAACGGAAGGCATTTTGATTCGGGCCCCCATACGCCCACGGAGCTCCCGACACTAATAGGTCACCGTGGCCCATACTTACACCTACGGAGCCTATATACCTATGGGACCCATACAACCATATACCTCTATGCTCAAAGGTGTCCATACTGCCATAAACTATCAATTTTTCGACCTAAATAAAAAAATAGCCACCATAAATATTTTCGCGGCCCAAGCAATGGGCATTTTGTTAATTCAGAAGAATGTCTACTAATCACCCTCTGACGATATTTGCACGCATTATGTCAATTCTATATCAAACGTCAGATAACATAGAAGAATATCATACAGCAGTATTACAATAATATTTTTTTTTCCAATTCGTATTCCAAATTCAAAATTTAGACATGGCGTATGTCGGATCAGCTATTTTATATGGTGGTTATGTATTCTTAAATTTTCTACTTTTCCGGGCAATTTTCTTAATTTTTTCTTTCATAAGAACCTTCTCCTAACAATAACGAACTCAACAAAAAAAGAATTGGCCAAATTGGTCCAGGCGTTGTTGCGTTATGCGCTTACCAACACATTTAGCGATTCATTTTTATATTAGAGATTTAATTTAATAATGTCATATTAAGTGGTCTACATTCATAATAATAGTATCCTTATATGGTCTGGTCATCGAACAGGATATATTTAAAAAAGCCTATAATAATAAAAATAGATCAATTATTAACTATTATTATAATTTAAATTATACTTGACCTGTATAAATATTAGGTATGCATGATTGAATAATTTATAGTATGAGAAGGAAAAATCGGTCAAGTGCGAGTTGGACCTTGCACCAAGAGTTCCGTACCATCTGTCTGTACAGTCAGCATCAGAAAGATGGTGACGAACAAAGTATCCATAGCGTAGTTTTAAAGATATAAGCATACATAGGGACGAACAGACGCGGAAAGCGACTTTGCTTTATACTATATAGTGATTATTATTTTAAAATTACAGATTGACACTTCATTATTTTCGGCTGGTTTTATCGTTACGCGTTTCGGCAGCGCCGTTGAAGCGCGCGCGTTCAGAGATATATGGGAGTAGAAGTTGCGTTTTAGTGTCGCGCGCTTGGGCAGCGCCGTTTAATAAAAGCGCGATGTTCGACAGCGCTGTCCAAAGGCGCGCTGCTCATTCGCTTCTACGGCCAGTGTGCGTTTTAGGCTGGTTTTATCGTTACGCGTTTCGGCAGCGCCGTTGGAGCGCGCGCGTTCAGAGATATATGGGAGTAGAAGTTGCGTTTTTGTGTCGCGCGCTTGGGCAGCGCCGTTTAATAAAAGCGCGATGTTCGACAGCGCTGTCCAAAGGCGCGCTGCTCATTCGCTTCTACGGCCAGTGTGCGTTTTAGGCTGGTTTTATCGTTACGCGTTTCGGCAGCGCCGTTGGAGCGCGCGCGTTCAGAGATATATGGGAGTAGAAGTTGCGTTTTAGTGTCGCGCGCTTGGGCAGCGCCGTTTAATAAAAGCGCGATGTTCGACAGCGCTGTCCAAAGGCGCGCTGCTCATTCGCTTCTACGGCCAGTGTGCGTTTTAGGCTGGTTTTATCGTTACGCGTTTCGGCAGCGCCGTTGGAGCGCGCGCGTTCAGAGATATATGGGAGTAGAAGTTGCGTTTTTGTGTCGCGCGCTTGGGCAGCGCCGTTTAATAAAAGCGCGATGTTCGACAGCGCTGTCCAAAGGCGCGCTGCTCATTCGCTTCTACGGCCAGTGTGCGTTTTAGGCTGGTTTTATCGTTACGCGTTTCGGCAGCGCCGTTGGAGCGCGCGCGTTCAGAGATATATGGGAGTAGAAGTTGCGTTTTAGTGTCGCGCGCTTGGGCAGCACCGTTTAATAAAAGCGCGATGTTCGACAGCGCTGTCCAAAGGCGCGCTGCTCATTCGCTTCTACGGCCAGTGTGCGTTTTAGGCTGGTTTTATCGTTACGCGTTTCGGCAGCGCCGTTGGAGCGCGCGCGTTCAGAGATATATGGGAGTAGAAGTTGCGATTTTCTGTCGCGCGCTTGGGCAGCGCCGTTTAATAAAAGCGCGATGTTCGACAGCGCTGTCCAAAGGCGCGCTGCTCATTCGCTTCTACGGCCAGTGTACGTTTTAGGCTGGTTTTATCGTTACGCGTTTCGGCAGCGCCGTTGGAGCGCGCGCGTTCAGAGATATATGGGAGTAGAAGTTGCGTTTTTGTGTCGCGCGCTTGGGCAGCGCCGTTTAATAAAAGCGCGATGTTCGACAGCGCTGTCCAAAGGCGCGCTGCTCATTCGCTTCTACGGCCAGTGTGCGTTTTAGGCTGGTTTTATCGTTACGCGTTTCGGCAGCGCCGTTGGAGCGCGCGCGTTCAGAGATATATGGGAGTAGAAGTTGCGTTTTTGTGTCGCGCGCTTGGGCAGCGCCGTTTAATAAAAGCGCGATGTTCGACAGCGCTGTCCAAAGGCGCGCTGCTCATTCGCTTCTACGGCCAGTGTGCGTTTTAGGCTGGTTTTATCGTTACGCGTTTCGGCAGCGCCGTTGGAGCGCGCGCGTTCAGAGATATATGGGAGTAGAAGTTGCGTTTTTGTGTCGCGCGCTTGGGCAGCGCCGCGAAACGCGTGCTAATAATCTCGTTTTATAGTGCACCGCTGTTCAAACGCGTGCTGTTAACAGCGCGCTCCTCAACGGCGCGCCTAGCGGCGTGACGATAAAACCAGCCTTCTTTCCATAGTTTTTTTTTTTTTTGACCGTGGGGGAAATCCTTCATGGATGTTATGCCGGACTCCTACCGACTAAAACCCCCACGGTATCGCCCAGCAGCCTATAGTTGGGAGCCCCGGGTAAGCCCTCGGAAGGATGACCCAGGGCTCCCAACAGACCCACGGCTTTAATGCGGCCTCGTCTAGGGGGTGGTTCGGGTGCTATCCCGCGTCTATGGGGGGTTTTCGGGTATCATCCCGCTTAATAGGAGGGAGGAGGCGTGCGTGAGTCCGTCACGTCACGCTGCCGTCATGGGCCTGCTTCTGTAAGGACGATGAGCAGCCAACTTCTTTCCATAGATTAAAAAAAAAATACGAAACTATTAAGTATGAACCTGTGCTTCTTTCAACATTGTTCAGAATATCTCATTGACGATATATTCTCAATGACAATTCAATATAGTAATACAACTAACTGGTACTATTATGGTACTTTTCGCGTGAATGGACTGGCACCACGGGGTACCCCACGGATATCGGATATCTGTGGGGTACCCACTCACTAAATATAGAGAAAAGAAAGATCGCCAGGTGTCTCTTTTGATACATTGTAGCACTTGTCATTATTTGTACACAATCAGCATTAATTTTTAGAGTCTTTTTCTAACTTAGATGACGTCGGCTTTCTAGTCTACCTGTGAGGAGGCTGAACTTGGATATTTTCCGTAAAGCGACTGCCATCTGACCTCCACAACCTATTGGCGAAATATAAGTTCTGTAGTTAGATTAGTCAGAATATCGGTTATCGTGACAAAATATTTCTCAAAAAACGTAGTTGTATGAAATTTCATGCATCTAACTCTAACTTTGAAAATGACGAACTTATCATACTTACATACGTTTATCACCTATTTTACTCTTTACTAGCTGTCCCGGCGAACTTCGTACCGCCAATTTTTTAGATCCCGTTCCCGCTGCACCATTTAGGGGGATGAAAAATAGATGTTGGCCAATTCTCAGACCTACTCAATATGCTCACAAAATTTCATGAGAATCGGTCAAGCCGTTTCGGAGGAGTATGGCAACGAAAACTGTGACACGAGAATTTTATATACTCCTTATGTAGTAAAATTTTGAAAATTTTGATGTTATTTCTTAAAAGACACAGTTTTATGAAATTTAGTGCATCTACTTAGCTTATTTGGTAGCAGAATCTCCAAAAATCCTTTCTTAGTGGATGCTTACATCATAAAATGCATCTACTGTCAAAATTTCAAGTTAGTAGGTCCAGCGGTTAAGGCTCTGCGTTGATGAATCAGTCAGTCAGTCAGGACAAGTAATTTTATATGTATAGATGTAGGTATATGGTCGTTCTGCAAGCCGGTTTTCCTATTGACAAACGAGACTCTAAATTTTCCTGTCAGTGTTAAAGTCACGTTTTCATTTACATATCACGTTAATCACTATAATCACGTGATTGAAGTGATATTAAATCGACTTCGCAATGCTTATCATTACGATAAACCAGTTAGCCTAGTCCACTGCTGGAGACAGGCCTCTGCCAATGTTGGGAGGGTTTGGCCTTTTTTTTATCGTGCGAAAAATCCCCACGGATACCACCCCCACGGAGCCGGTGGAGGTGCTTATATCGGACTGGAACCGACCAAAACGCACGCCGTCTTGGGTCTTTGATTGCCGGAGGTGAGATTGCCGAAAGCATATCTCTCGCACCCTGGCAGACCAGGACCATTTCTTTGAGGTGGCCCCCTTCGGATTGTGGGGACCTTAGTGTCCCCATCTAGCCCCAGGTATGGGGAGGCACACTTTGCGCCGCCGCCGCAGCGTGCTAGGGTGACAGGCGGCTCCACCGGTCACCCGCAGGTCAGCGCTCATGGTAGACGGAGCACGTTCATGCGGCCTCCGACTTCCGGTTAAAATCCCTCCCAATAAAACCCAGTAATAAACGGGTTGGTACAGGGTTTTATTTCGAGTGCTCCTTCTCTCGCAGTGATATCGTCTGCCTATGTTTCCGTCAGTCGCCTCTTACGACACCCTTCGGATGAGGTGGGGTGGTGATACTTGTATTCTTTCTCTGTCACCACACGGATACTGTATCAGAGCCTAGCCCACCAATCAGTAAGACTTGCAAATAAGATTGGTTTGAAACCCAAGGACATTAAATAGGTTAATAGTACTTATAAAGTAGTAGCTTTTGCCCGCGGCTACGCCCGCGTAGATGTCGGTTATCGCGACCAAACATAGCCTATGTCCTTTCTCATGGTCTAATCTATCCCTATACCAAATTTCATCAAAATCTGTTCAGTGGTTTAGGTGTGACAGCGTGACATACAGACAGATAGAGTTACTTTCGCATTCATAATATTAGTATGGATAATGAAACAATGTTATTATCACATTCCCTTAATAATAATCAGTATTATTATCACTTATTAAAACAATCATCAATCGAATTTAATCTAGTAATCAGATTTATTTTTAAATTAATCAATCGGCTGTTCTTTGTTGATATTGAATAATATACAAACGAAATATCGTAAGGTTTTTTACGCGATGGCAATATAAGGAGAGGTATGTTAACCGTTTTGGTTCCGTAGTGGAGTAGAATAGGACCACCCCAGCTCTTCCTGTGGGTGTCGTACAAGGCGACTAAGGGATAGGGCTGTTCTCCATCTGTTCCCGGTGCAGTACAATAGGACCACCCCAGCTCTTCCTGTGGGTGTCGTACAAGGCGACTAAGGGATAGGGCTGTTCTCCATCTGTTCCCGGTGCAGTACAATAGGACCACCCCAGCTCTTCCTGTGGGTGTCGTACAAGGCGACTAAGGGATAGGGCTGTTCTCCATCTGTTCCCGGTGCAGTACAATAGGACCACCCCATCTCTTCCTGTGGGTGTCGTACAAAGGCGACTAAGGGATAGGGCTGTTCTCCATCTGTTCCCGGTGCAGTACAATAGGACCACCCCATCTCTTCCTGTGGGTGTCGTACAAGGCGACTAAGGGATAGGGCTGTTCTCCATCTGTTCCCGGTGCAGTACAATAGGACCACCCCATCTCTTCCTGTGGGTGTCGTACAAAGGCGACTAAGGGATAGGGCTGTTCTCCATCTGTTCCCGGTGCAGTACAATAGGACCACCCCATCTCTTCCTGTGGGTGTCGTACAAGGCGACTAAGGGATAGGGCTGTTCTCCATCTGTTCCCGGTGCAGTACAATAGGACCACCCCAGCTCTTCCTGTGGGTGTCGTACAAGGCGACTAAGGGATAGGGCTGTTCTCCATCTGTTCCCGGTGCAGTACAATAGGACCACCCCAGCTCTTCCTGTGGGTGTCGTACAAGGCGACTAAGGGATAGGGCTGTTCTCCATCTGTTCCCGGTGCAGTACAATAGGACCACCCCAGCTCTTCCTGTGGGTGTCGTACAAGGCGACTAAGGGATAGGGCTGTTCTCCATCTGTTCCCGGTGCAGTACAATAGGACCACCCCAGCTCTTCCTGTGGGTGTCGTACAAGGCGACTAAGGGATAGGGCTGTTCTCCATCTGTTCCCGGTGCAGTACAATAGGACCACCCCAGCTCTTCCTGTGGGTGTCGTACAAGGCGACTAAGGGATAGGGCTGTTCTCCATCTGTTCCCGGTGCAGTACAATAGGACCACCCCAGCTCTTCCTGTGGGTGTCGTACGACTAAGGGATAGGGCTGTTCTCCATCTGTTCCCGGTGCAGTACAATAGGACCACCCCAGCTCTTCCTGTGGGTGTCGTACAAGGCGACTAAGGGATAGGGCTGTTCTCCATCTGTTCCCGGTGCAGTACAATAGGACCACCCCAGCTCTTCCTGTGGGTGTCGTACAAGGCGACTAAGGGATAGGGCTGTTCTCCATCTGTTCCCGGTGCAGTACAATAGGACCACCCCAGCTCTTCCTGTGGGTGTCGTACAAGGCGACTAAGGGATAGGGCTGTTCTCCATCTGTTCCCGGTGCAGTACAATAGGACCACCCCAGCTCTTCCTGTGGGTGTCGTACGACTAAGGGATAGGGCTGTTCTCCATCTGTTCCCGGTGCAGTACAATAGGACCACCCCAGCTCTTCCTGTGGGTGTCGTACAAGGCGACTAAGGGATAGGGCTGTTCTCCATCTGTTCCCGGTGCAGTACAATAGGACCACCCCAGCTCTTCCTGTGGGTGTCGTACAAGGCGACTAAGGGATAGGGCTGTTCTCCATCTGTTCCCGGTGCAGTACAATAGGACCACCCCATCTCTTCCTGTGGGTGTCGTACGACTAAGGGATAGGGCTGTTCTCCATCTGTTCCCGGTGCAGTACAATAGGACCACCCCAGCTCTTCCTGTGGGTGTCGTACAAGGCGACTAAGGGATAGGGCTGTTCTCCATCTGTTCCCGGTGCAGTACAATAGGACCACCCCAGCTCTTCCTGTGGGTGTCGTACAAGGCGACTAAGGGATAGGGCTGTTCTCCATCTGTTCCCGGTGCAGTACAATAGGACCACCCCAGCTCTTCCTGTGGGTGTCGTACGACTAAGGGATAGGGCTGTTCTCCATCTGTTCCCGGTGCAGTACAATAGGACCACCCCAGCTCTTCCTGTGGGTGTCGTACAAGGCGACTAAGGGATAGGGCTGTTCTCCATCTGTTCCCGGTGCAGTACAATAGGACCACCCCAGCTCTTCCTGTGGGTGTCGTACAAGGCGACTAAGGGATAGGGCTGTTCTCCATCTGTTCCCGGTGCAGTACAATAGGACCACCCCAGCTCTTCCTGTGGGTGTCGTTAGAAGGCGACTAAGGGATAGCGCTGTTCTCCATCCGACAGTAAACATACAGCCCATGACTATGACTAACCCACCACAGCGTCTGTGGCGTGGCGGTAGAAAGCGACAGCCACGCAGGAGGCGCGGGTTCGATCCCCGCTCAGTGCAAATATTTGTATGCATGAATATGGCTACTTGCATTGGCCTGGGTGTTTCCATGTATAATATGTATGTATTTACAAAAAAATAGTATCTAAGTATGATTATCCGCATATAACACGAGCTATAAAAGCTTACCATGGGTCTAGATAGCGTTGTGTAGGATGTTGTGGAATATTTATTTATTTATTTATAACTAAGTGGCCTGCTTGACGGTGAAGCCCTGTGGGGATTAACAGGCGTGAGTATACAGAGTAACGTATGTATATGTTGCAGCCGACTAGCTTAAACAGCTGTTCAATTAATGGCCTGAATGATTTTCAGCCATTTCATTAAACGGCTAGGGAAATGGTTTGGGTCGATGACGTTTAATTACTTCCCGACAGAGTAGAATTTGGTCCACCCCATCTCTTCCCATGCAGTGTCGTACAAGGCGACTAAGGGATAGGGCTGTTTAACATCAGACAAATATATACAGCCCAGACTCAGCCTTATATGCATGGCTCGAGTCAACAATAGTGCCTGGAATACGACAATAGGCTCACCCCCTATTACGTGGGACAAACATTGTTTGGTAAAATGTGGGTGTTAATCTTCCATTTATCTTATACACGCGCGTCAGATTGTATATCTACCTATAATATCGATAATATTAGTCATTGAGGTAACTTAACGTACTGAGACATTTCTGATAAGTTGTATATTGCGTGAAAACTGTAATCGCGATCTGGGTGTGTCTATAATACGTCAAAATCTTCCGTTCTTGTCAGCAGCAGGAGTATTACGCCATTTTTACCCGACTACGGAAAAGCCAGTTTTCTTTGTATTGGTTTTAGGACTATCCTTGATATTTCTTGTTTACCTAATACTTTTTAGGGAATGAAATTCAGAAGTCGAGTTTTAATTTTTTTAATTTTTAAGTTCCGTACCTCAAAATGGTGCTTGAGAAGGATGGAGGGGATAAGCTGGACAGAAAGGATCACGATCGAAAGAGTACTAAATGGGGTGCAAGAGGGAAGATATTTTGAATAATCGAGAACCGAAAAGGAAAGATGATTGGCCACCTGATAAGACATGACTTGTTCTTAAAAACCATCATAGAGGGTAAGGTAGAAGGAAAGAGAGGAAGAGATAGGTCAAGACGAACATTTATGGTACATATAAAGGAAAAAATACAAGTCATATCATATCAGGAGGTGAAAGGATTGGCGGAGCAGAGAGAAGAGTGGTGATTACTCCACCGATAAGAGTGTAGCTCTTAAGTTAGAAAGGGAGAGAGGAAAAAGCGAAACCCTTAGGGCCGGCGCCCAGTGCCGGCATCGGCATCATAAGGATTTGTATTTTTTGAATAACAATAGATCTTATTGTAATAGATATAAGGTTGAACTTTAATTGGTAACCATAACGCTGCAGAATGCCGTTCGATACCGACAATAGTCGACGATCGTCATTTAAATTTCAATTTTATGATGATAGTGATAAGATCTGTTATGCGTGGCCAAACAAAAATCCTGAAGCTCGCCGATGCCGATAATGGGCGCCGGCCATTAGAGGATCATTTCGTTGTCTGTCTTTTTTTTTATACAGGACACGTCAATTTGACTTCACCTCGCCTGATGTTAAGCTAAAGGCAAAGTCTCTAAAAGAGGGTCACCATCGTAAAAATTTTGTTAACAGTGGTGGCCCTCAACTTGACGGCCTCATTAGATGCCTTTTCACGCCCCGCTTAAAGGACCCGGGACTGTAGGAAGAAGGAAACACGTGAGCTGGCAGGGAATTCCAGGTCTTAGTGGTGCGGCATAGGAATGAATCACTGAAACGCTTGGTTCTAGCAGGTATACTCTGCACCGTAAATGGATGGCATCTTAGCCCTGCACGTGTCGTCCTGTGAAGGAAAGGGGAGGGTAGGACTAATTGGAAGAGCTCGTTAGAACATTCACCATGGTAGAGACGGTAGAAAACTGCCAAAGACGCAACAACTCTACGCATCTGCAAAGGCTCGAGGGTGTTCGTGACCTCAGGATCCCCTGGATGTCTGTCTGTTAACCCCTTTTTCTCAGGAATGTGCGGAGGTATCAAGTTAAAATTCATACCACATATTCAAGACTATATCGTCTTGAAACTGTGCAAAAATCAAACTCCTAAGTCAAAGCAATCAAAATATATTGCGGTTTATGTATAGCTTATGTTATGAACACTCGGTGCGCGAGTCCGACACGCACTCGTCCAGTTTTATTTAAATGCTGAAATCCCTTAGGTTACCTACGGAGGGAAGGGAGCGGTCATATTGGACGTGTCAGTTTGCAGAAGCCGGGGTAAGAGATTCCCGAGGAGGGCCAGACCGTAACGATGGCCCTGGGTCAGCCGGGGTGCGAGGAATATGTCGAAAACAACCTCACCGCCTAGCATCACGACCCTCAGTCGGCGTGCGGTTTAAGTCCGTTCAATCCGACATAACCTCCTCTTCCGGCTCCGGCGGGGGAAGTACCTGAGGGGATTTCCGAACTGAAAAAAGGGGGTAAGAGATTGCCTAAGACGTGCCTGATGACGGCAAGATACGCAATCAAAAAGAACTAGGCAGTGAGTAGCCAGAGCTCATTGGAGAGTTTTTGTGCGGTTACTGGGAAGGCTTGTACTGCTTTATCTTCTGCACTGACGGCACTGAAACTCTCTGTTCTTTCAGGAAACATGAGTGGTGACGTCCATAGGCCACGGTATCCACTTTCCAGGAATAAACTAAACGGATTTTGGTGCCGTTACTCAGATTTAAAATCGTACGTTTGTTGGATTGCAAATCGCAGTTGATTGAGTTCATGGAGAAGCGGAGCGGAGTTGTTGCAAGGCAATCGAGTCGCGTGCCATCCAAACGTCAAATGGACTCATTCGGTAGGAACGTTACGTATATGAAGTCCTTCGACTTTTGACACCCCGCGCGTCTCTCTTCCCACCCGTATTCGGCGCGCGTTTTTATTAGGAGAAATATCAATGGGGCATCTCCGTTACTTAATCATATTCTGTCCTCCGTGGTTGAGTTGAACCAGAGATATGACCATAAGCAACAAAAAGAAACACACGGGCGGAGCCGCGGGCATAGACTCATCAATCATCATTTATTCTATTACAGTTCACTGCTGGACATAGGCCTCTCCCGATTTATGCTTAAGAGTCTCGGTCTACTGTGTTCACGCTGGCCAGACGGGTTGCTACAGGGTTTTATTTCGAGTGTTCCTTCTCTCGCAGTGATATCGTCTGCGTATTGTTCCGTTAGTCGCCTCTTACGATACGCTTCTGATGAGATACATATACTCATATATACTCACGCCTGTGTTCCCCGAAGGGGTAGGCAGAGGTGCTAGCACCCACATTTCGCCAGTTTATGTTTAGGTCCCAATGTAATAGGTGGCGAGCCTATTGCCATTAACCGGGCACTTATAAACCTGCGATAAATATACACACATAACTTCGAAAAGCATCGAAAAGTCATTGGTGTGTGCCATGGTCAACCTGGGATCGAACCCGAGACCTCGTCTCAGCAGTCCATTACCCATACCACTAGGCTACCGCAGATATCTGATGAGATGGGGTAGTGATACTTGTATTCTTGCTTCATTACCACGGATAGGTTAGTTAATTATTATTTTAGTGCTTGTAACATAAAACGCGATATAACAGTTAGTAATCCTAGATTTTACTGCATATGCGGTTACCGTTACATGATCTCAGATTCTGCAATCACAAGGTAATTGTGGCAGACATACAATACTACAATAGTATCGTTCCATTTAAATATATTGTCATAACATGACGCTCATTTGGGTTTAAACTGCTAAGTAGGTAGGTATAGCTAGATTCACATATCTAGAATTTAAATCGCAAAATATAAAAAAAGCCTTGGTGCGCGCTGATTGTGTTGTAATCCATAACATAACATAATAACATAACATAAACTCACGCCTGTATTCCCCGAAGGGGTAGGCAGAGGTGCTAGCACCCATATTTCGCCAGTTTATGTTTAGGTTCCAATGTAGGTGGCGAGTCTATTGCCATTAACCGGGCACTTATAAACTTGCGATAAATACACACATAACTTCGAAAAGCATCGAAAAGTCATTGGTGTGTGCTATGGTAAACCTGGGATCGAACCCGAGACCTCGTCTCAGCAGTCCATTACCCATACCACTAAGCTACCGCAGATTTTATTTAATCCATACTAATATTATAAATGCGAAAGTAACTCTGTCTGTCTGTCTGTCTGTATGTAACGCTTTCACGCCTTAACCACTGAACCGATTGGATGAAATTTGGTATAGGGGTAGATTAAACCATGAGAAAGGACATACACATACAAGGCTATGTTTGGTCGCGATAACCAACATCAACGCGGGCGGAGCCGCGGGCAAAAGCTAGTAATATATGATTATTGAACTTGAGCTCATCCACTGTTGTAGCATTTCTTTTTTTTTCGTGTCTAAATCCCCTCGGGGGAGGTGCCCCCGCCGGAGCCGCAAGGGGAGGTGATCTCAGACTCGAATCAACTAAAACCGCACACCGCGCGCCCGTCGGTGGATCGTCGTGCTAAGCCAAAGGCGAGGTATGGCCAGCAGGGCCATTAGGGGGTACCGCACGATATCTCTGGAGGCGGCGAGTCTCCTTGCCGGATCCCTACCGTGGAACCTGGATGCGAGAGCCCTTTCGATGCTATATCGGTATCGAAAGGAGGCGCGGGAGCAGGGACGGGAACCCGAGCCTGATGAAATTCGGGCCGTGAGGTCTCAGCTCCACAGGGACATGGTAGCGGAATGGGAGCTACGACTTGGGCGACCAAGCGCAGGGCACGCCGTAATAGCGGCGGTAAGACCCATCATGGAGGAGTGGCTAGAGAGGCCACACGGCAGCCTCTCGTACCGGCTGACGCAGGTGATCACTGGACACGGGTGTTTCGGGAATTACCTGTGTCGGATCCGGAAGGAGCCAACGTCCGAGTGCCATCACTGTGATGCGAGCGAGGACACGGAGCTGCACACGCTGACCGAGTGCCCGGCGTGGGATACGCCGAGGCGGGTCCTAGTGGCGGCTCTGGGGGTGGGAGTCCTCACACTCGCCACGTTGCTCACAGCGATGGTACGATGCGCGAACGCTTGGGGTGCGGCTGTCTCCTTCTGCGAGCAAGTAATGCTCGAGAAGGAGGCGGCCGGTCGGGTCCGGACCAGACTCCGGGCCCGGGAAGCCCGCGCAGAGCGAAGACGGACCGGACGTCGGAGGTCGCAGAACGACCTCCGTCCTCCATGAGCGCTGGCCTGGGGGTGACCGGTGGAGCCGCCTGTCACCCTAGCAGAAGCAGGCCGCGGCGGCGGCGCCAAATGCGCCTCCCCGTAACCGGGGCTAGATGGGGACACTGTGGTCCCCACAACCCGAAGGGGGCCATCTCGATAGAGATGGTCCTGGGTCTGCCGGGGTGCGAGAGATATGCTTTTGGCAATCTCACCTCCGGCAACCAAGGACCCAAGACGGCGTGCGTTTTAGTCGGTTCGAGTCCGACATAACCGCCTCCACCGGCTCCGTGGGGGTGGTATCCGTGGGGATTTTTCGCACGTTAAAAAAAAAAAAAAAAAAAAAAGCCAAAGGCGAGGTTGTTTTCCACATATCCTATGCACCCCGGCCCAACCTAAGGCCATCCCTGTTGGTCTGGCCTTCCTCAGGAGAGGGCACAATATTGTCCCCAACTCGCCCTCGGTATGGGGAGGAGCGCCTACGCGGCACCACTAGTCACCTCCAGGCCCGCGCTCATTGGGACGGAAGCCAGTCTGTACCCTCCGACGCCCGAGTTGCCTGCGCACGAGGTCAGCTAGTCTGTTTCGCTCACACCGCCACTCCCGTTCCGCCGTCTCCTTCTCGAGCATCACTTGCTCGCAAAAGGAGACGCCGCGGACGAGGAGCGGACCAGGGTGGCGGGCGTGAGAACTCTCACTTCCAGGGCCGACACCAGCTCCCGCCTCGGCCTTAGTACCAAGTACCTCGTGCTATCTTCTAAATATATTCAAGAAACGTGTACTGCGCGTATAGAACACATTTTGAGCATATTTTAGGTCCAAGATATTTGAATCAAGCTATCATCAGCAGGTATCATTGAGGGACATTTAATTAATGCAAAACTAATCATAAATTCTGTCCTCCGTGGTACCCACAAAATATGTTCTTCACTTGAATAAATTTTACAGCATTAAGTATGCTAACTATACAAGTCGAATAGGAAAAAATAAATCTTCTCTGGCGGGACTCGAACCCGCAGGAAGGAGAAGTATTCAAGAATTTGGGCGGAGTTATCAAAAAATCAATGTTTAAAAATGATTGTAACATCATTCATTGGTTCCGATAATTCGTAAGAAGATCGGTGATGACTCCACCGTCGCCGTAAGAACGGATAAATAGAGGGGAAACTGGAAACGCATCGGGCGTGTCTCGGTAGCCGAATTGGTCAAGGCATTCCCCCGTTTATGGGAAAGACTGCGGGTTCGAGTCCCGCCCGAGGAAATTTATTTTTCCCTATATATTCGATGTTTTTCACTGATTTAGAGTTGCTGAGCTAGCAGTAGGTACATACGTATATTCACGCCTGTATTTCCTGAAAGGGTAGGCGGAGATGAGTTAACTAACTAACAATCATAGGTATATATATTTTTTTTATTCCACAACATTCTACACAACGTTATCTAGACCCATGGTAAGCTTTTATAGCTTGTGTTATGGAATCTAGAATGCGGATAAACATACTTATATACTTTTGTTTTGTAAATACATACCTACATGTCACAGTTGAGCAGAATAGAGCCTCCCCATCTCCGACTAAGGGATAGGGTTGTTTTCCATCTGGCACTAAACACAGCCCATGTCTAAGTGCCCAGCAACAGGCTTGCCCCCTATGGAAAATCATAATTGCCGGCAATTTTTCAGACATATGGGTGTTAAACTGTTAATAGGTACACCCTCTGCTTAACCCTTCGTGGATTTACAGGTGCGAATATATGTATGTATCTTCCCCAAAAGTTGACCAACGACCTGTATTTTATATTTAATCCTAAATTCATTTCATTTTATTCGCCAGACGGTAATCAGGGTGAGTTGAAGTGGTTACACGCGTTTGACATTCGAACAATGGTGGCGAGAGGCCGATCGGCGTAATTTATTAATTTTACTCAAAATCAACGCGTGGATGGTGATGAAAATACCTGGATATGTATTGTTATTTCATAATTCATTGATTTATTTGTGAAAAAATCTAGAAACGTGGTCTAATTATAGATTATTAGATAAATTCTCTGCAATCAATCATTTACCTTAGACTATCGCTGTTCACTCCTCGCTAGACTTCTCCTAACGTGTGAAATTATTCCCCATCCTCCGCTTTCCGCATCCAGTATTTCCCAGCCACCTTTTTCAGGTCATCTGTCCATCTATTTACGGGGAGTTCCAACTTCCGTTTGCCTCCTCGCGGTCTCCACTCTAGGACTCCTCTGCTCCAACAGCCATCAGTTCTTCAACAGACGTGACCAGCCCACTGCCACTTGAGCTAGCTTATTCTGCAAGCTATGTCTTAACTATTGTTCTTTGTTGGATGACCTCGTTGCGAATTCTGTTCTTCAATAAAAAATAAAGTTTAAAACTAAAACCCGACTACCGAAAAATCACGCTTTCAAAAGAGACAAACAAGAAAATTTCAAGGATAGCCGTGGTCGTATGCCACTTTTCCCTAGAATATATTGTTTTTTTTAGAGTAAGTGGCATACGACCACGGCTATCCTTGAAATTTTCTTGTTTGTCTCTTTTGAAAGCGTGATTTTTCGGTAGTCGGGTTTTAGTTTTAAACTTTATTTTTTATTTAAATTATTTTGAGGCAAGGTAAAGCTAATAATTTATACATATTTGAAATGTGCTCATTAAGCACTTTCATTTGATACCAAACACGGCATATTTGTCTCAAATTTATTTTTAACACAGTACGTTATGAGCGCTAGAGGGCGCCACACAAGATTGAGTGACACGTCATATTGCCTATAACCATCGGACGATCAAGCCGCTTGTAACGATACCTCATTTGTCCAGTTCTAACAAGTAGTTGAGGAGCTATGAGGGAACAAATGAACATACATACATACATACATAGCCTGTCAAAATCATAACCCTCCTTTTGGCTTCGCCGTAGTCGGGTAAAAAAGACTCCAAGCTTAGCTCGATACGCGACTTTTAGATCGTGAAATGTTTTGGTACGGTTTGATGCGTTCTTAAGTAGCAGAGAAACGTAAGGCTCTTCTGATGGAAAGTGGTTACCGTGGCCTATGGACGAGTGCAACACCAGGGGAGTCACACTAGTGCTGCCGACCCTTAAGAAAAGAAAGTTTTTGTGCCGTCAGTGCAGAAGACAGAGCAGGACAAGCCTTTGATCTTCCCACTGACAGCACAAAAACTCTCCAATTAGCTCTGACGATCCTACTCACCGCCGAGAACACAACACGAGGTTATTATGGCCGCGATAATCTGTAGGGCGGAGGTACTTCCACAGTCGGTCTGCTCAATTGGGACAAGAATACCATTGTGTCCTTCCTCCTGATGGCTTGTCTCTCGTCAGAAAGACCTTTGCTTATACTGTGTCACTTAGTACCTATGTGAAAGTACAGACTACTAAGACAATAGCTGATCGATTAATTCAAATGGTATGTCGAAATGCAAGCGACCGCGTTCCTATTAGAACTGACCGATTTTCTGATACTGGTACCGTTTTGGGTCACTGTGTTTAGTTAAGGAACACTGGCTATGCTACTCAAGCAAAGCATTGTATCTAGACCATAAGCTTTAGGCTAAGTAGTTTGTAAATGGACCAAAAAAAATGGTCGGTCTTAGCATGGGTGACCATTCTTAACATATTGAGACCCCCTCCGTCCCCCCTCTTCCTCCTCTCGTAGAGCACGTTCAGCTGTTGGACCTGGTTGCTATACGAACATCTATGGCAATCGTTACGGGTAGTTGGAGCCCTAAAAAGTTCGACAACTGGTTTAGTTAAAGAACTTCGATATCGCCAATGAGTTGTGGAGGTCAGATGGCAGTTGCTTCACGGAAAATATCGAAGTATATAGTCGCGTCGCAGTTAGACTGGGAAAAGCGGACCCCAGATTCTGAGTTCAAAGCCTTGGATGATAGCGGACGAATTGATTGATGAAGTAACAAACTTACAAACGATATACTCATGCCTGTAAATCCTGAAAGGGGATAGGCAGAGGTGTATTAACACCCACATTTCGCCAACCACGATTTTCGATCGGTAGACGACTGCTCTATTTTTTTTTATGCAATTAATAAGCTAACAAATCAAATAGATTTCAATTCGTCCCAAGCTGTTTTTTTATAAAGGACACGTCAATTTGTCTTTACCTCGCCTGATGTTAAGCTAAAGGCAAAGTCTCGGAAAGAGGGTCACCATCGCAAATACGTACCATGTTAACAATGGTAGCACTCAGCTTGACGGCCTCATCAGATGCCTTTTCACGCTGCGCTTAAAGGACCCGGGACTGTGTAGGAAGAAGGAAAGGTTGTATAATAGTTCCGAATGTTTGGGATGTGGCTCAGTAGCTCAGTGGTCACAGCATTCCCCTGTTAGGCATAGGTCGTGGGTTTAAATCCATGACATTCACTTTTTACAATCTTAATCAATATGCTCTACTTTTTTAAATTTTATCACCAAAATGGCGTAATTGCTTTACTTTGTACACTTAATCGGTACAAGGACAGAACTTACTTATAGTTGGTTTAGTAACGCAGCTGTAGTAACCGCTGTTGCTGCATAAGGTCCCGGGTTTGACACATAGGTCAGACAGTCATGGTTGTTACCAGTATTAGCTGTTTTCAAACAAAATTTAGATCGACCATTCTAATACATTTAACAAAGTAACGAAGTGCGAGTGGTAAGACCTATTAATGCAAATAAATACATAAGGTACGCGACACCTTTAACAACTAGCTTTGAGACAAAAGGGCGTAAACGATCGAACATTCAAAGGAAAATAATCTCAAATGATATCGTAAATGTTTGATCGAAAGATGATATTCTTATCAACTGTCGTTGTGACTTATATTCTGTGGTGTTAAAGAAGTTGTCTAGTCATTGTTTACATTATAATTATAGGTATATTTTAAGCCTATAACCTTTGGTGGGTCATTAACCAGCCCTAGTATAGTTACAGGCCTATATCTTAAACCTAATCGCGTCACAGAATGTTAGTAGGTACTCTATAAGCGCAGTACGCGGTTTTAGTGCGTCTTATGAGGCATTTAGGTTCAGAATGTCCAGTTCCCGAAATGTCCACAGGGTGCAAAAGTCCATATCCCGGAATATCCAATTCCCAAAATATCCAAATCCCGGAATGTCCAAGCCTCAAAATATCTAAATGCCGGAATGTCAAACTCTTAAAATATCCAAATCTCAGGATGACCATATCCCGAAATGTCCAGGCTCATAAATGTCCAAATCTCAAAAAGGACATTTATCGAAATAACCAATTTTAAAGGCCACGTCAATATGACTTCACCTCGCCTGATGGTAAGCTAAAGGGGCAAAGTCTCGGAAAGAGCGTCACCATCTTAAACATGTACCGTGTTAAAAATGGTGGCACTCAGCTTGACGGCCTCATCAGATGCCTTTTCACGCCCCGCTTAAGGACCCGGGACAGTAGGAAGAAAGAAACACGTGAGCTGGCAGGGAGTTCCAGGTCTTAATGGTGCGGCATAGGAATGATTCACCGAATCGCCTGGTTCTAGAATGTACATTCTGCACCGTATGCGGGTGAAATCTAAGCACGTGTTGTCCTGTGGCGGAAAAGAGAGGGTGGGACTAATTGGAAGAGCTCATCAGAACATTCACCATGGTAGAGACGGTAAAACACTGCCAAAGACGCAACATCTCTACGCATCTGCAAAGGCTCGAGGGTGTTCGTGACCTCAGGATTCCCAATAATGCGGACCGCACGCCGCTGCAACCTGTCGAGAGCATCTAGTATGTACTTTGCGGAGCCATCCCAGAGATGCGAGCAGTATTCCACGCAGGAACAAATTAGGTTCTTGTATAATAAATAAATAAATAAATATTCCACAACATTCCACACAACGCTATCTAGACCCGTGGTAAGCATAGCTTAACTAGCTTGTGTTATGGAATCTAGAATGCGGATAAACATACTTAAATACTTTATTTTTGTAAATACATACATACTATACATAGAAACAACCAGACCAATGCAAATAGCCATATTCATGCATACAAATATTTGCACTGAGCGGGAATCGAACCCGCGCCGCGCCTCCTGCGTAGCAGTCGCGTTCCCTACTGCTCCGGCGTGAAAAAACGTCTCACTCTGTTCAGGACTCCGAGTTTACGCGAGGCTGTTATGATGTTGCTCTCGATTCAATCAAAACCATTTTTTACGCCGCGTAGAGATTATACTAGCTACGTCTATAGAGTTTGTATATAGTCCAAAGTAAAGCCAACGAAGCGAGAGAAAAAATGTAAACAAAGTTTCTGCGTTTCCAAACATTTTTATTTAAAAATTATTACGTATCACTTCAAGCGCATTCCAGATAGGAATAAAATTGCTCATAAGATGGCGGATCTGATAGTTTAGAACTGCTGTGCTGACAGCTTTCCTGTACTACGAAACACGCAACGACAGCTGTCGTTGGCATTGTCGCATACGTGTTACAGGTGCGACAAGGCAGAGAAAATAATCACTATACCGCGTTACCCGTGTTACTACCAATCTTACTACTAGTAGTAACACCGGTAGTTGAGTTACCATTATTACTACTAAAGTTGAAAGTTGTTACAACAGTAAAAAGAAATTACCCATGTTACTACCGTAAAATTAAAATACAAAACAAACAAAATTGACGAATTTGTATTTTATTGAATTAACATGAAATAAAAAAGGAAGAAACAGGCAAATAGCAGTAATTTCGAAGAAATAAAAAAGAAAAACATACCAATCACAACAATTGATTGTGAAAAAAAAAAGAAAAAAAAAGAAAAACAAGCAAATCACCGCAATTGCATAAAAAGAAAAACAGGAAAAATAACCGCAAGTGCTTGTGAAATAAAAAAGAAACCCAGGCAAATCACAACAATCGCTTGTGAAATTAAAAAAACAGGCAAATAGCCTATCTATTTCACAAATTGTCGATTCTTCCCAATACTGCTGTGCAATTCACTAAGCAAGCACAACGATGCGAGTCACAACGTTGTGCTCGATAGAGATCGTCATTGGTCGATCTCCAGTGACGTGATACAATCCGACCAATGACAATCTCTATCGAGCACAACGTTGCGACTTGCATCGTTGTGCTCGCTTAGTGAATTGCAGTGCTGCTTACTATTTTAGCATGTTCTGAAAAAATCAGCCTTGTAAAATAAAATGAACTGGAACTATGATATTTCATTATTTGAAATTCCCAAAAATAGTCAAAATAATTATAAACCATATTAATTAAATTTCAAATTACTTTTATTACGAACTATGGACGTGTAAACGCAACAAAGACCGAGATAAATTTATGTGACATTATCTTACACTCCATATATTTACTAATAAGCGCAACCGAAGTGTGTCTTTACAATAAAATTGTGGACGATTTTGTATGGAGCGTTTTCGGGCGGTCCGAGAAATAGTAGTTCCAGTTCCAGTTCATTTTATTTTACAAAGCAGATTTTTTCAGAACATGCTAACATATTAAGCAGTATTGGGAAGAATCGAAAATTTGTGAAATAGGCTATTTGCTTGTTTTTTTTTTATTTCTCAAGCGATTATTGTGATTTGCCTGGTTTTCTTTTTTATTTCACAAGTACTTGCGGTTAATTTCCTGTTTCTCTTTTTTATTTTTCAAGTAATTGCGGTGATTTGCTTGTTTTTTCTTTTTTTCTTTTTTATTTCACAATCAATTGCTGTGATTGGCATGTTTTTCTTCTTTATTTAATTGAAAATTACTGTTATTGCCTGTTTCTTCCATTTTTATTTCATGTTAATTCAATAAAATACAAATTCGTCAATTTTGTTTGATTTTGTATTTTAATTTTATGGTAGTAACATGGGTAATTTCTTTTTACTGTTGTAACAACTTTCAACTTTAGTAGTAAGAACAGTAACTCAATTACCGGTGTTACTACTAGTAGCAAGATTGGTAGTAACACGGGTAATAAACGTCCATCTTATTATTGTATTTTAGACAGATGGAAGTAGTGATTGCGTGAAAATTTAAAATATCGACAAAGTTAAAAACCTCGATTAAAAAAATAATTAATCGATAAATGAAAATATTAATATAAAAATGTGATTTCATGTGGAATTATAATCTATTATCTTTCTGTACATAATAATAAAGCAGTAGATATTTCGTGTCTATACCTACAATTTACAAATGTATTATAAAACGATTTTGGGCCATAACGCACACGCTAATCTCCAAAACAAAACAACTGACTACTAGAAGCATATTCCAACATGCTGATTTCCTGGTATTTATTGAAGAGTTCCGTGGTCTGTCTCTGAAACCCATCATCAGATCTTTATGCAATTTACATGGGACCATTTTGGAATAAACCTCTTTCAAATAAAAAAATATTTTGACAATCCGTCTACATTTTTCCGTAAAAATCATACAAATATAGAAAATTATAAACATCCGAATATTCCGAATACTTGTTTAGAAATCGGTTAAAAACCGCCAGTTATGTAATATTTTTTAGAAGAATTAAATTCTGTAGTCGATATCATTGTGACATTTTCAAGTTATTATAATAAAAACACATTTGATGAACTAACTACATCCCTAAAATTGCTTTCTGGCTGACGTGACGTTGTCAATGACGAATGACGTATTGGCGCCTAATTTTTGTTAGGATTTTCAGGTGTTGACGTTAGAACAAAGTTATACCGATCACTGTCAGTGAGCTGTCTAAAATACAATCATATAATGGACGGAGTATAGTTATCGCAACGTAACTCAGTAATGGTCGCTTTGTTTAACTTTTTTCTCTCGTCTCGTTGGCTTTACTTTAATCTTAGTGTAAACGCAACTATAAAGACGTCATGTTACGTCATTAATATATAACTTTTTTATGGGCAGTCATAAACTATTCTTTTATCTTGATTGAAGCATTCAGATTCATTCGCTCCGTTGAATTTAGATAAGTTGATGACGTACTATATTTGTTACGTAATCGTATGTTAGGCATATGATTTATAATAGACGGTATGTACAATCAAAAAAATTGCTCTGAAGTGTCTCTTGTCTGCCAAAATGTTTAAAAGATTTCCAACGTAAGGCGATTCATCCATGCTCCGAGCCATTTTTTATGTTTCAATTTACTGCTGCTAATTCTGTGTTGTAAAAACTAATTAAACGCGCTAAAACTCTCTAAAATGGTATTATACATCTAGACAGAGTTTCGATAGCAAAATCGTTAGGTGGGCATGCTATGTGGGACTCGAACCGGCTATAAGGGCTACTAAGAACAGAAAAACGACCTTAATAACATTTTCTTAATTATATGTCATTTCACATAAATAGATATCGCTGATCACGAATATACGAAAAAATTATATTTTCTATGTGATGTCAATAAGGTCGAAAATTGCACAAGTCGGCCGGCCGGCTGCCTGCTAATTGTGTGTTCATTTGCCTCACGGCCATAGACTGTCCGGCCGAAATCTATCGGCGCTGACCGGAATCAGCCACACACTAAAATAATATTTTTCTACGAAACGACTGTACAATCTGGGTGTATAATACAATTTTAGATATTTTTAGCGTATTTTAGTTAATTTTGACAACACAGAATTAGCGTCATTACCGTCACTGTCTAATTACTAAACTGTACTTCGATATTTTCCGTGAAGCGACTACCATCTAACCCTCCATAACCAACGGCCGGTATCGAAGTTCTCTATACTTTTAGGATTCCAACTACCCGTAACGACTGTCACAGATGATAACCGACACCAGACATCTTGCTGAACAATAATTTAAAATTAAAATCATCGTATTCCAAATGGGTTTAATAGAAATAATGACGGACAAATACCTCACAGGTCATCCATTGAGGCTCGAGTTTCCAAGAACATCCTAGGAGGTCCTATGTCTTCATATTTATCGCGAAATCTGCGTCTGAGTGTCAAATAACGTCTGACATATTGTTATTGTAATACAAGATGGCGTCAGCTAGATGTCATGTCAGCCATTTTCTTTTTATTACTAATTTTGATGACGTATCTATTATTTATTATTTGTAACTTTTGTAAGTATTTACATACAGGTTGGTTTTATTAGAATAATGCATCATCCGATTTCTGTAATTTATTACGTTTTTTTTCAAGGCCTGCGTTTAGTTTTTATTTATTTACTAGCTTTTGCCCGCGACTTCGTCCGCGTTCAGTTCGAAATAGAAAGGTAATAGGACACACTGCTCTTTTTCCCGCGATCCAGATAAATTTCCTTAAAATTTCTCTGAGCTTGATAATTTATGCAAATGTACCAGCGTCACAGAAATAATGATCTCGGGGCCTCGACCCACAGGGATAAAACAAAGGTTGAACGGGATGAAAAGTACCCTACGTCCGTCTCCTGGTTCTAAACTACACCCCTACCAATTTTCAGCCAAATTGGTTTAGCCGTTGTTGAGTTATTAAAACAAAAGTGTAACATGACTTTCTTTTATATATTTAAGTAGATTAGTAAGGAATTAAAGAGCATATTCGGAGAATTTTCATAGGCGGTATTTGTTATATGGAAAATAATTGAAGCGCCGTGTGGGTAGGCTTAGTTGTTAGGCGTAGCTCTTACGATTGAGAGATCCGGGGTTCAACTTGTGGAAATTACACTCTAACGCAATCAATAAAGATTAAGAAAAAGAAAATATTAAGAAAAAGAAAAGAAGAAAAAGATCAAATTTGATTCACACTCCGCGGAAATTCTCCAAGCCAAAAAAGCCACAAAAAGAGATGAATTGACTGTTTTCCGTTCTTAGTCATTTAAACAACACTCTGTAGATATTGTTTCTAGCAATGCGCTATCAAAATTGTGTTTTGTAAAAACAAAAACAACTTGATTTGTTTGTTAAGGTATTTTAAATTCTGGGAAATTATTAAAGTTAGGTACTTTGAAATACCTTTACTGCATAATTTACCATAGTAAACCCAATTACTATTAGAGATTTCAGGATATTTACCATGTACTGTTTCGAGAGTTCGATAATATTTTGAGTTTTCGTCGTCAAAATATTTATGACGCTTATATGTTTACTACTTACTTTGCTTACATTACTACTATGCTTACTGTATCAACTCACGTTTTTATTTTGGCTTGTACTAGGTACCGATATTGTAAACCCAAGCGTATACATCTCCCCACACATATGAAGTTTTTTTTAACCCCCGACGCAAAAACGACGGGGTGTTATAAGTTTGACGTGTCTGTGTGTGTGTGTGTGTGTGCGTGTGTGTGTCTATGGCATCGTAGCTCCTATACGGATAAACCGATTTGGATTTAGTTTTTTTTTATTTGAAAGGTATATTAGTCGGGAGTATTCTTAGCTTTGTTTGAAAAAAATCGGTCCAAGATGGCTGTCGCTACAAAGTGGCGGAGTAAATAATAATTTCACAAGTCCCTCAATATGGATATCACATGAAAGGGCTTGACTAGTAGATCAATTTAAAATGTATAAAATAAAATTTAAAATTTCAATCAACTTTTTGGATATGTTTTTTTGTGACGGGGGTTTTTTAAATATTTTTTTATCTGTATTTTCGATTAAGGCAGGCTCAATAGAGATGTGTTACGAAAAGGTCGTTTTTAAAATTTCATTTCATTTTGACAGATCCAGACTGAATTCTTAAAAGATTTTTATTTGGAAAACTAGCCTGTAAGACATCACGATTACATATAGATATCTTTGTAACGATATTTTTTTTGTTACAGGTTAAAAATGGAGTTAAAATCGCCGAAAACGAAGAAAAAGTCTAACATAGACAAACTTATATCGTGGGGCAGAATGTTCAAGACGCCTTTGCTCATACTTTTTTTATTGGGCACCACGAATTGTGAGCGAGAATATGACAGTAATGACATTGACAGTTTACAAATCCAAAATGGCGGACATGTCAGACATAAACATAATATAAATGAAACTGATAGACATACAATGAGTGAAATTAAATATTTAAAACGACATTTAAATAAGCAGCAAATAGTGAATTTTGTGATGACGGATTTTTTGGTGGACGGTGAAGTTGAGAACCGAATACATTATAATGGTGTTACTGCTAAAGAGACTTTAGTTGGAGCTGACGGGTAAGCTAACAATTTTTTTATATTTTTCTTGCTGAAAAAGTATCTGTCAAAGTCTTCAAGGTAGGAACCACCATTTTGAAATTTTCAGTATCTAGAATATCTTTTATTCTTATCACCATCCAGTAAGGTATTTATCAGTTAATTAACAGGCTATATGAATT
This sequence comes from Eilema sororculum, assembly GCA_914829495.1. Classification (NCBI taxonomy): domain Eukaryota; kingdom Metazoa; phylum Arthropoda; class Insecta; order Lepidoptera; family Erebidae; genus Eilema; species Eilema sororculum. The sequence continues at coordinate 13,358,777 of OU618551.1, forward strand.
TTAGGAGTTCATAGCATATCGTCAGAACCGCAAGTGGTGAAATATTTCTTTGTCATAACATATGTTGAATGGTGCACATCTCGATAGATATGCAAGTTGCAACTCGACAGCTACGCAACTCGTCAGGTATGCAACTCGACAGGTGTACACCACTCGACAGTTATGAATCTCTACAAGTAATGAAATACGCAGCTCGACAGACGGGGCAATAGCAATTGCTATATTTTAAAATAGACAACATCGATTACTCTCCCAAATAAGCTAACAAGACTTTTAATGATTTAAAGAGTTGACAGCTTAATACTAAAACTACTTCCATATTAACTGTGGACACATGCAGTCCATCCGTGAGATATCAAGGAAGCGGCCGGTCGGGTCCGGACTAGACTCCGGGCCCGGGAAGCCCGCGCAGAGCGAAGGCAAATCGGACGTCGGAGGTCGCAGAATGACCTCCGTCCGCCATGAGCGCTGGCCTGGGGGTGACCGGTGGTGCCGCCTGTCATCCTAGCAGAAGCAGGCCGTGGCGGCGGCGCAAAGTGTGCCTCCCCTTAACCGGGGCTAGATGGTGACTCTGAGGTCCCCACAACCCGAAGGGGGCCATCTCGAAGGAGATGGTCCTGGGTGTGCCGGGGTGCAAGAGGTATGCTTTTGGCAATCTCACCTCCGGCAACCAAGGACGGCGTGCGTTTTAGTCGGTTCGAGTCCGACATAACCACCTCCACCGGCTTCGTGGGGTTGGTATCCGTATATCGCACGATAAAAAAAAATCCGTAAGATATCGGCATTATGTTACATTATAAAATAATGACCATGTGGTGAGAAAGAATACAAGTACCACCCCATCTCATCCGAAGGGTGTCATAAGAGGCGACTAACGGAAACATACGCAGATGATATCACTGCGAGAGAAGGAACACTCGACATAAAACCCTGTACCAACCCGTCTGGCCAACGTGGGAACAGTAGACCAAAGCCTCCCAACATTGGGAGAGGCCTACCTATGTCCAGCCGTGGACTACGGTAGGTTAATTATTAGGATTAACTAATTATTGTCTCTCTTACAAAGAAGCGCTGATATTCTGTTAGAGCTTACAGAGCAAGCTGTCAACAGGTTATCTGTCAAAGGTAAATTAATCACTTAGCTACTAATTACGATATACAAACAAAATATACGTTGGTAAATCTATAATATAAAAATGAATCGCTAAATGTGTTGGTAAGCGCATAACTCAACAACGCCTGGACCAACTTGGCCAATTCTTTTTTTTAAGTGTTCATTGAAGTTCAAGGATGGTTTTTACGGCGAAAAAAATTCGAATGCTGGGAACCGACATCCACATTAATGAAGTAAATCGCTTGAAAATACTTTACCTAATAATATTGACTTCGATTTACACTACGAGACTAGTTGAATAGAATAAAAGCCGGCCAAGTGCGAGTCGGACTCACGCACCAAGTGTTCCGTAACATAAGCTACATAAACCACGATATATTTTGATTGCGTTGACTTAGAAGTTTGATTTATGCACAGCTTCAAGACGTTATAGACCTGAGTATGTAGTATGAATTTTAACTTGATAACTCCACGCATTCCTGAGAAAAAGGTCTTAACAGACAAACGGACAACGAACAACGGTCAACTACTACCTACTACCCTAAACATTAAAGGAGCACCCATTAGATTCAGTGTCCTAGCCTTAATCATTCTATTGTCTTGTGGTCTCCTTCTATCTTTATTTTCTGAGCCTTATTAGTACAACTCCTGGAGTTGACTTTCCAGTCTAACTGGGATGCGGTTGAACATCGATATTCTCCGTGAAGCAACAGCCATCGGCGATAATAAAGGCCTGTAGTTAAACTAATGTAAAGCCAACGAAGCGAGAGAAAAATGGTAAACAAAGTTTCAAGGTTCCAAACATTTTTATTTGAAAATTATTACGTATCACTTCAAACTCATTCCAGACAGGAATTAAATTACTCATAAGATGGCGGAGCTGACAGTACTGACAGCTTTCCTGTACTACGAAACACGCAACGACAGCTGTCGCTCGACAATTATCGCGTACGTGTGACATGTGCGACAAGGGCAGAGAAAATAATAGCAAGTTATCGCAACATAACTCAGTACTGGTCGCTTTGTTTACCTTTTTTCTCTCATCTCGTTGGCTTTACTTTAGTTGGACTTTTAGGGATCCAACCACCCGTAATGACTGCCAGAGACATTTGTATGACATCCAGGACCGACGGCTTAACGTGCTCTCCGAGGCACGAAAACCCTGAAACCAATGCAAACAGACATATTCATGCATACAAAAAACAATACCTCAGCCAGGTTCCTGGCAAATTTTGGACGCCATTGGGCATAGTGATGATGGAAGCGTAATCCATACTAATATTATAAATGCGAAAGTAACTCTGTCTGTCTGTCTGTCTGTTTGTCTGTATGTTACGCTTTCACGCCAAAACCACTGAACCGATTTTGATGAAATTTGGTATACGGGTAGATTAGACTATGAGGAAGGGCATAGGCTATGTTTGGTCGCGATAACCGACATCCACGCGGGCGGAGCCGCGGGCAAAAGCTAGTGAAAAAATATTTTTATCTTCTCGGTCCACTAGAAATTGCATCTGAGAATTCATGGATCAGATCGTAAACTGTGACCTAAAAGTATTTGTGATAAGATTAGCTTACAATGAATACTGTAGACAAGCACATAGTTGTGTCTGGATGCCTGCGGATGATATCATCGAGATTACGAGAATATCTGCAACATAAAATGAAGCCACAGACGTCCGTAAATGCGAAATTAACTCTGTCTGTCTGTTACGCTTTCACGCCTGAACCACTGAGCAAATATTGATGAAATTTGATATAGGGGTAGATTAGACCTTGAGAAAGGACATAGGCTATGTTTGGTTGCGATAACCGACATCCACGAGGAACGTGTACTGCAGTACTGTTTCTGAGGTTTTTGGGCTCAAGACATATGCTGGTAATTATACAAACTGTTGCTCGTAGAACGGTAGGCTTCCTGGGGAGTTTCTTCTCAGTTTATACCTAGACCTTCAGCAAGAGACTGCCACGAGGGATCACTAGGTATGTGGAGAGGGCACTACAAAAGTAATACAAACTGTATGTGCTGAAATTTCCGAAAATTGAGCCCCCCCCCCCCCCCCCCACAAAACAAGAACGAAAGACGTCATTTAGTCATGTGGTACTTTGAAGTCACTTCGGTTTTCTAGGAACGTGAATTTTTTGGGTGTATTTTGAGGATGGTAGGCGGTACCACGGCAGTAGACGAGATCAAATCATACATTAAGTATATCAAAACAATTAGCTCGCCTGGCCTGGACCTCGCTTCTCTCGACTGTACACGGATATTGTTATCGGGAAGAAGACCGAGAGTTGAAATGAATTATCTGAAACTATGGGCCTGTACGAAGTACGCTATGGAGTCCTCTTTCTAAATAAAACATATTTTCTTTCTTTCTTTCTTTCTCTTTGACAGTTCATTGTGGACTACTCAAGGTCACGATTCTGAGTAGTAGTATTGTGCAGTCCGCGTTCATCGATTTATCACGTTAGCAAAATTTAAGCGCAATTTGCTAAATATACAATACTAACTTTTACCCGCAGCTCCGCCCGCGTGGATGTCGGTTATCGCGACCAAACACAGCCTATGTCCTTTCTCAAGGTCTAACCTATCCCTATACCAAATTTAATCAAAATCGGTTCAGTGGTTTAGGCGTGAAAGCGTAACATACAGACAGACAGACAGAGTTACTTTCGCATTTATAATGTTAGTATGGATACGAAATATACAATCAGTCAATAAGTAGCGTCACCGTACCATGAAAAAATAGAATTCCCCAAGGTCCGGTTTTTTTTTAAATTACCGGACAACTTAACCGTACCACGGACAAAAACCCGAAAAACAGACAAAAGTTAACGCATTGAGCTCTCTTGGTATCGTGAAATCTTTTGTTTTCTTAGGGTTTAAGCCGAACTGAATTACCTAGGTCAGTGGTATGGGTAATGGACTGCTAAGACGAGGTCTCGGGTTCGATCCCAGGTTTACCATGGCATACACCAATGACTTTTCGATGCTTTTCGAAGTTATGTGTGTATTTATCGCAGGTTTCTAAGTGCCCGGTTAATGGCAATTGGCTCGCCACCTATTACATTGGGACCTAAACATAAACTGGCGAAATGTAGGTGCTAGCACCTCTGTCTACCCCTTCGGGGAATACGGGCGTGAGTTTATGTTATGTTATGTGAATTACCTAGGTGCAGTATATTTTATTATGAACAAAGTCTAAAATAATAACGACTTGTTTATAGGATCAAAGTCCAGAATGCAGTTACAGTACAAAATTACTATAACCTTGGACAACAGCTGACGGCGATAGAAACTAGTCTAGAAATATGTTTACATACATACTTTTCACTAATAGTTATGTAATTTTTCTGTTACCTAGTGAACTGGCTACACTGAAATATGTAACACACTGCCAATTTTTTTAGATAATCTATTTCTAGATATATTATATTTTGAAAGATGTTGATGACTAAAGTGCTCAAAATGATTTTTCTTCCAACTATGCTTTAATTTCATCACAATCACACAAAAAACTCAGTACAAAGCGAGTCTTTAATGCTCTAGAGCAATAAAAATGTATGAAATTTCATTATTGCAGTTTATTTTTTAATCGCACCAAAAGGTGCCAATCTCAATGGATTAGCTCTATTCAGCCAGTCGATATCAATACTTTTTTTATGTACGTATTATTCGTTTCTATCCTACTTGTTCCAAATTTAAAAAATGATTGCTGCTAACTCTGATTTAAAAATGAAAGAAATTTAAAAAAGTGATTTGGCGGGAACTTTCTTAATTTTGCTTGACAATATTTTTGGAGGAATTTTTATAGCATTAAGTATGCTAACTATACAAATCGAATACATAGGGAGGAAGGAGGGAAAGACTGCGGGTTCGAGTCCCGCCCGAGAAGATTCTTTTTCCCTATGTATTCGAATATTTTTGGAAACGATAAAATGTGAGTTTCTTTTATCTACTATTCCTATAGGTAATAGTTGAAAGAAAAGAAGATTATGCACCTCGCCTTAAGTAATTTATATTGCCCTCGTGCCTGTTAGATTAGAGCCCGAGCGTTGGCGGTGCAATAATAGATTACTTTGTGCTTGATGCAATAATCTACTATAATTCCATGATTTTCCCCCTTTCTGTAAACGGATTGTAGTGATATTTGGTACACAAACTGCACACACCTTTAAATCATTAAAATAGTTTGATTAGCTCTCATTATCTTAGTTTTAAAATCATTTCACGCGACTGCTACGCAGGAGGCGCGGGTTCGATCCCCGCTCAGTGCAAATATTTGTATGCATGAATATGGGTTTTTGCATTGGTCTGGGTGTTTTTTTTTTTTATCGTGCGAAAAATCCCCACGGATACCACCCCCACGGAGCCGGTGGAGGGGGTTATGTCGGACTCGAACCGACTAAAACGCACGCCGTCTTGGGTCCTTGGTTGCCGGAGGTGAGATTGCCAAAAGCATATCTCTCGCACCCCGGCAGACCCAGGACCATCTCTTTCGAGATGGCCCCCTTCGGGTTGTGGGGACCAAAATGTCCCCATCTAGCCCCGGTTACGGGGAGGCGCACTTTGCGTCGCCGCCGCGGCCTGCTTCTGCTAGGGTGACAGGCGGCTCCACCGGTCACCCCCAGGCCAGCGCTCATGGAGGACGGAGGTCGTTCTGCGACCTCCGACGTCCGGTTCGCCTTCGCTCTGCACGGGCTTCCCGGGCCCGGAGTCTGGTCCGGACCCGACCGGCCGCCTCCTTCTCGTTGGTCTGGGTGTTTCTATGTATAATATGTATGAATTTACAAAATAGAAAGTATGTAAGTATCGAAAAACATAGGAAAAAATGAAACGCTCTAGTGAAACTTGATCTCACGACCTTTCCCTTACAGGGGGAATGCTCTTCCAACTGAGCTATTGAGCCACACCTGAATCATTTCAAATTTTCCTTCTCTTTATATCCGTGTATAAGGACGACAGCATTGACGCATATAAAGAGAAGGAAAAAACTTAAAAGTTTGCATAATAAATGCAAAAAAAAATTATTCATAATTATGTATGTTTATCCGCATTCTAGATAACACAAGCTATAAAAGATTACCGTGGGTCTAGATAGCGTTGTTTAGAATGTTGTGGAATATTTATTTATTTATTTAATTTCATTTTGAGAATTTGTAGGTCAAAATATTTCTGACACCGAAATGAATAGGTATATTTCTTCGGCAGCCGGGTAAGAGTACTATGGAGTACTCTGCGCTGGCGCCGTTTTCGTAGATAATGTTAACAAATTGTGTAATTGTTATACTTAGTAACATGTAGCCACTTACTCCTTACGAGCAGCTGTTTACCTGCCAAGTACACCAAACCTTGGCAGGGCTGTCACGCAGAGACTTCCGTAGCTATTTGTCTAATAACCGGTTCGACCAAACGCGAGTAAAGCTTATTCCTAGAATAAACAAGCAATACCACTCACATATTGGCTGTTTAGTCTAGGAATAAACTTTATTCGCGTTTGGTCGAATGTACTATAAATGAAACTGAGGGAAATTGCACTGTAATTGCTTAGATTTTTCTGTAAACACATGCTATATTTAAAAACGCAGTTAAGAGTAACCTTTAGGCGCGATTGGTCCAATGTTCAAAATTATGTCCTATTCGCGTTTGGTCCAATTCGCAGTTGGTCCAATTCGCATTTGGTCCAATTCGCAGTTGGTCCAATTCGCATTTGGTCCAATTCGCAGTTGGTCCAATTCGCGGTTAAACTGTGCCAGAAAGGCTATTATAAAATCCAAGAATATTTAAATGATAAACAAGCTTGGAAATGAGCTGTTCGCTCAGCTACTGTATCTAGACCATAAGTATTAGACAAAGTAAATGTCTGTAGAACAAAAAAAAATGCAAAAAAATGAAAAAAAAAAGTCTTCTTAGGTCTGGGCCGCGTCTCGTGTAGTGGCGGAGAAAGAATACAAGTATCATCACCTCATCTCATCCGTAGGAGTGACGAATAACTGAAAAATACAGACGATATCACTGTGAGAGAAGGAAACCTTGAAATAAAACCCTGTTCCAACTTCTCAACAGCGTGGAAACAGTACATAAAATCTCAACATTGAGAGGCTTACCTATTTAATAATAGTACACTTCATAAGCTCATTGAATGATTGTTTGATTATAAGATAGTGACAACCCTAGCTATTTTGTTTACCTAATTAACCCTGGCCGCTAACAGACGAGTTCCGTGATCCGTCTACCTGGCACTGACCGACTCTGTGCCCTAATTATAGATTAAGTACTACATTACACTCTAACTAGCGCTTTGAATCACTTTTATGGGCGGCGCGCGCGCATCTATACGTACTGTCAGCATCAAATCAACCTTCATGAACAAAACACACTGTTGTGGCTTTAGCAGAATCGACACCCAGCACTACTTCTGACAGTATAAAGCAATCAATATCACTCTAACAACACAGATCTTTGTCAAGCTCTGTATTTCAACTAATGATTTATATTTAGCACACATCACGCCACTCAGTCTTGGCACGGTACACACGGGAGTATTTTTACTTCACAACGAGATTAGTTAACACTAGTTGACTAGTGCCCTGGTGAAAGAAATGCTGGCCTTATTTACCTGACTGGCTAAGAAAGGGTAATGTTTTTAAATCACATGGTAGACTTGATCCACCTGATGGAATGTGGTGTGCAACACAAGGGGCGACACACTGGTGCTGCCTACCCTGTAAAAACCTTATAAAGCCTTTCTTGAAGAACCCCATATTGTAGTCGCTTGGGGTAAATTATATACCACGGCGGCGGCGCGCTGAAAAGCGCGCCTCCCCATTCCGGGGGCGAGTCGGGGACACCGTTATCCCCCTCCCGGGGAGGGCCAGACCGTAAGGGATGGCCTTGGGTCAGCCGGGGTGCGAGGGATATGTCGATGACAACCTCACCTCCAGCCTAGCACCGCGGTTTTAGTCAATTCGAGTCCGACATAACCTCCCCTTCCGGCTCCGGAAGGGGGGGTATCCGAGGGGATTTCCGCAAGAAAAAAAAAAGGGGTGAATTATATAATACTAGCTTTTGCTCGCGGCTCCGCCCGCGTTGATGTCGCTTGTCGTGAGCAAACATAGCCTATGTATGTCCTTTCTCATGGTCTAATCTACCCCTAAACCAAATTTCATCAAAATCAGTCTAGTGGTTTAGGCATGAACGCGTAACATACAGACAGACAGACAGACAGACATAGTTACTTTCGCATTTATAATATTAGTATGGAAGTATGGATATGGACTAGCTTTTGCCCGCGGCTCCGCCCGCGTGGATGTCGCTTATCGCGACCAAACATAGCCTATGTCCTTGTTCAACGTCTAATCTACGCCTATACCAAATTTCATCAAAATCAGTCCAGTGGTTTAGGCGTGAAAGCTAACATACAGACAGACAGAGTTACTTTCACATTTATAATATTACTAGCTTTTGCCCGCGGCTCCGCCCGCGTGGATGTCGGTTATCGCGACAAAACATAGCCTATGTCCTTTCTCAAGGTCTAATCTACCCCTATACCAAATTTCATCAAAATCGGTTCATTGGTTTAGGCGTGAAAGCGTAACATACGGACAGACAGACAGAGTTACTTTCGCATTTATAATATTAAATTTAATAAAAAACCCGACCGCTGCTGTTTCTTTGAACGCCATTTTCGTTATTACAAAGATAAAACAAAATCATAAATTCCTGACAAGATTTACGGTTGACGTGTTTAAAAAACTAACTAATTTTTTAATTGTAATTTCAAACAAAGTGCCTAGTAACCTGGTATTCGCGAAATAATAAATTAAACTGAAAAATTGGCAAACTAACACACAACATGTGTGTTTCTCATCATACCCATTGAGAAACCTACTGACATTTTGTGTATTTGCTTATATGTCTCACTCATAGACATAGTGAGATCCGGTTCTCAGCATTCCATGGATTCACCGCGCGGTCGCCGGGTCCATGGCGTGGTACAGAGAGGAACACTGTGACGGCGCCTGGGACTTGTGACCCAGGTGTAGGTTTAGGGTGGCCACCTTGTGATGCATCAGCGCTCACCTCCACCGTCAGTCGTGTTCCCCCCTCTACCTATCCAAATTTGGTAAGATCCTATCAACGCCGTTTTGGATATTCGTTTGAGTAAAAAGCTTACTGAAGCTCTTGGCAATCCGAGGTCTTTAAATAAGTTATACAGGGATTTAGCTGGATTTCCCCTTGCTCCTACTTCTACGGCGTAGAGTTTAAATACATAGCCGTTTTTGGTGAACTCGTTGGTCAAGTCAAAGTATTTGTTTATTTTCATACACGCTATGGGTTACACCGGCCGTGGTCACAGGCTGACTCGCTGAAACGTCAGGCAAATCAAAGGTATGTATGTACCTATACCATGATCTCGCAATTCCCGTTAGTGTTATTGTACATATATCATGGAACGCGAGAGTTTAACGTGAGCGCTTCTTTTTCCCGATGTATTTTGAACTTAAAAAGTTAGTATAATGCTAAAAAATTCATTCAAATTCAAAAAAAATATTTATATATATTACGACACCCTTCGGATAGGATGGAGTTGTGATACTTGTATTCTTTCTCTGTCAACCACACCACACGACGTCGGGATAAATAGTTTGTGCCGGGACCTAGAACAAAACACAATGAATTTTGAAACTTCTTTTAACGTACACAATAGTTCGACATACTCATAAAACGAATCATCACAAGTGTAATATTTACAAAGATCAAAAGATAAATGTAATGTTGGAAGCACCTGTTTTGTACACGAGGTTGTTTTATCTTTTACTAGCTAACCCGGCGAACTTCGTACCGCCATTTTTTTTACGCCTGCGTGACGTCATATCCCGTTCTTGTTACACTCTCTACTATATTAAGTATGTATTACACATATAAACCTTCCTCTTGAATAAAAAACCGCTTCAAAATCCGTTGCGTAGTTTTAAAGATTTAGGCATACATAGGGACCGACAGATAGTGACAGTGACTTTGTTTTATATACTAACTAGCTTTTGCCCGCGGCTCCGCTCGCGTGAATGTCGGTTCCCGGCAATTATTCGAATTTTTCTCAACGTACAAACCTTTCCTGGACTTCCACAAATAATTCAAGACCAAAATTAGCCAAATCGGTTCGTGCGTTCTGGAGTTATAGCGTCAGGAAGGAAAACCCGATTTATTTTTATATAGTAGATGATGATACCGGTAACTATACCTGTTAAACGGAACAGTTTTCAGCTTAGCGAGTGTGTGATATACTACTGATTTTGTCCGCTATGGACGCGAAAACTACTGAATGGTTTTTGATGCGCCTTTTATTATTCGAAAGGTCTTGATTAGACTTAAAATTTACATAATGTAGCAGGGATTAAATGTCACTGGCATACGGTGCAGAATATACCTTCTAGAACCAAGCAGTTCGGTGAATCATTCCTATACCGCACCATTAAGACCTGGAACTCCCTGCCAGCTCACGTGTTCCCTTCTTCCTACAGTCCCGGGTCCTTTAAGCGGGGTGTGAAAAGGCTTTTGATGAGGCCGTCAGGCTTAGTGCCACCATTGTTAACATGGTACATGTTTATGATGGTGACCCCTCTTTCCGAGACTTTGCCTTTAGCTTACCATCAAGCGAGGTGAAGTCAAATTGACGAGTCCTTTCAATAAAAAAAAACCTAAGTTCGATCGCAATCGGTTGAGTAGAACCGGAGATAAGACCAAAGTTGTGATAACCAACACCTAGTTGCAAATATTATGTATCTATCTTCTATATATATAAAAATCAATTGCTGTTCGTTAGTCTCGCTAAACCTCGAGAACGGCTGAACGGATTTATCTTATCTTAGTCTTGAAATGTTCGTGGAGGTCTAGGGAAGGTTTAAAAGGTGAGAAAAATTCGAATAATTGCCGGGAACCGACATCCACGCGGGCGGAGCCGCGGGCAAAAGCTAGTACATAATATAGATTTTTGGAAATTAAATAGCCCTCTGCTTCTCACTTCCGAATCATAGTATAATTCCTACAAACTCCATAAATATTATAAGGATAATTTTGCAAATCCCGGATGAGTACCCGACATTAGAAGTAATGCGTCATAGAATTTCAACACATGATGGTATGAAACACATTTCTGGGAATGCTCTCGACGTTTGCAATAATAAATAGAAGTTTACCTCAAACAAATTACAAGAAAATGTCGAATTTATTCGTAGATGTGTTTGGTTCTACAAATAAAAGGTTACAGGATCAAAGCTGTAAGAGAATAATTAGATTTTTAACAAACATGTTTTGTTCTAAATAGATATAAAAACTAGCATAGCATCGCCCTGCAGTTTCACTCATTAGTGAAGTTCATATTTCTATTTCTTAGTGAAAGTTTTTTTTGTGTTTTCACGCCGGAGCAGCGGTGTCTTCTATACAAGACCCAAATTCGTTCCTGCGTGGAATACTGCTCACATCTCTGGGACGGCTCCGCAAAGTACTTATTAGATGCTCTCGACAGGTTGCAGCGACGTGCGGTCCGCATTATTGGGGATCCTGAGGTCACGAACACCCTCGAGCCTTTGCAGATGCGTAGAGATGTTGCGTCTTTGGCAGTTTTCTACCGTCTCTACCATGGTGAATGTTCTGACGAGCTCTTCCAATTAGTCCCACCCTCCCCTTTCCTTCACAGGACGACACGTGCAGGGCTAAGATGTCATCCATTTACGGTGCAGAGTATACCTGCTAGAACCAAGCGTTTCAGTGATTCATTCCTATGCCGCACCACTAAGACCTGGAATTCCCTGCCAGCTCACGTGTTTCCTTCTTCCTACAGTCCCGGGTCCTTTAAGCGGGGCGTGAAAAGGCATCTAATGAGGCCGTCAAGCTGAGTGCCACCACTGTTAACATGGTAAATGTTTACGATGGTGACCCTCTTTCCGAGACTTTGCCTTTAGCTTAACATCAGGCGAGGTGAAGTCAAATTGACGTGTCCTATATAAAAAAAAAAAAAAAAAAAAACCAAACAAAATATTATTTTTCTAAATTCTTGAAATACCGCTCAAATTTTTTTTTATCAAGACAAATATGGCCCTTACATAATGAAATTGGCGTTTTGAATGGGAGGAACAAAGAGTCGAATATTTTTAAATATAATATGTTTAATTAATCAAAGTGTGAACCATTGTTTTCTATGTACTTTTGCCATCTCATAGGTAGTTCATTGATCCCTTTACTAAAAAAACCAGTCGGACGGGAATCAATAAAATCTGTGAAGGCGATTAGGACTGCCCCATCAGAGTTGAATTTTTTCCCTTGCAAGAAGTTGTCCAAATTTCGAAAAAAATGGTAATCTGTTGGAGCAAGGTCCGGGGAGTACGGAGGATGTCTTAGACATTCCAATTGAAGCTCTTCTAATTTGGTAGCCGTCTGTTGTGCGGTGTGTGGTCTAGCGTTGTCGTGAAGCAGCAGTGGCGTGGAGCGATTGACCAGCCTAGGTTGTTTAGCCGCTAGCTTTTCCATCATTGTTTGCAATTGCTGACAATAGACATCAGCCGTAATAGTCTGGCCAGATTTGAGAAAACTGTAATGAACAATACCGGCACTAGTCCACCAAACGCTCACAAGTAACTTTTTTGGGGTTAATTTTCGCTTGGGGCAGGATTTGGCTGGCTGGCCAGAATCCAACCACTGCGCTGAGCGCTTCCGATTATCGTAAAGAATCCATTTTTCATCACATGTAATGATTCGGTTTAAAATACCTTCATTATTGTGCCGGTTCAGTAATGTAACGCAGCAATCAAAGTGCGTTTGCCGGTTTGCTTCAGTCAATTCGTGAGGTACCCACCTTTCAAGCTTTTTATTCTTCCCAATTTGCTTCAAGTGAATTAAAACAGTTTTATCACTAACACCGCAGCCTGCAGCTAACTCGGACGTGGTTTGCGATGGATCCGCTTCCACAATAGCCTTCAATACTTCATTATCAACTTGGGTCTCTGCAGGTCGTAATTTCCAGAACGAAAACGTTGGAACCAAAAACGAACTGTGTTTTCTTTTGCAACATGACCACCATAAACTTCATTCACCCTTCGAGTCGTTTCCGCAGCACTAGTGCCACGGCGGAACTCGTATTCGTAAATAATGCGATATTTTAAGTTTTCCATTTTGTAAAATGAGTGACGCAAACAGAAAAAAAACAGAAGAAAAAAAACAAATGAATGACGGTCATCGAAGCACAAATACATGAGTAAATAGCTGTACAAATTTGAATTTGGAATTCCTTACCAAAATGGAGAAAATCGTGATTAAAGTGGCCAGTACAAAAAAATTTCATATGTAAGGACCTAATATTTACAGGCAACGACAACCGCTTAAAATTAGGCCTATACATTTACCGAATCTTAAAAAAAATGAGGTTGTATAAACAATATTTTTATCACCTATATCGTGAGGCACAGGCAGCCGCCCCTATAGCCTACAATGGGCCCTAGTCTTTGTGTTTGACAGAATAGATGCAGTCGCGACTTCGAGTGCATGAGCGAACATACGGCACTTATTTAATGTGACGCTAACATAGTATGGATAAGACTGTAGATTTTATCTTTTATAAGTAGGTAAGACATCACAAAATGATTTTACCACACTCTTGACATTTCTGACACTAATTCTACAATTTTGACGTTCATTATGTGCTCTTGGTGTGTCTAAACTGAATAAATGAAATTGATTCTTCGATTGATTGATTGATTCTTCGACTTTGTAATTTTGTGTCATAGCAAAAGCACTATCATTCCACTAACACTGCAAAAAATACCATTAAATTTGAGTTACATTAGTATAAAGTTAAAGTTCAAAATTAAATGAAAATAGTTCATTACGTATTTTCGTTGCCTCCATTACCATTTAATTTTAGGCTCATATTCTAGAACGACACTATGTCCTGAATTTAAATTTATCTGAGGACAGAATTTATAGACTGATGTGTATTGGTAGATGATTTGATAGATTGTCTGTACAATCTTTCTTCAGATACATCGAAATCCAGGAATGAGCGTCGTTCTCGATTTATCTAAAGATCCATACTAATATTAATGTGAAAGTAACTCTGTCTATCTGTCTTTCTGTCTGTCTATCTGTATGTTACGCTTTCACGCCTAAACCAGCGAACCGATTTTGATGAAATTTGGTATAGGGGTAGATTAAACCATGAGAAAGGATATATGCTATGTTTAGTCGCGATAACCGACATTCACGCGGGCGGTACCACGGGCAAAAGCTAGTAGATTATATAAACAAATTGGCAGATTGTTTAAACATGGTTTTTATTGCATATCGTAGTCATATCCATACAAGTCTCATCGCACAATAGGCCGGTGCGCAAGGCGGTCAACTGAGCCCTGCGCTGACTTAGCAACTCTTTGCCATTTCTACTAGTGATGGGACGTGCAAGTTTGAATTTTGAATTCCGAAACTGTCTTGTAAAATGATTTTCGAATTTAGAATGTTTTGTTTTATCAGTTTTTTAGTACAAAAGTATGTTCGGTACGTGGGTACGTGTTTGCGATGTTGACCCTCTTTCCGAGACTTTGCCTTTAGCTTAACATCAGACGAGGTGAAGTCAAATTGTCGTGTCCTTTAAAAAAAACCTTCTTGGTAATAGTACAGGAGTTTTTTCTTAGCTCATGAGTCTATTCTTAGTAGGTACAAGAGATTTTCTTTGTGCATAGTCTTTTCTTAGAACAATATTACTTTCTTAGTACGAAGTTGTTTCGTTCATAACTTCCCCGGTTATTGGGACAATTTCCAACGACACTGGCAAGAATTTTCCCTAAAAATGAGTTCAAAAGTTGCTATCCAAGAAAAAAGATCCAGTGGATCTGTCACCACCCACTGGTGGACACCATCTCTACCAGAGGTAATGGTGAAAACTGGCTAATACGCGATAAATACTAGTTTGATTGTGATGATGAATGTCAGAAGAATTGTTCAAGGCCTAGATTCTGCTAAAGCGAAACCAATGTTATCCCATCGCCACTGCAAAAAAACGGTATTCAATAATAGACTTTAAAGCGATGCATTTAAAGTTCAAAATTAAATTATTTTTGCAGTAATTTAACAAGTGTAATGTAACTGTTTTCGTTTCATTTTGGACTTCAGGCGTATGGAAATAAAGTCTAAAATGTAATGTCATTTTTTGCAGTGACTGCGGGACCACAATGGTTTAGTTTTAGTAGAATCGTGAGCCCTATGCCTTCTAGTTAGTTATTTTTTCAAGATTTTGTTGGGTTCATGTATACTGATATTACTAATAAGTACTAGTTCATGTCTGTAATGGTGACCCTCTTGCCTAAGACATTGCCAGCAGCTTACCAGCAGCTGAGGTGAAGTCATATTAACATGTCCTATTTAAAAAAGAAAATAAAAATGCAAGCATCCAGTTAATTAGTAAAAAAATAAACATTTTTCGACAAAAAATCCAATAAACATCTCAAGCATGGCAATATTAATCATCCAAATGACAGGTGACATCTGATTCTCACCTGACATCACTAATCTATGCCCATTGTCTATGGGCAGCGGCCCGTCGTTTGAGATATGAAGCGCGGGCTTAGGGTTGTAAGAAAAAAAAAGAAAACCTTTTTTTTCTCAAGTAATTATGCAATGGTGTTTATTTTTGTTTTGTGTGGTCTTGAAAGAAATATTTTGTACTAATATTTAGCGACTAAAATATGGCGTTCTTCAACAAGGGCATTGTAAGGTTCTTACAGGGTTGAGGAAGATGAATGGAGGTCAGATAGCGGTCGCTATAAAGAAAATATCTTTTTTTTATACCACTTAGGTGGCAGACAAGCACACGGCCCACCTGATGGAAAGTGGTTACCGCGGCCTATGGACGTATGCAACACCAGGGGCGTTACACTCGTGCTGCCTACCCTGAAGAAACCTTCTAATGCCCCTCTTGAAGAACTCCATTGTAGTCGCTTGGAAAAACCATGGCAGGGAGTTCATTCCACAGCTTGAGCGTACGTGGGATGAAGTTCCTTTCATACCGCACTGTACGCACCGTATTCGGATGCAATCTGTCTATTGCGAGCGGTGCGATGATAGAATGTAGCTGTGAGCATCATGTTAAATAATTCATCTGAGCACAAACCATTATACAGGGGTAGAAAACACACAGTGAGGCAAAATCCCTTCTGAGGCTTTCAATCGCGTCGCAGTTAGACAGGAAAATGTGGACTAAAACTAACGCATTGAAGCGTGTTTTTTTTACACCCCTAATGATTGACTACATCATCAAATCCCAGCTTCCCCTTTCCTAAACAGGACAACACGTGCAGAGCTAAGATGTCACCCGCATACTGTGCAGAATATTCCATCAAGAACAAAGAGATTCAGTGACTTATTCCTATGCCGCACCATTAAGACCTGGAACTCCCTGCCAGCTCACGTGTTTCCTTCTTCCTACAGTCCCGGGTCCTTTAAGCGGGGCGTGGTAAAGCATCTGATGAGGCCGTCAAGCTGAGTGCCGCCATTGTTAACATAAAGTAAAGCCAATGAAGCGAGAGAAAAAAGGTAAACAAAGTTTCAGCGGTTCCAAATATTTAACATTTCAAGCGCATTCCAGACAGGAATGAAATTGCTCATAAGAAGGCGAATCTGACAGTTCAGAACCGCTGTGCTGGCAGCTTTCCTGTACTATGAAACACGTTACGACAGCTGTCGCTCGGTAATTGTCGCGTACGTGTGATGCGACTAGGAAAGAGAAAATAATCGCTGGTTATCGCAATGTAACTCAGTAATGGTCGCTTTGTTTACCTTTTTTCGCTCGTCTCGTTGGCATTACTTTAGTGGGTGAATTTCCCGGGACCAAGAATTGCGTGGCATCGATGAAATCGGTACTAAAAATCATAGTTATAACGCTCTAATATTTTTTGCGAGTTAGGTGAAATAGTGATCTATGTGTGGCACTAAATAATCTATTATATAGGATTATAGGTACTTCAAAAAAAAACAAAATACACCGAAATCTTTCATTGCCGTGTTTGTCCACACATCACCTATTGTGTCGTGATACCTCATTGATAAAAATCTATTGGTTATTTTT
Organism: Eilema sororculum; assembly: GCA_914829495.1. NCBI lineage: Eukaryota > Metazoa > Arthropoda > Insecta > Lepidoptera > Erebidae > Eilema > Eilema sororculum. The sequence goes on from OU618551.1 coordinate 13,376,006, forward strand.
ATTAATACCTATTTTTATTTGATACGTGAATAGTTAAAGTATTGTTACGAAATACATTTATTCAAATATTTAAACAATACAACGAATGGCTAAAGAAAATACATTTGTCCCAGAACTACCTTTCATCGCCGTGTTCTAAACATATTTTAGAATATTGTCTTATCTAACGACTTGCGTCCTCACTTATATGCGCTAAACGTTGCATATTGGTGCCGCCTAAGTGCTCGACGTGGAAGAACGTACACAAATACCTGCGTTTTAGCGCCATAGATGTAAGTCTACCATTTTTATGTTACTGGACATTTTTTCTTTCATCGCCGTGGATAGGTATAACTTTCTATTTTAATAAGTTATCCTCTTGATTAAACATTCAATAGAATGCCATTTCTCTTGTTTATTTTTGTGAAGTGATTAATACTTCGAATAATTATTAGATTTTTTGTTATTTTATATTTTGGTCTTGTTTTTCATTGCTGTGCTTTCATTGCCGTAGTTTCCATGGTCAAAATTTGCTATGGCAATGAAAAAAAAAACACGGCAGTGAAAAAAAAAATCATTGCCATGCATTGTAAAACGATTTAGTTTCATTGCTGTGGCCTGATGTTTCATTTCCGTGACTTAGGTTTTCATCGCCATAGTATGATTAGGCATTATAAACATCATTACCTGTTATAAAGGTAGCACCGAATACTGACATTACAGGATTCGAAAACTTTCTGCAATACGATTATAGATTTGATTAGTTTTTTTACTGTACAATCAATTATAAAAAGATGTTTCCGTGTTAATCTTACAAAATGATGGAAAATTTGGCTTTCATTGCTGTGGACGCTTGTTTCATTGCCGTACACGCATGTTTCATCGCCGTGGCATGTAATTTTTAATCTTGTATATCTCGTTAGTTTTTGTAGTTATCTGTTAGATATTAAGCAAGAATACATATAGTACCAAAACCTTTAATTAACGCGATGTATTTTTATTATAACACTTAAGGTAAAAATATCCACGGAAATGAAGATTTTAATGGACTTGTTGAAATTCACCCTAGTACATTATTGTAATGGTGGCCCTCTTTCATTTTGCGAGGTGAAGTAAAAATATATGTGTCCCATATTAAAAAAAACAAATAGGCTCCATTTTATATACCGCAAGAGGTAAACAAACAAAATATATTGATTATTTTCCCATATGACAGCTATCAAAATCAATTGAGTAATAACGCACACAGAGTTTGACACCCCTATTTTAGTAGCGCTCATAATAATTTATTATCTGTGAACGTTGACAGTTGGCGGGAAAATTTGGGGAAGACACGGCCTCTTTTCTTATGTCGTTTCTGTGTTGCTATTTTAAAAAATCTTGACGAAATAAATGTTTTCGTGCAGTGTTGGTTGTTGTGTAATAAAATAGTTTAAAAATAATATCATGGGGGTGCATTTCCAACAGCCAATCCGCCATCTTGGATGTCCGCCATGTTGGGTTTAAGTCACGTGACTATTTTTTTCGTGTTTCTAACAACAAACCCTTTCATTTGATACCATATCATGGGGGTGGATTTCAAACAGCCATCTTGAGGAGGCCGCCATATTGGATTTGTAATGACGTTTCTAGGCTAGTCATGTATTGTCATCAGAAGTCAGAGCGTGTGCAAAATTTCATCCTAATCGAAGACCGGGAAGTGGGTCAAATTAAGATTCCAAGATTTTGTTACATAGGTACATAGTTACAAGTAAAGCTAATAAAAGCGTGTTAAAATAGGGCCACCCCACAGGCCACTCCATCTCTACCCGTGAGCGTCTTGATGGCGACAAAAGGATAGGACTGTTCTCCATTCGATAGTAAACATACAGCCTATAAAGTGCCCCTTGACGGTAATCGGTAAGTTCAGTCACTTAAGCGTTAAGGTTAGTGGTTAAGGAGTCGACCTTACGATCGAGGGGTCCCGGGTTCGAATCCTGGCCATTACTTAACTTAACAAGAAATTTAGTTTAGCTGGAGGGATTAGAGGGAATATTAGTAACTAGCTTTTGCCCGCGGCATCGCCCGCGTAGATGTTCGGTTATCACGACAATACATTTCTCAAAAGACGTAGGTGTCCGAAGTTTCATGCCTCTAACTTTGAAAATGACGATCTCTCCATACAAACGTTTATCACCTATTTTTCCCTCTTAGTAGTTAAATTTTGAAAAAAGTAGATAGGTACACGTGTGCATTTATTTCATAAAAGACACAGTTTTATGAAATTTTGTGCGTTTAGCTCTGAAAATAACGGACTTTCATACAAACTTCCATCTCTTATTTTACCCCTTTTGTAGCAGAATTTCCAAAAATCTTTTCTTAGTGGATGCTTACATCATAAAATGCATATACTGTCAAAATTTCAAATTTGTAGGTCCAGCGGCTAGGCTCTGCGTTGATGAATCAGTCAGTCAGTTGGGACAAGTAATTTTATAAGTATAGATTTTGATGCTAATATTTAAAAAAAAATAGTTTCAAGTGAAACCGAATAGCCTAGTGGTATGGGTAATGGACTGCTGAGACGAGGTCTCGGGTTCGATCCCAGGTTTACCATGGCACACACCAATGACATTTCGATGCTTTTCGAAGTTATGTGTGTATTTATCGCTGGTTTATAAGTGCCCGGTTAATGGCAATAGGCTCGCCACCTATTACATTGGGACCTAAACATAAACTGGCGAAACGTGGGTGCTAGCACCTCTGCCTACCCCTTCGGGGAATACGGGCGTGAGTTTATGTTATGTTATGTTATGAAACCGAATCTCAGGCACCAGATGCAAGGCTGTTGGTCATTTGGATGCAATCTGGATAGTATAGTATATCTTGGCTCTTAAGGAACCGACTGTCCTCTGTCCCCCCAGTCCAAAAAAAACCTGCCCCTGAATCTCTTCCGTAATTCAACACTTATACCAGCTTCCAGAAGAGGTTACTATACACCTATTACTGCCAGTGGGGACGCCCTTTGACGACCAGGTGATCAGTTCTATGTGGGCAATTTCACCCAATTCCTCTATAACGACTGCCATACATGTTTCGCAACCGGGACAGACGGCTTAACGTGCTTTCCGAGGCACGACCGGACAAATGTAAATACTCATATTCATGCATTCCTGCGTAGCGGCCGCGTTCTCTACCTCCACGCCACGGAGGCTGTCCAGAAGAGGTAACTTCAGTCCTGCAGATCTTGTTAAGGTAGATAACTTATTAAACTAATAATCGTATGTAAAGTATGACGAGATAAATGACAGGTTAAGCTTTAATCTGGCGCTTAAAGCTTAAACAGATCAGATTTAAAACGAAGCACGAATGTCGACTTTCTATTACTCAGTTCTCGTGTGTAACGCACCTAACCTCATCTAAATTGACACGTATCCCGCTAATGGAAACGCGCCTTATTCTTTTTTACTTTTAATTAATATCGATGTTCTTTAATCTATGGTTTTTGAAAACGCCCAGGCCCTTATTCGGCTTGGCCAGCCACTTTAACTTAACTCCACGCGTTTGAATTAGTCAAAGAATCAATTTCATTTATTCAGTTTGGGCACATAAAGAACACAAATAAATGGGTGAATTTCAACAAGTCCATTAAAATCTTCATTTCCGTGGATATTTTTACCTTAAGTGTTATAATAAAAATACATCGCGTTAATTAAAGGGTTTGATACTATATGTATTCTTGCTTAATATCAAACAGATAACTAAAAAAACTAACGAGATATACAAGATTAAAAATTACATGCCACGGCGATGAAACATGCGTGTACGGCAATGAAACAAGCGTCCACGGCAATGAAAGCCAAATGTTCCATCATTTTGTAAGATTAACACGTAAACATCTTTTTATAATTGACTGTACAGTAAAAAACTAATCAAATCTATAATCGTATTGCAGAAAGTTTTCGAATCCTGTAATGTCAGTATTCGGTGCTACCCTTATAACAGGTAATGATGTTTATAATGCCTAATCATACTATGGCGATGAAAACATAAGTCACGGAAATGAAACATCAGGAAACAGCAATGAAACTAAATCGTTTTACAATGCATGGCAATGATTTTTTTTTCATTGCCGTGTTTTTTTTTTCATTGCCATAGCAAATTTTGACCATGGAAACTACGGCAATGAAAGCACAGCAATGAAAAACAAGACCAAAATATAAAATAAAAAAAAATCTAATAATTATTCGAAGTATTAATCACTTCACAAAAATAAACAAGAGAAATGGCGTTCTATTGAATGTTTAATCAAGAGGATAACTTATTAAAATAGAAAGTTATACCTATCCACGGCAATGAAAGAAAAAATGTCCAGTAACATAAAAATGGTAGACTTACATCTATGGCGCCAAAACGCAGGTACTTGTGTACGTTCTTCCGCGTCGAGCACATAAGCGGCACCAATATGCAACGTTTAGCGCATATGAGGGAGGACGCAAGTCGTTAGATAAGACAATATTCTAAAATATGTTTAGAACACGGCGATTAAAGGTAGTTCTGGGACAAATGTATTTTTTTTAGTCATTCTTTGTATTGTTTAAATATTTGAATAAATGTATTTCGTAACAATACTTTAACTATTCACGTATCAAATAAAAATAGGTATTAATAAAAATAACCAATAGATTTTTATCAATGAGGTATCACGACACAATAGGTGACGTGTGGACAAACACGGCAATGAAAGATTTCGGTGTATTTTGTTTTTTTTTGGAGTACCTATAATCCTATATAATAGATTATTTAGTGCCACACATAGATCACTATTTCACCTAACTAGCAAAAAATATTAGAGCATTATAACTATGATTTTTAGTACCGATTTCATCGATGCCACGCAATTCTTGGTCCCGGGAAATTCAAATGTCATAATTTTACATTGTTGGATGGAATGTCAAAATAAAATATGTAAATCAATTGAAAATGATTCTCCCGCTGGTTCGGTAGGTTGGTTCTACTGAGAAGATACCAGCAAGAAACACAGTGTACTCGAGTATCTTCCTATTTAAATTTGGTTTTATTTATAACAAATGTATACAGTGCGAGCAAGAGATTAAATTAGGATGACCATGCATCTTTATCATTTAAGTATTTGTCCACTTTCCAATAACCTTTTTTCATTAAGCAATTTTTCATAGCTAGAATAGCTACCCCATCTCTTCCCGTGGCGGTCGGAGATGGTGATAAAGGACTCTTTATCCGATAGTGAGCATACAGCCCATGACAAATTGGCTGCTTGACGGTCATAAGCTCGCACACTTGCGAAATGTGGATGTCAATATACCACTACCACATCCTACCCCTTCGGATATTTTACGCCAGTTATCACTTTTATGTTAAACAATTAAAAATCACGGTCTAATTATCTACTTATTCACATTATGACTGCGATTAAGACCTGTTTTCCAGAACGATACCCAATTTCGAATCTCATTTATTATCTGAGAGTACTGAGAACAGATTGTCATTAAGTGTTGTATATAAGTGTAATTTAAATTTAATATATGATAATTTGTAAATAATTAATAATTTTCTCACAAAATATTCTATACCAATATGGCTGCACATAGCTGATCAAATTACGTAAAAGACCATCTTTGTAGTTTTGTACCTATGTTTCACAATAAAGCATTTGAATTTGAATTTGAATTTAATCGAGTTTCAGGACTGAGTACCGTACTACGGGCACAGATTACCTAAATAGTTGGACGCTACGGGCTAAAACCCATTGTCAAGTAGCATAATACCCCAGTGTTGTTTCAAAATAATCGGTATTATATTCAAATCGATACACGTATCGATTAAAATAATAGATAAGTGTAATGTTTTTTTACGGTTTCTCATTTGTTTCTTCGGAAGTGTAAATCTTTCATTGTTGTTATTTTATTTTTTAATTGATAGGCTTTAAAAATATAATTTAAGGTAGGGTTATGTTCTTGACGTTTGTAATATCATCATCATCATCATCACAAGTCTTGCAGGCCAATTCTCGTAAGAAAAATCTGCTTAAAATTCAGTCTTGATATAATCTCAGTGTAATATAATCAGACTTTTTAGAGATAGATGGCATTACTGAACTATTGCCTATTGCCAAAGTCCGTCTGTCTGTATCTCAGGAACTGTAATTCTTCTTCTTCTATCGTGGCGATGGTGCCTCGGCCCTCAAATTATCTTCTCCCAGTGTGCTGCCTCCTGTATGACGTTCTCGGAGGCGCACATGAGGTCCTGCGGTGTACATGTGTATGGGCATTTAGCACACGTTAACAGATAGGCCATTGTCTGTGGAGTAACTCCACATTAACATCGCAGGTCCACCCCCTCCGAGAACCCGCCGGCATTCCTTGCTTCGGCCGACCCGAGTCCGGAGTTTGTTTAATGACTTACATCTGGTCCAGGGCAGATCATGTCCAGGCGGGAGTTCCTCCGAAAGCGGGACGAAAGGGGTCGGTAGCGGACCGTGCGCTCTCCAGTGTTGCATAGCTAGACAATTGAAATTTTCACAGATAATGTATATCTTTTGTCTTTTTTTAGGATTTCTTGTTGTACCAACAACAATACTAAAAACTGCCAAATGTATGGAATCCTTCGCGCACAACTCCGACGCGCACTTGACCATTATATTTAAAATATAAATCGTTTATTGATAAATTAATTACCTACGTAAATTGAAATGTTTATGGTGTCTAAATCTGAGATGGCGCGATTTACTTATAGCCAGTGACAGACAAACAGACTCATCGTTTTGAGAACAACTTAATAAAACGTTTAATTTATTATGTCTAGACTCATAACGCTTCCGCATTCAAACCATAACTTCAATCACTTAATTCGAAATGCATCGGGAAAAATGAAGCGCTCAAGTGGGACTTGAACCCACGACCTTTCCCTTACAGGGGGAATGCTCTTCCAACTGAGCTACTGAGCCACACCTGAATCACTCCAAATTTCCCTTCTCTTTATATTCGTCTTTAAGGGCGACTTACCCTTGAGCGCTTCATTTTTCATGATTTATTTCGAATTTAAAAGTTAGTATAATAAATGCTATAAAAAAATCATTCAATCAAAAAAGTCACATACATCCTCGAGCCTTTACAGATGCGTAAAGATGCTGCGTCTTTGGCAGTATTCTACCGTCTCTACCATGGAGAATGTTCTGATGAGCTCTTCCAATTAGTCCCACCCTCTCCTTTCCTTTATAGGACAACACGTGCAGGACTTAGATGTTACCCGCATACGGTGCAGAATAACTTTTAGAACCAAACGGTTCGGTGAATCATTCCTATGCCGCACCATTAAGACCTGGAACTCCCTGCCAGCTAAGCTAGCAGTCCTAGGGAATTTTTTACGAAAAAAACGGTATCGCAAGCGCTATTATTGACTGATAACAATGCACCTATGTGGACGAGGATTTAACATTGATGATCAGTCAGTCAGACGGAGAAAGAATACAAGTATCATCACCCCACCTCATCCGAAGGGTGTCGTAAGAGGCGACTGACGGAAACATACGCAGACGATATCACTGCGAGAAAAGGAACACTCGACATAAAATCCTGTACCAAACCGTCTGGAAACGTGAAAACTGTAGACCAAAGACTCCCAATCTTGGGAGAGGCATATCCAGCAGTGGACTCCGATAAGCTGATTGATTGAACAGGATTAGGTATTATAGCTTTTTTATAGATAGATGAATTACTGTGAAGTCCTACTTACAGATCCCACGCCAGATAACGGTCTATGAAACAGTGAAAGCGATGATACAGCAGTATTTATTGAAACGCCTACATTATATTAATTAGTAACATTATTTGTTCAAATCAGCTAAGTTACTTTTTAGTGCTGCTGGCTGCTAGCGCGGGCGCGAGTCGAGGACGCCGTTGTCCTGAGGAGGGCCGCACCGTAAGGTATGGCTCTGGGTCAGCCGAGGTGCGAGGGATATGTCGAAGACAACCTCACCTCCGGCCTAGCACTACGACCCTCAGTCGGCGTGCGGTTTTACTGTTTTCCGAAATAACCTCCCCTTAAAAAGCTACCTGTTAGCGAAGTATGGTGTATAATTAGGCACTTAACTAAATGTAAACGTTTGGAGTCGAAATGTTGGGGTCACGGGTTATCTATTCTGTGCCATGGGGCCCGAGCGCTCGCAATCTCTCCAGGAAGATTGCAAAGCGTATGATCGACGCTTCTCGTGACCAGAGGGCTGGCCTCTTTTTAGGTCAGAGAATTAGCATTGCCATACAACGTGGCAATGCTGCCAGTCTTCTGGGAACGCTGCCACAAGAGGCATGCGATGCGGAGGAATTCTACGACGCGTTTTAATTTTAGCCTTAGTTTTTGTTGGTTTCTTTCATTTAGCTAGTTATCCTAACGATTTGGCTATTGAAACTATGTCCGAAATCTTTTTTTACGAAACGACTATACAATCTGGGTGTATAATACGATTTTAGAAACTTTAAGCGTATTTTAGTTAGTTTAACAACACAGAATTAGCGTCTCTAACATAAATTACTGAGCACAATGCATAGCTAAATACATAATATTCACGCACGCACGCATCTGTAGATCTCGAAGGGGTAGGCAGAGGTATAATAACAATCACATTTAGCTATTTTCAGTTCCACTAGGGTGGGTCTTTTGTCGTTACTATTGGATGGAGAACCGCTCTCTCCTTTAGCCCCCTACGGGATGTTATGGGGTGGTCCTATTCTACTTCATCTACCCAGCAGTTCCTAGAAATTAAGAATATAAAAAACACACCTATGTAATTTAAAAAAAAATTGGAAATTACCTACACTCTAACGCCTAATTCAATCATTTACTATTCTGATGATCATTCATAACCAAATATACTACCTAAGTAAAAAATATAATTTATCTACAAAATGGACAACAACCCACATCTCAAAAGGCCCGTTACATTTATCTCATAGGCCGAAAACACAATTGTGTCGGTGCCCACACTAGACTAATTAAAAAAGTAAAACCTCGGCGGAAACGTCACTTCTTATACCGTTCTGAATTTGAAAAGATTGACAGCAATGGCGGCTTGTGCGGGCGCGCTTGATAACCGAAGTTTTGATTTGTTTATTTTGATGGTCGCAAACTATTGACAGAATATAAATAATGAAATATTTTGTTGAATTTCTCGCTTGATTAGAATGTAATGAATTAAGTTATGTGATGATTAAATGATAATATCTGATACTAGCTGTTGACCGTGGCTCCGCGTGGATATCGGTTAACAAAACTTTTGGTACTTAATATTCCTGAATCTACTCAACCAATTGGGTATTCTACTGATTAGTCAAATTAGTTACTTTGTACTAAACGTCAAAACGATAAGTTATAAGGTAACTTGTATGAAAAAAGATTTAGTGACGTCATGAAATTTTATAGCCAAATCAGTTACTATTATAGGTTGTATGGATTATTAAAAATAAAAAAAAAACTATAAAATAAGAACCGACGCAACTTATTTCACTCTTTTACCATTCATTCAGTCAGTGGAAAAGTACAAGTGTGTTATTCAATATGTGTAGCAGATTCCACCAAGCGCCATCAATCTCCAGTATAAACAGTCTTTTACCATTCTTAATTTATTAAGCTAGGTTAGATAATTTATTTTAACTATAGGATCAAATCGATCGAGTGATCAAACAAACGTGAAATTATAAGTCTGACCCAGTCTAACCTAGATCTTTCTTACAACAAAACGGCATCAAAATCCATTCAGTAATTTTTGCATCATTAACGTTGGCAGGTTTAATTTAAAAAAAGTAAATTTTATTTCGAGAATTGGCCCCCTTTTCATACGAGTTTGAGTTTTTTTTTTTCAAAATGAAGGCATGATCTAATGTTAGAAACTATGGCGATGTTGCGATTGGGTATTCTAACTTTTTACTAAACGTTAAAACGGTAAGTTAAAGGCCATAGCGTAACATGTATGATTTTTTTATAAATCTAATAATCAAATCAGTTAGGTACTAATAAAGTTTGGTGGATTATTAAAAATAAATAAAAATGATAAAATAAGAAACGACGCAACTTATTCCGCTCTTTTAAAATATTAAGCTCGGTTTGATATTTTTAACTACAGGAAAATACCCAATAGACTGTTTTTTTGACATTTCATTTGACTTTGACAGTTCGTAACTGAAAAGATAAAAGATTTTTATCAGAGGAATTAACCTTCAGGTCGTTTTAGATTTCAGAGTATGCCTTTTACTAGTGTGTACCGTACCGACTATCGTGATTATTTCAATCGGCCTATGAACTAACTAATCTACGCCTACTAGATTGACCTGCAGTAACTAACGTTCAAGGAGCCATTGTTTTATATTAATGCCATGGTTACCCTATTAAAACCTATCAATGAGCTAATATCAATCAATTAATCGCAGTCCACTGCTGGACACAGGCCTCTCCCAATATTGGGAGGCTCTGGCCTACTGTTTCCTCGCTGCCCAAGCAGCACTCGAGGCTGCTTATTAGCCGAATAACGGATTTCCAAAACGCTTAAAGCCGAATATGGAAGCTGCATTAAGTCTGTATACGACCTTACACAGTTCTTATACCTCTTAAATGGGCACAAAATTATTCAGCCTTGGGTTCACATAGCTGCTTAAGAGCTGTGTAGCAGCAACTTAACAGTGTTATAAAGGGCAACAGCACAAATTATATAGCCTCAAGTTCACATAGCTGCTTATGAACTGTGTAGCAGAAATGTAACAGTGTTATAAAGGGTATCGACAGTACTTTGCGCTGAAATCCGACTGATTAAGAGATCACAAGTTACTCTTCATTCAGAAAATATGTCTGTAATGCGCGCTCTATACATATTGTAAACCGCGAAACGCTACTTAATTGCGGCCTGTGTAAAATTAATGAACATGCAATATTGCACTTTGTTACGTGAAGTGAATATTGGAAACGAAATTAATGGTGGATAATATATTCATATCCCTGTTAAGTACATTGATTTACTTATTAATAAAGGAAAAATGATTGGGAATTTAATTTTACTGACATTATACATATATATTATCTAAGAAAATTTTAGTGCGCCATGAAAATATTTTGTTTTAAATTAGTTTTGTGATATAAATAAGCTGTCATGTAAACTATGACTAAATATTTTGTAGTGCTTTGAAAAGAATTATAAGATAAAAAGTTACTATTATGATATTAGGAAGTAAAAACTAATGCAATACATTTTATTTCTTGCACAAAACATCGTAAAGGTTGAAAAATCAGTCGGAATATGTTTAGGTTATAAAATAAAATGGTGGATTTATGTTAAACAGTAACGTGAATAGTTAAAACTCTTATATTCTACAACATGCTGTCTAATAGTTCACTAGTGCGCTGTTATTCTACAAAAAAACTGAATAATATTACACATGTGAACTGTATACAGCTATAAGCTGTTTTCTTTACTTTTAATTGTTCACAAGCTTTACCTTTAGCCATGATGTGAACAATTAAACAGTTATTATAACGACTCTTTAGGGTCCCTAGTATTAAATCTAAAACCACCGCATGGACTTCCATTACAAAATTGTCAAAGCGGTATTTTTCTTTCTTCTAATGCCTCCTGTTCTTGCTTTCAATTTCCACGAATTAAGCGAATTCATTTTAATATATAGCAAATAAAAATACGTTGGATATGGTCTCAACTTAGTTCCACTGACTGATTACAGTACCACATATGTTACTTTTATTCAGATAACGTCGGATTTAAGGTACTTAGGTGAACCATTATAAAGTAGAAGCCGTTAATTCTATACACTAGTGAGTCTCTAAGCAGCTGCGAGGCATCTAGTGAATGTTTAAATAGCCACTATGCAAATACTATCAATTGCAGTATAAAGGCTGATAAGCGGTAGACATATTCAGGTATAAGCTGTAATATGGGCCACATATCGTCCATTATACAGCTATTCACTTCAAAATAGTTCACACGTGCCCCTTTAATAAGTCAGTGTAATAGGAGTTCACAAATATCTTCTTAAACAGCATTTGGCGTAATTTTATGCATTAAACAGGCCTTACTACGGTTTAGGCAATAGAAAAGGTTAGAAGCTGAATAGAGTCATTAAAAACATACCTTTATAGCACTTTTGGCGTATTAATGGTGGTTTTGTCGGTCTTAATGAGCCTCAATACAGCTTTTAATTAGCTAAAGCTGTTTAAATATCACTGACCGCTATTATACAGCTGTAGCATCACCAGTGTACTCTTAGAAGCGTCTTAATACGCACAGAGTTTCAAATAAGTCTTAAAGTGAGTAGTTATACAGCTATCTGTGCTACTTGGGTGGCCAGACGGGTTGGTACAGGGTTTTATGTCGAGTGTTCCTTCTCTCGCAGTGATATCGTCTGCGTATTTTACCGTTACTCGCCTCTTGGATGAGATGGGGTGGTGATGATTGTATTCTTTCTCCGTCAACACAATGTCATATTTAATTAAATTGGCAATGTCAAACAAAATCCATACTAATTATTATAAATGTGAAAGTAACTCTGTCTGTCTGTCTGTATGTTACGCTTTCACGCCTAAACCACTGAACCGATTTTGATGAAATTTGGTATAGGGGTAGATTAGACCTTGAGAAAGGACATAGGCTATGTTTGGTCGCGATAATCGACATCCACGCGGGCGGAGCCGCGGGCAAAAGCTAGTAATTATAATAAGTACGTTTTTGTCGTTATTTTTTCTCGTTGTGATAAACTCGTCCACTAGAAACAGTTACTATGCAGATATGCTTAGTTAGTGTAAAGTTAAGCAAAACTAACCAAGTTTACCTTAGGATTGGTGACCATTCTAAGGACATTGAGCAGGACATTAAGTTTACACACATACATTAAGATGCCATAGGAACGTTTGGAGGTGACGGGTGGAGCCGCCTGTCACACCAGCAGAAGCAGGCCACAGCGGCGGCGCGTGTATGCGCCCCTCCCCATTCCGGGGGCGAGTCGGGGACACTGTTGTCCCCCTCCCGAGGAGGACCAGACCGTAAGGGATGGCCATGGGTCAGCTGGGATACGAGGAATATGTCGAAGACAACCTCACCTTTGGCGTAGCACTACGACCCACAGTCGGCGCATGGTTTTAGTCAGATCGAGTCGTCAGACACAACCTCCCCTCCCGGCTCCGGCGGGGGAGCTATCCATGGGGATATACACACGAATAAAAATCTATAGGAACTTTTATAGTAGTCGTTACGGGTAGTTGGAGACCTAAAATATTCGACCACTAGTCTAACTGGCTAACCTTAGGTAGCGCCAATGGGTTGTGGAGGCTACAATGATGATGACTTGCCTCTTGCCCTTTCTTTAAAACACACGTCTAAGCTATCCCTATACTTAGCTTGGTTCACATTCCGTTCAGAATTCTCCTAACAATCATAAGAGTCAAGTAAACAATATTAAGCTTTCCACGAAGTGTTAATACGTTAGAGCAGTTTGTATTATCCATTTACTTACCGACTGGTAACTGGTTCGACTCTTTCATTTAAACATAGTCACGCTTTTCCCCGTTAGGAGTCAGCAGATACAATATTATGGCCTGCCAGTGTCAGCTAACTTTTTTGCAAGCTCTGTAGAGTCTTTAGACTGTCTAAACTGGAGATTGATGGCACTTGGTGGAATCTATATTCATATTGAATAATGTAAGTGCTTTTCCACACAGTCTGTGGTAAAGTACAAGTGTATTATTCAATATCAACTGTCAGGATTGGCACTGGTAGAGAGGCGAATATTCTAGGTGTTTAGTTTTCGCGCTGCCCGCCAACTCAGGCAGGCGAGGCGACCATAGACAGCGAATCCGATCTATGGTCAGGAAAAAAACATTATATTTATTTATTTTTAAGCATTCCTTGTATGTGTGTTAATATTATTTCTAAAAATGTGCGCTGTGTTTTCTAAATAAAATATATTTTCTTTCTTTCTATCTCTGTTGAGTCATTTTATAAAAAAATAAAATAAATGTTTTTCATGTTATAAGCTGCACTCTTAAGCCCGCCAGTTTTTTGCTTTTATAAAGAAAGAATAAATAAAAAAAAGATGACGATACTAAGGCACAGCATTCGATACTGAGAAAGGCTGACAATGATTAATAGCTAATTCATCAGCATACAACGAAATCAAACTGGCATCTCCGGCAATTAGATGAAAGTGTCCGCTAACTGTTGCCATGCGCACGCGCATAGGGCTGATACGGTGAGTTGCGATACTATCCAAACCTTACAAATGTCGGAAGTATTATTACTTTGACTTGACAGCATCTGTGTCGTGGCGGTAGTGAACGAGACTGCCACACAGGAGGTGCGGGTTCAATCACCGCTCAGTGCAAATAATTTTTTCACTTTGTTCTGTCTGTCTTTATGTTAGTTCCGGTTATACCCCAAAAACATTACCCACTTGACTGACCCGATCTGACAGCCTTGCCTAAATCCCCGGAGGTTTAGGCAGGTGCGAATTAATATCCACATTTCACCAATAAATGTATTCGGTCCCACGTAATAAGAGGTGAGCCTATTGCCATATTCCGGGCACTATATTGCCTCGAGCCATGTATCTTAGACTGAGTCTGTATATATCTGTCTGATGTTAAACAGCCCCATCCCTTAGTCACCTTGTACGACACCGCATGGGAAGACATAGGGTTTTTTTTCCGTGCAGAAATCCCCTCGGATACCCCCCCTGCCGGAGCCGGAATGGGAGGTTATGTCGGACTCGAACCGACTAAAACTGCACGCCGACTGTGGGTCGTGGTGCTAGGCCGGAGGTGAGGTTGTCATCGACATATCCCTCGCACCCTGGCTGACCCAGGGCCATCCCTTACGGTCTGGCCCTCCTCGGGAGAGGGGACAACGGTGTCCCCGACTCGCCCCCGGAATGGGGAGGCGCGCTTTTCAGCGCGCCGTCGCCGTGGCCTGCTTCTGCTGGGGTGACAGGCGGCTCCACCCGTTACCCCCAGGCCCGGGGAAGAGATAGGGTGGTACAAATTCTACTCTTCTATTCTATTTAATAAAAAAAACGTTTTTAGCACGCAAGTTACAAAAATAGCTGTCCGCCATCTTGGACGTCCGCCATATTGGATTTAGGTCACGTAACTATTTTTTCGTATTCCTGACTGCAAACCCTTCAATTTGATACCCATATCATGGGGGTGGATTTCAAACAGCCAGTCCACCATCTGGGGGAGGCCGCCATATTGGCTTTGTAATGACGTTTCTTGGCTAGTCATGTATTGTCGTCAGAACTCAGAGCGTGTGTAAAAATTCACCATTAGTTTATAATAAAATTTAACTACTGGCAACCCTAGCACCGTTACATCGCGTGCGCAGTTCAATTAACACCAATTGCACGTTAGCCGCTGATGTATGAAGAATGAACTTTGAGCTCCAATAGCCAACGCTTCCCAGAACCAAGAGATTTGGCTCGTCTGCTTCTGTTTCTAAGAGATGATGTAGATCTTATACAATGTGATTTTCCGAAGGGGACCATCTCGAAAGAAATGGTCCTGGGTCTGCCGGGGTGCGAGAGATATGCTTTCGGCAATCTCACCTCCGGCAACCAAGGACACAAGAAGGCGTGCGTTTTAGTCGGTTCGAGTCTGACATAAGCCTCTGTGGTGTGGCGGTAGTGAACGCGACTGCTACGCAGGAGGCGCGGTTTCGATTCCCGCTCAGTGCAAATATTTGTATGCATGAATATGGCTATTTGCATTGGTCTGGGTGTTCCTATGTATTTACAAAGAAAGCCTTATCTAAGTATGTTTATCCGCATTCTAGATTCCATAACACAAGCTAGTTAAGCTATGCTTACCATGGGTCTAGATAGAGTTGTGTAGAATGTTGTGAAATATTTATTTATTTATAACCGCCTCCACCGGCTCCATGGGGATGGTATCCGTGGGGATTTTGCGCACGATAAAAAAAATACAATGTGATTTTATAATCGTTTCGGAAAAAAGGAATTTGGGCACAGATTCGATAGCAAAATCATCTGGAAGTATTAATTCGGTGAAAGAAACATTTTTTTTTTACAATCGCCATACATTTTTCCTTTCACCTGAACATTATTCCCATTATTAATCAAAAAAAAATTCTTTCCCCAAAGTAATACTTCCAGAAGATTTTGCTATCGAAACTGAGTGCAAATTCTTTTTATCCGAATCTACTATAAAATCCATAAGCTTAGTACCTATATATTAGGTTTATGATAAAATCACCCAGAATATTGCAGTGACTCTCATGACCGCCAATGAGCAGACAGTTGGCAATAGCCAACGGAAATCAGTGTGATAATCTTTGGTGCTACCGGCGAATATAGCGACAATATTTGGCATACCTATTTCAATAGTTGAGATGACATCGCTGATAAAATGCAGTATGGTCGCCTTCATTGCTGCAGTCACTGTTACGCAAGCAGGTCGGCATTTAAAGAAATGGGGAAGTTTGATTTTATTTCAAGAAGACACTTTTGTAAATAGAATAGAATACTCTTTATTGTACACCAAACATAGAAATTAGATAAATATGTTTTTGAAATAAAACTATCGCAATTTAGTTGGTATTCTTTACACCTAGCCTGGCGTTTCGGTCGCTTTTGAGCAGCCATACTTACATGCGGAACTGGAAGCATTGTACATTTTGTTGTATTCTGATTGATCCTTATTCTTGGGCATGCATGGGATGCTCAAGAAGAAAGGTCTTAGCACCATGGTGCCAGTGATAAAATGTTGCCAGGAGCCACGCGGCTAAGCAACAGCCACGTGGTTCCCGGCAGAGTAGACTTTGGGCCACCCCATCTCTTCCCATGCGATGTCGTACAAGGCGACTAAGGGATAGGGCTGTTTAACATCAGACAGATATATCTAGCCCAGACTCAGCCTCAGATATAGGCTCGAGTCAACAATAGTGCCCAGAATGCGACAATACACTCACCCCTATTACGTGGGACCTAATCTAAATTGGTGAAATGTGGAGTAACAGATATATACAGCCCAGACTCAGCCTCAGATGCACGGCTTGAGTCAACAATAGTGCCCGGAATACAGCAATAGACTCACCCCCTGTTACGTGGAACCGAATTCAATGATTGGTGAAAGGACAACCCCTAACTCTCATACAATCTTGGGCCTGCATGTACAGGGTTGAAAATTAGGCAATATTTAGACCATCTAAGGACATTTTGTTTGCCTAATTTTCACGACGATTCACAATGGCCAAGTTTGTTTAATCGAGCATTGTTCATAGGTTTTTAGGTTATGTTGTAATACATAATGCGGTCAAACAGCGTCTTATGTTGTGTTGTGTGTGATAGCTACACAAGTTATTCGCGTATCGCTTTTATTTGTAAGTAGGTTAGCAGGTTTTATTAGTATAGAAAAGGGCAGGTCATTAATATTTTTAGTCATTAATGTGGAATGGTCAACTATATATGCTAAATAATAAAACTGATATGTCAAAGCAAAGACATGCTTTAGCTACTTTATTGTTGCACGATATTAAACCTTATAGTTTTATGATATGCAACTGACATTTACTCTAAAGGTGGTAAAGCAATCCTTCCCTACCCTCACTTCAGACGGCAACATCTGAGTGACATCCTTTTGCTACGGTTACCACTTTGCACAAGGCTGTATACATACTTGTTTGCTGTAGTAATATAGAATTAATTATATAAGTAGGTAATAAAATAAAACAACATTATTTTAAAGATTACTATATTTTTAAAAAGTATTTTAATCTCTATCCCGGGTATCTTCCTATTTGGCTTTAGAAGTGCTTTCACTAGGACTTAGGTCTTTCCTCCCCTTTTTAAGCATCATCATAGTTTATTAAAATGTTGTCAAGAAACTGTGCAGGAGGTGTTATATTGTCTTGGAACCGTGCCCAACCGAGATACCATATTACACTCATTATGTGGGCACAGCACCCGACTGTTCTCTTACCTACAATACAATTACAGCAATGCTGTAATATAGCATTCCTACCGCTCAAAGAACTGTCAACTAATATATATACGTAATAAGTTCTACTACTTATATTCCTGGACTTTATTTTTCCTCTTAATAACCAAGTCGTTTGAGATATTGACAGTTCTTGTAGGAGGTCTCTATCCACCTCTCTGCACACTTCAATGACATACAGAATACACACTTGTCTGTGCCCCACTGGTGATTGTGCTGGTCTGTTCTCATCCAAACATGCACATTGAGCTTGAATCCAGCAAGATTCGCAAATGATTGCATTCACCTTAAACAGAGATCATGTTATAAGCACTGAATATTCCATTAGTCATATAGGCTAGTTCTTCATGAACGTTACACATATCAGACAAAATAAATTGTCATATACAAAAGTTGACATAATTTTCTACGGGATTAGGTAGACTCGTAGTAATTTCTATTCTATAGCAGCTATCACACAGCTTGTTAACGTTAATTATAATAACAATTTCAAAAATAGGTACTTACTATTTGTGGTGCGACCCATTCACGTATACAAGCTAGTATCACTGCATCGTTCAATAAATGTCTGCCTATAATATTGCACCGATCGGTAGCGATTCCACAATTCACACAGAGATTTATTGTGATAGCTTTCAGCCGATGTGGTAAAGTCTAGTCCAGTTTTAAAGCCAAGGTCAACAAGTGTAGCAAATAACGGTGTCCGGTAATCAAGCAAGGGTCAATTAGTTCGAAAATCATATACAATTCACAGAGTAAAAGCAGCAAAACACAATGATCTCAGCGAGCCGAAGGAAAAGCGAATGCGACATTTTCAATGACAGGAATGAAAATCAGTGAAAATGACATATGATGTTACAGATTATTATGAATTCTAAATGATCGATTATTTACATAGACTTTGAACACACTACGATTATTTACAATCGATATTTTGATTTCCATTATGAAGCAGACAGGTGTCTTTCTGATTAGTGAACTGAATAACGAACATAAAGATGCTACATAGATATTTTGAAATCATTTAATAAAGCCACGAATTATAATTTCATAGTTATTAGTTATCGATTCGATTTCATAATCGAATCGATAAAGCAAGTATAATCATAGCGCATTTACGAAGATCGGATTAAGTATTACATTCAACGTTCACGAAGCTTGTTGATTAATGAAAATCACATTTTTAAACTTTTGTCGCACTTGGCCATTGCTGATTGTAATGAAGTCTTAACAAAATTATAACACAAAATGGACGAATTTTTTGAGGTAGGTTTGATGTCTGTGCACTCGGGCCCAAAATGGGGTATCTCCTTTGGGGGTTAATTTCATCTATGCCTAACCATGTAACTATACGTCTCTTTATTCTTGACTTTTTCTCCCCGTTTTTAAACACTGAATTGTTGGAATGAAATTTGTATAGCATTTATCATGCTAACTTTTAAATTCGAAATAAATTGGGAAAAAGAAGAACTCAAGTGGGACTTGAACATCCTTTCCCTTACAGGGGGAATGCTCTTCGAACTGAGCTATTGAGTCACACCTAAATCGCTTCCAATTTCCCTTCTCTTTATATCCGTGTTTAAGGGCGACGGTGGAGCCATCTACCAACTTTCTTACGAACTGTTGGAACCAATAAGTTCTTCTTTTTTCCCAATGTATTGCGCACTGAATTTTTATTCGTAGCCAGTCATTAAGCCAATTTTCTGGCGGTAAGTTCCAATGGGCTATTTGACTAAGTCGTCGATTCTTTCCAATACTGCTTAATATGTTAGCTTGTTCTGAAAAAATATGCTTAGCAAAATAAAATATTGCGTATCTAAACCATAACTATGACTTTTCATTAGTTGAAATTGCTAAAAAAAGTGAAAATATAAACCATCAAATTCAATACAAATATATAACTTTTTAGATTCCTCATTAAATTTTAAATAACTTTTATTATGTACTATATACGTGTAAACTCAACGTAGACCGAGATAAATGCGATATTCTCTTGCACTCCATATATTTGCACTACGCGCTACCGAAGCGTGACGTCACAATTTCGTGCGATTTTCTATGGAGCGTTTTTGGGCGGCGCGATAAATTAAATTTTTCAAAATCAAATATTTGAAAACTATTTGTCGTACATTAATAGTATAACACTCACCGGGATATTTACCATGTTTATAATTGGTATTTGGTAACCGTGATCATGGCGCTTGAAACAGCGCCGAAATATCGGTTACCAAATACCAATTATAAACATGGTAAATATCCCGGTGAGTATTATACTATTAATGTTAATGACCATGTCAATCTCAAATCATATATTTGTCGTACAAATACTTTACTTTTACAGTTCATTATATTATAAGAAAGTGGTCATTTTTCGAAAGTAAAAAAAAAATTACTCAAATAGCCTATTAAGGACGAGTCTATTACTGAATTATACCTAGACACACTAGACTAAACATTCAGACTGCACAAAATCATTTCTAAATAGTGAAACAAAGCTCTTAACTTACGAACACTGCCAACAAGATTAGAAGTGCCCAGCACCGCCATGTTTACAAACGTCAAACTTACAAAATGGATTCCAGTTTTGGCGCGCACTCTAGGGATTTTAATGTCTCTGGTCTTGTGTATCTGTGAGCTATTTGTTGGTGATATGATTAATGGTCTAGGGATTTTTATTATCTATAGAAAATTGATGTGTCTGTATTGTTAAAATAACAAATTCTAAGTTAAAAATAACAACATTTCTGTTCAACCTGTAATCAAGATTGCATTCAATAAAATCTAAGTTTCAAAATGGTCTGATAAGTTTATTAACTATTGTAATAATAAAAAATAGATAGGTACATTACCTTAAAGATTCGGGCGCCTTGGAGAAGCACATGCCTAAGATAGTCAATCAAGTAGGTTGAAGACTTTTAATCTGCCGGAGGTAAGCTAAATGAAACCACCGCACTGAGGTTTAAGGTTTTATTCTCTAGCGCTCCAGTGTGCTTATCATAGTAAGAATTTTATGCTAGTAGATTAAAATTTAAGAACTACATGACATATTACTCTTGTCACCAATGCAATTTTTTAAGGTTTTTAAATTTAAATTTTAATTAAAAGTAAACGAAAGCTCACGGCATCCCTCGGCGAGTGTGTGAAGGTTCACCTCAACCAGCGAAGCTTAACATTCCGCTCCACAAGCCATTATTCCAAGATATTGCACATGCTCGTTCGTATGGTTGAAAAATCCTTCAAACCATCAGAGGCAAGTTCCAAGAAAGGCCAAAAGTTAAAGTTAAACAAAGAAATAGGAAAAAGAAAAGGCGGCTCCAATAGAGACCGCCATAATTAGTTGGTTAAATGCCAAACACACGATAAATCATGGTATTTTTGAAACAAATACAGAAATATGGATCAATTCCACATTACCATCATAGCGGGGACATTTTATGATGTCATCCGGACAAGAATAACTTTAATCCATTACAATGGATGACGATTCATAAATTTTTATTAAAAAATCGACATCTTTGTCGAACGTCAAGAGAGAAAGGTGACGTGCCGGCCAACGCAGTGTTGCCAGTCGCCTCCAATGTTCGGATATTAGCGAAATTTCGACTAAAAGCCGTTAAAGACCACCGATGTAACGAGATTCACAAACGCGACGTTACATTACATCCCTCCCCAAAAAAAGAAAAAGGTATTCCTTTTTATTTTCAAAGAAAACAATGAGATTCAAAGACCAAAATCCAAAAACCTCAAAAGAAAATAAAATGTCTTGCAACATTCTACAAAAAATAAAATGCAAAAGCATCATGCAAGCATATTGCAAAAACAATCCACAAAAAAGTAAAAGAATGTGAAAACATTCAAAAATAAAATTTAAGTTCGGAAACCAACTTCCAAATACAAAGGAAATCAAAGATATTTTCCAACTCAATGGAATAAACCAAAAGCAAAACAAATACTCCGAAAAGAGTGAAAAGTAATCTGAAAAATAAAGTATTCAGAGAAAATGAAACAAATCCCAATTCAATTCCAATTCCAGATATCGATTAGGCAACCAACGCCATCGAATCTAATCCTAGATCTTAACCAGCCTTCCAGCATCAATACAAAAGTGCGGTTGAGCTCCTACGCCACCGACTCTATACCAGCAATTCCTAAATAAATATCAAACGAAGAAGATATCGGTTAAGCACCAACGCTGCCGAATCTGAAACAAAATTGGCAAAAACAAAGAAGTTTTCCCATTATCGGTTAGGTGTAAAACCGCCGACTTCAATTCAAATCCAAACTCCAAAATCCAAACGTCAAAACAAAATCACAACAAAAGTGTGAGGTTAATATATTTATAAGCATTGTGATCGGCATAACACCACCAACTTTCCGAGCACAAGCAAAATATAAAGAAATTATGACAATTGTGACCAGTACAACACCACTGACTTTCTGAGCACAACCGCATAAAAAAATATGACATTTGCGACCGGCTCAACACCACCGACATTCCGTGCGCAAAGCATAAAAAATGTTACTATGTGTATAGAAACACAATAGTACAAAAAGAAAAACGACAATTGCGACCGGTACATCACCACTGGCTTTCCGTGCGCAATGCGTAAAAAGGCGTGACTATGTGTATGAAACACAATAGCACAAAAATGTAAAGTCCAGAAAATCCCAGGTTTCCCAAAAAATGGTATAACAAGGTATAAGGTAAGTGCATATAGAATGCGTCCAATCCGAGAATCCTAATATTAAGACAATAACTCAGAACTGTACAAAAACTAAGTTCAAGAGACTTAAATTTCCATTCCAAAAGTGAGTGGAAATAAGTCAAGTGAATTTAACACAGAAAATGAATATTAGATTTCACTCCTAAACTAGAGCAGAAACTAAATTCCCAAATTTGTACAAAATATACAATTTTACAAAAATGTAAACAAATATATATACAGGACAATAATCCTATTATACAAAAACAAATAAAAATATAAGATCTTTTGACGTGGAACAATTTGTTAATATGGAGAAGTGAGTATAAGAAACAAGACCTAAAATGACCTAAGTAATTTTTAATGTATCTAAAATTGAAATTAATAAATTGATGTGAAGTTCCTAGCATACATCTCCTTTCAAGACCTCTAAAACTTTCAAACATCACCTTTTAATGAGGTCATACTTCAAACAAAGTACCAAATACAAAGATAGATATTGGCAAACCAGTAAACAATTTAATATTTAATAATGTCTTTAATGTGATAACGACCTGTATAGTTTTTGTTAAGGTCTTTCAAGACATAAACATTAGAGGAAACTTTATCTAATATTTCACATTTAATAAACTTAGGTGCTAACTTAGCCGAAAAGAATGCAGGAGCATTAGACTGCACAAAACTTCTCCTCCATACTATATCTCCCACTTCAAAAGAAATGACCTTTCTCCCTATATTATAATAACGCGCATTACGCTTATAAGCTTTAAGCAATGAAGCTTGAACTTTAACAAAAATTTCACTAAGAGATTTTAGTGAAAAAGCAAAAGAAGACCTTTCAACAACATCAAGTTGATCAAGGTTATCAAAAGAATTACTAAAACGGTGCAATGAAGCATCAAAAATAAGTTCTCTACCGAACATGAGAAAATTAGGAGTGAAATCTGTGGCTAGATTCACACTATTATTCAAAGCTAATTGAACATGAGGCAAATATTTTGACCAAGTTCTATGATCATCTTTAACAAAACAAGAAATACATGTTTCGACCGTTTTGTTATATCTCTCTACAGGGTTATTTTGAGGGGTATATAAAGTATTATAAAATATTTTATTAACATTATAACTTTTCAGAAAATCAACGAACTGCTTCGCTGTGAACTGGCTTCCATTATCACAAACTAAAATTTTAGGCGTTCCAAACCTAAGAAATATCTCTTTTTCAAGAATCTTACAAATTACTTTAGTAGTAGCACTAATCATAGGAAATATCCAACAATATTTTGTAAAAACATCTACAATTGAAAGTATATACTTGTGTCCAGAATAAGCTTTTGGAAGAATTCCAATAATATTTTCCTTTAATAAAACTTCTACTTCATCATAAAGTTCTTTTTGTTCAGCAGGACTAAGTGGCCAATAACGTTGTTTAAAAGGTTCACCAGTAACATTAATTTTATGTTTAACTAAATGAGTGAGACCCAAGCCTCTCTTTTCATAAGAAATATCTTCAAAAAGTGAAATAATTTTATTAAGTTCCTGTTTCTCAGACGGAGAAAGTTCAGAAACAGAAGTAACCGCATTAACACAAGTTGTGGATTCATTTTCAAAAGTAATTTTATTTACTTAATAAGTCTTTAGCAAGGTTAAATTTCAACCAAAAGTCGAATCCCAAAATAATGGAAGGTTTAAAAGAAGGTATTATCAAAAAATCTACATTTTTAGTTATATTATCACAAGTGATAGGTAAAACCATAGTTCCAATAACCTTGTGTGGAGAACCATCAGCAGTAACAGCATTACCTTGGTGAGGTTTAAGTTTAAATCCTAATTGTAAAAATGTTTGATGAATATTAGAACCGAGTACACAACTACAAGCTCCGCTATCTAACAAACCAGAATAAAGTTTATTATTAATATTAAATTTTAAATAGGGTCTAGTGTCTTTATTTTTAACAAACAAAACAGGGGCAGCCCTGATATTACTAAAGAAAACTTTCAAATAATCTAACCAGTCACTAAATTCTTTTTTACAAGTGGCATCATCCGGTGCATTGCTAAATTTTTTCAACATCGAGTCACCTGAGGTTTTATCAAAAACTAGGGCTCGATGGGGCCTGATACGTTTTTTGACTGTTCAGTATTACAAACTTCGCAAGTCTTCGTAGTGACACCAGCTTTGTGACACTTAAAACAAATTATGCCAGGAAACTTAGGGCAATTTTTATAAAAATGTCCAGAGGACTTACATTTTAAACATATTAATTCATCTGCTTTAACAGCATTAACGTGAGCAGAAGGTTTTTCTTTTTTAATACTTCTATTCTCACTTAAGTTCTTTCTAGACACAAAATTTTCTAATTCTCTGCTGAGGTTAATGAACTCTTCAATAGTAGAAATAGTTTTACCAAACACAAAAGGTGTGTAAATATTTAACATATTATGTTTAATAATAGTTATTAGGGTAGCATCAGAAATAGGCATAGACAAACGGCTTGACATATCCATTATATCTGTAATAAAGTCTGGTAAGGACTCAGTTATCTTTTGTTTACGAGTGCGGAGTTCATGTTCTAAATGATAGTCAAATTCAATCCTATCAAAACGTTTCAACAACGCAGCCTTCAATTCCTGCCAAGAAGCAATACGAATACGCACACTACGAAACCATTTAAGCGCAGTGCCTGACAAAAGATCAGCAAATGAACTAACTAAAAAATGTTCATTAAAATTTTTAAACAAGAAATATTCTTCCACTTCAGTAATAAATTCCCTAACACACGATTTACCATCATACAAAAGCTTACAACGTTTCAAATCGGGTAACTTTGTAACAGAAGGCAAGTTTTTCTTCAAGTCTTCATTCAATAGAACATTCATCATATTAAACGAAGAAGCAGCTCTCGGACTATAATCACCAGCTCCCCGACTATGTGAAAACGGATCAACAACTTCAGTCAGATCAGCCATGACATGAGGCATCTCGTGAGTAGATGTACCAACCGGGACAGTATTATCAACAATTGCAAACAATGGTGGAGCCTGCGTCTCCTTGTCCATGTTTGAAAACAATGTGAAATCTAAAAATAGTTGTATAAAATGCACTAAGAACTTCCAATGAATGCAATGAATGCAGCTATAAAAGTTAGAAAAGTAAATAAGTTATGGATGCAACTTAATTGTTATTGTTGAAAAATGCTAACCTCAAAAGTAGGTCAAACAAAAGAAATGAATGTTATTGTTAAGTTATTTAGGTCAAATGCCTTTAAGTAATGATAAAAAAGTGCATCAGTGATTCACAAAATAAAGTATTTCTGTTTACTTGAGGTAAACATCAAAGATTCAAATATTACTATACTTTCACATATTAGTTTGAAGTTTATAAACTTTTCATTATATATTACTATGTAGATAATGTAACTTGTTATAAATTAAGGTTATACAAGATAAAACAATGTAACAATAACTGTGAATGTTATACAAATTGAAATATTCACCTGTAATTAAGAGATATAAACAAAAGCGTACCAACCTGTAGTAAGATTAGTTTTGTAAAGTAAACAAACAATAATATTTACTGAAACACAGAGTTATGCAGTAATATACATGAAAGAAACATTGTTCTAAACATGTTAAATTAAATTAATAATGCAAAGGTGACAAGGATATATTATATATATTTGCACACTGTCAAGTCCCTGCTCGCGAGCGACAATTGTAATAATAAAAAATAGATAGGTACATTACCTTAAAGATTCGGGCGCCTTGGAGAAGCACATGCCTAAGATAGTCAATCAAGTAGGTTGAAGACTTTTAATCTGCCGGAGGTAAGCTAAATGAAACCACCGCACTGAGGTTTAAGGTTTTATTCTCTAGCGCTCCAGTGTGCTTATCATAGTAAGAATTTTATGCTAGTAGATTAAAATTTAAGAACTACATGACATATTACTCTTGTCACCAATGCAATTTTTTAAGGTTTTTAAATTTAAATTTTAATTAAAAGTAAACGAAAGCTCACGGCATCCCTCGGCGAGTGTGTGAAGGTTCACCTCAACCAGCGAAGCTTAACATTCCGCTCCACAAGCCATTATTCCAAGATATTGCACATGCTCGTTCGTATGGTTGAAAAATCCTTCAAACCATCAGAGGCAAGTTCCAAGAAAGGCCAAAAGTTAAAGTTAAACAAAGAAATAGGAAAAAGAAAAGGCGGCTCCAATAGAGACCGCCATAATTAGTTGGTTAAATGCCAAACACACGATAAATCATGGTATTTTTGAAACAAATACAGAAATATGGATCAATTCCACATTACCATCATAGCGGGGACATTTTATGATGTCATCCGGACAAGAATAACTTTAATCCATTACAATGGATGACGATTCATAAATTTTTATTAAAAAATCGACATCTTTGTCGAACGTCAAGAGAGAAAGGTGACGTGCCGGCCAACGCAGTGTTGCCAGTCGCCTCCAATGTTCGGATATTAGCGAAATTTCGACTAAAAGCCGTTAAAGACCACCGATGTAACGAGATTCACAAACGCGACGTTACACTATATAGAAACAGAATAGATATTTATCATATTGAATTGCTTTATAAAAAAATAAAAAAACCCGACTGCCACTGCAAATATCAAAATAAGTTTGATAGCAGACGGTACTTACCCATTTGCCAATCATAAACTGAATCAAAATTAATGGGTACCGTCTGCTATCAAACTTATTTCGATTTTTTTAGTGGCAGTCGGGTTTTTTTATTTTTTAATATTTTGTTTTATTTTATACTTTTTAGTTATAATATGACATGTATATCTTTTTGCAATCTCCTTCTAATTTCCTTTATTTTGATACCCTACTCGATAAGTTTGAGTCAAAAATATTTTTGACAACATACGTTTTGGCGCCGAAAATCCACCATCTATTTTAATTTTCAAAAAATTTAATGGTGGATAATCACGACGAATCAAATAAATGGACATACATACATAGGTAGATACATACATCGCATCGTCTCGAAAAACATTACCCTCCTTCCTTCGGCGGTCGGGTTAAAACAGTCCCTACAGTCCCGGGTCCTGTAAGGTGGGTGTGGAAAAGCATCTGATGAGGCCGTCAAGCTGAGTGCTACCATTATTAACAAGGTACATGTTTATAATGGTGACCCTCTATCTGTGACTTTGCCTTTAGCTTAACATCAGGCGAGGTGAAATTAATGTGACCTTTATAAAAAAATACTGGTAACAGAAAATACATGTACATATTCCGAAATTCCGATTAACACCTCTCCGTTAGCTAAATTGTTTGTGTGGGTAGGTGTTCTTCAGTAGTGGGTAGTGGGTTCACATCAGTATGGAGTGTAATGACCAGAATTCGAACTTGGAACCTATCACTGTGCTACTGACTACCGTTCCTAAAATAACCACAACTATTTTTAAAGTAGATGATCCCAATCTGTCAACTTTCAACGAAACAAAAAACTTCTTGAACACGAGAGATGAGCAAAAAAATTTTGCATTATACATTGACGTTCTCACGTGCTACTTTCATTTAAAATGTAATTGAGAGTGATCAATGTAAAGCAAAATCGAAATGTGGTTGTAATGCGCTAATTTCAGGTAGGAACTGAATCAAAGATCGCTTGGACGATAGCGGAAAAAGTTGCATAAAAACTTGGGAGCTTTGAACTTTTTGATGGCCACTAAAATGGCGCCTTCTTTAAGATTGCCGTTGTTGTTGGAGTTTAGACCTTTACGTACATAACATATTCAAGCCTGTGATGATGCGGATGCGAGTTCACTTCCCTCAGTACAAATATTTGTTTGCCTAAAAGTGTCTACTTACATTGGTCTGGGTATTTCCATGCCTCGGAGAGCATGTCACATGACTGTTTTTATACCAACATCCTAGCAGTCATTACGGGTAGATCCCTAAATAGGCCAACAACTGGTCTTGCACTACTTCGATATCGCCAATGGATTGCGGAGTTAGCTGGCAGTCACTTGACGAAAAATATTGCAGTGACTATCATGGCTGCCAATGAGCACACAGTTGGCAATAACCAACGGATATCAGTGTGATAATCTTTGGTACTACCGGCAAACATAGCGACAATATTTGGTATATTTATTGAAAAGAACTAGTCTGGGTGAGTTCGCTTTATCAAGAGAATTATAAATTATAAAAGTCAATAAGGCTGCTGGTTCAAATGGTGCCAGATAGAACTATATTGACAAAACAAAACAAAACCACAAATTCAAAAATATAAAAAAAGGAGGTGCATCGCGTACACCTATCTTATTTCATTATTCGAGATAACATCGCTGATAAAATGCAAAGCCTTCATTGCTGCAGTTACTTGACGAAAAATATCAAACTTATGCCGCGACGTATTTAGCCTGAAAAAAGTCAACCCCAGACTGAAGTGAAAGTGTCGCATGCGACTTGGACTAACGTTGGAAGATGAAGAAGAATGGTATATCTTATACACTTGTACCTATCTCTAGCCTGCTGCTTTGACTGGCTATCATAATAATTTCGTGCCTATAAACTAAGGGATATCTCAGATATTGACAGTGATAATTGCCTACTATCAGATAGACTGGGTGTCATAAAAGGCGACAACCGCCGTTCCCAATACCATACTGACAGTTAAAGATAGATCACATCTACAGATAAAGTGCTCGACTGTTTAAATTCAAAACATAGTAACTCCTATTTCACACCAATTTCGGCAAATAAAATTATACCGCGATGCGCTTTCCGCAAAAAAGTCAGTTACCATGTTTTGAATCTAAACAGCCGATACGTCAAATTTGACAGTTGCTATCTATCTTTAACTGTAAGTATGTTATTGGGAACGGCCGTAAGGGATAGGGCTGTTCTCCATCTGACAGTAAACATACAGCCCAAGACAAAGGGCCCCCTAAACAGCAATAGGCTCGCCCCCAATTTGGTACCTCCTGGGACCGAAAATCATAATTCAAAATTCAAAAAAACGAAAACGGCGAAATGTGGGTGCTAATACACCTCTGTCTACCCCTACAGGGATTAACAGACGTGATTATATGTGTTTTTACATGCAGATAGACCTCTACTACATTAGTATAGAAAAAAATTTAAAATATTAAACTCAGCAGCATTTTATCGCCCTCACGACACTGCGACCACACTTTTTGCTCGCGACTGTGAATCACTCGATAAATAAAAAAGTAATTGTTTTGCTGCGGTGTCTATGGTCGACATAGACAATAATAGGTGATCATTGCCCGCCATTTCCTGTGCTTCAATAGATGGTCTTTTTTTTTAATTGTCAAACGTTTTAAATATATAATTGTGATTAAAGGATTCCAATTTGTAATCTCTTTTATTATCTGTTTTAATGTGTTAGAATGAGTTCATTTACATGTGTTTTTTATACCTAAGTACCTACAAGGACATTAGGAGTTACAAAAATGTTAACGGGAATCAACGCAATATTGAATAGATACATAGAATTATTTAAGGCTAGCTTTTGCCCACGGTTTCGCCCGTGTGATCACTGCTCCGTTCCTTTGAGTAGAAGTAGCCTTTACCCTCGCAGGGTTAGGCAGAGGTGAATTAAATAATTGTAGTCAGTCCCATGTAATAGGGGTGCCATAATATTCCGGGCATTATTGTTGACTCGACTCACTTTTTTTTATTGTGCGATAAATTCCCACGGATACCACCCCCACGGAGCCGGTGGAGGTGGTTATGTCGGACTCGAACCGACTAAAACGCACGCCGTCTTGGGTCCTTGGTTGCCGGAGGTGTGATTGCCAAAAGCATATCTCTCGCACCCCGGCAGACCCAGGACCATCTCTTTCGAGATGGCCCCCTTCGGGTTGTGGGGACTAGACCACAAGCCTATTTAGCGCTGAGTCTTTATTTACTTTCCAAAAACGTTTTCGTACGATTTTAAATCACAAATTTAAAAAAAAATATCCTATGAATAAGGTAGTACTCGTACCTTCACTTAAGCAGTAGCATTTTCATATTTAACTTAAAGTAATTACTGTAGCCACACTCCACTTGATGAGTGTTGCCCGCGGCCAAAATATAAGTGGGTAACGGTAGAATCGACGCAATGTTAGCTATAGAAAAATAATTTACATTGTGTGGACTACACTTTCTTTTACTTAATTATTTATAGTGTGGGCTGTAATGGCTACTTCGGTTCTGCCTTCTTTTATTATTGTATTATCACTAGCTTTTGCCCGCGGCTCCGCCCGCGTGGATGTCGGTTCTCGCGACTAAACATAACCTATGTGTTAATCCAATACCAAATTTCATTAAAATTCTTTCAGTCGTTTTTACGTGAAAGAGGAACAAACATCCATCCATACTTACAAACTTTCGCGTTTATAATATTACTAGCTTTTGCCCGCGGCTCCACCCGCGTGGATGTCGGTTATCGCGACCAAACATAGCCTATGTCCTTCCTCATAGTTTAATCTACCCGTATACCAAATTTCATCAAAATCGGTTCAGTGGTTTTGGCGTGAAAGCGTAACATACAGACAGACAGACAGAATTACTTACGCATTTATAATATTAGTATGGATTAGTATGGATGTAGTAGGATTATTATAGGCTCTGTGGCGTGGCAGCAGTTCCCGAGGAGGGCCAGACCGTAAGGGGTGACCCTGGGTCAGCCAGGGTGCGAGGGATATGTCGAAGACAACCTCACCTCCGGCCTAGCACCACGACCCTCAGCCGGCGTGCAGTTTTAGTCGGTTCGAGTCCGACATAACCTCCCCTTTCGGCTCCGGCGGGGAAGGTATCCGACGGGATTTCCGCACGAAAAAAAAATTAACTAACATTTGTGTGTATAGTACAAATAATATTTTCACTAAGCGGGAATAGAACCTGCTGCTCCTGCATAGCCGTCGAATGTACTACTACCACCACTACACAAAGGTTATTACGATCAGTTACTATTTTGTAGTAAGTAAACCTTTTAACAATTCCCGCCATACGTTTATAAATCAACTTTTATTAATCACGCCTTAGAATCGATTGTCGGCATCGATACATCATCGATTCATTTTATTTCGAACTTCGAACACTGGACTTGTTCGTTTTTTGAGTGATAGCTTTCTTAGCGGCCAGTCGCGTTCAAAAATCATTAGTAGGAATGTAATGTTATCTGTGGATACTTTTTTTTAACAATAGAACTCTTGGGAAAGGTTTTGAATTTTTCTAATGGACAAATAGTTTTGATACTTATTTAATATTATTACAATGTATTTGAATGAATTTTTTATAGCATTTATTATGCTAACTTTAAAGTTCGAAAAACATCGGAAAAAATGAAATGCTCAAGTGAGACTTGAACTCACGACCTTTCCCTTACAGGGGCAATGCTCTTCCAACTGAGCTATTGATACAGAGAGAAGGAAAATTTGAAGTGATTCAGGTGTGGCTCAATAGCTCAGTTGCAAGAGCATTCCCCCTGTAAGGGAAAGGTCCGTGAGTTCAAGTCTCACTTGAGCATTTCATTTTTTCCGATGTTTTTCGAATTACAATGTAGGTATATTAAATATTATTAGTCCCTACTCACTCACTGGCTGATCAATTCATCAATTCATTAGTACCTAACCTAAACCTAAAATTAGACATTGATTTAAGCTCCAACTTATGAATTTTAGTAATTACGCCCTTTTTTCGTTTGGGAAATCTCCATGGACACCCCTCCTCGCCACTGGCAGGCAGCGGTTACGTCGCACTCGAACCGACTAAAACCGCACACCGTTTCAGAAACCGAGGTTAAAATTGGCCCATGAGACATTTCCCTCGTACCCTGGCTGACCTAAGACCATCTGAAGACCTTAGAGAGGTCACATACTCTTAGTTTAAATAACTCTCCCTTTAGCAATGCTACAGTCGCGTAAAAAGCAGCATATTTAGCTGCATTTGTAAATTCCTACAAAAGGTCAAACGTCCACCGCTTCCATTCTTAGAACAACAACAATAGTTTACAATTTTAGATGTTCTGCTCACTATATTAAAACTACACCGTGAAGTTATAGTTGCGACGAGAACAATGGTTACCAGTATTTAGTACCACATCAAAACCGGTCCAGTGATTTTAGAGGAATTCTCAGACAGGAACATTACGCGCTAAAAACCATGACTATCACAGGTATATCCTAGCCTAGACATGGACAAGCTATTTAAAAAAAATGTGTCGTGGTTCTTGGGTGAGGCGGGAATTTCGAATTTAGAACGGGAGAAGGGTACTTTATAAATGGAATAGATGCCTTGCACAGCGTATTGTTATTTTTTTTAATAGCTGTAATCCGCCATTCCACCTGCATAGAATTCTATTACAGTTTCCGCAATCAACTAGGACATATTTCAGGGATAAGAAGGAACCTATGTACACTGACGGACTCATAAACTGCATCAAAGTTCAGGTTTACTCTAAAAGGATTTTTTATAATAAGTATGCAAACTTTTTAGATTAAATTATATAAATATGGAAAGACTGGCTCTTAATCTTAAAAAAAAAAAAAATTTAAAAATAGAACTGCAGTAAAACAAATGAATATAGCCGGGAAAAGAAAATTTACTTGTAGTATCAGATTTGCGTGTTATTTATAGCAAAGTTTTAAATTGATTCTCATTGATTTTTTTTGTTTTGTCAATTGTTGTTTGTTTGTTGGGTTAGTTTTTTAACACATCGAGAGTTTTTGAACCATAATATGGATACTTCGTCCGAACAAGCGGCACAAATTGTAGCATTGGTGCGGGAGGGCTTGGATCAACGAACGATTGGTAGAAATTTAAATTTAAACCAGTCTACGGTTTCTAGAATATACAGAAGGTTTGTAGAGACAGGTTCTTACAGGAGGAGACGTGGTACAGGCAGAACTCGAGCAACCACAGGTCGTGATGACCGATTTATTGTTATAACTTCCCTGCGAAATCGTTTCCTCACGTCAGTTAACATCAAAACCGAGCTTAATGAAGTACGTGGAGTAAACGTGTGTGCACGAACAATAAGAAGAAGGTTAAAGGAAGCGGATATCACCCCTTTTAGACCAGCAAATGGTCCAAAGTTGTCTACAGCTCACAGACAAGCTCGCTTAAGATTTGCGCGTCATCACCTGAATTGGACAGAAGAGCAGTGGGCCTCTGTATTGTTCACGGACGAGTGTAGGACATGTTTATATGGTGCAGATGGTCGCAGAAGAGTCTATCGTCGACGTGGGGAGCGATATGCTCAAAGTTGCATTGCGGAGCGTGTTCGTTTTGGAGGCGGTTCATGTATGGTCTGGGGTGGCATATCGATGAACGGGCGAACAGAACTTGTGTTCAAAACGGTAATAGAGGGGGTTTGACAGCACATCGCTACATAACAGAGATATTAGAAGATCACGTGGTGCCTTACATGGGATTCATAGGCGAAAATTTTACTTTAATGCAGGATAATGCCCGGCCGCATGCAGCTGCACAAGTTCAACATTATTGCGAAGAGGTTGGGATACGTACAATGAATTGGCCAGCACGCAGCCCGGATCTTAATCCCATCGAGCATGTTTGGGACAATTTAAAAAGAGCTGTATATGCGAGAAACCCTTCGCCCACGACAGTGGCAGCACTAAGAACAGCACTTTCAGAAGAATGGGACAATATTCCGCAAGATCTTTTAAAAACCCTTATAAAATCTATGCGGAACCGATTAGAATCCGTAATAAGGGCACGTGGGGGTAATACACCTTATTAAAACACAAATAAACCCTTGCATAAATGTTTGTGTCTATTGTTAAAACCAATTTTTTAATTAAACCATTTTTTCTTAAATTTCTGTTTTTTCTTGAAAAAAAGTCTTAAGGTCCTTTCCAGTACATAAACTTAAACTTAAAGATATGACCCTACGCTGTTTTAAAGTTCACGAACCAATCTAGAGGTTTCAATTTAAATCTGTATAGAAAGTATGCATACTTGGTTAAAATATTTATTTCAAAGTCGTCTATTACTTTGATGCAGTTTATGAGTCCGTCAGTGTATTTATAATCCACTAGTTGTTACCCACGGCTCCGCTCGCGTGGATATCGGTTATCACGACCAAGCATAACATATAAATAATAACAATAATAAAGCCCGTTTATTTCCAACCATAAAGTACAGTTTTTTAACTAATGAATATAACTATATCTAAGTACATGCAAATAAAAAGTAAAACATAGTATTTTAAAGAATTTGATTCGTCGATTGGAACCCCGGATTGGGTATAGGCCTCCTCCAGCATTTGCCATTCGGCTCTGTTATAGCTTCCCATTGCTTGCCTGCTGTAGCTATGATGTCATCCACCCAGCGTTTTCTGGGTCTGCCCGGTCGTCTTTTACCATGTGGTCCAGTCCATCTAGTCGCTTCGACTGTCCATCTTTTGTCAGTGTATCTCGCAAGGTGTCCTGCCCATGCCCATTTAAGTTTTAGAGCATGGTGGAGCGCATCCGATAATTTTGTTCTTCGTCTGATTAGCTCGCTTCTGACTTTATGTATTTTCCTTAGCTTAAGTATGCTCCTTTCCATTGCTTTCTGACAGACTGCTAGTTTAGATTTTGTCTTTGATGTATAGGTCCACGTCTGGCATCCGTAGGTAAGAGTAGGAAGAATACACGAGTCCATAACTAATTTCTTCGAGTATAGAGAGAAGTTACCCTTCAGGATTTCTTTCAAAGACCAATATCTTTTCCAGCTCAGTGCTATTCGTCGATCGACTTCCTCATCAGTATTTGTGTCTGCAAAGGATACCTGCTTCCCAAGGTAGTAGTAGTTATTAACGTATTCCAAGGGTTTTCCATTTAGATAGATTGTATTAGCTTTACTGTTTGTCATTAATTTTGTCTTACTCTCGTTCATTTTTAAACCTATCTGCTCGCTCTCCATACTCAATTCAACTGTCATTTCTTCTAGAGCTCTACTGGATTCTGCAAAAAGAACTATGTCGTCCGCAAACCTTAAATGGCTCAGATATCTTCCAGCTACCACGATTCCCTTCCTTTGCCAATTTA
The DNA here is from genome assembly GCA_914829495.1 of Eilema sororculum. Lineage (NCBI taxonomy): Eukaryota > Metazoa > Arthropoda > Insecta > Lepidoptera > Erebidae > Eilema > Eilema sororculum. Next base: position 13,411,745 of record OU618551.1, read on the forward strand.
GCCTTTGGAATATAGTTTGGAGTACTGCTATGAATAGCTTAGGTGACAATGAATCTCCTTGTCTTACTCCCTTTTCAATTGCTATCTCTGAGCCTCGTCTTTCCAATTTAACTCTGCTAGTGCCTCCCTTATAGATGTTCTTAATTACTTCTATGTACCTTTCGTGAACTTGGCAGTCTTTTAGAGATCTCCATATAGACTCGTGAGATATGCTATCGAATGCTTTAGCGTAGTCTACGAATGCTACATACAGAGGTCTTCTGTATTCCTGGTATTTTTCAAAGATTCGCATAACATATATCCTTTCTCAAAGTTCAATCTACCCCTATACCGAATTTCATCAGAATCGGTTCAGTGGTTTAGGCTACGGATTCTATCTCGATTTATATGGTACTAGCTTTTGCCCGCGGCTCCGCCCGCGTGGATGTCAGTTATCGCGACCAAACATAGCCTATCTCCTTTCTCAAGGTCTAATCTACCCCTATACCAAATTTCATCAAAATCGGTTCAGTGGTTTAGGCGTGAAAGCGTAACATACAGATAGACAGACCAGACAGAGTTACTTTCGCATTTATAATATTAGCACAGTCTAACGATTCATACTACATACAGTCTGTCAACGAAGCCGTCTAGACAGAGCAATCGTGCGGGGGCAGGGGAGTGGTGGGGGACGGGGTATTACTCGGTACGCCCATACATTTTATGGTACGGGAGCTAGCAACGTTTTCGAGAAAGAATTTCAGGTCAGCTGATTTTGTGATATGCCGTCCTTCTTGCTCTTTCGGTTAGAGTCTGGGCTATGTGGCTGGCGGGAGCGGTTGCGTTCATTACTGCGCACCCTACCTGTCCAGGTGATAATCCTGGATTTTCAAAACATGTTAAGAGGCGTAATTTTTAATTTTTTGTTTTTATATAAGTCTACCTGACATACTTTTTTTATTGCCAGACATTTTTGATAATGCTAATTATGTACCATACGCGAATTTTTTTATTTTTTTTATAAAAATTTAAAAGTATATTATAATGTCTGTAATTTTAATATTATGTTATTTAAAGATAAGAAAAACTTAAAATTAATTTGCCAGACATTAATTCGATTGTTAAACCTTGAATTAAAATAAAAAATGATAAGTATTGCAGTATGATGCTAGTAGTAGTAGTTCGAAAGAGACAGTTGCAGAATAAGCTGAGAATAAGACAGAGAACCATTACAAAAGTAAATTACTTGTCATTTTATATAATTATAATAATAATAATAACCCCGCAGGAGCAGCTTGTGGCGAGCTGTTGGTGAGTGGCGATACAACGTACCCTAATTCTCCCTAGGGTTGGAATTTATTCCGCCCCGTCTCTTGTGCTTGCCTTTATTGGCCTGCCAAGAGTGGAGTCGCAAGAGTGGAACCTATGCTCCAGGTTGGAAGTGTAAAATGTCATAAAGCCGGGGGCCTGCTGACCGACTTCTGTATCGCGATCTTGCACCCCGCAGACTCACCTCTCGACAACCTTAGCCACTCAACGGGTGTTGCTCCAAGGCCGTACTATGCGTGGCTATTTTAATGGGGCCCATGCAATGAGTTGGCGAGTCACCACCTCGCACCTTAACAATTTTGAGACTTATTGTCATGGCAGGCGTCCCTTAGTCTCCCCTCATAGCCCATTCACCAATCCATCCAATACTCAACCCCATAGCCCATAATCTAGTTTCCATTATTCCAATAGTCTCTGCACCTAGCGGGGACCATCCCCGGGTGTATCATATTGTGCGCTCGGGGGTGGTAGCCGCCATGTGTGATTATTCCTAGCATATTAAACTCTCTTATAAGGGCCTCTACGTCTTGGCACCGGCCCGACGCACGCCTTCCAAAGGCCCGGGGCTCTATAGTCCCGAGAGTCACGGAACAGAGAAACAAAATAATAATAATAATAGGCTGCTATCAAGTCAGGGTTGTTGCCAATTTTTATGACCACTGGTGTTCCCACCTGCTATACCTGCTATACGCTATAACCCCAGTAACTATAGACCGATCACGTTTTTACCATCGGTCTATAAACTTCTTACATATATTCTGAGAGATAAAATAACAAAGCTCATCTCTACAAACACTGTTATGAGTGCCTCTCAGAATTGATGTAGGAGTGGGGCCCGTGGTACTAAGGAGCTCCTCCTCTTGATATGGCCATTAGTCAACAAGTTCGCCGTAGCCGTAAGAATCTATCGACATGCTGGATAGACTATAAGAAAGCGTTCGACTCTGTGCCCCATACATGGCTCCTCAGGGAGCTAGAGTTGTATAAAGTACATACAACTCTGTGCATCTTCTTGGCGTCATGTATGAAGCAATGGAGAACAGTTCTTAGCTATCCAGGATGTCGAGGGGTGTGCAGTAACGGCGAACCAATAAATATTGAGCGCGGCATTTTCCAAGGTGACAGTTTGTATCCTCTCAGTACCTTACTGAGGAATTCAGGGCTAGGCTACAGGTTACGAGGAGGAGGTCAGTCTTATTCTCAGCTTATTCTGCAACTGTCTCTTTCGAACTACTAGCATCATACTGCAATACTTTTCATGCCTTTTTTATTTTAATTCAAGGTTTACAGTCGAATTAATGTCTGGCAAATTAATTTTAAGCTTTTCTTATCTTAAATAACATAATGTTAAAATTACAGACATAATAAAATACTTTTAAATTAAAAAAAAAAAATCGCGTATGGCACATAATTAGCAATGTCAAAAATGTCTGGCAATAAAAAAAGTATGTCAGGTAGTCCTATTTAAAAACAAAAAATTAAAAATTACGCCTCTTAAAATGTTTTTAAAATCCAGGATTATTACCTGGACAGGTAGGATGCGCAGCAATGAAAGCAACCACTACCGCCAGCCAGATAGCCCAGACTCTAACCGAAAGGGCAAGAAGGATGGCATATCACAAAATCAGCTGACCTAAAATTCTCACTTTCAAAACGTTGCTAGCTCCTATACTATTACTCGGTACTGGGCTGTCTCATTTGTAATCACACTAATCACGTGTTTAATTTTTTTTTACATGACATCGACACATAACATGACATTTTTTTTGTTAAAATAGCTTTTTTTCGTTTTCTATATTTAGCGATCCAAGATGGCGGACACGAAATTTTCACAAAATCGATATGGGTATCGTTTGCGGGATTTTAGGGGTCGCTGATTACGAATTTACCATCCATTTAACCATCCAAGATGGTGGACTCGAAATTTTCACAATTTCTATTAGCGTGAGTTGATGTGCCTTGACAGAAAAAAGAGATAAGTAGTTATATAACTATAAAATATTTCAGAAATAATAGATTATTATAAATAAAAACTGAAATGACAACCCTGACAAAACTGCAAAAGGTGGCATTTCCGCAAACATCAAACGCGATGAACTACTGTAAGATCTCTCGTTATACTGTGATATGTAAATAATAGCAAATTAATCGCGACGGTTAAGCAAGTTAAAAGTCCTTTTATTTCCCAGTGGAGTAGAATAGGACCACCCTATCTCTTCCCGTGTATGTCTACTGGCTGTTCTCCATCCGACAATAAATATATACAGCCCATGACAACGTTCCCGCTTGACGGAAATTGGCTCGCCTCGAACATGGGACTGAAGATCATATTGGCGAAATGTGAGTGAAATGTACATCTCTACCCACCTCTTTGAAGATTTAAAAGCGTGAATATGTATGTAAATTGAAATGTCCTTTAAACAAAAAGTACTAGGCAAACATCAGACGGGAAGAGCAAGTGTTAGCGAAACATTAGGAGTGGACGGCCACAATCCGTCTGCGGCCGTGAGCAATAAAGATTAACTCGCCGCCTGCGACATAGATGGCGCTATACTCAATATATTATGTCTTTGGAGAAGCTTTTGTTGCGGTGCTTGCTATTGGAATTTAGATTTTTTTATGATAGTCTTTAAAAAAATCTTCCAGATATACGTGTTTATGTTATGTGTAAGCTTATCTTAAACTTTGGATTGATTTTAACATACATACAATCACGCCTTTATGCCTGTGGTGTTCTTTACTTTACACAATAAAACACTGTTATTTAGTGAGTAGGTAGTTACACAGTTCACAGTACGTCTGCGCGCATCGGAAGGCTCACTCCGACTGTCCGCACGTCACTGTCAACTGTCACTACTTTTATTTATGTATGTCACAATGCCCATTTTATTCGGTCCCACAATGGTGGTGAGTCTATTGCCGTATTCCGGGCACTATTGTCAACTCTAGCCTATATCTGAGGCTGAGTCTGGGCTATATATATCTGTCTGATGTTAAACAGCCCTATCCCTTAGTCACGTTCTACAACACCGCATTGGAAGGGATGGGGTGGCCCCGAATTTTATTCTATTCGGAACCACGCGGCTATTACGGATTTTAACTTGCACCGAAAATCCAAGATGGCGAATTATGTGAGTACTAGCTTTTGCCCGCGGCTCCGCCCGCGTGGATATCGCTTATCGCGACCAAACATAGCCTATGTCCTTTCTCATGGTCTAATCTATCTCTATACCAAATTTCATCAAGATCGGTTCTGTAGTTTAAGCGTGAAAGCGTAACATACAGACAGACCGACAGACAGACAGAGTTACTTTAGCATTTATAATATTAGTATGGATTAATAAACGTCTGCCTACCCTTTCGGGGATTTACAAGCGTGACTATGGTTTGTGTGTCTCCAAAAAAATTGCTTTGAATTTATAGGAATCTATTGTTTTTGCTAATTCATTTCTGCAGAGCCTCCTTTAGATTTGGTTTATCTGACTTTATGGGTTGGACTAAATTCTGACCCCCCAACCCCGAGAGGGAAATTTTCGCTAGAGGGAAATCTTATAGATGAGGTTGGTCGTCATCCAAAAAGATTTTAGGATGGGTGATTCCCCACCATAAGCACACCACTAGTGTGACTTTTCCTAGAATGTATTGTTTTATTAGAGAAAGTGGCATACGACCACGGCTATCCTTGATATTTTCTTGTTTGTTACTTTTTAGAGCGTCATTTTTTCGGTAGTCGGGTTTTAGTTTTAAACTATTTTTTTTATTTTTTTTTATTATGGGGCAAGTGAAAGCTAATTATTTATACATATTTACAATGTGCTAATGAAGCCCTTTCATTTGATACCAAACACATATTTATCTCATTAGCCTATAACCATCCTACAATCAAGCCGCTTGTAACGATACCCCATTTGTCCAGTTCTAATAAGTAGTTGAGGAGCTTTGAGGGAACAAATGTACAAACATACATTTACATACATACCGTAGTCGGGTAATAATTTGTCTGGTCTCTCTCTTTACACCCAAGGCCTAGCCTACATTAACCTCATGTTTACTACCTTAGTAACAGAATCCTAGAATCCTACCTCAATAACCAAACCGCTATAATATTTTAATATCACAATAACTCCCCAAATTCTTCCCCTATTCTGTTACTGGTACCCTTACAAAATGTACACTCGCCGACAGACACGGTTCATTTAACACATTCGCGGTGGTCGCGGCTTTAGTGAAACGACTCATTTTAATGTACAGCCGAGGACAGCAGGCTTTGTAGATGGATACAGGTTTTTTTTTCATGTCACTATATTTAATTATGGGTATGTCAGACTCGAACTGACAAAAACTAGAGAAAGACTTTAAATCCGAGACCGATTTATCTTGGCTACATACATTGCAACCCCGATGTGTTGTTGAGGATCGAAATTCGTCTACGCGCTATACTCTACACTACCTCTATTCCTAAAATTCCTTCTTCCTTGTAGCAAACTTGTACTTGTATTATTCATTGGATATCGAAAAAAATATACTATTTATACTGTTGATTGATGGCACTTGGTGGAATTTATTGTTACATATTGAGAACACTTGTACTTTTTCTACAGTACTTACTTATTATATTGAACCTGACCAGTTTCGCCTTACGGCATTCTCAAAGGTTTATATTTAGCAAAGGTTTTGTATGTTGCGTAAGGCGAAACCGGTCAGGTTCAATATAATAAAAACTGTGGAAAAAGTACAAGTGTTCTCAATATGTGTTACGATAAAATTATATTTTTCATTGTATTCTTGTATTCAAACGTATAATAAAATTATTTTACATCGTAGTAAAGAAAAGAACTTTATACCTTATGTAATTCAATCAGAATTAAAATAAAACTAACATAACATAACATAAACTCACGCCTGTACTCGTATTCCCCGAAGGGCTAGGCAGAGGTGCTAGCACCCACATTTCGCCAGTTTATGTTTAGGTCCCAATGTAATAGGTGGCGAGCCTATTGCCATTAACCGGGCACTTATAAACCTGCGATAAATACACACATAACTTCGAAAAGCATCGAAAAGTCATTGGTGTGTGCCATGGTAAACCTGGGATCGAACCCGAGACCTCGTCTCAGCAGTCTACCCATACCTAAAACTAAAACTAAAATAAATAATATTTCGCTATAATTTGATAGCGAAATATTATTAAAATGCGTCATGAGATTACTTCGCATCGCATGCCTCTTGCGGTAGCGTTCCCAGAAGGCTGGCAGCATTGCCACGTTGTATGGCAATACTTAATCTCTTATTATTCATAGTAAATGGTTGTTTACGTAATATTATTATTTATAATTTTCGAATTATTATTGATCTGCACTTGAAGCCTGAAGCACAGGACTACCTAGTTCAGGCACAACTTAGATATATCCTTAAGTTAAGACCTTCTTATCTAAAACACTTAACCGCACAAATGTATAAATTATACATACGTAAAATAACTACTCATGCACAATGTAACAACGCACGATAGTTTGAATGAATTTTTTTATAGCATTTATTATGCTAACTTTTAAGTTCGAAAAACATTGGAAAAAATGAAATGCTCAAGTGAGACTCGAACTCACGATAGATTAAGATACCATGTAAAATGCTGTACAATGAATATGAAATAAATTTGATTTGCTTGGAAAAAAAAACAAGGGGCCACGGGGTCCCTGGATCTGCTTCAGCCCGGTTGACGGCTAGCTCCAACCGTAACCTCAGACCCGCGCTTATAGAAAATTCATGAATTTAGGTACGGTCGATTCATTATACAAATTACTTGTCCTGGCTCATCAACGCAGAGCCTAAACCACTGAAGTGAAAACCTTGATTTTTTTTATATAAGACACGTCTATTTGGCTACGTACCTACCCACTGGACCCTCAAAATTCGACCTCATCTATAAATATGATCCACTAGCTTTTGCCCGCGGCTCCGCCCGCGTGGATGTCAGTTATCGCGGCCAAACATAGCCTATGTCCTTTCTCATGGTCTAATCTACCCCTATACCAAATTTCATCAAAATCGGTTCAGTGGTTTAGGTGTGAAAGCGTTATATACAGACAGACAGATAGAAAGACAGACAGACAGAGTTACTTTCGCATTTATAATATTAGTATGGATTGGACCCTCACTCTTGGATTTCATTTTTATTTTAGTGTCATTAGACCGGGTCGAGTCGGGTAAAACAATCTATGACCCTCTCTTTCAAATAATTGTTGACATTATAATCATCGTTAAAAGTTTGATCGCAACAGTACTTCAAAGCAAACATCTCAAGGCCCAAGGGATACAACCGATAGCACAAATTGATATTTATAGCACTCTGTGCATCACTGTACTTGGGGTAGTGCAACTAATCGCGTTAACTGCTAATAAATCTGTACACGATTGAGAAGTACAGTCGGTGACAGAAGTGTTATTTCATTTAGGGAGCATCTTCGGGATCCAACTTCACTTGCGAGCCGGTACGCCTGTTGACAAGACTTTGGCGCAGGCTTGCCTCTCGAGGTATTGTTTGGTAACCGAAATGGAAAGTCTTATGGCCTTGTTATGGCATTCAGAGTGCATTTTCGGAACCTGAGATGCTCAACGCACTCGCTGATAGCTTTATTGTGAGTACTCATTACGCTCTAGCATGCAGTTCGGCAGTTCATCTTCTTCTATCTATACTATTATATAATTGTAAATTGATATTTTTTGTTCGCGATGGACGCAAAAACTACAGAACGGATTCTGATGCGATTTTTTTTAATAGAAAGGTCTTCATCAGACTTAAAATTTTACGATAGTTTGATTGCAATCAAACAAAGGTAAGATATAGGTTGCTGTGGGTCGCGGTCACGGGATCATTATTTCTGTGACCCTGATACATTGGGCATGAAGTACCAGGCTCACAGAAATTTTAAGGAACTTTATCTGGGTCGCGGGAACAGGAGCAGTGTGTCCTAAACCTTTCTATTTCAAACTTAATGCGGACGAAGTCGCGGGCTACAGCTAGTTTTCATATAAAAATAGACATAGTGAAACCCTTGAGCTTAGATATGGACTGTCAGATTGGCAGGGTTGGCGTTGATATTGAATTGCTATCGTGGTGTAGTAATTAGTTTCGCGACGACGGTGCCGCTTCTCACAGAGAGGGCTCGGGCATAGGAATCGCTCTTCGGGAAGGCTTACTACGTCCCCTCCAGCAGAGTATTATGGGCCTAAGATAACCTGCTAAGTTCTCCGAAGGAAAAAAGGAAGATAATTGGGAAAAGAGTGAAGTTCAAGTAAAAAGAAGTGATAGTGCAGTCGCGCCGTGAGTATCGTGTTCCAGTTGAAGGAATTTTTACAGCATTAAGTATGCTAACTATACAAATCGAATACATAGGGAAAAAGAATCTTCTCGGAGGGAACTTGAACCCGCAGTCTTTCCCTTACAGGGGGAATGCCTGACCAATTCGGCTACCGAGACACGCCCGATATGATTCAAATTTTCCCATCTTATACGGCTTTAAGGCGACGTCGCCGAATTGGTCAGGCATTCCCCCTGTAAGGGAAACACTGCGGGTTCGAGTCCCGCCCGAGAAGATTCTTTTTCCCTATATATTCGATCGTGTTCCAGATTTGGATTTTGGGGTGTGTAAATAAAGCGGTCTCACATACGAAGCAGTTTACTTCCGATCCCGTTACCCGTCTCCCGTAATATTACCTACTTATTAATGAATGAAGCAGATCTGGCGCAGTCTTTACTTTTAGGATTGAAAGATTGGTAGTTGATCACATAATAGCGAAAACTCGCCAAAACCAACTGCCGAAGGAAGGAGGGTAACCTCCTGTTTTTAGCTTTATTTAGTCCCGAGTTGAAGCTAATTACTAAAAGCACTATTATAATAACAGACTTAATACAATAAAAACAACGCAGGGTTACGAAGTAGTCTCCACTGCGTTCCTCATCCCTAGGGATGACAGGGAACTGAGGGATGCAGTGGTAACTAAGCGAAATCTATTTGTAATGTTTTATTACTCTCGATTTAAAGAGATGCAGGGTGAATTTGCCGATAGTTGACAAATTGCCATATGGATTAATTGTTTTTAAATGTAAATGGCAGTTGTGTAGGGTAACTTTTGAACATAATGGTGGCAACACTGTTGCGCATCTGACTAAATTGAACTGATTCTGAAATTGTTTTGAAATTTCATTCAATTTGGCATCTGGTGCCCATCTTAGATAGTGAGAATCAAATATGAATTTTGCATTAGGATTACTTAAAACCTACATTGTTATTTACGTCTTTTTGATAGAAACCATGAAGCAATTTTTTTTAAATTTTTATATAGTCTAAAATTCTAATAAACCATGTCAACAATTACTACACTAATACAATATTATGCTAATTAACTACGCTAAAATTAAAAAACTTCGGAAACTTTCTCTCCAACGTCAGTAAAACATTTTTTTATAATTTTGTTAATAGGATGGATAGGGCGGATTATTTGATTTACTATTATTATTATTTATTATTTTACTATTTTGTAAAAAATGCAAACCGTTTTGTACCCAAGGTGAGTACAAAACGGTTTGCATTTTTTTACTACTACCCACACTCATGAATAATCAAATTTAACCCACCTCAAATTAAAAAAAAAGTTGCAGACAAGGACACAAATATTTTAAGTACCTAAGTATATTAAAAATCTTAAATCTTATTTCTTTTGTTACAGGCAAGGACTAAAACTCCGTCAGCTGACCGACGGCCGCCATCTTATTCAAATCATCTACAGCCAAGATGGCGACATACAGGACTGTGAATACATAACTAAAGAGAAGTCAGCTAGAGACTTCCTTAAAACATTAAGAAGTGAATTAAAAGCTGCATTAGAAGAAAAAATTAACACTTTAACAAATAAACAACCAAATAAAGTAGAAGATGAGAAATATTCCCGCCAATTCAGTAATGTCAGTTTTCGGATACTAAGGCAAAGTGACAGTTTACCGCCTGACATTTCGAGTTGGTTACATTATGACAATTTAAAAATGGAATGTCTGAAGAGGCATGAACAATTGAAATATATGATCGAGAACAGAAATCAAACAGGAGATTCCCTGTCTAGGTAGTTGTTGATATTTAAAAAGTTGATTTAAAAAAAATCATGGGTAACTTTGTTTAAGCGGGTAACTTTGACTTAGTTCAGGTTTTGAGCTTATTATTTTGCAGTTAACTGACTTTTTACAATAACTGTAAGGCCGTTCGCTACCTGCGTGTGCACGTCTATTTCGTGCAAATAATATAAAGCGAGTTTCGTGCAATTAAATTGCACAAATATTAATGTCAAAATAAAAGTGATTTAACCCTGAGCTTTGGTCAATGTTACACCAAATATGAATAAAATTAATTTCAAAGATTATCGTAGAGATCTTTTTAAGTGTAGTTGTAATTGAAATACTTAAATATATTTTTCAAAGTACAAGAATAACATCTGTCAGTTTACTTCTTTTTTTAATTAAATAGTCTGATCTCCGTGCCAGGATCCCCGTAATAATTCTTTCACTACACACTCAAACACAATTAAATTATTAATTAATGAGATTCATGTCTATTTTGCTCTCATTACTTATTAATATTTGGTATGACAGAGCTTTGCTTGGTATTTTTTTTTTATAAATTTTCTAAAAATGAATCCTAGCTAGATCGATTTATCGCCCCCGAAACCCCCCGTATACTAAATTTCATGAAAATCGTTGGAGCCGATTCCGAGATTCCAATTATATATATACAAGAATTGCTTATTTGCAAACCCTGCATCCTGTGATACAGTTATTAACTAGTACAGGACGCAGGAGACCTTTTCCACAGCAAATCAACCTGCTACCAATTGTATCTTTTCATATGTATATAAACTACAGTGGAAAAATGAATTGTAACACATTAATGAGACTAATAAAAAAATATTATTTAAAGGTATAACATTAGAATTTCAATCATAATTTTTTGATAGTCGACAAATGACAACTGCACCATATAATTGCCAGTTATAAAATCTTTTTCAAATCTTCAGATGATCCTGAAATTAATTTTATTTAGTAATATATCTATATTATGACATAAACATGGGTATTAACATTTGAATATCTAGAATAACATAAAATAACCCCTACAGCATATTTTTTGAGTGGTACGGACTATGATTTGACGTCAGTCTATAAGGCTACACATTCACTAGAGTGTAAATTGCCGGGATTTGGTGGTTATTGTGTATCCACTATTCCACCCAATGAAGCCACTTAGCAACCTATGGGTGCGTATAGACAGCATTTAATCAATTAGCCCACCGTAGTTCACTACTGGACATAGGCCTCTGCTTCTCTCATAGTGACTATAATATTGCGATCAAATATTGTAATCCAATCGCATTTGTTTGTGGTTCCATAAAACCAATCGTCAACGAACGCCATCGATTCACGGATCACGATATTGAATCGCAATATACAGGGTGATTTTATAGTCGTTTCGGAAAAAAAGAATTTGGGCAAAGTTTCCATAGCAAAATCATCTGGAAGTATTACTTTGGCGAAAGAAAAAACATTTTTTTTTTTATAATGTATAAACGAACTGGTCTGAGTGATTTTATAATGTATAAACGAACTGGTCTGAGTGAGTACGCTTATCAATAGTATTATAATAAATAATAAATTTCAATGAAAGACTGCTGGTTCCAATGGTGCCGAAAACAGAACTATATTGACATAACAAAACAAGAAACACAAATCTATATTCAAAAATACAAAAGAAAAATAAAAACTTAAACTAAAAAGGAGGTGCGTCGCGCACACACCCGTATGGGAATAATGTTCAGTTGAAAGGAAAAATGTATGGGGGTTGTAAATTTTTATTTTTGCTTTCACCAAATTAATACTTCCATAAGACTTTGCTATCGAAACTGTGCACAAATAATTTTTAAAAATTATGAAAAAAAAAATTGCCTTGTATATTGTACCTATGTTTATACGAACCTTGAAAAATGTAGAAAAGGAAATGTAGCCCAATTATGATGACAAAATTATGCTGTATATTTATTCTAGATATTCGAATGGTCCTTTTATTCTAAGGCCTAGAATTAAACGTAGACGGAGTAAGAGCTCATTAATCCCATTTTGGCATCGATTTATTAACTTCCATATATGTAGGAAATATATTACATTACATTATAAAATGCATTAAAACATATCCGTTAACCTTATTCTTTATTCACCTTGCTGTACTTTATATTCCATTTGTTAAGGTTGCATCTTTACATACAATTTTATATGAAAAAGTGCGACCATATCTCCTTTGTCAACTGTACCTACCATAAGGGAGCATCTATAAATAACATTATACAGGTTATATTTTGAAACGGGGCATTAAAGGCAGGTACCTTAAGCGTGGTAGTTACAGCAAAATGTTCTTAGGAGACCTTACCTAACTTTTTGAGATATTAAGAACGGCATTCACAGATTTTGGACAAATCGTACAGGCAGCAAGAAACTTTTTTTGGTGCCAATTTATCCCATTTCTTGTGGGGATCAAAAGACTATAGCTTTGAGTATTATGAAAGACAGAAATCGCCAATAACGTTTCCCATACATTTCAGCAAGAAAATCAAAAATGTACAATGATTAACCTTTGGATAGGAAGTGGGTAGGATTGGCTGAAAAGTAAATAAAAATAGCGTAATTTATGGATGAACCCTATGTGAGAAATAACAATTGCATGTACTCTTACTTCATACTCCGTCTATGTTTGATCACAGTACCATAATCACGATCCTCATCTCTTTACGTTTCCAATCTTTTTCGGTGACCATCAGTTCATATGACCTCATGACCTCGTCATTTCATCGGTATCTGGACACCAGCATTTTGGCACGCATTTGAATTCCTGAAAAAAACTATTACTATGCAGGGATTTTTGTTGCTTATTCTATATGTACCTATTATCTATCGTTAAACTTAGGGGTTATTTTAAATCAGGCTGAAAAATTCTCGAGAGAAGGCACATGTTGTAAGAACGTTTCGAACGAACCAACGAAGCTTAATCTACGGCGAGATTTCAATTTTGCATGCTCTTAATTTGTTGACGTCACGTTGTCGAGCACAAGTCGACAGGGAAGTATGTTTATGTGCCATTAAGACCTGGAATTCTTTACTAGCCCACGTTTTTCCTTATTTCTACAGTCCCGGTCCCGGGTCCTTTAAGCACAGTGTGAAAAAGCATTTGATGAAACCGTCAAGCTGTGTGCCACCACTGTTAACATGGTACGTGTTTATAATGGTGACCCTCTTTCCGAGACATTGACTTTAGCTTACCATTAGACGAGGAGAAATTAAAGTGACGTGTCCTATATAAAAAATGTGCTTGACAACTTGACGTTAACAAATTAATTAAGAACATGCAAAATTTAAATCTCACCGTGGATTCAGCTGTCAAGTTCATTCGAAACGTTCTTACAGTGTGTACCTGATGTGCTTAAGTGGTAATTAAATATCAACCTTGTTCCATTAATATAAAGTTTAAAATGGTATGACAACAACGCGCTAGTCTTATCATAGTACTGCATACTATTTTCAGCCTTTTGTGACTGGAATAAGGTTGATTTAATTAACAATTAAAAAGGGCTTGAGCATTTTGCCGCCTAGTTTGGATTGACCCTGAGAGTGTAATATTACATAGCGAGCATTCGTATTGAGTCAGAATGGGGTACGCAAGCCGCAAGGGTAGGACATAGGCTTTAAACACGAAGTAACAATATACTCGCTGCGAATATTACATTACGATACAACAGCAGTCAGTACACACCTTTAAATGTAGCGTTATATTCCAAAAGCCTTACTGCATGATTTCTATATTCATTTTCTTTTTAATTTAAAGCGCAGTTTTATGGATATTTGCTAAGAATAGTGTTTCTGTCGACAAGACTTGAAAAAAATACCTATTTATTTTTATTTTATTAAGATTTGGAATCGAAAAATACAGACCTCTCTAAATTCTTACTCCTGTACAGTACTACCAACTCCTATTTTTTAATAGCGGCAAAACAATGTTTGCGGGTTCATTTAATATTCTTTTAAAAATTAATCACCCTAAAATTAACTCTGATAATTTATTTATTTCATTTAATAACCAAACCTCTTACTATATAAATGAAACTTACTAACAAGGTTTCCTGGGACCAAAACAATGGTTCAGGCCACTTACATAGCTAACTTTCCATACTTATTGCGTCATTAAATTAAAAACAAATGGTTATAGAAATCTTGCATTGAGCTCTTAGACTATAAATGTAATTCATTTGTATGTAACTACTTACCACCTCATCAAGTCATTCATCTTTGACTAATATTTAAATTTAATTCTGGCAACATTTGTGTTATATTTACATTGGGACTTCGTGGGATTATCACTTGGAGTACCTCGTTTATATTTATCAGATCGGGATTAAGAGTGATAGTTCGGGTAAGATCGGCATACTTCGGTTTTGTAGAGCGTTCTCTCTATCACTCATCGGACTAACAGCTTGATATCTTTATAGAGTAGTTAAAACCGTTGGTGTTTATAAAATATTAAAATTATAGCTTCGATTTTAAGTCTAGGACTTAAAATATAAAGATAGCAAACTTTATTGTGCGCTGTATGACATAGAAAGCTCTCTACAGAACCGAAGCAAGTAGATCTCACCCGGCATCTCCTTCTCTAATTTAAAACTAATACAAAAGCCAACCGTACCGTATCTCTTTTACCCTCCCTAATCCACAACATTGCTTTATATCTTATATCTTCAACACTTTTTGAAAGCTGTTACTTGAAGCACAATCTACACGACCTCTTCATGATCATTAGATATTATAAAACCACAATAATTCTAGGTTCAAAAATTTACAAAAAAGAATGTGAGTTTTAAAAAAAGAAGCATATTTACGAACCAATTTTCTTGCGCTGTCTTGATCTATTGAACACTGGCTCTCGGACTATAATCATTCTAGACAAAAACTAGTGGGCTTGCTACGACGTGTCATTAAGCGGTTGATTTTTGGATGAGAAAGAGAGATGTAGCTATACCGCGTACTCTCTCACTCTTTCAGAAAACCTACGCTTATGCAGCCCATATTGGTCTTGCCTAGGTTGATTATAGTCAGAGAGATAGTGGTCAGTTAGAACGACACACGACACAGAGCAAGGCAAGACAAAAAACTTTTTTTGAGCTTTCGAAGATTTATGTTGAAATAAATTGGAATGTGGGAAATATTCATTCAGATAATATAATTTGTCTTATTTCATCATCACCATCATTAGTGAAATATATATTTTATTTCATAGTTATGCCATAAATATATAGATGAATGGTTTATATTTTTCGAATATATTTTTAAAATTTTAATTATGTCATGTCAATCATTATTAATTTCTTCTGATATTTGCGAAAGTTTAACGAATTACTAATAGGTTAAAATAATAATACTTTTATAATAAAAAAAAAAAAAAAAAAAAAAAGCAAATAAATTGAATTTTTTGCACGGTTTTGTGCAAATTTGACCGTGTTGTGCAGTTAATTTACATAGAATTGTATTTTTTGCACGAAACAAACACCAGTATACGTACCTACAATACAGCACAGGCTCTTATTTTGTTTTTTTTTTAATAGAGTCTACCCATGGTCAATTCTACTGATTGATTGGAAACAGAGTTAATAATACAAAATAAATCCAGTATAATACTTTTTCTTAGATTATTCTATTTCGGAACTTAACTTTTGAGAAGCTTCCTCTTAAAATTTTGTAAAATATATATTTCACTTAATCATCGGACCATATTATGTAAATAAGAACAATATAATTTTATGTAAAAATATTGCGTTTACTGTTGTCTGAAATGCTATTTTTAATCTTTTGTTTTTGTTTATGGTTTTGACATAATAATTTTGACATGTAGATATTAATGTAACGTTTAGTAATTTAACACTTTGACGGATGACGTTTCTAATTTTTTTTTTTCTCTATTTTATTAATCTAAATTTTATTCTTTTCTTTGAATGAAATTTTTATAGCATTAAGTATGCTAACTATATAAATCGAATACATAGGGAAAAAGAATCTTCTCGGGCGGGACTGTCTCGGTAGCCGAATTGGTCAGGCATTCCCCCTGTAAGGGAAAGACTGCGGGTTCGAGTCCCGCCCGAGAAGATTCTTTTTCCCTATGTATTCGAAATTTTTATAGCATTTATTATGCTAATTTTTAAGTATACATAACAAAAAAAATACAAATACATACAAGAAGGACTCAATTGGGACTCGAACCCACGACACGACCTTTCCCTCACAGAGGGAATGCTCTTCCAACTGAGCTATTGAGTCACACCTAAATCACTTCAAATTTCCCTTCACTTTATATCCGTCTTTAAAAGGGCGACGGTGGAGCCATCTACCAACTTTCTTACGAACTTGTTGGAACCAATTAATGATTTTTCAACCATTTTTAAACATTTATTTTTGATGACTCTGTCCAAATATTTGAATGAAATTTTTATAGCATTTATTATGCTAACTTTTATGTTCGAAAAACATCGGGAAAAAGAACGAGAAATCTTAGTCTCCCAAATTTCAAAATAATATATTCAGGCCTAACTTGTATATTAAAAAATATATAGTGAGTAGTACAGGCGTATAAGAAGCAGAAGCCGTAGTAGAAGCAGACCGGTGTGGCGATGTGATGCCTCCCTTTTAAGCACAGAATGAGAACACTATTTCCTCATCTCGAAACCGGAGATGACCCTTACACATTTGAGACTGGTAATGCCATCCGGTTTTGGTCGATTCTACTCCGACATAACCGCTCCGCTGACCCCTTGTATCCGTGGGTAATTACGTACGAAAAAAAGGTATTTAATGTAATTTTCTCCATTATCTATCTGAGTATGTATATGTCTTACTACTTTTTCATAAATACTAAGCATTTCAGGCAACACTAAAAGCACCCACAATTTTTTTTGTACATAATAATTTATAAATATTATTTAAAACCTGAAAACAGGTCGCGAAGATCATTAAGAGAGATTTTGATTGTGCCGGGGACAAAATGGTGCGGTTCTGGGCATATTGCAACTGCGTATGGGGAGCTGGGTCATGACGCTGCAGAAGACAAATGCTGTAGGGCCCACGACTATTGCCCTATGAACATCGGCAAGTTTAAACGAAGATTCGGATATTTCAACTTTAGGCCTTACACTGTTTCGCACTGCAAATGCGATAGGAGGTTAGTTTTTTTTTTAAACCGCACTTTTTGGTTTGTTTTTTTTTTTCTTTTTGAGTGGTGAGGATAGCTGGGAAGTTTTGAATTTCGAAACGGTTTGGGAGCTTTCTTTTGTACAATCGTATCACAGGTGCAATAAAAAAAATAAGGTTTTGTCGATGGTCCCATTTAAATTTAGAATTTGCTAAAGATGTTTGAAATTAGAACACATATTTAATTAGACTTCTTTGCAACTGTCATGTAGCAACGCAGAGCAGTTTTTACTTTCGAAGTATTATAAGCTTTGTCGTCATTGAAATAAGATCGAAACTTTATTGACACAGCAACTATCGCTTCCATATTGCTCTATAGCTTTAGGAACTCTAAGAAACTATTTGTTGTGTTCAGTAATTTTCAATCTAAATTAAATAGAAGCAAAGTCCAAAATACTTTGACCGGGGAATAATGCTCTGCGCTGCGCTAGATATCTGCAGACATGTTTGACTACGGCCGTTCCCAATAACATACTTACAGTTAAAGATAGATCGCAACAGTCAAATTTGACGTTTAAATTCAAAACATGGTAACTGATTTTTTGTGGGAAAGCTCATCGCTGTATAATTTAAATTGGTGTGAAATAGGAGTTACTATGTTTTGAATTTAAACAGCCGAGCTCTTTAACCGTAGATGCGATCTATCTCTAACAGTCAGTATGTTATGGGAACGGCGGTTACTCTATTAAAAGAAGAGGTAAATCATTCTATAGGAGGCCTAAAACCATCATTACAAGCTATGTATATTATGTGTAGTATGTAAATTATTGTAAAATAGCACTTAATTTATTGAAATTACCAATTGGTAATTTCACTTATAGATGCACTGCACACGGCAAAGCAAATAAGTAT
The DNA here is from genome assembly GCA_914829495.1 of Eilema sororculum. Classification (NCBI taxonomy): domain Eukaryota; kingdom Metazoa; phylum Arthropoda; class Insecta; order Lepidoptera; family Erebidae; genus Eilema; species Eilema sororculum. Next base: position 13,430,229 of record OU618551.1, read on the forward strand.
ACCTACTACAATACTTAACTACCTTATTTCCTTGGCCATAAAAAAATCATCTTTTTTTTCATAATGTATATATTCATCGGATTGGGCACGGGTTTGCGAGTGAGAGGTTTGAAATGGTGTTGGGGCTTTTGTTTGTAGCAGATTTTGTATTGTATAATTTACTTTATGAAGTGAAAATATATACCAGATTTTGGTACCGGTTCTGGTAACTGATGAAGATAGTAGTAAGTATACTCGTTAGGCTAAAATACTACTCTGTCAAGAAAGTACCGGTAAAAAATCAAAAATACACAAAAAATTTGTTATTCATCCAAATTTATTTTATCACCTTCAAAGTATGCTCCTTCAGAAACAATACACTTACGCCAACGAATAATCCAATCATCAAAACATTTTTTAAACGCTGTTTCCGGAATTGAGTTTAGTTCTCGCCGCGAATTCTCCTTTATGTCTTCTACTGATTGAAAACGGGTGCCACGAAGTGGTAATTTGAGTGTAGGAAAAAGAAAGAAGTAGGCTGGAGCCATATCTGGTGAATATGGTGGTTGCTCGATGGTATTTGTTGAGTGTTTGGACAAAAATTCGTTCACAATGATGGCCTTGTGCGAAGGCGCATTATCGTGGTGAAAAATCCAAGAATTTTCTTTCCACAAATCTAGCCTTTTTCGTCGAATTTGTTCTCTTAAACGTCGCATAACGCTCAAATAATATTCTTTATTTACCGTTTGACCTTCCGGCAAAAAAATCCGAGTGCACAACACCGCGATAGTCAAAGAAAACAGTCAACATGACTTTGACTTTTGATCGACTTTGACGTGGTTTTTTCGGTTTTGGTTCAGTTGGAAGGCGCCATTCCGAAGCTTCTTGACTAGTATGCATGTCAAACTCGTAAACCCACTTCTCGTCACCAGTAACATCGCGTGCATGATGAACATGAATGTTGGGTCGGAATTGACCCTTTCTAGCATGTCCTCAGCGACTCTCATGCGATTTAGTTTTTGAAGAAAACTCAGGTCTTTTGGGACTAGCCGGGCAGCAACACGTTTCATACCCAAATTATTAGTTAAACTGGTACGGATCGACTCGTGAGATACAGAAAGTTCGGCGGCCATCTCTCTCAAACTTGAATGAGGATTTTCAGTCACTATTTCCTTCACTTTCACGATGTTAACTTCAGTTGCAGACGTTGATGGCCTACCAGAACGAGGCAAATCTTCCATCACATCTCGACCGCTTTTGAACACTTTGTACCACTCATAAGCACGTGTTTTTCATAAAGTCGATTCACCTTAAGCCTTCTGTAACATTTTCAGTGTCTCTGAACATGAAATTCCATTGGCGATACAAAATTTAAGACAAACTCTTTGTTCGATGTTTTTGTCCATTATGAAATTCGCAATACACACTAGATATAATAAAACTAAAAACAGTACTGTTTTTAACATAAATGACAGATGCAACTCAAACTCCGCGCCAAAATGGAAAGCAGTTGTGCCAATCAAACAACAACAAAAAAAAACAAAAATTTGAATTTGGAACCATAAACAAAACATTCATTCCCGATACTTTGTCGACTGAATGTATGTGTGGCAGGAATGGGTGTAAGAGTCCCCATTAAAATCTTAAGAGGCCCAAGCTAATTACACCTGCTAGCTACAAATGCCTTGCTAATCAACGGACTTTGTAGACTCTAGCGCTCAGTCAGATGGCAGTAGCCCTAGTAATAACCAATCTAAACCAAATATAGTGGAAAGAAAACCGGATCAGAGGCTGGTAGATGGTTCACGTCGGTAATGTTATGATCTAGGTCCGTACCTAAACCCCTTGCACTGCTGAGATATTTTAGCCACTTGGTAACTTGGAGACAATGATAGTCGAAAAACAGTGCCAAAAAAAAAGCCGAGAAATTCAAAATTACCAAAAAATACCACAAAAATATTGCTTATTATTCTTATGGCAATACCTTATTACGTAATTAGTACCATCAGTAATTTTCCCATGATTATACATTCAAATAACGTTTAATTTTAGAACAACAATTTAAAATTCCATCAGTTCCATTACTAAGTAACTGTCAAAGTAACAAAAACGTCATCGGACTGATCATATTACGAAAAAAAACGTTACTTTTTAAATTTTATTACCATTTTTTACGTCGAAGGATCTTAATCAAGGCTCTATATCATAAAGTTTACATCCCATTTCTACTAAAAAGCGAAGGTGCGTCCCATTACCGTCCTAATTAAGATTAGATGAGAAATAATCTGATTATTATGTTATTTATTTTTATTGTATTACTTTAAGGATGAGGTTTATCTAAGGAGTTTTGGTACTATCAAATCAACCGTCCCGCTGCGTTCGATGTTGCCTGTTCAGAGATATACTTTACTGGTAATAAAGAATGGTAGGTTATTTTCTGTTTAAATACGAGTACGTAACAAATGTGTGCTCAATAAAAGAAAAAAAAAAGAAAAATCCAGTGGATAGGAGCGGATATAAAAAGTATCCCAAAATCCACATGTGTATCTAGACTGTGGATCCTAGTGGAGGCAGCCATGTTCTCAGATCACAGTCTTGATTCACATAATTATGGATTATTGGATACTTTAAATTCTACACATTGCTGCAGTTCTAGCTAAACTGAGCAAAAAATCCTAAATCAAAAATAACATGGGTCGTAGCACGTTGCAATGTGATGTGTTTTTTAAATTACTCGTAGTAGATTATTATTTTAGATGATACGACGTCGCATCGTGATACGATACGGTATTGTATGATGTGACGTCGTAGCATAAAGGAACGCGTCCATTGGCCTGCGCCGGACGCACCGCACGCACGGCATGCAACGGGTTTTAGTTTGGGTTTGACGCATTTGGTGCACATCTCAACTTGTACACCGTGCTCAAATTGTGAACTTAGCAACTGGTGCACTTCTCATATGGCATGTTGTATGATTTTAGATAGCGCTGCGTCCACTATCCGCGCCGCCCGCATCGAAAGCATTTTATGAACAATGGTAAATCAGTTTAATCCGTTGCATGATGTGCGTGCGGTGCGTCCGGCGCGGGCCCACGACGCTCTTGTACCTTTATGCGACATCTTATCATGTTTATGTGTCGAAGAGAGTAGAGCCTTTACGTTGTGCAGTGTAGTTATTTTACTACATAATAAACGACAACGTGTGACGTAGCCGCCAATAACATTTTTGCAGTGATGCATATGAAAATATTCTACAGGGACTTAGATACGATTATGAGTATACACATACATAAAGTAAAGCCAACGAAGCGAGAGAAAAAAGGTAAACAATGTTTCAGCGGTTCCAAACATTTTTATTTGAAAATTATTAAGTATCACTTCAAGCGCGTTCCAGACAGGAATAAAATTGCTCATAAGATGGTGGATCTGACAGTTTAGAACCGCTGTGCTAACAGCTTTCCTGTAGTCATTGTTATTTTATGCAAGTTCGGGACTTCACGCGATAAAAACTTCCACTTACTTTCTGCCGACGTTTCGGGTGCGATGCTGCACCCGTGGTCACGACTTGACTGGCCGGCGAGGGTCGCGCGGTATGCGCGGAACATTTTTTGTGCGTCTACCCTCCGTTACTTTCAGAATGAAAGTAAGGCTGGCGACACACTACACTCACTACGTCAGTTTTGGATAGCACAGTGTTGTTGGGTTTTAGTGTTTTTATCACTGGATTCCACGTCCCGGATAGTTTGAATCCATCTTCCCTATTGAAATTTTTATACTTTTTAATTTCAATGGCTTCACGCACAATCCTAGAATAGTAGTGGCGATCAGTGGAGAGGACTTTGGGTTGATGAAGCTCAATCCAGTGATTGGTACCCGACTCAAGGTGTTCTGCAACTGCCGATTTATTAAACTGGCGATTTTTCACAGCTGCGATATGTTCTCTAACCCTCTCCGCAATAGTTCGCTTGGTTTGGCCTATGTAGGAACTACCGCAGCTGCAATCCACTTTGTAGACACCCGGTGTTTGCAGAGGTATGACGTCTTTCGACGTTCGCACGTACTTCGCTACTTTGGTGAACGGTTTGAATACTGTCTTGATGGAAAACTTCCATAAACAAGATCCGATTTTGTCCGTTATTCCTTTCACATACGGCATGAACGCCGGTTGGCGGTCAACTCCCGGCAACCTCATCCTCGGTGCACGTCGCGACTTTCTAGAACTCGTAACATACCCATTCATTTTAAGAACCTCCTGAACATGATCTAACTCCTGTTGTAGGTGCTCAGGGTCACACAGGTCATTAGCTCGTTTGATAAGCGTCGAGCTTATAGAATTTAAATGAAGTGGGTGATGATGCGAGGAGGCGTGGAGGTATCTATCTGTGTGAGTGGGTTTTCGATACACAGTGTGGGCCAAGGAGCCATCAGTTCTCACCATTAGCTTGATGTCTAGAAACGATAATGTTCTGTTGTTCTCAATCTCATACGTAAACTGTGTTTTCACATGTAATGAGTTCAGATACTCAGTGAAGCGGACCACCTGCTCACTGTTGCCTTTGAATATACAGAATATATCATCTACATACCTTTTCCATAGCCTGATCTGGGCGTGGGCGTTCTGAGCCACCTCTTCTTCAATGTGTTCCATCCAAATATTTGCCACGACTGGTGCCAAAGGGCTGCCCATGGCGACGCCGTTTATCTGGAGGTAGTGTTGGCCATGGTAAAGGAAGTAGTTCCCTTCGAGGCAACTCTGCAGTAGTGTCGCATAACTATCGGGTAGACCATTATCCTTTAGCTTGGTTTCAATAATCCGTAGACAGTCTTGTAAGGGAACATTGGTAAATAACGACTCAACATCAAAACTTACCAAAAGCTCATCTGGTTCCAACCTAATGTCTTTGATTATGTCCACAAAATGGCGAGAATCTTTGACAAAAGACGGTGTTTTCCCCACTAATGGCTGCAGTGCTTTAGCAATGTGTTTCGCTAAATCGTAGGTTGGCGAGTCGATTTGACTTACGATTGGTCGCAGTGGCACATTGGGTTTATGCACCTTGGGCAACCCATACAGTTTTGGTGGTTGTGTGATCTTAGGTCGGTGCAATTTTTCGAAATCGTCTTTCGTGAAATCATCTTCGTGCTCCTTGATCAAACTGCGTATTTTACGTGTTCCGACGGCCAGAGTAACACGTAAAATACGCAGTTTGATCAAGGAGCTCGAAGATGATTTCACGAAAGACGATTTCGAAAAATTGCACCGACCTAAGATCACACAACCACCAAAACTGTATGGGTTGCCCAAGGTGCATAAACCCAATGTGCCACTAAAACCCAACAACACTGTGCTATCCAAAACTGACGTAGTGAGTGTAGTGTGTCGCCAGCCTTACTTTCATTCTGAAAGTAACGGAGGGTAGACGCACAAAAAATGTTCCGCGCATACCGCGCGACCCTCGCCGGCCAGTCAAGTCGTGACCACGGGTGCAGCATCGCACCCGAAACGTCGGCAGAAAGTAAGTGGAAGTTTTTATCGCGTGAAGTCCCGAACTTGCATAAAATAACAATGAGTTTACACCGCGATAGCTTAAAAATAGCTTTCCTGTACTACAAAACACGCAACGACAGCTGTAGCTCAGCCAAGTAATGGTCGCATTGTTTACCTTTTTTCTCTCGTCTCATTGGCTTTACTTTAACATATTTGAGCCACTGGGTATTGACCAGCGGAAATGACCCCAGAATAATATTTTTGGAACTAGATAAGGCACTCAGAGTGCTATGTTAATGACAAAAATAGTATTTTTATTATATTATTTATCAAAATCGCGCGCCGATATCTCAAGAACTGTCTGGACACTGATTGAGATAAGAAATATACTTTCTTATGTTTCCAAAAATCCACTTCGTTATGCATTTAACAAGCGCATCAACTATTTACGTAATATTACAACACCTACTTTGTATTAGGTATAAACTTCGGTAACATAAATATATCGAACAATTAATGTTGTTCAAAATGCGAGCCAATAAAGCTATAAACGAGTGTTGATCCATAGATCATTCGCCCTGGCAACGATCTATCGATCTTTATAGCACTTCAGGATCTATAAAGAATTTACAACAGCTAACCCGCCATATTTATAGTTTTTTTTTATATTATCATAGACACGTTGGTGGTCTATATTTTAACACGTAGGTTATGAAATAAAAAGAGGTCATTATGAACTGAATATCATTTGTCATAAAAAAAACAAGAATTTAAAAAGTAAAAAGAGATGTGGATGTTCGTTTCGATTTAGAATCAATGATTGATCGATTTTCGAATTAATTTAGACATTTCGTTATTAACTCGATTATTAACGATAACTATTATGATTCGAGTTATATAATTGGTTAATGAAATATCTGTAAATCGTTTTTGGAACCGCTACATACATATTCAATTATAGTTAATTAATAAAAATAACTTATTAGAATTTTTATAATAATTTTATCTAACCAATTTAAACGTCAAAGCTGGATTAACTACGATTAACTAAACTGCGTTATCACGAAATTAGTTGTGAAACCGTAATAACATGTTTTACATTTAATCTCAGTTAAGAAAAAAATCTAAAACTATTCGAATATCGACAATCAAATACCCTACATAGTTATGGGTATTCAATCTTCTAATTCGCCCATCATAGACAAAAACGAGACACAGCAGAAATGCTGAGAGTGCCTGGAACAAAATGGTGCGGCAAAGGTTTCTCTGCTACGAGGTACTCACAGCTTGGAAGCTACACGAGGACTGACCGATGCTGCAGAGTCCATGACCTTCGATGTCCTTTCTGGATCGGCGCTATGGAAAAGAAGTATGGTTTCTACAACTGGCGAGTCAACACGCTAATGCATTGCCGATGTGATGAAAGGTTCGTGTCGTTGTCGTTGCTTAAGCCGCCATATTGTTTTATTTTGAATGCGCAGCAATTTAATATTTTAATCTTTAATTATCTATTTAATCTTTTAGCCTTTTTCGATGTTGTGGTGTAGAATGTATTGTTAATATAATTTTTATTGCATATAATATTATATTTTTATGAAAGTGCATGGTTGTAATGGTGATGGTTTAAAATTAATTTTTATTTTACTAAAAATTAACTTACTTTTGAACTATTTTTAAACTATAAAACTTACTTTTATTTGTAGGTATGTACATTGTAGTTTACATTTGGAATTTTACCTTAAAATTGTATTTTATAACGCACGTAAATACTTAGAGATCAATTTATATTAGTTCTGTAAGTCTACCTGTAAAGTCCACCGTACACGAACCAACGAGGTACAGCCGTTTGACAATGACATTCGGTTGTATTTACAAATATATGACGTCATTATAGAATATTTATTGCGTCGTCTAGACGCTGATTCATAACTATAAAAAACGTCTCGAGTCTGATAACCTTACCGCAGGTGAAAGTAGAGGCCACATAATAGGTACCTTATATTTCTTACCACTAATAAGTTATTTCCATAACTAACTTAAATTTAAACGCAAGTACCCATTAAAATTAATATCTTCACATATAAAATAAATATTAAAACATACAACAGGCAGGTGCCCATCAAAAATATTATTATTATAATATCAAAAACTCGAATTAATTTACCTTTCAAGCTCTGTGTCGGCGGCCATATTTTTTTCGACAAATGTCACCAAATGGCCGATGTACATTAATAGAGTCATTTCCTCTATGGTACCGTGTAGAATTGATGCGTTAAACGAAATGAATGAAAAAAAAAATATTTTACATCGCTCGTATAAGATAAGACAGGATCAGAATAGGGAAAGGGGTGGAGGAGCCTTGGTACTTTTGCTATACGACAGTCATATAGTAAAAAATGTGATTGCTATTAAAAGCATCGTTATGATAAGGTTCATATTATATTTGTCAGAATATTGTATAAAAGTTGTTGCAAAATAGATTCGGTTCTAATATTCTTTAAGAAAAAAAAAACAAATATTCTGCTCTTTCCAGCTTACAAATATTGAAAGATTTTAATATGAAATTTAAATAATGTCAGCATACAATTATTTTATATGACATCGTTTGAAAAATGGTCGGAATTAGGAATTAGTTATTTATGTGCTTACACGGTTCTAATATTCTTATTTAAAAAAAACATACAATGGGGATATGCCTGGAACTCGAAATTAATAAATTATAGAGCAGAAAATACTGTGCTTTATTAATTGATAAAATTATTATGATTCTTTTACATACGGTAACATACCATGATCCCAACTGTGCAGAAATGCATTTTTTTTTCGAATAGTTAATAAGGTCCAAAATGGCTTTACATCTAATTCTTATTATGGTTTTCACCTACCAATATAATGAAATAATAAGTAAACAAATTGCAAGGAAAAAGATTTTAATATTTATTTGTAATATTTGCCACACGATTTTGTCCATCAGAAAATTTCCAATCCATATTAATATCAACATTTCGATGCAAGTACTTACATAACTCTACCTAATTCCAACCTATGGTTATTACTTCTTTCTCTTCTTCTTCTTCGGATTGTTTCTCTTCTTTCCGACGGCGATGTGACATATAAAAAGATATTTGAATATTTACTTTCATATTTTCTCTAGTGGTTTTTACAACTCTGCAGTAAAACCATGTCAATGAAAGACTGAAAACTTGACATGTCAAAAAACGCGCGAAAGCACATTTTCCTTGACCATAGACAATCCACTCCGTGTTGTGTGCTTCACAAAAAAGTTCCGATACTATCTCGCACCTCCTAATTGGAACTCATAAATATTGTTGGTATCTCTTTGTGTATGTTTGTTGGTGTGTTCAAACGATACAAAATTGTTTTATTACTTAATTATTATTATTAATTATAAAAATAATGATTTTATTGTGAATAAAATTAGATTTGCGAAGTGAGACTTATTAATTATTTAAAATTATTGTAAAACTTAAAACATGGTGACAAATTCATACATATAGGTTTAAAGATATATTTATTTTCAAAACGACAATTATATTGCAATTTACTCGTACATGAAAACATAATTATCGTAGAACATTGCCTGTGGACTAGACAAAAAGAACACTTAGCAGTGAGATTAACAAATTAATAATGTTCGCTTATGTATAACTAGCTTTTGCCCGGGGCTCCGCCCGCGTGGATGTAGCGGTTAAGGCATGAAAGAGTAACATACAGACAGACAGACAGCAGACTATAATATTATGTTAGTATGGATGATAATCGTGACTTAAAGATATGGAGAGAGTTACTTTTTCTGATGTTTAGTGGTAACTTGTTTTATAGCTGTGCTCCTTCAAAAGTACTTAACGCCTTTTTCCGTAGTCGGTTCGTATTTTTAGTAATTAAGCTGGGTCGGCGAAGGCTTGCAGATCTGTGATTTTTTTATAAAGGTTAAGTTCGTGTGAATGCTTTTGTCCAAAATTTTCCTCATTAACACATAAATACTGATGATGGAATTTATACTGAGCAAAAATCGAACCGCCACGTCAAACATTTTATTCTACTTCTATTACTTAATATAAAACAACAAAAAACTAATCAGAATTATTTTAACTAGGTGTTTATCGATTCCAATTGACAAAAAATGATTCCTTTTTTTACTAGGATCGATCGTAGCAAAGGTAACGTTCGTACGCGGCCTTTTATCCCAAAATCAGAGATCGGACGAAGCGATAAGCTCTATTCGTGTTACTTTTGTCCGTTAAATAAAATATCTGTGAAGTTTCTACAATTCTAATTTTGAATCTTTGAATGATGGTCATCTTTCTGTTCTTATTACTGTTAGACAGGCTTTATAATGGATATAGGGATGAAAAGATTGCAAGGAATGGAGGTGACTCCAGTGTCGGAAGTCCTCCGTCCTCCATGAACGCAGGTGACGGTTAGACCCCCCTTTTCTTGGGCAAGATGGGAACTCAGTGGTTCCCACAACCGAAAAGGCCATCTCGAAACCGGGATGAGCCGGCTTGCGAAGGAAATGCCTTATGGGCTAACTAACAGCATCAGAAACCTGATAAGGAGTATGATTCTGAAGAGATTACTATCCGAAAAAATAATGGTGTACAAACATTCTGTTCTTAAAGACTTAATTTCCTCCTCTGTTTTCGCTACCATCGCTCCAAAAATCATTCACCTAGAATACTTTCGACCCTTATTATAACAATCTGCTGTAAACTGCTTAACTAAGTAAATTATTAAAAAAGAAAACAAAGACATATTTCATTAGCTCTCTGTATCGATTTTTCCACTTTTTTGCACGCAAACCGTTTACGTCAACTTGACGCGCGATGGCGCCATTTTCTCAGTTCGAAATTCGAAAATCGCGCGCGGCTCAATGGGCGGGTAATGGCGTGGAAAGCATAGACTAAACAGGTGTCCGCTTCTTCTGTTCCGAGTTTATTTTCAGCCAGTGCTAAAATTGAATGTGGCGAACTGTGTGGCGGCTCTCTATAGATGGCATTGTTAAGTTTATTTATAAATTGCGAAACAAAACAAACAAGTCTTGGACTGTTTATTATTAGTTTAGCTGCCAGTTAAATACGGTACATACGATTCAACAGGAAGTGTGAGCAATGACGACCTTTATTCCTGAGACCTCCCCTCTAACTTATACCTGTCGTTAGGCAAGCTAAAGTTATGCTCACAGTCATACGCGCATTATGTACTTAAAAAAATTGCTGTAAGAAAGTGTTGTTGGCTAAATTCGATTCGTTAATGTACCGCGAAGGCATTTGATAAAGTCATTGATAGAGCCCTCTAAGATAAAAAGCGTATTGAATATCACAGTCTGTTGGCATAACTGACTACGTAGAAAAAATTGTATCAATATTAGATCACTACTTGATGAGCAATAATACCTACGCCACTTTTGGTTGCTGCCATATAGATGAAATCACAAATAGTTGTGCCCTAAACAGATACTTATTACTTACTTAAGGGGTAAACTATTAACTCATTGATGTACCGTACACAATTTTTATTTTTATTTCACTGTTGTCTGCTTTATGACCTATATACAAAAATATTACATATTTGTATAAAAAAATAAACAAAAGGATACTTTACAAAAAACACACCCACCTTCGCGCCAAAACCGCTGTCAAAAAACTGTCATGTGCCGCCATCTTGGCGTTTATGGTCGCGTTCCGTTATCGCCACGCTCCGTAGGATTTATAATGTGTGAATAATACGCCTGCAGAGGTTAAATATGCTGGCTGACAATACATAAATTATGAGAATCGAGCGCTCCCTGGCGGCTAGGTGAGATAACTATATTCTTGTTTATCGGGGCGGAAAGGTTCTTAGTTTGGGGACAACAACAATGGCCGGACTTTTATTTGTGAGTTTGGGTGTTTAGGATAAAAAGCTTAATGTACCGTCCAAGTTCTTTTGTAGTCGGTTAACCAAATTATCACCTAGACTGTATTTTAAATGGGACAATTAATCAAATTCTTGTAGCACATTAAGTTTTATCCAACATCAAAAAGGAGGAGGGTCTTAATTCGATTGGTGTTTTCAAATATTATTTAGATAAGTTATGGTGCACTCATCTAATTTCTGTGTCCCATTCATCCCTGCCACCCAGGTCCACTTTAATCTAAACAGCTTTTCAGTTTTGGCGCGCGTGGATTGATTTTATACCGGTTGTAAGGTAAACGCTCCCGAAGAAGAAGGCCGAAGGTGTAGTATTTGGAATACTACACCTTCGGCCTTCGGCTTCGGGAGCGTACACAATATTTTGGCATAAAAAAATCGATATTTTTTTTTTTTAATTTTTAGTCCGTGTAATTACCATTATTTACTCTCCATTGTATTAGCAAAGCTAAATGAAACGATAATATCACTAAAAAAAATTCTACAGAAAACCAAAGTACTTCTCGGGGCCTTCAGCTTCGGGAACGTTTCCCTTACACCTGGTATAATCTATGGCCCTATATGGGTGCCCAATATGGGCGGACACCCTGACGGTCCACAATGCGCGTCTGCTGCGTGGGCCGCAGCGTGCAATGGCCAGCAGGGCCATTAGGGGGTACCGCACGATATCTCTGGAGGCGGCGAGTCTCCTTGCCGGATCCCTACCGTGGAACCTGGATGCGAGAGCCCTTTCGATGCTATATCGGTATCGAAAGGAGGCGCGGGAGCAGGGACGGGAACCCGAGCCTGATGAAATTCGGGCCGTGAGGTCTCAGCTCCACAGGGACATGGTAGCGGAATGGGAGCTACGACTTGGGCGACCAAGCGCAGGGCACGCCGTAATAGCGGCGGTAAGACCCATCATGGAGGAGTGGCTAGAGAGGCCACACGGCAGCCTCTCATACCGGCTGACGCAGGTGATCACCGGACACGGGTGTTTCGGGAGTTACCTGTGTCGGATCCGGAAGGAGCCAACGTCCGAGTGCCATCACTGTGATGCGAGCGAGGACACGGAGCTGCACACACTGACCGAGTGCCCGGCGTGGGACACGCCGAGGCGGGTCCTAGTGGCGGCTCTGGGGGTGGGAGTCCTCACACTCGCCACGTTGCTCACAGCGATGGTACGATGCGCGAACGCTTGGGGTGCGGCTGTCTCCTTCTGCGAGCAAGTAATGCTCGAGAAGGAGGCGGCCGGTCGGGTCCGGACCAGACTCCGGGCCCGGGAAGCCCGCGCAGAGCGAAGACGAACCGGACGTCGGAGGTCGCAGAACGACCTCCGTCCTCCATGAGCGCTGGCCTGGGGGTGACCGGTGGAGCCGCCTGTCACCCTAGCAGAAGCAGGCCGCGGCGGCGGCGCAAAATGCGCCTCCCCGTAACCGGGGCTAGATGGGGACACTGTGGTCCCCACAACCCGAAGGGGGCCATCTCGATAGAGATGGTCCTGGGTCTGCCGGGGTGCGAGAGATATGCTTTTGGCAATCTCACCTCCGGCAACCAAGGACCCAAGACGGCGTGCGTTTTAGTCGGTTCGAGTCCGACATAACCGCCTCCACCGGCTCCGTGGTGGTGGTATCCGTGGGGATTTCTCGCACGATAAAAAAAAAAAAAAAAAAAAAACACCTGGTATAATCTATGATTGATGAAAATCAGCTCCACAGCCACCGTGGCACCCCATGCTATTCTCAAAAGACAATAAAAAAAGCGTATTGCGCTTTTAAAGCACTTACATTTTGTGACGTGATTGATCTCAAGATATATGCAGAGGGCTTTGATTATTACCCGACTGCGCGACGCAAAGGAGGGTAATGTGTTTATCAGTCTATGTATGTATGTATGTATGTATGTATGTATGTTTGTTTCTATGTGGCGTTCTAGAGACCAAATGCATGGGCCGATTTTGATAATTCATACGTCAATCGATTCGTCTTAACCTTGCGAGTGTCACTAAAGACATGACAGTAATCAAAATCCACCACAGCGACAACCAGACGCCATATTGTCAAAATGAAAAAAATAAAAGTCGATGAACTATGTCAAGTGGGGTGTCGTTGAATAGGTATTTTAAAATCATCTTTAGGTTCGTTTTATCATTTTTCATTTTAAATAATAGTTTAGGATATATAACGATTTAAAGATGTTTAACAAAACAATCATTCTCGCTAATGTTCTTACTTATTGATTTAAGTTTTTATTTCAAGTATAAACGATATGTAAATTACAAAAAGATATACATGTCATATCATAACTAAAAAGTATAAAATAAAACAAATGATTAAAAAATAAAAAACCCGACTGCCACTGAAAAGACCGAAATAAGTTTGATAGCAGGCGGTACCCATTTGCCAATCATAAACCGACAGAAAATTAATGGGTACCGCCTGCTATCAAACTTATTTCGGTCTTTTCAGTGGCAGTCGGGTTTTTTATATGTCGCAGAGGGTAACTATACAGAAGTCATTACTTGACGTACAATATAGCATTTTTACCCGACTACGGCGAAGCCAAAAGGATGATGTATGTATGTATGTATGTATGTATGTATGTATGTTCATTTGTTCCCTCATAGCTCCTCAACTACTTATTAGAACTGGACAAATGAGGTATCGTTACAAGCGGCTTGATCGTCCGATGGTTATAGGCTATATGACGTGTCACTCATTCTTGTGTGGCGCCCTCTAGCGCTCATAACGTACTGTGTTAAAAAATAAATTTGAGATAAATATGCCGTATTTGGTATCAAATGAAAGAGCTTAATGAGCACATTTCAAATATGTATAAATTATTAACTTTATCTTGCCTCAAAATCATTTAAATAAAAAATAAAGTTAAAAACTAAAACCCGACTACCGAAAAATCACGTTTTAAAAAGTGACAAACAAGAAAATATCAAGGATAGCCGTGGTCGTATGCCACTTACTCTAACAAAACAATATAATCTAGTGAAAAGTGGCATACGACCACGGCTATCCTTGATATTTTCTTGTTTGTCACTTTTTAAAACGTGATTTTTCGGTAGTCAGGTTTTAGTTTTAAACTTTATTTTTTATTCCCGCGTTTAAGTTACGAGGCTAGACAAGGCTTCTTACCGATAATAGCCCGTGTTGTAGTAATCACTACAGCGTCGTAATTTGCAACGATTTATGCTGCGTTTATCGACAATAGGGCTGTGCTGTAAACAACAAATATGTTCTTAAGAAATTTAAGACCAGGTAATCTATACATAACATTACTTATCCCGACTGACTGACAGACTGACTGACTGATTCATCAACGCAGAGCCTAAACCGCTGGACCTACAAACTTAAAATTTTGACAGTAGATGCATTTTATGATGTAAGCGTCCACTAAGAAAGGATTTTCTAGGACTGTCATTTTCAGAGCTAGATGCACTAAATTTCATAAACCTGTGTCTTCTAAGAAATAGATGAAACGTGTATCAGCGTTTTTCAAAATTTAACTACTAAGAGGGTAAAATAGATGATACACGTTTGTATGGAAAGTTCGTCGCAATGATTTATTATAAACTATAGATAGGTTGTTCACACTCCAAAATTCCACAAAAAATGATCACGACGGAAAAAAAATACGTCTTTAATAATAAATTAGTAATAAGAATATTATTATTAATATAAATAATAATACACTGACGGACTCATAAACTGCATCAAAGTAATAGACGACTTTGAAATAAATATTTTAACCAAGTATGCATACTTTCTATACAGATTTAAATTGAAACCTCTAGATTGGTTCGTGAACTTTAAAACAGCGTAGGGTCATATCTTTAAGTTTAAGTTTATGTACTGGAAAGGACCTTAAGACTTTTTTTGAAGAAAAAACAGAAATTTAAGAAAAATTGGTTTGATTAAAAAATTGGTTTTAACAATAGACACAAACTTTATGCAAGGGTTTATTTGTGTTTTAATAAGGTGTATTGCCCCCACGTGCCCTTATTACGGATTCTAATCGGTTCCGCATAGATTTTATAAGGGTTTTTAAAAGATCTTGCGGAATATTGTCCCATTCTTCTGAAAGTGCTGTTCTTAGTGCTGCCACTGTCGTGGGCGAAGGGTTTCTCGCATATACAGCTCTTTTTAAATTGTCCCAAACATGCTCGATGGGATTAAGATCCGGGCTGCGTGCTGGCCAATTCATTGTACGTATCCCAACCTCTTCGCAATAATGTTGAACTTGTGCAGCTGCATGCGGCCGGGCATTATCCTGCATTAAAGTAAAATTTTCGCCTATGAATCCCATGTAAGGCACCACGTGATCTTCTAATATCTCTGTTATGTAGCGATGTGCTGTCAAACCCCCTCTATTACCGTTTTGACGGACCATGTCTATGAACACAAGTTCTGTTCGCCCGTTCATCGATATGCCACCCCAGACCATACATGAACCGCCTCCAAAAGGAACACGCTCCTCAATGCAACTTTGAGCATATCGCTCCCCACGTCGACGATAGACTCTTCTGCGACCATCTGCACCATATAAACATGTCCTACACTCGTCCGTGAACAATACAGAGGCCCACTGCTCTTCTGTCCAATTCAGGTGATGACGCGCAAATCTTAAGCGAGCTTGTCTGTGAGCTGTAGACAACTTTGGACCATTTGCTGGTCTAAAAGGGGTGATATCCGCTTCCTTTAACCTTCTTCTTATTGTTCGTGCACACACGTTTACTCCACGCACTTCATTAAGCTCGGTTTTGATGTTAACTGACGTGAGGAAACGATTTCGCAGGGAAGTTATAACAATAAATCGGTCATCACGACCTGTGGTTGCTCGAGTTCTGCCTGTACCACGTCTCCTCCTGTAAGAACCTGTCTCTACAAACCTTCTGTATATTCTAGAAACCGTAGACTGGTTTAAATTTAAATTTCTACCAATCGTTCGTTGATCCAAGCCCTCCCGCACCAATGCTACAATTTGTGCCGCTTGTTCGGACGAAGTATCCATATTATGGTTCAAAAACTCTCGATGTGTTAAAAAACTAACCCAACAATTATGCTGGTAACAATAATTCAATTGACAAAACAAAAAAAATCAATGAGAATCAATTTAAAACTTTGCTATAAATAACACGCAAATCTGATACTACAAGTAAATTTTCTTTTCCCGGCTATATTCATTTGTTTTACTGCAGTTCTATTTTTAAATTTAATTTTTTTTTAAGATTAAGAGCCTGTCTTTCCATATTTATATAATTTAATCTAAAAAGTTTGCATACTTATTATAAAAAATCCTTTTAGAGTAAACCTGAACTTTGTTGCAGTTTATGAGTCCGTCAGTGTATAATGCATATAAATTAATATTAATGACGTATTGTTAGCAAGCAGCAATATTGTTTTAACCTAATTTTTGCGCCATTTTTGACAGCCGCAATGTTCCTGAATGACGTAGGTATAAAACCTATGTAGGTATAAAATAATACCTCATTGGGCATTTTCTGTTTACAATCCGATCTTGGCTAAAATTTATTTTCAGTACCTGTATAGGTACACTGTAAAGTATCCACCTAAATATTAATTTTATTGTACTTATACAAAAATAGATGATGTCACAACCCTAGCAGACGAGAGTAGGCGTAACGTGCCCCATTTCGTGCTAAGAATACAGATCATAGACACAGATAATAGACAATATCTCCTTCAGATGACAGCTGTCAAAAATTTCGCGCGCCTAAACAAATAACTTTCTAGTTTTTTTTTAAGAAGCAATGACAAATTCTTCGAATTGTGCCAAAATTAAAATGTAACAAGGTTTTGTGATTTTTAAAAATGAACATTGTTATTGAATGAGATGAATACATAATGAGTTATATAACCTAGTAGATAATAAACACAGTTGACACAGTACCATTTTTTTTTTTTTTTTTTTCGTGCGGAAATCCCCTCGGATACCCCCCCTGCCGGAGCCGGAAAGGGAGGTTATGTCGGACTCGAACCGACTAAAACCGCACGCCGACTGTGGGTCTTGGTGCTAGGCCGGAGGTGAGGTTGTCAAAGACATATCCCTCGCACCCCGGCTGACCCAGGGCCATCCCTTACGGTCTGGCCCTCCTCAGGAGGGGGGACAACGGTGTCCCCAACTCGCCCCCGGAATGGGGAGGCGCACTATTCAGCGCGCCGCCGCCGTGGCCTGCTTCTGCTGGGGTGACAGGCGGCTCCACCCGTCACCCCCAGGCCCGCGCTCATGGGGGACGGAGGTCAGTCAGTGCCCTCCGACGCCCGAGTTGCCTGCGCGCGCGGGCGGCGCGATCCGCGAGTCTTTCTCGCTCGCGCCGCCTCTCCCGCTCCGCCGTCTCCTTCACGACCATTGCCTGCTCGCTGAAGGAGACGCCGGCCGCCCACGCGTCCGCGCAGCGGACCATTGCTGTGAGCAGGCGAGGGTGAGAACTCTCACACCCAGGGCCGACACTAGCTCCCGCCTCGGTCCGGCCCATGCCGGACACTCGGTGAGCGTGTGCAGCCCCGTGTCCTCGCTCGCGTCGCAGTGATGGCACTCGGACGTTGGCTCCTTTTCGATCCGACACAGATATCTCCCGAAGCACCCGTGCCCGGTGATAATCTGCGTCAGACGATACGAGAGGCTGCCATGTGGCCTCTCGAGCCATTCCCCCATGATGGGCCTTACCGCCTCTATGACGGCATGCCCTGCGCGTCGTTGCTCAAGTCGTCGCTCCCACTCCGCCACCATGATCCCGTGGAGCCGGGACCTCTCGGCCCGAATGTCTTCGGGCTCGGGATCGTATCCCCGCTCCCGCGCCTCCTTACGGAACCGATACAGTGCCGCAAGGGATCTCGCTTCCAGGATCCACGGTTAGTTGACACAGTACCATGGCACACACCAATGACTTTTCGAGGCTTTTCGAAGTTATGTGTGTATTTATCGCAGGTCTATAAGTGCCCGGTAAATGGCATAAGCTCGCCACCTATTACATTGGGACCTAAACATAAACTGGCGAAATGTGGGTGCTAGCACCTCTGCCTACCCCTTCGGGGAATACAGGCGTGAGTTTATGTTATGTTATACCTCAAGAGGAAAAACGGAACCCTTATCGGACTACTTCATTGTCCGTCTATCTGTCTGTCTGTCTGTTAAGATCTTTATCTCGGGAATGCATGAAGGTATCAAGTTTAAATTCATACTACATACTCAGGTCTATAACGTCTTAAAGCTGTGCATAAATCAAACTTCTAAGTTAACCCAATCAAAATATATTGTGGTTTATATAGCTATGTTACGGAACACTCGGTGTGCGAGTCTGACTCACACTTGGCCGGCTTTTTTAAATTACCTGACTTTAAGTTTCTCTGGAACGGTTGAGATGATTTTGACGGAGCTTTTACTGGCAGAATTAATAAAGAGTCGTAAGTCCGACTCCTTAACCACTAAGCTACTGACGCTTTTGTTTACCGTTTTCGGGTTAAAAAAATTAGGGGTCCACGCAAAAATGAAACTCAAATACACACGTGGGCGGAGTCCGCCATTTAAAATAATAGGTAGGTACAGTCAGCATCAGAAAAATGTTGACGAGTAGAGTACTCAAAATAATCTTAAAACCAAAATTTCAATATTATATTGATAATTAGAGTACTCAAAAAGTTGTAAGCATCCAGAGTAGTCAAACTATCTTAACAATCGGTCTTCCAGAAACATGTAAGTAAGCAGAGTGTATAAACACTCTCACATGACTAGATACCATTGAGTAGCGTGATTGTGTATATGAATATAAATTCATATACACAATCACGCTACTCAATGGTATCTAGTCAAACAAAGTGTTCAAAATATCTGGACAATGTCATTTAATCGCATTTTGCATCCCTTTTTTACTTATGTAGCCATCCTTTATACATGATGATGGGATGATTTGAGATAGGTATATATAAGTTAGAACAGGATAGAAAATTTGTCAAATTAATGACAATTTCTTTTGTATTTTTTATAGTTGCCAGTTGCTTAAGCCATAAACTGTGCCCTTGCATTGGTAAGAAAATAGTATGAATACGTAAGAAATAAATACTCGTATGATGTGTAAATTACTTGAAACCTACATAAGTAGATATAAGTCCACGCGGACTAAGTCGCAGGCACAGCTAGTATTAATATAAATCATAGTATGGAATAGGGTTTCGTATTTCTAAATGTTTCTGTCGATTGAATAATTATTAAAAATATAAAACACGACTGCTCCTGAAAAGACCGAAATAAGTTTGATAGCAGGCGGAACCCATTGATTTGGATTTATGAATTACAAATGGGTACCTCCACCTGCTTTTTCTGGTCTTTTTTATGTATTTTTTTGTATTTTATACTTTATTTAATTAATATAGCGCCAAAAATTCACAGTGTGGTATCGATTTATATTTCATGCACTCATAAATACCTTTATTTATGACCACTTTCATCGAAATCTTTTCTGCCTTTTAAGGTCTCTATTCGGGTAAAAAGTAAAAATAAAATAGGTTTAACTTTAATAACTACACTGACGGACTCATAAACTGCATCAAAGTTCAGGTTTACTCTAAAAGGATTTTTTATAATAAGTATGCAAACTTTTTAGATTAAATTATATAAATATGGAAAGACTGGCTCTTAATCTTAAAAAAAAATTAAATTTAAAAATAGAACTGCAGTAAAACAAATGAACATAGCCGGGAAAAGAAAATTTACTTGTAGTATCAGATTTGCGTGTTATTTATAGCAAAGTTTTAAATTGATTCTCATTGATTTTTTTTGTTTTGTCAATTGAATTATTGTTACCAGCATAATTGTTGGGTTAGTTTTTTAACACATCGAGAGTTTTTGAACCATAATATGGATACTTCGTCCGAACAAGCGGCACAAATTGTAGCATTGGTGCGGGAGGGCTTGGATCAACGAACGATTGGTAGAAATTTAAATTTAAACCAGTCTACGGTTTCTAGAATATACAGAAGGTTTGTAGAGACAGGTTCTTACAGGAGGAGACGTGGTACAGGCAGAACTCGAGCAACCACAGGTCGTGATGACCGATTTATTGTTATAACTTCCCTGCGAAATCGTTTCCTCACGTCAGTTAACATCAAAACCGAGCTTAATGAAGTGCGTGGAGTAAACGTGTGTGCACGAACAATAAGAAGAAGGTTAAAGGAAGCGGATATCACCCCTTTTAGACCAGCAAATGGTCCAAAGTTCACAGACAAGCTCGCTTAAGATTTGCGCGTCATCACCTGAATTGGACAGAAGAGCAGTGGGCCTCTGTATTGTTCACGGACGAGTGTAGGACATGTTTATATGGTACAGATGGTCGCAGAAGAGTCTATCGTCGACGTGGGGAGCGATATGCTCAAAGTTACATTGAGGAGCGTGTTCCTTTTGGAGGCGGTTCATGTATGGTCTGGGGTGGCATATCGATGAACGGGCGAACAGAACTTGTGTTCATAGACATGGTCCGTCAAAACGGTAATAGAGGGGGTTTGACAGCACATCGCTACATAACAGAGATATTAGAAGATCACGTGGTGCCTTACATGGGATTCATAGGCGAAAATTTTACTTTAATGCAGGATAATGCCCGGCCGCATGCAGCTGCACAAGTTCAACATTATTGCGAAGAGGTTGGGATACGTACAATGAATTGGCCAGCACGCAGCCCGGATCTTAATCCCATCGAGCATGTTTGGGACAATTTAAAAAGAGCTGTATATGCGAGAAACCCTTCGCCCACGACAGTGGCAGCACTAAAAACAGCACTTTCAGAAGAATGGGACAATATTCCGCAAGATCTTTTAAAAACCCTTATAAAATCTATGCGGAACCGATTAGAATCCGTAATAAGGGCACGTGGGGGTAATACACCTTATTAAAACACAAATAAACCCTTGCATAAAGTTTGTGTCTATTGTTAAAACCAATTTTTTAATTAAACCAATTTTTCTTAAATTTCTGTTTTTTTTTTTCAAAAAAAGTCTTAAGGTCCTTTCCAGTACATAAACTTAAACTTAAAGATATGACCCTACGCTGTTTTAAAGTTCACGAACCAATCTAGAGGTTTCAATTTAAATCTGTATAGAAAGTATGCATACTTGGTTAAAATATTTATTTCAAAGTCGTCTATTACTTTGATGCAGTTTATGAGTCTGTCAGTGTATTTCAGAGAGAAAGAAGGCGAAAATTGCTGTTTATGACGTATTAAAAAAAACTTCTATTATAAATTATAATCTACTAGCTTTTGCCCGCGGCTCCGCCCGCGTGGATGTCGGTTATCGCGACAAAACATAGCCTATGTCCTTTCTCAAGGCCTAATCTACCGCTATACCAAATGTCATCAAAATCGGTTCAGTGGTTTAGGCCTGAAAGCGTAACATACAGAGAGACAGACAGACAGAGTTACTTTCGCATTTATAATATTAGTATGGATTATTAAAAAAAAAACACTATTATAATATGTCTGTACAATACTTTCGTATCTAACTGTACCTATTTTCAAAGAGTAGACATTTTGCGTCTATGTCATGTCGATGTAGTCATAATGTGTATTAGAGAATACGAGAAGAAGATTTTTGAGTACACAGGTGTATCTTGCGTTGCAGGACCCTTTATTTTTTACGTAAGTATTCATACTCTTTTCCCACCAATTCAAGTGGATAGTTTATGGCTTAAGAAACTGGCAACTATAAAAAATACAAAAGAAATTGTCATTAATTTGACACATTTTCTATCCTTTTCTAACTTATACACCTATAAGTTCGAAAAACATTGGAAAAAATGAAATGCTCAAGTGAGACTCGAACTCACGACATTTCCCTTACAGGGGGACTGCTCTGCCAACTGAGCTATTGAGCACCACTTGAATCATTCCAAATTTTCCTTCTCTTTATATCCGTCTATAAGGGCGACGGTGCAGCCATCTACCAACATTCTTACGAACTGTTGGAAACAATGAATGATTTTTCAACCATTTTTAAACATTGAATTTTGATGACTGCGCCCAAATATTTGAATGAATTTTTTATAGCATTTATTATGCTAACTTTTAAGTTCGAAAAACATTGGAAAAAATGAAATGCTCAAGTGAGACTCGAACTCACGACCTTTCCCTTACAGGGGGACTGCTCTGCCAACTGAGCTATTGAGCACCACTTGAATCATTCCAAATTTTCCTTCTCTTTATATCCGTCTATAAGGGCGACGGTGCAGCCATCTACCAACATTCTTACGAACTGTTGGAAACAATGAATGATTTTTCAACCATTTTTAAACATTGAATTTTGATGACTGCGCCCAAATATTTGAATGAATTTTTTATAGCATTTATTATGCTAACTTTTAAGTTCGAAAAACATTGGAAAAAATGAAATGCTCAAGTGAGACTCGAACTCACGACCTTTCCCTTACAGGGGGACTGCTCTGCCAACTGAGCTATTTAGCACCACTTGAATCATTCCAAATTTTCCTTCTCTTTATATCCGTCTATAAGGGCGACGGTGCAGCGACGGTGCAGCCATCTACTTTGTTTGATTAGATACCATTGAGTAGCGTGATTGGGTATATGTAAATGAACACTCTGCTTACTTACATGTTTCTGGAAGACCGATTGTTAAGATAGTTTGACTACTCTGGATGCTTACAACTTTTTGAGTACTCTAATTATCAATATAATATTGAAATTTTGGTTTTAAGATTATTTTGAGTACTCTACTCGTCAACATTTTTCTGATGCTGACTGTACACATAGCTCGCCTAGAATTAAAAGAAAATCATTAAATTTTCGCACTAAGTCTACACTAAGAAAATAACTAATTGATGCGGGTAAAGCAAACTTAGAATGACTTTAGAGCCCGTATTATAACCACGTCTAAATCTAAAAAAAAATTGGTGAAACGAAATTAGCCGTGTGTGTGATGTATAAATATCGGAAAAAATGAAACGCTCAAGTGAGACTTAACTCACGACCTTTCCCTTACAGGGGGAATGCTCTTCCAACTGAGCTATTGAGCCACGCCTGAATAATTTCAAATTTTCCTTCTCTTTATATCAGTTTTTAAGGGCCACGGTGCGGTGCCATCTACCAACATTCTTACGAACTGTTGGAAACAATGAAAGATTTTTCAACCATTTTTAAACATTGAAATTGTTTTGTTGTTTGTTTTGTTTTGTGTTGAATTGAAAACATTGGGAAAAAAAAGATGAATAAAATGCTCAAAACCATATTTATTCCTTGGCTTTTCTTCCTTCCAGTTGACTGACTGTTCTGATATTTGGTACACACCTTTGGTTCGGACGATAATATCATATAAATCAATAAAACAGTTTGATTTGCTCTTAATACCTTAGTTTTAAAATAATTTTGAGACCTCGTCGTCAAGATTTTTCTTACGCTGACTGTACCATACATTTCACCTCTCTGGTATATTTTTTGCTCTTTATAACACGTTTACAAAGTAGGTTAATATGTGACTTTCAATCAAGTTCAGACAACTAGTACAACCAATGACGTATTATTTAAACTATGTGACAACTACCATTATTGGTTACCCGGCGACCATAGCTGCCAAAAAGTGCCTGAAACGTCGTTTTAGAAGTAAAATAATAACAAATAGAACTATCGGGATAGAATCCATTAAAAGGTTGTGAAATGATTAATGTGATATTTCAATGACTTAATGAGTGACATTCGCGTAAACTTTAAAAACCACCAACCAAGTAGAACTTGTTACCCTATAGGTAAAGTCTAAAGTAATCCAACTATACTTGTACAAAACTTATAAAACAAGCTGCACAAACTGAAAATTTCGAACGAAGATTTTCAAAAATCGAATGCAGCCGTCACAAAGCATTTTATGCGGGTAAAAACGCCAGTCCTGTACGAATCGGTCTTGTGCACCGAGGGATCCGTACAAAATTATTCAGGGACAAAATTATGTATGTTACATAAACTGCAATACATTTTGTTTGCGAAGACTTAAAAGTTAGATTTTTCAAATAATCAAGGTATCGCAGATTTTGTATTTGATTTGAATTTTAACTTGATGCCTTCACGCATGCCTGAGAAAAATGTCTCGACAGACAAACTTGTTGTCTGTGATCATAAAAATAAATAAAGATTGTACGACATTTAACTCTTCGCTCTCTAGGGTCAAAGTAAGCATAGCTTAACTAACTTGTGTTATAGGATCTAGAACGCAGATAAACGTACTTATATACGTCATTTTCTTTTGCAAATCCTTAGAAACACCCAGACCAACGCAAGTTCATGCATACAAATTTTTACACGGAGCGGGAATCGAACCCGTGACCTCCGACTTTTTTTTTAAATATTACCGAAATTACTAATATTCCGTTTAACCCCTCCAAATAAGCTAAATTGCTTGTGTTAGGAGTGGGTTCACGTCGGTAGTGTAGGATTCGAACCTGGGACCTCTAGATAGCAGCCGAACGCCAACCGCCGAACGCCATAGATATCGTATAATGGTTCTGTTTTTCCTTTTGACGTGCGGATTCCCAAAAATGGCACTCGCACTCTCCAATCATTTGCTGACCGTCCAATACGTACTAACGACCAAAGACTAACAACTCTGTGTTTTTTTCTTCACTAATTCTTTTCGGGCGAAGGAAACCGCGCGTAATCCTTCTTTTGTTCTTACGTTGCCCGCATTGGCGGGGCATTTGGCGGTGCTTGTAGTGTAACTAAGCCACTTATGGCTTACCGAATAGTGCTGGGCAAATGACGTTTTATCGATAATCGATTGAAATAAAACTTCTTTTTAACGGATTCTAAAGTGATTTGTTTGGTATTGTTTGCATTTAGCCCGACGTTTCGGCTACGCTTCAGCAGCCATAATCGCGGGGTGACTGTGAAGCTGTAAACAATGTCTGCTAAATGTAAAAGATTCATACTAATATTATAAATGCGAAAGTAACTCTGTCTATTTTTCTGTCTGTATGTTACGCTTTCACGCCTAAACCACTGAACCGATTTTGATCATATTTGGTATAGGGGTAGATTAGACCATGAGAAAGGACATAGGCTATGTTTGGTCGCAATAACCGATATCCACGCGGACGGAGTCGCGGGCGAAAGCTAGTAGTAGTAGTCTAGTAAATCGCGAAGGAATCCATTAAAAGGTTAATTTATTTTAATGAGTGACCTATTCGTGTAAACTTCTGATAGTATCGATATATTGTAACGATTTCGTGTAGTAAATAGATAAGAAATAATATTTTGTAAATGATTTTAAGTAATAAATTGACACATATCTGGGCCCCCTACTAAGATCTTCAGAGGCCCTTACCTTCAAGTCAGTATTACAAGCCAATTGTATACGTCTTTCTTTAATTTCAAATATACAATAAAGAGTTATCTATCAATCTATTACTAACCACTAGCTCTTGCCCGCGGCTCCGCCCACGTGGATTTCGGTTATCGCGACCAAACATAGCCTATGCCCTTTCTCATGGTCTAATCAACCTCTATTCCAAATTTCATCAAAATCGGTTTAGTGGTTTAGGCGTGAAAGCGTAACATACAGACAGACAGACAGACAGACAGAGTTACTTTCACATATGTAATATTAAGTATGGATGTTCTCACAAAGCGTTTAAAGCTTATCTTGTAAAAATATCGATACATTTCACATCACTAGTGGTAGTCCGCAGCTTGACCAGAACTTTGCCAAATGAAGCGAGAGAGAAAGCGCGACGATCTCACACGGTATGGCCACAGAGCAACATATCGATAGAGTTGTTGGAGGCAAATGGAGTAAACTACTCAAAAACATCGGGAAAAATGGGACTTGAACCCACGACCTTTCCCTTACAGGGGGAATGCTCTTCCAACTGAGCTATTGAGCCACACCTGAATCACTTCAAATTTCCCTTCTCTTTATATCCGTCCATAAGGGTGACAGTGGAGTCATCTACCAACTTTCTTACAAAAACTTTCTTTCTTAAAAATAAAAAGAAAGAGTAAGTTATTCCATATCTTTAGATATTTCGGATTCGAACCTAATAAAACTGCACGGTTTCTTCATGTCTATTTCCTCTGTTGAACGGAACCAGCATTTATACGTCCTAGGAAGGACTTACAAGTCCTGGTTTCGGGCCCACGGCGCAGAAGATTTTTAGATAACTTATGTTAAAATTAAAATTAAAACGTATCCTTTGTCTTACAATTTTAAAAATACTTACCTTTTTATATCTACTTATTACTTATTTTTATTAATAGTACCTAAGGTACCTATTTCAAGAATTTTTTACTTTTATTTTCTTACCTTATGTAGGTACATTGTATACTTACTTACCTACTTATAACCTACTTACCGTCTTTTTTTCTTTTTGCTTCGCATTTAAAAATATTATTTAAATATTTCACATCTTTCAGGCATTAATAGCCGTTTATTTCATTATAAATGAATTACAATTAGATTTCGCTCCAAATTCACGGTACATCAACAGAAACATCCCTCTCCTAAGCCTATCTATTCCATTCCTAGCTCTACACGTTGTACAGTCGAACAAAGCGTCCATACAGTACTCGTTATGTGTGAAATACCCGCGTCTTTGTCAGCTCAAACTAATCCTTGAGCGTTGGACACCGCCGCGACTCGGACTTGACCCGTGATTGACTTGATCGGCTTTACCGATAAATACCGAAAATAATTACGGTTATTTCGATTCGGAGCTATGTGGTTAAACTCTACGCCGTAGAAGTAGGAGCAAGGGGTTTTTTTTTATATATAGGGCACGTCAATTTGACTTCACCTCGCCTGATGTTAAGCTAAAGGCAAAGTCTCGGAAAGAGGGTCACCATCATAAACATGTACCATGTTAACAGTGGTGGCACTCAGCTTGACGGCCTCATTAGATGCCTTTTCACGCCCCGCTTAAAGGACCCGAATTCCAGCTAACTCCCTGTATAACTTATTTAAAGACCTCGGATTGCCAAGAGCTTCAGTAAGCTCAAAGAGAGTAAAGTAAGTAAAGTAGAGTAAAGACTCAAACGAATATCTGAAACGGCGTTGATAGGATCTTACCAAATTTGCATAGGTAGAGGGGGAACGCGACTGACGGTGGAGGTGAGCGCTGATGCATCACAAGGTGGCACCCTAAACCTACACCTGGGTCGCAAGTCCCAGGCGCCGTCACAGTGTTCCTCTCTGTACCACGCCATGGACCCGGCGACCGCACGGTGAATCCATGGAATGCTGAGAACCGGATCTCTTGCTTAACTAAAGTTGCAGGTTCAATTCTTGGTCGGTGGATATATTTGCATACTAGCTTTTGCCCGCGGCTCCACTGGATATCGGTTATAGCGACCAAACATAGCCTATTTCCTTCCTCAAGGTCTGATCTACCTCTAGGTATATCAAATTTCATCAAAATCGATTCAGTGGCTTAAGCGTGAAAGCGTAACATACAGACAGACAGAGTTACTTTCGCATTTATAATATGGATGTATAATATGCATATTGATTGAGGTCTTCATGTTTCTATACCTAGTGTATTTCCAAAACAAATATCCATTTAGTAGTAATAACTTGTACGGGTGCAAAAGGTACTTACTTAAATGTAAAATTGTACAGTCGACGACATTATATCTTGACAACGAAGTCTCAAAATTATCTTAAAACTCTCGTATTAAGAGCAAATCAACAATCGGTCAACTGCAAGGGTATCAAAAAACGAAATTAAGATCATTTTGAGCATTCTGTTCGTCAACATCTTTCTGATACTGACTGTACATGTATTTCGAAAGTCTACGAAAAAAACACATTCCTTTTTCAAAAAGAGCCTTGAAATTTCTAAACGAAACTTAAAAAAACAACTTACATTCTTAATCCCAAACTTAAATGTCTTAAGTCCAAAATGGCGGACGGATTCGGAGCCACTAAGATTGGACCCTATAAAAACAATGTTTCTAACGTCTTAAAAAGCTTCAGACTTAGCTAAACTAGCCTAGAAAAATATAAATGAAATGTTTTTAACCGACTTCAAAGGGCGAGTCTCAATTCGACTGTATTTTTTTAATGTTTACCCTTACCACCTCTGACTTTATTATACCTACTTAGGTATAGCTGGATTCATATTTATCTTGGACCTAAATTGTGTTCTATACGCGCAGTACACGTTTCTTAGATGTATTTTGAATATAGCACGGGGTACTACTGCGGTGGACAAGCTCAAATTCACTAAGTATAGATTATTACAAAACCATCCGCGCTCGCCAGGGTCTTTTATATCTTATTTCCCGAGGGGGACCATCTCCAAAGAGATGGTCCTGGGTCTGCCGGGGTGCGAGAGATATGCTTTTGGCAATCTCACCTCCGGAAACCAACCCAAGACGGCGTGCGTTTCGGTCGGTTCGAGTCCGACAAAACCACCTCCACCGGCTCCGTGGGGGTGATATCCGTAGGGATATTTCGCACGATAAAAAAAATAAAATAAAGGGTCTTTCATATCTTGCGATTTAGGTTCAAGTCTATACTACTATATTATATTATATCTGTGGTACAAGGTATATGAATCACGCCCCGTTTTTTGTATGCCACCACCTAGGTGGCAAACGAGCAGACGAGACTTGAGTTTTTCACTTCTGTTGACACTCCCGGAGTGCATTAGTTTTTTAATTTTTACGTTTATAAAAGGGTGTTAATCGAAATTATTACAGATAACTACATTCCCACGAACTAGCCATAACACCTAAAACAAGAAATTTAGTTCACTAAATTGCTTCTCTAAATTGATTCACACTAGTAGTGCAAAGGCCAGGATTCCAACCGGGGACCTCTCGATTCAAAAGCCAATTTTTACCCACTAAGCCATCGACGCTTGTATCCTACAAACTTGGTTATTTAACCACTACAACTTGGAGTACATTTTGAGCCGTTTTAGCGACGAATTTTGATAGAAATAATGTGTCTATACAATAATATTCAAGGATATTTAGTCCGCGATTATGGCTGCTAAAAAGCTAAAACGTTGGACTCAATATTAAAATGACGATAGAATCGTGTTAAAAAGTAGTTTTATTTTAATAGGTTACTTGTTTTTATTTCTACTGTCGTCGTACGGTACCCTAAAAGTGGGTAATAAATGGCGCGAACGTCATTTGACGCCATTACACATAAGTCCAGGGCGGGCTGTCAAACGCACACGTTCAGAAACACTGCGAGGGTACTTTTGCGGTGCATTCAGTAATATATTCCGATAAAGTGCCTGCCTATGCCAAGAACTAGGGGGACATTTTTTTTGAGAATTTTGAACTTATTTTATAGATTTAAATGCTGTTTACATAGAGTATAGAATTTTTAGTTTTCAAAAAGGATAAATACCTACATAATATAGGTAAGTTTTAATGACTTAATATACTGGGTGTTTTTATAGTCGTTTCGGTTAAAAAGAATTCGGGTATAGTTTCGAAAGCAAAATCATGTGGAAGTATTAATTAGGCGAAAGATTTTTTTTATTTAAAACCCCCATAGATCTTTCCTTTCACCAACATTATTCCTTTCATTAACAAAAAAAAATTTTTTTTTGCTTTCACCAAATTAATACTTCCAGATGATTTTGCTATCGAACCTGTGCCCAAATTCTTTTTATCCGAAACGACTATATAAAATCAGCCAGTATAGACTACTTACCTGTATTTAATTTTTTCCTGTGTATTTGATTTGTATAGTTAGCATACTTAGTGCTGTAAAATTCATTCAAATGTATTTAATTTTCTGAAAATCGTATCATGAAAGACTTGACCAGCGACAAAGCGCAATTGTTTTGACTATTAGACAGAGGATCCGAATTAATTAAGAACTAATTTATCTAGTCAACAAAAAAGGTATCATTAAGGTTATTATTATAGCCATAGCTGCATATATAAATTTGAAATAATCACCTTCCGTGGAAGTAAATAATATTATCAACAAAATAAACATAGAATAAGTATTTATTCACAAAAAATGTATGAGTATGTTAAACCGTTATTCTAGTACATACTCTTTTTACTAGCCTATGGCGCTTTGCGATGATTTAAACACTGAGTATTTTTATCAAATATGTATTATGGTCCTAAATCAATAGATGGCGACACCCAATTTTCCATATAAGTGATGTTAATATTTTATATAAGTAAATAGTCGTTACATTTTGAAAATCTGGCATTCTGGGCATCTGCCATTTTGTGAATCTGGCATTCTGCGAGTCTGGCTTTTTGAGTTATTGACATTTTGCGACAATCTAATATCGTCTGTCATTTTACGAATCTGTCTTATTGCGTTTTTGTCATTACGCGCCTAAACCGTTTTTGCGTCCCGTTTAAATTCAAAATGCAATCTCGCCTCATACCTGTACTTACATACTTAAATAGCAAGATGTCGGTAACGGTAACAGTGTCGCGTATTCATTAATTTTCACTTCAAATACTTCAAGTATCCGTAACGACTGCCACTGATGATTGCACCAAACGGCATAACGTGCTCTCTGAGACTAAATAATAATGAAACTTTAATTCGGAACATGATCCATATAGGTAACTGTTAGTAATACAATACACTTATAAGCTATGTTAGTAACAGTGTGCATTTGATAATAGGGATGTCGCAATTCAAATTCTAAATTCAATTAAATATAAAATAACAATTAAAATCAAACTTAACACACAATAAAATAAAATAAAATATTCATCAAATTCCCAACTGAAATCAATTATATGAGTCAAAATTAAAATAATGTCATCAGAATGGCTAAATTAAGATTGATTACACTGTCCCAAATAATAAAATTAAAATCAGAGTTTAAACAGTGAAAATTATGAATTAATTACCTATATAATTAAATTAATGTTCAACTAATAAAATAAAAATTAATAAAATTACTATTAAATTGATTAAAACTACGAAATTGATGAAATTACTTTACAATATGCAGCCTACAGCAGTGATTCATATATACACAATCCAATCTATCTGCAATCATGTGTAGGACCACATTATTACTTGCCCTGACGCGGCGCAAAAGCGATGCGGCTCGCTTACGCATTACGGTGTAAAAACAGTCTACTCGCGCCGCCGCAAACATGCCCGATGCACTACAGCGCCAGGGCAGGCCCAACCCCACCTTACTTGTCGAGGAACTTCAACGAATCAATTTCATTTATTCAAATTAGGCACATAAAGAGCACATATGAACGTCATAATTTTACATTGATAAATCGAATGTCAAGAATCCATACCAATCCATACTAATATTATAAATGCGAAAGTAACTCTGCCTGTCTGTCTGTCTGTCTGTATGTTACGCTTTCACGCCTAAACCACTGAACCGATTTTAATGTAATTTGGTACAGGGATAGGTTAGACCTTGAGAAAGGACATAGGCTATGTTTGGTCGCGATAACCGACATCCACGCGGGCGGAGCCGCGGACAAAAGCTAGCAATAAATAAAATATGTAAATCATTTGAAAATGATTCTTTCGCTGGTTCGGTAGGTTGGTTCTACTGAGAAGATACCAGCAAGAAACTCAGTGAACTCGATGATAATTCTTTTTTTTTAATATGTTTTTATTTAGAACAAATGTATACAGTGCGAGCAATAGATTTAATTAGGATGACCATGCATCTTTATCATTTAAGTATTCGTCCACTTTAACCTTTACTTAATCTATGGGCACCACAAAGAAAACAGCAATCAAAGTCCCGTTGTCTGCAAATAACTCATAAGCCACCAAAGTCCACATAAAATAAAACCCATAATGCAACCTTACCTTTTAGGGGTCCGTATCTAAATCGTAAAAACCCTATTACTAAGACTCCACTGTTCGTCTGTCTGTCCCTATGACGCCCCTATCCTAAAAACGGTGTTATATAGATCGTTTTCACAGATGATGAATATCTGCGGTAGCCTAGTGGTATGGGTAATGGACTGCTGAGACGAGGTCTCGGGTTCGATCCCAGGTTTACCATCGCACACACCAATGACTTTTCGATGCTTTTCGAAGTTATGTGTGTATTTATCGCAGGTTTATAAGTGCCCGGTTAATGGCAATAGGCTCGCCACTTATTACATTGGGACCTAAACATAAACTGGCGAAATGTGGGTGCTAGCCACTCTGCCTACCTCTTCGGGGAATATAGGCGTGTGTTTATGTTATGTTATGTTATGTATTTCTGTTGTTGCTTTAAGCTATAATCACGATTCGAAAGCATTTCATTTTTTCCGATGTTTTTCGAACTTAAAAGTTAGCATAATAAATGCTTTAAAAAATTCATTCAAATATTCGGGCGGAGTCATCAAAATTCAATGTTTAAAATGGCTGAAAAATCATTCATTGTTTCCAACAGTTCGTAAGAATGTTGGTAGATGGCTTCTCCGTCGCCCTTAAAGACGGATATAAAGAGAAGTAAAATTTGAAGTGGTTCAGGTGTGGCTCAATAGCTCAGTTGGAAGAGCATTCTCCCTGTAAGGGAAAGGTCGTGAGTTCAAGTCTCACTTGAGCGTTTCATTTTTCCGATGTTTCTCGAACTTAAAAGTTAGCATAATAAATGCTATAAAAAATTCTTTCATATAATCACGGTGTTAAAAATAAGGAATAGTTTAAAAAACTAAAAAACACGCTTTTAGCACGCACTAAAAATTATAAAATCAAAATCAAATCTTGGACGTCCGCCACATTGGATTTAAGTTACGTGACTATTTTTTTCGTATTCCTAACAGCAAACCCTTTCATTTGATACCTATATCATGGGGGTGGATTTCAAACAGCCAGTCCGCCATCTTGGGGTGGCCGCCATATTGGATTTGTAGTGAAGTTTCTTAGCTAGTCATGTATTGTCATCAGAATTTAGCGCGTGTGCAAAATTTCATCCTAATCGAAGACCGGGTAGTGGGTTAAATTAAGATTCCAAGCTTTTCTTACATAGTAGTGAAGCTAATAAAAACGTGTTAAAAACTGAATAAATTTAATATTTAAGGGGGCTCCTCTACAACAAACGTTATTTTCTACCGTTTTTGCTCCATATTAATAAAAGCAACATTATTCGACGACGCTTGATATATTAATTTTAAAAAATAATGTTTTATTATAAAATATTATAATAAGATTAACACGTCAAAATACAAACTGATGTTACACGCCTCAGCGGTCATCCCTTAAAAAAAAGACGCTCCGACCTGTACCTGGTGCAGAAGTTCCGTCACGGGAGTCACCTGACTTGTCCCCGACCCTAGGCCTATTATCCTCCAGACTCGAACATCTCAACGTCTCTACTGCATTTTTTTTTAATCTAAGGGACTAACGTATGTTGTATAGATTATGGCACGGAACCCTTCGCGTACGACTCCAACTCTCACTTGTTACTTTTTTAATTCTCAGTCAAAGCGGCGATAAAACGCATTCGCTGACGAAACACAATAAAACTCTCTATAAATCTATGGTATTAAATTTAGTGGACAATAAAGTGAATATTTTCAATATGTCTTCACCATACTTAACAGTGTCGTAACTAGGTATTCTTGAATGCAAACGACATAAGTTCCCGGTGGAAAGACTAGAACCACCCCATTTTGCCCGTTTTTTTTATCCTGCGAAAAATCCCCTCGTATACCACCCCCACGGAGCCGGTGGAGGTGGTTATCTCGGACTCGAACCAACTAAAACGCACGCCGTCTTGGGTCTTTGGTTGCCGGAGGTGAGATTGCCGAAAGCATATCTCTCGCACCCCGGCAGACCCAGGACCATATCTATCGAGATGGCCTCCTTCGGGTCCCATCTCTGCCCGTTTCGTAGATGGTGACGTAGCGTAGGTATAGGGCTATCCTCTATCTGACGGTAAACATACAGCCCATGACAAAGTACCCGCGTGATGGCAATAGGCTCGCCCCCTATTACGTGGGACCGAAAATTATATTTGACGAAATGTGGGTGTTAATACACCTCTGCCTACCCCCTCAGGGTTTTTCTATTTCTCTGTCCCTGTGTTGTTAAGAACTCCAAAAAATATGTTTTAGAAATGTTAATGTACCTACAATGAAATAGTTATTGTAACATAGCTATAGGTATGTGTAATAATTGAAATGGTTCAGGTGTGGCTCAATAGCTCAGTTGGAAGAGCATTCCCCCTGAAAGGGAAAGGTCGTGAGTTCGCGTCTCACTTGAGCATTTCATTTTTTCCGATGTTTTTCGAACTTGAAAGTTAATAAATGCTAAGTATAAGAAAAAAATCATTCAAATATGTGTAGGTAATTAGTTTTTACAGTCAGTATCAGAAAGATGTTGACGCACAGAGTGCTCAAAATGATCCTAATTTCGTTTTTTGACCTCCTTCCAATTGACCGATTGTGCTGCTATTTGGTGTACACACCTTTAGCAGCAGGAGGCGCGGGTACGATCCCCGCTCAGTGTAAATATTTGTATGCATAAATATGGCTATTTGCATTGGCCTGGGTGTTTCTATGTATAAATCGACCCCACTCCCTCCTTTAACCTCCTTTTACGCGATTAAAGGTAACATAATATTATTATGTCATTTCTGAAAATCTATTTCATCTTCGTACCAAATTTCGTCAAGACCGATTCAGTTTTACAGAAAGACAGTGTTATATTCGCATTTATAATATGACTATGTATTATACTCTTAGTAACGAGCAACTCTACGTATATCACATTTTATGAGAGTTGCAAATAAAGACGCCCAAAGAGGTCCACATTAATATCCCGAGATTTACCGCCTTTTTAACGTCTGTCAAACCTGTCACTTTATGACGGACCGTCGTAAATTGGCGCGAATGCATCGGCCATCTTTAGTTTTGCGAATGCTTCTTGAATGTGTGAAAATTAACATATTGGTATAAGGGCCCGTGAAGGCTATTTTTAGAATTCCGTAATCGAATGCTTGTTTTAGGGTTAATCCCCACTGAAAAAGTAGCTGATGGCAGCGGTTTTTGTACTAGAGATGTTTCCGAGAATCCTCCTTCAGCCTTTCTTCGAATGACAATGATTTTCTTCTTCCCTAGTTAAGATTGTAATATTTTGCCATTAAAAATGGTTTGTAATAGCAAAAAACCGCTGCCTGCCGCTGTTCTTTCAGTGGGGATTGACCCCTAGGAGTATGAAAATATTGTATCTATGGGAGTAAAAGTTGGGCGTGTTTGTAAATAGAACAAAAAAAATGCCCGCTGAGTTTCTTGCCGGAGTCTTCTCAGGTCTGGGCCGCGCTACGAACCGGTGGTCCATTTGCTGAACTAGTATCTAATATTTATTCTATATTGACGTTTTGTGAGTCCCGATTTAATGGTCTATGCAGATTATATGATTTTTGACTTTGACTTTGACATGGCAAAAGAAGCATAAAATTCTACTCACATAAAAATGTGGAGTACAGCTGGTTGGTAGAAAGAGGAATACTGAGATTCGAGATAGGAGTGGCCTGAAAGAGAATGTTGTAACGAATTGAAAATGGTACTTATACTGAGCTGGTTTAGGCACAGAACGAATGAGTACAGAACGAAACACAAACTGAGTAGAACTGAGTAGTTATGTCAGGCACGCGGGTTGATGAATGACCCAGGTGAGCCAGCCTGAATAGACCTCGCAATACATACATAGGTATTGCTCGGAACAAATGTATAGCACCTAAGATAAATGCGGTATATTTCGGGAGGTCATAAAAAACTAAACATGATATCTCTATGAAAACTTTTGTGTGTAAATGTTGGTATTTCTTTTTTAGAGATTCAGTACTAATGTACAATTCAAGTAAATAACATTAGAATTGCTTATTTTATGTGTCAGAAACAAGACTTACGAAATAACTAACTACCACGAATATTATGAACGTTAAGATGTGCTCAAAATGTACTCTTTACGCGCAGTAAGTACACGTTTCTTGGATATCTTGCGAGGATAGCACGGAGTGCTACGACAGTGAACGGCCTAAATTCATCAATCATTGATTAAGTACTAGCATTTGCAGCGGCTGCGCCCGCGTGGATGACGTTTATCGCAGTCACACATTGCCTATGTCCTTTCTCAAGGTCTAATCTACCCCTATGCCAAATTTCATTAAAATCGGATCAGTGGTTTAGGCGTGAAAGCGTACCATACAGACAGACAGACAGACAGACAGAGTTACTTTCGCATTTATGATATTAATATGGAATACAAAGCAATCCGCGCGCACCATGGCTTCGTTTGTCTCAAGATTTACGTCCAAAATACGGGTCAATGGCATCGCAGATAAAATGCAAAACAGCCACCTTTATTGGTGCGGCTACGTCTTGCGGCAACCGCCCAGCTACGTGGGTAACAAATGCCTGGCAATGGCACCGCCACCGGGTCTAGGTAGAAGGTGTAGGCCCAAGAAGTCCTGGCTTTACGTCGTGCAGGGTGACATGCGTGCAAATCGTCTCACTACCATGGACATCCAAGATCGTACGAAGTGGAAGAGCTGAGCTCCGAGTGCTACAGAGCCTCGGATGCCATCAGGATAATGTCTCAAAGTGCGTGTCTCGGGGTATACTCACTGCTGGATAAATTTGTAAGGTTCAAAAAAGAGCGAAAATGGCGGGTTTGCATGAAATGTTTCACCACAGTAGAGGAAGCTCGAGAAGTATGTAAAAAGAAGGCCACAGAGTAAATATCGTGGTTCGATCTATTGCTCTAAATTATTATGCATATATTTCAATCGTTTTAGTATAGGTAGGTCATAAGTCACGGGTCAGTGTTCATTGCGTACTAGGGCGTAGAGTCTAGAATAGATTTACATATATTTTGTATGTAAGCATGATTTGCATTAAAAGTAGAACTGACCTTGGATAAAACGCGGTATCTAACGCTATAAAATCGAATGTAATAGATCATCGAAATAAAATCACTTTTTACGGATTCTATCGCGATATATTTGTTATTATTTACTTTTAAACCGACATTTCGGCTGCTTTTCAGCAGTTCGCTTATTGACTCATGATGTAGTTGTCACATAGATTGAAGCCGGTCAAGTTCATTATATCGACAGTCACTACATCGATGGTCGCTGTATCGAAAACGTTCCATCGATGGGCTGATATATCGACAGTACCCCAAATCGATGGTACGCTACATCGACAGTACCCCAAATCGTTGGTACGCTACATCGACAGTACCCCAAATCGATGGTACGCTACATCGACAGTACCCCAAATCGTTGGTACGCTACTTCGTTAGTAGGTACACTAACACGACGGTATACTACATCCACAGTACCCCAAATCGTTGGTACGCTACATCGACAGTACCCCAAATCGTTGGTACGCTACATCGACAGTAGCCCAAATCGATGGTACGCTACATCGTTAGTAGGTACACTAAGACGACGGTATACTACATCCACAGTACCCCAAATCGTTGGTACGCTACATCGACAGTACCCCAAATCGTTGGTACGCTACATCGACAGTAGCCCAAATCGATGGTACGCTACATCGTTAGTAGGTACACTAAAACGACGGTATACTACATCGACAGTGAACCAAATCGATAGTACACTGCATCAACTACCCGACCAGAGCCGAATTTAAATAAAAAACAGGATTGTTAAAAGATGTGTTAGTGATAACTTTATTAAGAAAGGTGCACAAGTTTTTTTTTATAACCATATAGATGTTTTACGCAGTGTACTAACGATGTAGCGTACCAACGATTTGGGGTACTGTCAATGTAGCGTACCATCGTCGATTTGGGGTATTGTCGATGTAGCGTACCATCGTCGATTTGGGGTATTGTCGATGTAGCGTACCATCGATTTGGGGTATTGTCGATGTAGCGTACAATCGATTTGGGGTATTGTCGATACTAATAGCTCGTCGATGAAACGTTTTCGATACAGCGACCATCCATGTAATAATTGTAGATATTATGAACTAGACCTGTTTGAAGTATAAGTTATCTCAAAGTACCCGAATCATGAAGAATTATTGGTGTTCCTATTTAAGCAGAATGTGTCGTTAAGTCTTGATGTATTTTGCTGATTATTTGGTTTGATTAAGTGGATGACTGGGTCACCTGGCTCCCAAGCTGATGGTACGCTCCATGGTACCTATCCGTAAAAGTGGTTTTATTTGACACAAGCTTTTGCCCGTGGCTCCGCCCGCGTGGATGTCCTTTCTCATGGTCTAATCTACCCCTATACCAAATTTCATCAAATCGGTTCAGTGGTTTAGGCGTGAAAGCGTAACATACAGACAGACAGAGTTACTTTCGCATTTATAATAATAGTATGGATTCGCGTAAACTTTAGAAAATATCATGTAAGTAAATAAATATTATCAATAAGTCTGTTGGACCTAAAATGTGCTTTAAACACGCAGTACATGATTCTTCTTCGATGTATTTTGTGAATAGCACGGGATGCTACTGCGGTGGGCGACCTCAAATTCACTCATCATCCATATAAAGACCTTTTTTAGTCCTGATTGCATCCGAGGCCACGGTGCCCTCGGAGCTCAGGGTCCGCCTTCCGGCTCTACCTCCTCCACTTCGCACGATCTTGCACGTCCAAGGTAGTGAGACCGTTTTCACGCATGTCCCCCTCCACGACGCCAAGCCACCACTTCTTGGGCCTACCCCTTCTACCTGGACCGGGTGGGGGCGCCATTGCCACCTCTTGCGACCTCAAATTCACTAAGCACGATTATTACAAAACAATTCGCGCGCCGGGGCTCTGTGCCGGGATCGTTTGTCTCGCGATAGGTCCAAGATATATCTCGAGATATATCGCTATAAAATCAAAGTATGTAGGTAGATATGATAGCTATCACAGATGTAACTTACGTATAGGTAGATTTCTATAGGTAGTATCATCATTCTATAAGCGTTTTCTCTACTCAGTTCGAATCGGCTTTCCATTACTACAGACCTCCAAATTCAAATTGAAATTCAAAAATAGTTTATTCTGCATAGACCATTAAATCGGAACTTACAAAACGTCAACATAAAGTAAATATTATATACTAACTAACACTAGTAAATGGACCACCGACCGGTTCGAAACGCGGCCCAGCCCTGAGAAGACTCCGGCAAGAAACTCAGCGGGCTTTTTTTGTCTATTTATATAACATTTACTTAGCCTAAAACTTATGGTCTAGATACAATGCTTTGCTTGAGTAGCATAGCTAAGCGAACAGCTCATTTCCAAGCTTGTTTATCGTTTAAATATTCTTGGATTTTATAATAGCCTTTCTGGCACAGTTTGCTCTTTACTGTATTTTTAAATTTATTAACAGGTAAATAGAAACAGTATAAAGCAAAGTCACTTTCCGAGTCCCTATGTCCCTATGTATGCTTATATCTTCAAAACTACGCGTCGATATTCGATGAGGTTTTTTTAATAGATAGAGTAATTCAAGAGGAAGATTTATATGTATAATACATGCTTAGTATAGTTGAGGGTGCCGCGGGAATATTATCTGACGCCACGCGGGCGGGAAAAAATTGGCGGTACGAAGTTCGCCGGCAGCTAAAATAGTTCTAAATATGACGCGACTGAACTTCGATATTTTCCTTGAAGCTGCTGCCATCTAGTATCGAAGTTCTGTAGTTAGACTAGTGATACTTTTAAGGGCTCCAACTACTAAAGTATCGGTAAAAATCATTATCATCATCCTCATAACGATTGCTTAATTGCGTCCAAAATTTACTTTACACTTTAAAGCTCAGGATCCGCTTATTGTAGGGCGACTACCATTATGACCTTCTTATCCTAATCCTATCCTATCTGCGGTAGCCTAGTGGTATAGGTAATGGACTGCTGAGACGAGGTCTCGGGTTCGATCCCAGGTTTACCATGGCACACACCAATGACTTTTCGATGCTTTTCGAAGTTATGTGTGTATTTATCGCAGGTTTATAAGTGCCCGGTTAATGGCGATAGGCTCGCCACCTATTACATTGGGACCTAAACATAAACTGGCGAAATGTGGGTGCTAGCACCTCTGCTTTCGGGGAATATAGGCGTGAGTTTATGAGAGTTTATATGTATGTTATCCTAAGAAAAAAGGCTACCAGAACCTCGTCCATAGTTTAACAGGAGTATCGACTAGCAGGTGAGATTTGCTTGGGTGTTAAAAATGTAGGTAGAGAGCACTCCAAGGATGTTAGTAACGGTGTAATAGAAAAAATATTCACCGTGGAATAGAATAGCACCACCCCAACTATTCCTGTGGGTGTCCCGAAGGCAACTGACCGTTTGGGCTATATCCATCCGACAGTAAACATACAGCCTATCATGACAAAATGCCCGCCCAGTCTAGGTATAGCCTAGTCGTAACATTTTTTTTTATCGTGACCACGGACACCACCCACCCCCACGGAGCCGGTGGAGGCGGTTATGTCGGACTCGAACCGACTAAAACGTATGCCGTCTTGGGTCTTTAGTTGCCAGAGGTGAGATTGCCTAAAGCATACCTCTCGCACCCCGGCAGACCCAGGACCATTTGAGATGGCCCCGGGTACGGGGAGGCGCACTGTGCGCCGCCACCGCAGCCTGCTTCTGCTAGGGTGACAGGCGGCTCCACCGGTGACACCCAGGCCAGCGCTCATGGGGAACGGAGGTTGTTCTGCGACCTTCAACGTCCGGTTCGCCTTCGCACAGCCTAGTCGTAACATAGGACCGAAGATCACAGTTAGCGAAAAGTTTCTGTTAAGAAACCTCTGCATACCCCTTCGGGGTTTTAAAGGCGTGAAATAATCGTAATATTTTCTGATTTCAGATTTCGCGCATGTCTAAAGCTCGCAGACACATCCGTGTCTAACCTAGTAGGAAAGCTGTTCTTCAACGTGGTCCAGACAAAGTGCTTCGTACTCAAGAAAGTCAAGATGTGCACCCAAAGGTCGTGGTGGGGCAAATGTTTGAAGAAACAGCGCATCCAAAGAGCATACATTAGAGATAACCTGCCTTATTAGGCCGTTTAGTTTGGTTTCTTTGCTTAAAAGTGAC
The DNA here is from genome assembly GCA_914829495.1 of Eilema sororculum. NCBI lineage: Eukaryota > Metazoa > Arthropoda > Insecta > Lepidoptera > Erebidae > Eilema > Eilema sororculum. The sequence continues at coordinate 13,471,624 of OU618551.1, forward strand.
AGCTGTCATAGCTGTCATTAGTGTCATTTTATTGGCCGTTTGGTTTGGTTCCTTTGACAGATGTCATAGCTGTCATTTATGTGTTGCAAGCGAAAGAAAATGTTGATCTGTGTAATTTGTATGATTGTGATTATTTAAAAATGGAAATGATGTCTGCCTAAACACTTTGTCACGTTGTTTATTATGTTAAGTCTCTCTAGTATTTTTTAGTACCTATGCTACTACTGGATTAAGCGCCGTATTGTAAAACTAGGGGAAATGGAATGCCCTTAAATATTGTTAAAACTTTCTCTTGTTAAAACATATGAAAATTGTCAAATTTTATGATGAAAATCACAACAAACCTGATTTGATTGTCACAAACATTGAAATGGGATTTTGGAATAGATTATCGAATAATTTAACTTGACACAGAGGGGTTCACAGTGTTGTGGGATGCACGGAATACTTGCAGGGCATTTCCTCTCTATTTTATATTCCATATCTATAAGTATAATGTCAAAACTTTATATTTTTACATAAAGTATTCATAAGATTCTAAAAAATCAGAAATTAAAACCGGTTTTTTATATATACACTGCCATTTTTATCTTATCTGTCCATATTTTTTTGTATTGTTTTTTTTTTATTTCATCTACTTTCTCTGCAATTTTTCCGTTTTGAAAATTGTGCCAAAAAATGGTAACTTCCACAAAATGACGAGCTTAACCGATCGTATTTATTTTATAAAAGTAAAATAGAAAATAATTTACATATTATAAATACATATTTTAACCTCAGCCATGTCGGCACTCAATTCTTTTTCTGAATTGTGTATTTAATATATTTAAATGGAGAAAATAAATGTATTCTATTTATTTGTTTTAAATGAAAGTTTACCATAAAAATTAAGGGTTATACTTAATTAAAGATTCTTGTAAATATTATTAGTAGAAGGTGTTTCGAATTTGTAGACGGTAGACTTAAAAAAAAAAAAATCCTGTATCTTCTTTATGCAAAGAGTATGATTGTCTACGCCAATGTCCATTCAAACGCCAATATTGGCGAATTACAACGTTCATTCATGGTTAAACTCACGTTAAAGGTCTGAGAGCTGGCATCAATTTTTTGGTAGGTTTTAGGTAAATTACTAGGGTGTAATTTACCTATCTTTTTGAAATTTAATATTATTCTTTTTTTTAGTTGGGTATTCTACTGACTAGTCAAATTTGTTACTTTTTACTAAACGTCAAAACGATAAGTTATAAGGTAAATTGAATGAAAAAAGATTTAGTGACGTCTTAAAATTTAATAGTCAAATCAGTTACTATTATGGGTTGGGTGGATAATAAAAAATAAATAAAAACTATAAAATAACAACCGACGCAATTTTCACCGCTCTTTTACCATTCTTAATTTAATGAGGTCGGTTAGATAATTTATTTAACCTATAGGATAATACCCAAATATAAAGGTGGGCGGACGATATCGCTGAAACTGCCGGCAAGAACCTGGATGGAGACAGCCCAAGACAGGAAACAATGGCTTAAATTGGAGGAGGCTTTTACCCAAAAGGGATCCATCGATACAATATAAATTACATTAATATGTGAAAACTGAGTGTAGTAAGTGTAAAGATATGGAATAAATAAAGCTTAAATGTATATATAGGTAATACCCAAATATACTTTGAACATTATGCTCTTTTCATACGTTGATGTTCGATTGCTGCCAGCTCTTCTACTATAGGTAACGGCGTTTCCTGTTTATTTGGCCACTATCTGATCCAGCCAATTTCTATATTTGAATCTAAAATTATTAGATTACTAACATTAGTATTAACTTAAGTCTTAAAACCTAACAGTATTGATTTATAAACAATAATAAATAATATGTCACACAATCGCTCTCTTTGCATTTCTTTGGCAATAATGTTACTTAATAAGTAATAGATTGTAGCTTTAGAATCGACGGACAAAGCCGGGACGTAGGCTTGTTTTATTAAGAAATTAATGTATTATTTCAGTCAAATTATTTTACTTACGCAAAACATTGGAATGATAAAAATAATAGAAAAAAGAATATTATTGCTGATTTCGTAGCTGAAACAAACTAAAAAATACATCCCGTGTCAGTAAGAATTCAACTAGAAAATATTTCTGGAAATAAAAACTACCAATTAGATTAATTATTGCTTAAATGAAGCAGTAAATAAATATAACATTATTGAAATACTTGATTGTAGCGACATCTCTGAGGAAGTAGCAAGTAATAAAATGCACACGAAACGATTTGCAGATGGCGCCACTTGCCTAGAGAAATGAATTCCCGCTTTTATTTTCACGCGAAGTGGTGTTAAAGAATAATGGTAATAATTTCTAATGCACTTTGCAAGGTTTAAAGGAAGTTAATAAGTTCGTTTCTTTATTTATTGCTAACCAAAAAAATTTGACTGAAAGCAGTAGGTATTTTATATTTCAAACTGGAATTTTATCCGGTGAACGGTGTTAAATTAGAAATAAATGTAAAATATTTGATATTAATATGAAAAAGTAATATAATACTTAAATTATTCACCGTTAAAAATGATTTTTATGTGTACCACACTGGAGACGCAGGTTTGTACAATAGACGTGCTCTCGGTGCGGGTTAAGAACTATTACGATGAAGCGTTGGCGCCCACCGAACTGCAATTTGCTCGCGCAATTTTTAAGTGTTAGTTAAATATCAACCTTATGTATGTATAATACATTGCCAAATTGAATTGAAGCTGTCGCAAGCATATTATGCTAATATATAATCTAGACCTATATTCAATTTTGCAATGTATTATACATACATAAGGTTGATATTTAACAACACTTAAAAAGTGCGCAAGCAAATTGCGGTTCGGTGGGCGCCAACGCGAATATGTGGAGTGCGTATCAATCCAATTCGTCCATTTTATGGATAACCCGTACAACAAAGAGGATCATACAACATCATGTACACGTTTAAATAAGATCACTTACCGGATTCTGCTTTCTTGATACTAGCGGCCACGAACTGTTCCAGGTTCTTCTTCTATCGTGGCGATGGCGCCTCGGCCCTCAAATTATCTTCTCCCAGTGTGCTGCCACCTGTATGGCGTTCTCGGAGGCGCACATAAGGTCCTGCGGTGTACATGTGTATGGGCATTTAGCACATGTCAACAGGTGGGCCATTGTCTGAGGAGTAACTTCACATTCACATCGCAGGTCCGCCCCCTCCGAGAACCCCCATCTGGCCCGGCATTCCTTGCTTCGGCAAACCCGAGTCCGGAGTCTGTTTAAAGACTTCCATCTGTTCCAGGGCAGATCATGTCCAGGCGGGAGTTCCTCTGAAAGCGGGACGAAAGGGGTTGGTAGTGGACCCTGTGCTCTCCAGTGTTCGGTTCTGGCTTGAGAGGGGTCACCGACAATTGGGCCAACGCACGCCCAGAAACTCCTGCGGCTTTTCAGTCTTAGTGGCACTTGAGGGTGACCGCTAAGGGGGTGTCGCCCGTCCGACTCCAGCTTGCCCCTCTCTACGGACGACGCCACGCATCTTCGGATATTGGGGGGTGCGATGCCAGCCAGTGGATATAGCAACCCTACCGGGGTCGGCTTGAGGCAGCCAGTTATTATCCGGCAGGTTTCATTTAGAGCTACATCCACTAGCCCAGCATGGCTGGATCGGCACCATACGGGGCAAGCGTATTCCCCCGCAGAATAACACAGTGCCAAGCCTGTTGTTCGCAGTACCCGTGGTGTGGCCCCCCAGTTTGTGGTCGTCAGCTTCCTGAGAAGGTTATTGCGTGCTGAGACCTTCTGCTTGACGTTTTCGCAGTTTTGCTTAAAAGTGAGGGACCTGTCCAGGGTTACTCCCAGGTATTTGGGGTACATGCAATGGTCAATGCTGACGCCACGCCAGTGTATGTTCAGCTTCCGTTTTGCCTGCCCGTTGCTGAGATGAAATGCGCACGACTGTGTTTTTGAGGGGTTAGGCTTCAGTGCGTTGCTCTCGTAGTAGGAGCTTAGCTCTTCGAGTGCGCCGTTCAAGTTTGCCTCCACCTTCTCAAAAGATCCCTGTGACGTGAGGGCCAAATCATCGGCATAAAGGAAGCGGTTCGTGCGTGGGCTCCTGGGTTGGTCGTTGGTATAGATGTTGAACAGTAGGGGTGCCAGGACACTGCCCTGTGGTATGCCATTTTTCTGCGTTCTCCAACGACTCTTATCGGAACACAGGTGTACCTGGAAGCGGCGATTCCGCAGGAGTTCACCCAGTACTTCTGCGAGTTTGTAGTCTCCTGTGATACTTTCAGTCTTCCAGAGCAGGCGTTTTATGTTGACTGTGTCGTAAGCTGCGGATAAGTCAACAAAGACGGCACCGGTCACTTTGTGTGTCTCAAAACCATCCTCAATGTGTTGAGTCAGGTTAAGGATCTGGCTACAGGATACGTAATGTACCTATATTTTTCACTAGCAGTAATTGCGCGGCGTGTGGCTATGAAGAGGATCAGAGCGAAACTGATTTGTTACTAGAGGCACGCGCGGGGCGGCCAGTTTCTTGTGTTGTATCTACCCACATAACATGTGATTATGCAGATACCCCCAGTTTACTAACATTTGCCCAGCCAAACTATTGGATTGATACCCGCCACAATCCGCGGCGGCGGCGCAAAGTGCGCCTCCCCGTACCCGGGGCTAGATGGGGACAATAAGGTCCCACAACCCGAAGGGGGCCATCTCGAAAGAGATGGTCCTGGGTCTACCGGGGTGTGAGAGATATGCTTTCGGCAATCTCACCTCCGGCAACCAAGGACCCAAGACGGCGTGCGTTTTGGTCGGTTCGAGTCCGACATAACCGCCTCCACCGGCTCCGTGGGGGTGGTATCCGTGAGGATTTATAGCACGATAAAAAAGAAAAAGAGAAGTCGCTTCTAGGAAAATGACGAGGTTCAGTTGCCGGCCGGTAACTGTATTCATCTTAATGAATTTTTATAGCATTTATTATGCTAACTTTAAAGTTCGAAAAACATCGGAAAAAATGAAATGAAGGGATTTTGCGCACGATAAAAAAAAACCGCCACAATAAAAACAGTTACTATAGCTAGAATTCTAGTTCAAAATTTATCAAGTAAAATAACGTTTTAAACTAATCATTTAGTCCTGAAGGCCTACAGTTCACGAGATGCGGTGGTCCTATCCTATTCTAGTACCGGTCACCGGGAACCAACACTCCCAAAATAAAAATTATGTCAATAAAAAAATTTAAAATTTTAGAATAGGGGTTGAATCGAGACTTAATATCGGAATTTTAAACATCTGTAAATAATGTATAGAAGTTAGGAAACTTAACTTTCTATGTGGTATTCTATAAAATCATTTTTAAAGGTTAGTTAAGCTAAAGTAAGAAGCGCGAAGTTCCTCTATTGACAATATTCGTATACAGCCAACTAAGTATTTTGTGATTCTCGTGTAGAACGTATTGTCTATGTTAGTATTAGAATAGAATGAGCAATAATTACGATAGTATGTATAATAGTATTCTTATTAAATTATAAATAGTATATACGTATAGTAGCATTTTTTGTTGGAGACCTACGAATAACCGTATGTATAAGTACCCAAAACTACTTAAGGCATTTTGGGGGTACCCCACGAAGATCTTTGGGGACTTAAGCTAATATCACCTGATAGCGGTTGGTAATTAATGGATGAGGTTATTCTTTCGCAGTGACGAGTCAAATTGGTATCACTTCCGTAAAAGTTAACATTACGAAAACGACCAACGAAAATTTGCTGCTATGCTTCTTGTGGCTATGTAATAATAAAGGAATTCCGATAGCACTCGGTTTCATAATTGATAAATAATTTTCAGCTCCAAAATTTTGAAATATAAAATAAAAATAACATGATAACGTCCATACCATGGTTTTAACAGAGTCCACTCTATGGAATATGAAATCGAGCAGCTTTGCTTTCAATGTGCAAACCGTGCAAATGTCCGTGCAAATGTCCGTGCCTGCCTCGCGATCTGATTGATTTTATATTCCATATATCTTCTTTGAATTTCAAGGGTAATTGCAATGTTATAACACTATCAATGTAGGGTAAAGTATCCTACCATGGGCACCAATACAGTTAGCAAATAAAATGAACAAAAAGGAATGTATTCTATAAAAGGTGTAAGAAAATTATATCTCGGAACTTTGGGGAGGTTGATCAGTATCGGTAACTATGCCCGAAAAAAATTAAAAATCGATATTTAAATTTATGTAAAGTACCATTTTTTTTTTAAATCTTACCTTTGTCATTTATCTAAAAAGGCAGGTACTTTTTTCGAGTGGAAATCCCTTCGGGTACCCAGATATTCCGACGGGGGCGGTTATGTCGGACTCGAATCAAATATATCTACCTAATACCTAAATGAAAATAGAAAGAGTCAGCTGATATTAAGCGCATAGCTTCCGAAATACTGCATTAAATTGGGTAATGTATCTTTATGTATTCCTTGTCAGTGTGAAAAAAAAAATTTAAACACCACGCGGGCGGAAATTGGATAAAAAGGTTGAAAAAGACACTTTGGGATATGGGGAAAATCTAGAAACTTCACCTAGCAACCCTGCTGAAGTGCCAACAACTGAACTAGTGCCAATGATGGAATACATTAGGTACCCTACATATATAAAATGTAAATATTAAATGAATGCATGTTAGTATTGTGAAAAAAACGTTTTAATATTATAGAGAACTTTTATTTTTGTTCCAATTATTGTATTGATGAAATAAAATAAAAAAAAATATCTTGTAAATAACTTCTTGTTTTATTATAAATATACCAAGAGGGGTATACAAAGATCTATATTTCGCCTGTAATATACTGATTTTATAGTCATTTCAAATAAAAAGAATTTGAGCACAGTTTCGAAAGCAAAATCACCTGGAAGTATTAATTTGGCGAAAGATTTTTTTTTTAAAACCCCTTCATTATCAATACAATTTGTGTTTTATTTCGCCAAACTAATACTTCCAAATGATTTTGCTATGATATTGCGGTAGCCTAGTGGTATGGGTAATGGACTGCTAAGACGAGGTCTCGGGTTCGATCCCAGGTTTACCATGGCACACACCAATGACTTTTCGATGCTTTTCGAAGTTATGTGTGTATTTATCGCAGGTTTATAAGTGCCCGGTTAATGGCAATAGGCTCGCCACCTATTACATTGGTACCTAAACATAAACTGGCGAAATGTGGGTGCTGCTCTGGGAATACAAGGCGTGAGTTTGTTATGTTTTTTTGAACCCCATACATTATCAATAAAAAACATTTTCTTTCGCCAAAATAATACTTCCAGATGATTTTGCTATCAAAACTATAATCAAATTCTTTTCATCCAAAACGACTACCTATAAAATCACCCAGTATAGTGGCCCGAGCTGGGTGTCAACCCCGCTTTGCTGCCGCCAATGCAGTCATTAATAAAATTATGACTAAGCATCGGTAGCTTACGATAGAGAGGTCCCGGGTTCGAATCCTGGTGACTACACTACCGACTTGAACCCTCTTAGAACAGCTTGTTTTGCTCAGTTTGGAGGAATACTAGTAAGTATTGCAACGGCCAGGATTTGCACCTGGGACTTCTCAATCATAAGTTAGTCTAACCATACCCGACGACCGTTTGTAAAACGTACATATGACATCATACTAGTTTATCCGCTTTATTGCAGAAATCCCCACCGACAAATTCCCACCAGTGGGTATTGTTATTTTTTTCCTGAAATCCCACCAGTTAAATAGACTCAGCCTAGTGGGGACTTTTGGAAAAATAAGTAAAAATTCCCACCAGATGTTATTTACGATAATGGACTTTCCCTTTAGCTTACCATCAGGCGAGGTGAAGTCAAATTGACGTGTCCTTTATAAAAAAAACACTCGCGTTTTACGTTATCATAAAAATTCTTAATTTTTGTTTATAATAAAAGATATTTAATTAAATAATACCTTAACGCATTTTTGTTAAATAATTTTAAAACAACGACATCTGGTGGGATTGTTACATATTTTTCCAAAAATCCCCACTACTCTGAGTTTATGTAACTAGTGGGGATTACTGGAAAAAAAGGGATAATCCCCACTGGTGGGGAGTTGTCGGTGGGAATTTCTGTAATATCCGTTTATCCCAAACAAATTTCAGGGTGGCCTACTGTTCTGCTTACACCATGTACACATCACCGTCTTGATGTTTAAGTAACAACACATTCTCACTCTCCTTCAAGTCATATTGAACATCTATTAACTGCATTTTTTCACCACCGTCTCCGGCAACGGCCACCAAAATGTTCTGCTCAACAGCTTTACTTTTGGATTGTTTACCGTGTTTCGCGGATAGATGGCGTCGTAAGCCTCTGACTCTGGTATAGGTGGCGCCACAGTGTTCGCAAGGATGGCTCTCAGAACGGACATGTGTTGAAGATATGTGTTCTTCTAAACTGATTTTGTAGCCAAATTTCTTGTTACATATCGCACACTGGAAATTAAAAAGCATAATAATTAATTTTACAGGTTCTCGGTTGAGTAGAATGAGGTCACCCCATCTACCGGTCAATAGCAAAACTAGTTACTTTTTCTAAGTCGATGTTAGTTCATAGTTTAACTATTTTACACTAGATGTCGCTAATTCTAATTCACAGTGTCGCTATCTAGTGTCGAGTAGGGTTACAACAAATTACCTCATATTTTTTGACGCCAAGATGGCGTCGCTTATGCGCGCGGAGATTTGAACTTGATATACAACGCTGTGGGCATATATCACAGCTATATGGTCGTTCACCCGTATGTGTCCTTGAAATAAAAACATACATGGAATTAAAAATCAAAATTAAGTATATGGATTGTATCACATTTCTCTGATGCAGTGTATGTAGTGTCGCATCATAAGCGAGCAGAACGACAGAGACCGAGAGTATCACGACACGACAACCCAGACAGAATTTTTACCCAAGGGGGCTACATAACAGAAACTACAACCAAATGCGAAGAGCTTTAATCTTTTATAAAAAAGCTATAAATAAATAAATATTTAAAAAACATTACCCTCCTTCCTTTGGCAGTCGGGTAAAAATCGGATTTTAGAAGAAAATATTATATAACTAGCCATTGCCCGCGGCTCCGCCCGCGTAGATGACGCTTATCGTTAAATTACGATGTAAATTAATAGTAAATTGTATAACAAGGGAGCGAAGTAGTATTTTTACGGCGAGGGCGCTACTTTGAATCAAGAGCGAAGCGACTCGCTACGGGATTCTAACGTAGAATCCTGAGCGCAGCGAGGGATTTAAAGTACACCGCCCGAGGGAAAAATAATTTGCTCCCGAGTTATACACTCTACTTTTCGTCACCCTTCTATGAGAAAGCTTTTCTCCCTAGATTTCGTGGGTAACAAGTTTGGTACGGCGTTGTTAGCTTCTATAATATCTAATTGTTCCAAGAGTTAATGCATTGTCACTTCCATAACTCGAAGTAGAACTCATATTATTTTGCAAAATACAACTTAGTAGGTAGGTATTTATTTATTTATTATTTATTATTTATATACCTTATGTGCACAGTGAGTGATGACCTTTGAGTGGCTCTGAAGTCACAGTGCGGACATTGATGCTGTTTGATTCCTGTGTGAATCAATTTGTGTTTGTGCAGGTAGTCTTGTCGGGTGAAGATACGGCCGCAAGTCTGAAATAAAAGTAACAGTTATTTGAATAATAATAATAAAAATAGAGTGATGCGCTATGTGACCCGAGCGTTTGCGGGAACTGATATTAGTGCCCAAGATTATACGTCTCGGGTCACAGAGCGTATTGACTTCTTGAAGCAGAAAGTCTATGCATGGGCAAACCGTATTCGGAGATATAAAAAACGAGTTGATCGATATACTGTCAACCGTATGTTCCAAAGAGACCAAAGGTGGGTATATAGAAGCTGGGAGCGAACAGAAGAAAGTGTGGATGACGTGCGACGGCCGGATGCTGAAGCCACAAATGCGTTCTGGCGCAGCATTTGGTCGGTGCCCGTTAGCCACACTGAAGGCGATTGGATGCGTGAGGTCGAAAGAGCATGCGAAACCATTCCAGAAATGGAAAAAATTAACATTGATGCCATTGATGTAGATTGTGCGGTCCGTTCGCTGTCTAATTGGAAATCTCCGGGACCGGATGGACTGCACAATTTCTGGCTAAAATGGCTACGGAGTTCGCATATTGTTTTGGCCTCACAATTTCAATCCGCTGTAGAATCTGGGACGCTACCAGCTTTTATGACGACAGGAGTTACTCACCTGCTCCATAAAACTGGTAGTACCCTGGAGCCCAATAATTATAGACCGATTACATGTCTCCCAACGGTCTATAAACTTCTTACATCCATCCTGAGAGCTAAGATTAACAATCATATAAACAATAATTCTATTATGTGTGCCTCTCAGAATGGATGTAGGAATGGGACCCGGGGTACTAAGGAGCTCCTCCTGATTGATATGGCTATTAGCCAACAAGCTCGCCGCAATCGTAAGGATCTGACAGCATGCTGGATAGATTACAAGAAAGCGTTTGACTCCGTGCCACATACATGGCTTTTGAGGGTGCTGGAGTTGTATAAAGTGAATACAATTCTATGTACCTTCTTAAGGTCATGTATGGGGCAATGGAGGACGGTTCTTTTCTATCCAGGGTGTCGCCAGGCTTTGGGTAGTGGCGAGCCGATAACAATAGAGCGGGGTATTTTTCAAGGGGACAGTCTGAGTCCCCTTTGGTTCTGCTTAGCCCTGAACCCACTTAGTACTTTACTAGTGAATTCAGGGTTAGGTTATAGGTTACGAAGAGAGGGTCAGATGGTATCCCACCTCTTTTACATGGATGATTTAAAGCTATTCGCCCACACCAACCCTCAATTAATAGCTTTACTGAAGGTAACTGAAACATTCAGTAATTCTATTAAAATGGCGTTTGGTGTGGACAAATGTGCAGTCATTCATGTAAAGCGAGGGCGGGTGGTGGAGTCGGAGGGTATACAACTCTCTGATTCCACTAACCTAAGGTCACTCCTCGTAACTGAGACCTATAAATACTTGGGTATGTCACAGGCGTTATGCATCAATGAGGTCGACATGAAACAAATGTTACAGGAACGTTTCTTTGGCCGCCTGAAAAAGGTACTTAACAGTCTTTTGTCAGGTGGTAACAAGGTGCGTGCCTGTAACAGTTGGGTCATGCCACTCTTGATGTACTCTTTTGGCATACTCAAGTGGACTCAGACTGAACTCGATACCATCGATAGGAAAGTCCGGACTCAGTTGACTGCATTCCGAATGCACCACCCAAGGTCGTCAGTCATGAGATTGTACATCCCGCGGAAATGTGGGGGTCGAGGTTTTTTAAATGCTAAGACCCTTCATAATCGCGAGGTGTGCAATCTCAGAGACTACTTTCTATAGTCGAACGTGGATATGCATCGTGATGTAGTCAACGTAGATACCGGGCTAACCCCGCTCGGTTTGGCTAAAGAGAACTGGCGCAGGCCTACAATAGTTGGCACTGACAGCCGCAGGGAGGTATGGCAGAGTAAGGAGCTACATGGCAGGTTCTATCGGGCCCTCCACAGGCCCGAAGTAGACCTACTGGCATCCGTGTCCTGGCTACGTTTCAGTGACCTTTTTGGGGAAACTGAAGGTTTTGTCTGTGCAATTGCAGACGAAGTTATCAAGACGAATAACTACCGGAAGTTTATCATGAGGGATGGCACAATTGACATTTGTCGAGCGTGTCACCAACCTGGTGAATCCCTCAGGCATATTACTTCCGGTTGTTCTCGTCTTGCTAACGGCGAGTACTTGCACAGACATAATCAAGTAGCCAGGATAATCCATCAGCGGCTTGCTCTGAAATACAACCTTGTGGAAATTGAGGTACCGTACTATAGGTATGTTCCTGAGCCAGTTCTAGAAAATAGTCATATCACATTGTACTGGGATCGATCTATCATCACTGATAGGACTGTTGTAGCTAATAAGCCTGACATTGTGGTGATAGACCGATCCGAACGCCGAGCATTGATTGTTGATGTCACCATTCCTCATGACGAGAATCTCGTGAAAGCTGAGAAAGATAAACAAGTTAAGTACTTGGACTTGGCTCACGAGGTTGTCGACATGTGGAATGTTGACTCAGCAATCATTGTACCGATAGTCGTATCAGTCAACGGACTGATAGCAAAGAGCCTCGACCAACATCTAAAGAGGCTCGGGTTGGATGGTTGGGTCAAGGGCCAGATGCAGAAGGCAGTACTCCTTGATACGGCGCGCATCGTGAGGAAGTTCCTTTCTCTGTAGCCCTAACCACCGGTAGCTTGGTCCCTGTACCCGATGCCGGTGGGGTACTATTTTTTATATTTTTAAATGGTTTTTTTTTTTTTTAATATGTATTTAAAAATATAATTTATAGGATTTATAAATGAATAAAGAGAATAATAATAATTTATCCGCATTCTAGATTCTATAACACAAGCTCACCATGGGTCTAGATAGCGTTGTGTAGAATGTTGTGAAATATTTATTTATTATTTACTAGCTTTTGCCCGCGGCTCCGCCCGCGTGGATGTCGGTTATCGCGACCAAACATAGCCTATGTCCTTTCTCAAGGTCTAATCTACCCCTACACCAAATTTCATCAAAATCTGTTCAGTGGTTTAGGCGTGAAAGCGTAACATACAGACAGACAGACAGAGTTACTTTCGCATTTATAATATTAGTATGGATTTACTGTAGGCTATGAGCCAATACTGCTGGCCTGTGCTATCAAGGGGGCTTGCCCACTGAGGTAAGCACAAATAACACAAGCTAGTTGGCTTATGATGGGTCTATACAGCATTGTGTAGATGTTGTGGAACATTTATTTATTTATTTAATAATATGGAGAATTTAAGTCCTGGAGGATCTGAAAGCTATTTGATGAAATTTTGAATTGGGGTATATTATACCTTGAGAAGGGACATAGGCCATGCCGACATACACGTGGGTGGAGGACCAGCGGGCAACCTATAAAATTGGAAGTATACACTTACATCACACACAAAATTCTTCTCCTTCCCATGCTCAACCATATGTATTTTCAAGAGTTCTTTAGTTTGAAATGTTCTTACACACTTGCAACACTTAAATATATGTTCTGGCAACTCTATCACTGTATTATGTCTATGGTCTCTCATATGGAAATCGTACATACACCGTTTTGGTAAGTACCTATCACAAATGTTACACTTATAACCATCTTTTAGACCCTTACAGAAGTTAACTTCATGGCTGATACGAGACTTTCTGCTTTTAAACCTCTTTTCACAACCAAAACATCGAAAAAGTGTACCATCATTTTCTATACCATGGATTTCAATGTTGTGGGTAGATAATTCTGCTTTAGTACTTAAATCTATGCAACAAATATTACAATAAGTAGGCGTACGTTTCTTCATATACTTTTTATTAGTTCTAAGCTTCGTATTTCTTTTAATTGCGTTAGGTTTATCGTACTGCATAACATCATCGAAAAAATCGTCTATTTTATCAAAATTCTCATCTGTAACTTCATCTTTAACTATATTTAGGTCTAGATCTTTACTTTTGACTTCACTTAACCCTCTAAGAAGTATTTCTTGCAGTTTTTCGTTAGTTTCTAGACAAAACTTTTTGTACGCGTAAAACCTTTTCAGCTCGGTACAACAACTCTCGCATAGTTTATTAGGGTTGATATTATCTAGTTCTATGTCTAGACAGTCTTTAATTATATTCAAAAGTGATAGTTCTGTAGTGTTCACGAAGTTTTCTGGAAAGATTTCTGTGTAAGCATTTTTGTTCCAACATAATCGACAAATGTTATCTTGTAAGAAGTATTCGTATGTATATATATCATTGTCTGTCATCGTGTCACTCTAATACATTATTTTTAGAAGTTTACACAATTTTAGATGTTTTATCTTTACACAAAATTATAATAACTATCCACGAAAACCACGAAAACATATATTGGTTTTGGTTTGTTTTTTTAGTTGACACTTGACACAAATGTCAAAATAGAAAGGGTATGTTCGGGGAACAAGTTTTATTTTTTGCTATGTGCTAAATTCCGATGTTTCCGCATAAGCCCCAAAGCTATGCATAAATTATAGATGGTTAATAAAGTAAACAAACCCAAAAATAATACTTATAATTTTTGATAACGCATGAATTACAGGAACCTCCCCGAAAACACCCTTCGATGTCTTTTTTATATATGGCACGTCACTTCACCTCGCCTGATGGTAAGCTGAAGGCAGTCTCAGGAAAGAGGAGCACTATTACAAACACGTATAGAAAATCCATAATTTTTGATGAAGCATGAAACATCACCTAGCTCCTTGCTGCTTCTTGTAAGAAATAAATGTAAGATATACCTACCTATATCGCTGTTTTTTTTTTAATTTACTCCTGAGTGTAAAAATTATAATAGGTAGATAGGTAGGTAGGTGACGAATAGTACCTATCACTTCGAAATAAATCTGGAAAAGAAGAACTCAAGTGGGACTTGAACCCGCAATTTTTCGCTTACAGGGGGAATGCTCTTCCAACTGAGTTATTGAGGCACACCTGAATCACTTCAAATATCCCTTCTCTTTATATCCGTCTATAAGGGCGACGGTGGACCCATCTACCAACTTTCGTACAAACTGTTGGAACCAATGAATGATATTTCAACCATTTTTAAACATTGATTTAAAAAAAAAGTATCAAATTCGTATTTTTCATATCACTTAGGTGACGTCCCAATTGAGTAGTTCGACTGGGAAGTAAAAGTAAAAGTACCTAAAGTAAAGTATCTCTTTATTGTGTACACGAAGGATAAAAACATGTGTTGTTTGTAGGTACATTCCAGGTACATACAAGTACCTACCTCCACCCTACAGAATACCGCAGCCATGTGTTGTGTTCCCGACGGTGAGTAGGGTAGCCAGAGTTCACTGGAGAGTTTTTGTTCTATCAGTGAGAAGACCAAAAGATTGTCCTGCTTCATTTTCTGCACTGACGGCACAGAAACTCTCTATTCTTAGGATCGGCAGCACAAGTGTGACTCTCTATTGCACATGTCCAAGGGGCACGGTAACCGTTCCTTAAAGGCGGGCCATGTGCTTGTAAGCCACCTAGGTGGTATAAAGTGGTTACCATGGCCTATGGACATGTGCATGATATAGACCAGTGTAGTCCCTACTAATATTATAAACTAGCTGTGCCCGCGACTTCGTCCGCGTGGAATGTACTTATTAAAAAAAATCAGTTTTTTTTTTGTTTTTGGCATTTTTTTTTAACCTAAGTTACTCCTTATTACATAATCTATCTGCCAGTGAAAGTCCCGTCCAAATCGGTCCAGCCGTTCCAGAGATTAGCCAAAACAAACAGACAGACAGACAGACAGACAAAAAATTTAAAAATATATATTTTGGTATGTGTACCGTATATACATTCATATGCATGTAGTAGAAAGCGGTTATTTTAATATTACAAACAGACACTCCAATTTTATTTATTTGTATAGATGCGAAAGTAACTCTGTCTGTCTGTATGTTACGCTTTCACGGCTAGGTACACCACTGAACCGATTTTGATTAAATTTGGTATACCTACGGAGCCGCGGGCAAAAACTAGTATGTCCATGAGAAGGACTTGACAGTGCAATGACTACACGAACTATGATTTTGACCAGGACAAGGATTCTATTACGTATAGCTGGAACTGATGCTAAATCTGTGTTGTCAAAACTACCTAAATAGAACACGCAAAAAATCTCTAAAATAATATTTATTATACGCACAGATTGTATAGTCGTTTCGTAGAAAAAGATTATTATAGACAGATCTTGGCCGGACAGTCCATGGCCGTGAGGCAAATGAACACACAATTAGCAGGCAGCCGGCCACCCGACTGGTCCAAGCAATTTTCGACCTCATTGACATCATATAAAACAGATTTTTTTGTACATTCGCGATCAGCGGCATCTATGTAATCGAAATGACATGTAATTAAGGTCGAAAATAGTTTTTCTGTTCTTAGTAGTCCTTATGGTCGGTTCGAGTCCCACATAAAGATTTTCTTCGAAACGACTATACAATCTGGGCGTATAATACCATTATAGAGATTTTTAGCGTATTTTAGTTAGTTTAACAACACCGAATTAGCATCAGAACATCAATTTAAATGACTAGCTTTTGCCCGCGGCTCCGCCCGCGTGGATGTCTGTTATCGGGACCAAACATAGCCTATATCCTTTCTCATGGTCTAATTTACCCTTATACCAAATTTCATCAAAATCGGTTCAGTGGTTCAGGCGTGAAAGCGTAACATACAGACAGACAGAGTTACTTTCGCATTTATATTAGTATGGATTTAGGACGAGGATTCTATCACATATTTATTCCCAGGCTATTATTACCAAATAAGAACACCAATATAAATGAAATAGATTTAATGTTGATTACCAACATATTTAAACTTAACTTAGCTATTCATAACTATAAACAAGTACAACTTAAAACTAACAAAAAAACAATAGGTATCGCAAACAAGCTACTTCGAAGATACGACATATTGGTACCTGGTCCTGTTGCACATAATCTCACTCAGCCAAACTATCAAAAATTTGAGTTTAGTTACTATAGGCTGTACTAAAGTATGCAGTAAATATCGTATGAAAAGTAGTGATTTATGTGTAACAAAAATAAAAGTTCACGTGGGCGAAAAATGTTTACAACCCCTAAGTAACCGATGCAACGTGTTCGCAAGGTCAACAAACTTTAATCTCAATCCATTCAGCACGAGGTATTAGCATATATCATACCAAAAGTACCACAAAATGTACTCTGTAATACGCGTAGTATACTTTATTGGGTTACTTTTGAGGATAGCACGGGGTGCCACGCCGAAGGAGCTCAAATTCACGAATCATAGATTATTAAAAACAATCCGCGTGCGCCTCTCGCAAGTGATGGTCCTGGGTCTGCCGGGGTGCGAGAGATATTATGCTTTTGGCAATCTCACCTCCGGCAACCAAGGACCCAAGACGGCGTGCGTTTTAGTCGGTTCGAGTCCGACATAACCGCCTCCACCGGCTCCGTGGGGGTGGTATCCGTGGAGATTTCGCGCACGATAAAAAAAAGGCCTCGTTGTCAAGATGTATGCCAAGAACTATTAAGCTTTCATCAGTTTCGTGTTTTCACATTAAATTATATTTCGTTGTACCAAAAATACATAATCCAAGTAGAATTTACTTGGATCACGTTGTTTTAGCACAACAAAATGTTATGTAAAGGAGCAACGGTCACATTATTAACAACACTAAACAAGAAAATACAACATGAAAAAAATTCAATGCGAAGAACAACTGAGGACTGATTCTGATAATTAATATTTTATTAAAATTGGCTTTCTGGTCAAAATACAGCTTTGATTTTATGCCAATCTCCAAAATGCCGATGTGACAAAATTATCGTCGGAACAATTTTCATGAAAAACGTGATCTTTTGAAAATGAGACTTGATCAAAACTGGATTTTGAACAGAAATAAATTATGTGAATAGACCTGTTGTGAACATAAAATAAGAAAATCTATTGGAACAACTGTCTAGGTGACCTGACCTCAAAAAATTCAAACTAAATTTAAAAACATTCGATTTTTAATAGCTCGATTTATATATCACTAGCTGTCCCGGCGAACTTCGTACCGCCAATTTTTTCCTGCCCTCGTGCCGTCAGATCCCGTTCCCGCTGCACCATTTAGGGGGATGAAAAATAGATGTTGGCCGATTCTCAGACCTACTCAATATGCTCACAAAATTTCATCAAAATCAGTCAAGCCCTTTCGGAGGAGTATGGCAACGAAAACTGTGACACGAGAATTTTATATATTAGATGGACTTAAGTCGCGAAATATGACAGGCCGTGGCGCGCGCGGATTGTTTTGTAATAATCTACACTTGGTGTAGATTCTGAGCTCATATACCGCAGTAGCTTCCCGTGATAATATCTTCAAAATACATCCAAGAAACGTGTACTTTTAGGTCTAAAATATATGAATCAAGCAATACCTAGTAGCTGGGATAAAAAAAAGTTGTTTATTAGCTACCCTTGTCTCTGACAGTTGCCTGAAAGCGCGGGAGAATAAAAAATCCGTGTCGATACTCTCAACATAACATCACAATACACAGTAAGAACACGCACAGATTAGATAAATGCTTCGTAAATGGCTGAATGTAAAAAACCCGTATTACATTTGAGAAAAATGATTTATTTCTATTTCATAGGAATTAAAGTGACACTGAAAAGTCAACATTAGATTGTTGAATTTGCTTTATAAAATTACTGAGAATGGTATATGTGTAGATTCTTAATTGGTAAATTTAAAGGGCTATAATTTAGTTATTTTTCAGTAGGGCTTTGATATACTAAATAAAGTACATATTTTTAGGTTATTAATTAAGTTATCCATAGCATTCTAGATTCTAGCGAACTATGACGCGTCAGAATAGACTAAAACATGATATTTAGCTGAATAGCAATTAAAATTTACACCCTAAAGTATCAATTAGTTTCCGAAATCAATAAAACCAAGTTTTTGAACTGAGCTTAAATGTCATAAACCTAAAAAAAAGAACATATGGCGCGAAAATCATTTACCACAGGTAATAAATCATCCCACTGAGTGGAGCACACTGTTTTTTTTTAAAGAACAAAGTATTTGAAAATACATCCTTGTTTTTTTTAAATGACTATCACACAAAAGCAGTGCGCTTTATAAGCCTATTTAAAATTCTCAACTTATAATATAAATTTATTTAAGCCTAAATTATTAATATGATACAGGTTTTTTAGTTCATTCATCTGCTCTCTCTTGATCTCTGTCCTTCTTTTTCTTTTTTTTCTTCTCTTTGCGCGACGTATCGGCTTCTTGCGTCACTTCTCCATCCATGGTAGCGTCACCTGAACCATCTTCAACACTGAAATAATATAATATAATCATATAATATACCATTTTAGACACACATGATTTAGCTCCTGTGTGGATATGAAGCGGATATTTTGACAGGAAACAAGTAGATATCTGTAAAAGCACCATGAAAACTGGATTGACCACACTTTCAACAAGCGAATGAATGGGAAAATGGCTGAAGTTGACCACAGATGTCATGGGAGTATCATCCATCCTAACATTCCTGATGGAATGGATAAAGAATCTTTGATAGTACAATATTAATCATTTATATGAACATTTCCTTATATTTCATAGACATTGGTCAGCCTAGGGTCCTATTATATTATTTAATATAGGGTGAGTCTATTGCCGATCCAAGGAATCTATCACACTATTAAAGAAACCAGAAACTTTTGCAAGAATGTGCTTGATTGCTTGCTGCTACCAGAATAAAATAACAACACTTTTTTCAGCACAAACTACAGTTTAATATAATCTGACCCAGATACTTGGATTGAATGTTTTGTATTTTAATGAAGTTCCAATATGTAAAATAATTAGTATTGTGATGTGTGCCACTTGTATTGTTCCAATTCTCATTACAAGAATGGACACGGGTATATTTTTAATAATGTTGAACCGATAGGGTGCGATTCCACCATGAACATTGGTAGAATTTTACAGCTGTGTCCACACCTGGAGCTAACCTAAACTATAATCTGGTACATCTGGTGAGTTACATGCTTTGCTTGGGAGGCTAAACAGCAGTTGCTCTTATTATACTGTAAACTCCGTACAAGTCATTCCCACAAAAGGGAAATAAACTCCACATTCTAGATAGAACTAGAATTCAGTGCTTAAAAAAATGACATTAAAAACAAAGAAAAACTATAGACTATTACATTTTATCACTAGAAGTGAACACAACAGCTTGTAGCTGCTTGTTCATAACTAAATAAAACTAATAATGACTACTTACGCAGCTTCAGGTGCTTCACTGTCTCTCTTCTTCTTCTTCTTTTTCTTCTCTGCCTTACGGTCTATGGAGTTATTTGGATCATCTTCATTCGCAATGCTAGCTGTCCTCTTCCTACCACCTTCATCGTCACCATTCGCTTCAGTTTCAACACCCTTAGGTTTATAATCAACGTAACTATTCAACCATTCTTTTGGAGTATTCTCATTCGGTTTGCCAAATTTATCTAATTTTCCGGACGAAATTAATTGTTTCTTTTGAGACGCTTTAGGCCCTAAGCCCCATTTTCTCGGGTATGTGTCTCGTTCCATTATGACCCTTTTCAGTTTTGCCGCTACTCCGTGATCGCAGGATGCCATTGTTGAAGTAGTCATTAAAGCAATTGCTAGTGCGACTGCTTCTCCTTTAGTAGTCACTATAACTATTTCTTGATCAATCTCAATTCCATCATCGTACCGAAGAATACCGGGCAGTAAGACCTTCGCACCATAACAAACTGCGTTGACCGCACTGTCTTTGATAAATATTCTCTTATGTGCGATAAGGAGACCTTCCAACGGATTGATGACTCTACGTAAATAACTTTCATCTTTATGATTTTCGTACGCCCACTGGGCATCTAGAATATCGTGCATGGTTACCATTCCCTCTTTCTCACCCTGGATGCCAGATCGGACTCTGCGTAGCTCTATCATCTGACCACCGACTCCAAGCATAAGACCGAGATGGACACACATGGTACGGATATAGGAACCGGCTTCACAGCTGACCCAGAACACACCAATGTTACGTTCTGTGTCAAAATCAAGGAGTTTGCTATCATATACAGATCGGACTCGTAGCTGACGCTTGACGGCTGAAATGAGAGGAGGCCTTTGGAATAGCGCTCCACGCAGTTTCTCCAGGCCTTGTGTAACCTTTTTGATGCTTTCAACAGCTGAATGGAGGCTGAATACAGCCACATACTCCTTACCAGCATTCTGTTGTGACTTCACAAGTCTGGTAGCGCGGTCGATACACACGATGAGGCAGCCTGTCACCTTTGGATCCAACGTGCCCGAGTGTCCAGTTTTTTCAACTTTTAGAATGCGTTTTATCCAAGAAACTACTTCGTGGGAGCTAGGATTACTTGGTTTATCAACGTTTATGAAGCCAGCTTTGACGTATTCGGAAATAGGACGCTTTAAAGGCGAGTGACCGAATGGCAGCGGCGTGTAATGATTAGTGCGCACGTTGAGTCGATCGAAATTTTTCAATAACAATGGCCAGTACGCTGTATCTAACTTGGTGACGCTCTCTGAAGGCTCGATTTTGAAATCTCCCAGCTTTTGAAACTCTCCTAGTGTCACAGATTCTTTTCGATCCTTATTTTTCTTTTTTTTCTTCTCGGAAAATACCTCGCCGCCGGGTTGTAGAACTTCCGTCATTTTGATGTGTTTTTTGTTTTTAACTGCACACTGTGTGTTTCAAACACTCTATCTAGGTCCGATTTGTGGAATTGCAGTGGTTATTTACGTTAATGTTTATTACAGGTTATTAATTTAATTCACAAAGTACAAACAATAAGCCGACACGTGCAAAGTTCAGTAGAATTTTAGGTTAGCTTTGGTTTTTGGTTGGACCATAATCTGTCACACTCACAGAAGTTACAGACTTCACAGAGTAAATAATATGGCGCGGTGCGGTGCAGTGCGCGCGGCAGTATCCAGTTGTACCAACATACAGAAATCAACTTTTTGGAAGTTTTCTTAACGTTACAAAAAAATATGTACACTGTCTGTTCATAATCTTTTCGCTGATATGTTTTGAACTACTCAACGGACTCTAATTCCTCTTCAAACACCCTCTCTATTCGATAAGGTGATCGAAGAGGAAATTTCATAAAAACCTAATATTATTACTATGACAGTGGATTTCCTACCTATTATTATGACATTCACGCGGGTGATACCACGGGCAACAGCTAGTTATTAAAAACAGTTTTTTATTAATACTTTTCGCATATTATCATTCTTAGGATAGACGAAGATGAAGCGGCAATGGAATTAGCATCTTGCCTAGCACTGCAAGTATCCTTAGATGGTTTGCTTATGCGTCTACAGGGAGATGCTAATAACTTGCATGGCTTTGAAAAAGTACCACGACCCGGGAGGGTTATGCAAAAGAAAAATTAACACTCATAATTCACCAATCATTGGATTCGGTCTCACGTAATAGGGGATGAGCCTATTGCCGCATTCCGGGCACTATTTATTTATTTATTTATTTATTTATTTATTTATTTATTTATTTCTTACATACTTAGGTCTTTACAGGTAAACCCAATGCGACTAAAGTAGTAACATAATTTACAGCGTAGCATTATCATATATCATAGCATAGCATATTAGTAACACAATGTATGTATCACAGTAATAAAATAATACATAACTCGCAATTTAAAACATAACAATAATAATAATAATTCCCGACTTCAAAATAGTCATTAATGATTCAAATAATAATTCATTATTATAATTAATAGTAGGTAATTCATTTAAAAAATTCATAGTAATTATATATAAAAAATAAAATAGTAATTCATTATTAAAAAAAAAATCAATAAAAAAACCTATAATAAAAATTAAAATTTAAAATAATTATTCATAATAATAAACTAAATAATGCAAAAATACAATGCAATAAATAATAGACATACTTAAATACTTTTTAATTGGCATAACACAAATAGTGTAGGGTAACCTTTTCGAACTCGCTCAGTGAACACGAGAACACATCTACTTTTTCTGCCACGATGTTGAGGGTGGTAATAGCTCGGGTAAGTGGCGTGTTGTCCAACAATTTAGTTCTGCCGCGCTGTACCTTGAATAAGTGCGGTTGTCTACGACGTTGTACATACCTATCTGGCACGCTTAAACCTATCCACTCTAATATACACGGATTAGTTGTGTATCCACGGAACACTTTCATAATATATGTTGCCGTCGCCAAGCCTCTCCTAACTTCCAGCTTGTTGTATCCGACCATACCTAATATAAATAAGGTTGGATACATCAAGGGGTAGAAGGGGTACACTCCATACAGTCTAAAATATAGGTATCTGGTAAATTTATTTTGTATGCGCTCCAACATAAGACTGTATTTGACCTCATGAGGAGCCCATATCATACCGTTACCTTCTAACTGGCTCCTTACTAGTGCATTATAAAGAGCTATAATAGCGTTCACATTTGAAAATGACCCCGCCCTACGAAGCACAAATCCAAGCCGCGTATACGCCCGTTTGCAGATGTCGGTTATGTGCTCATGGAATGTCAGATGACTGTCCATACGAACACCCAAATCCCGCACTGACTGCACCCTGTTCATTTGCACACTATCAATGTCATAGTTGTAATGGATTGGTGTACTAGCTCGGGTAAATGTTAATATTGAACATTTAGAAATATTAAACTGGAGTTTGTTAATATGACTCCACTCCATTACGCGATGGATATCCTGCTGGAGGCGTTCGCAATCGTCCTCACTCTCGATAGCCAGGAGCAACTTGAGGTCATCCGCAAAAAGCAGACACTTAGCGTCCCTAGTGACTTCTGGCAAGTCATTTATCATTATGAGGAACTCTAATGGGCCCAAATTGCTTCCTTGGCTCACTCCCGACCTAGTAAAATAAGGTTCAGACCGGTACCCACCAAACTCCACATACTGCTGTCGGTCCCGCATGTAGCTTGCAAAAAACTTAAGCAAATTTGGTGTGCAACCAACTCTCGCTAATTTTGCAAGTAGGATGTCGTTGTCCACCAAATCGAATGCCTTTTTAAAGTCAAAGTAGGCAACATCTACCTGCACTCCTGCGTCTACATGCGGAGACAAATATACCATGCTATTCAGTAGGTTACTTGTCGTACTACGCGTAGGTCGAAAGCCATGTTGGGCATCAGATAGCTGCGATGCGACTTGTTGCATAAAGCTTTGCTGGACAGCTGACTCGAACACCTTTGCTGGTGTCGACAAGATTGCAATGGGTCTATAAGACTCAACCGTCGAACCGTCTCCCCCTTTCGGTATAGGTATAACCCGAGTAACTTTCCATGCTTCTGGGAAATGTGACCTACATAAGCAAAGATTAAATATATGTGTAAGAGGTTCGGCTAGCACAAAACGGCAGTCTCGCATAATGAATACCGGAATACCATCCGGGCCTGCCGATCGTTTTGGCTTAAGGCGAGTGAGCGCAGTCCGCACCTCGCGTATACTCAACCGTGGAATGTGAACACGCGAGCTGCCCGCGCCGCCTGCCGCCACTGCCTCATCCACATCGAGCCGCGCCTGCTGGTTGTTATACACAGAATAAAAATAGTCTGCAAACTCCTGCGCACATTCCGGTACTGACACCACTGTCCCGCCCTTCAGAATAGTTTTACTATTGTATGAAGATTTTTTGGACCTAATAAAATTCCAGAATGACTTAGGATCCTCTATCAGTCCACTTTGTACTCGATCTTCATAGTTTTTACAATTTGTGTTACAGTTAATGTTTGTATAATTTATACACTGGCCACTAAAGCACCCATCTTGATGTACCCTCATATGAGTCTTTAGTTCTACTAATTCTGATTTTGTTGAAAAACATACTTCCTGAAGATGTTTTATAATCTGTGTTTGTATGTCCAGTCGCTTCAGAACTTCTAATTTGAACTCTCTAAACTCATTGACTGAAATACTATGCTTATCACAATCAACGGTGGTTGCACTTGTTGATTTAACGCGGCTTCCTCTCTGAGTATTTATGTTCGTGTTGGGTGTATATGCTTTCAGCTCGATAGTATTTCGGACAGGCGTGTCCGGGTCGTTTCGCTTAGGCTCAGAACAAACACATTCAGGACATATCCACTCATAATTGTCGGATAAACAATTAAAATCCTGCAATGACCATCCGAGGCACTTGATGTCATACACTTGCTGGCACTTTACTTTCGAACACTTCATAAACAATCCATCCGGCACTTTGGCCCCACAGGCTCGGCAATTCATAATAAATTATCTTTACAATTTTACCGTAATAAAATGTACACTAATTCGGAGACACGTCCGTACGTCGCGACGTCGCAACAAGTAATTATAGTTAAGTAATAATATTATTAGTAATAATATTACTATTAGTAATAATATTACTATTAGTATAATAATATTATTAGTAATAATATTATTGACTCAAGCCGTGTATCCAAGGCTGAACATGGCTATATATACCTATATTTGTCTGATGTTATACAGCCCTTGTACGAGACCGAATGGGAAGAGATGTGGTGAACCAAATTCTACTCTACCGGGAACCACGCAGCATAATGCACGTCACAGTGCCACAAACATATTATAAAAATAAATACAAAGCAAAATATCTAAAGTTCTTACGTTACCAAGGTCAATTGCAGCAAAAATCAAGATATAGCAAGGATAGAGCTCTTAATGCCAATTTATTCAACCAATACCGAAACCTTAATATTAACTTTTGAGGATATCGAACATTAATATACAGTTTCTAGTCTTCTACTATACAAAATAGATAAAATGAAGTAACTGAAACTAAAAAAAATAACTATTTAATGAATGCACATTGTTACTCGGGATAAGGTGTAAATTTGCTTGACAGGAATTTGGTGATTTAAAATGCGTGTTTACTTCAAGACGATTTATTTGCGACTAACTGAGGTGGGGGCATCCAGATGGTAGTAAACACTTACCGATCATATAATACATGCATATAGATATAACATACCGCCCACCAAAAGGACGTAGTGCTTTTATTATTCCAAAACTTTATAAGGTACCTTTAACATAACACTTGAAAATTCAACTTAAACAACACAATCGTACATACTATAATGATTAATTTAAACATAACATTTTACTCAGTAGCAATAGGTAAAGGGCATAACTTCGAACAGCTCCTCTTCACTACATTGTCGCCACTTTTTATGCTGTAGACTCTGGTAATGCCATCTTCTCCAGGATGTTTGTCTACAACACGACCCAGAGAAAACTTGCCAGGCGGTAATCCTTCGGTTTTTATCAAAACAACATCGCCAATTTTGAACTCTTCAGCTTTCTTTAACCAAATGGGACATTGTTGTAATCGAGTTAGGTATTCTTGATGCCAACGACGCCAGAAATCGCCAAGCAATTTTTGGGTGTATTGCCACCGGGATAAGGAATTAACTTTGATGTCTTTGAAATCAGGTGGTGGTACAACGATAGGAGCTTCGCCGATTAAAAAGTGTCCAGGTGTCAATACTTCTATGCAGTCTGGATCCTTGTCATCGATAGGACACAATGGCCTAGAATTGAGACAAGCCTCAATTTGGCACAGCACCGTGGTCATTTCTTCATAGGTTAGATTAGTGGTGAGCACGCGTTTCAAATGATGTTTGACAGATTTTACGCCCGCCTCCCACAAGCCTCCAAAGTTTGGTGAGTATGCTGGTATGTAATGCCATTGTGTTCCTTCCAGTGCCAATGTGTTCGATATGACACCTTCAAATACCAGATTTGCTTCCTTCCATGCGGCCATCAGTTCTTTGTTGGCGCCGACAAAATTTCGGCCCTGGTCACTCCATATGTCACTGCATTTTCCTCTTCTGGAAACAAACCGCTTGAATGCAGCGATAAAAGCTTCGGACGTTAAATCGCTAACCAGCTCAAGGTGCATAGCCTTGGTTGACATACATATGAACACGCAGATGTATGCTTTCTGAGTTCTGATGCCTCTTCCCTTGGACATGCTGATTTGAAATGGGCCTGCAAAATCAACTCCGGCATGTATGAAAGCTCGAGCGGGAGTTACTCTCACTTTAGGCAGATCGCCCATTAGTTGCATCCTTGATCGTGCTCTAAGTCTAGCACATACTATACACCTGTGTATACAGGATTTTATAAGTGCCTTGGCTCGTATAACCCAATACTTTGAACTCATGTAACTTAACATAAGTTGAACGACGCCATGCAACGTGTGATTATGGGCATCAGCGATAATCAAATGCACCAAATCGTTTTTGTTTCCCAGTATAATAGGATGCTTGGCCTGTTCCTCCAAGTTCGCGTTACGAAGTCGACCGCCCACCCTGAGAACACCATCTTCATCAAGGTATGGATTCAAGGTTTTGATTTTACTTTCTCCTTTTACAGATTTATTTACTTGTAGTCTTTCTATTTGATCTTTAAATTCTTCATGTTGTACTAATTTAATGCATTTCATTAAAGACTCTTCTAATTCTTTTGTAGTAAAACCTTGTTTCGTGTTTCTTTTAAAATTTTAAAACCTTCGACAATAGGTTATCACTTTTGTTAATTCTCTTAGATTATCGAATTCTTTGAATTGTAATTTTATACTTTCTTCATGTTCTATTTTTAAATTTGATTGTATTTTATCCTGTTTTTTCTCTAATTCTGTATACTTGTTTTCTCGTTTTAATCCTATTTCTGTTTCAGAGAGCCAAGCTGGACCCTTCCACCACAAATTTGACTTTTTCAGATCAACTAGCAACATGCCCCGGGACCCAATGTCTGCAGGATTTTCTTCAGATGAGACATGAAACCACTGGTTGGTGTTTACATTTTCAGTGATTTCTACAACCCGGTTCGCTACAAAGGTTTTCCATTTGTGGGGATCGCCAGATAACCACGCAAGTACGATTGTTGAATCCGTCCATGCATAGATGTTTGATGCAGGTATTTTTATGGCTTGTTCTATTTGCTTAAGCAACCTCGACAACAACACCGCTCCACACAGCTCTAATCGTGGTAAGGAAACAATTCGCAGTGGTGCCACTCTAGTCTTTGCAGCTATCAGTTTGGTTGACACCGAGCCATCTTGCATCTTTATTCGGACATAAGCCACTGCTGCGTATGCTCGCGTGGAGGCGTCGCTAAAGCCATGAACTTCAATCTTGTCTAAATCCATACTCAGTGTGCCCAGCCATCGATCAATATATACTTCTTTTACTTCTTGAAAGTCTTCGCGAAGAGTAAACCATTCCTCCACCAGCTGTTGGCTTATTTTGTCGTCCCAGCCAACCTTTTCCAGCCATAGCTTTTGTATTAGCATTTTAGCTAAGATTAAACTCGGAGCGATCCATCCCAGCGGATCGAACAGTTTTTGCAAGTCTGATAGGATCGTTCTTTTTGTGACACTATCTGGCATTACTGGTAAGTTTATTTTATATTGATACTGATCTGTTCCTAGATTCCAGATCAATCCTAGGGTTTGGACAGTTCCGTCTAATTTTAAATCTAATTGTACTCGAGTTGTTCTCCTATTGGCATCTATAGATTGCATGAACTCGGTAGAATTGGAAGACCATTTTGATAGTATGAAACCACCCTTTTGCAGTATATAAGAAACTTCTTGAGCTGTCTGTATTGCTTTCTCTGCAGTGTCATCCCCAGATATCAGATCATCCATATAGAAGTCTGCCTTGATAATGCGTACAGCCTTTGAATGATTTTGCCCTTCATCATCAGCCACTTGATGAAGAGTTCTTACTGCTAGATGTGGTGCTGACGCCGTGCCAAACGTGACACGAAGCATTCGGTACTCTTTGATGGGGTCTGACTCTTCTTCTCTCCACAAAAGGCGTTGATAGGTATCGGCGTCTTGTGCTTGTAGTAAGACTTGCAGGTACATCTTTTGTATATCACTTGCATAGCAGACGTAATGTAATCTCGATCTCATAACAATATCTCGAAGGTCATCTTGCAGTTGAGGACCTACAAGCAGTTCATCATTGAGAAAGATGTGGTTTGAGCCTTTAGCTGAAGCATCAAACACGACGCGTGTCTTCGAGGTTTCCTTTCGACGTGATGAGGTAAGTACACCGTTTTGTTTTTCATAGCTTCTTTTTCAGGTATTTCTTCCATATAATTTAACTTTACATATTCTTGCATGACCTTTTGGTAATCTTCTTTGAGTGTAGGTGCTTTTCTAAATCTTCTTTCAAGTTGTAATAATCTTTGTCTTGCTATTTCCTTTGTGTTTCCGTTAGGCGATAGGGGATTATCGGTTTTGAAAGGTAACTTTACTATGTATCTTCCTTCTTTTGTTCTTGCATGAGTGTTTTCATATATTGTTTCACATAGTTTTTCTTCTCTTGTTAACTTTCTTTTCTTTTCAGTGTCAATTTCCCAAAGAGATTTCAACAGGTTATCTACTTCTATTTGCTGATGAAGGACCAGAAAAGATTCTTCTTTTAAATTTGCATTAATTTCTCCAAACAAGATCCATCCCAGGTTTGTTTCTTGGGCACATGGAGAACCGGGAGGACCTTTGATTAATTGTTGTTGCACGATTTGTGCATACTCTTTGACACCTAGAAGCAAGTCAATTGAACCCGGTTTGTGATAGTCCGGGTCAGCCAGGTTGAGTCCCTCTAGGTGTGGCCAATGTGTGACAGTAACAGCTTTGGAGGGGATTCTCGTGGTCAACTGTTTACTCATGACGTATGCTTGTATGTTGATCTCGAAGCTTGGATTCTATCGAGAACCAATCCTAAGTTGGACCACGTGATCGATGCTTGTTCTTGTAGAACCCACCCCAATGATATTTCCTCTGGCTGTTTGCCTGGTTAGTTTGAGCTGTTGAGTCGCCTTCTCGCTGATGAACGAAGCCTGCGAACCTTGGTCCACTAGCGCACGTAGAACAACAGTGTGATTATGCTCATTTTTTGCTAAAACTGTTGCCGTGGCTAGCAGTGCTATACTTGTACTTTGTTTGGCACTGTGATGCGACGCGATCGTAGTGTTGACTATTTCCTCCTTCTCTTCTACACTGGGTTGTGATGCCTTCGGTTGTTTAGAGTCTTCAGTAGGTGCCGAAGAAGCAGAATCTTTATTTTGATGTAGAAGAGTATGATGACGTCGCTTACATATACGACAGGTCATTTGCAACTTACATTGATATGCAGAATGGCCTGGTACCAAACAATTAAAGCAAAGTTTGTTTGACTTCACGTATTCAGATCTCTCCGCAGGTTGCAGTTTGGTAAAATCCTTACAATGACATAAGGTATGTTTTTCTTTACAAAGCACGCATGTTCTATCTGCCGACGATGATGCTGTAGTTGCTGTAGCAGTGACTATGTGTGAACGTTCTTTTATAGGCTTTTCACGGGTGCCTGATGCTGACATTAGGAGTTCAAAGGTACGATATCTTGATTGCAGAAATTCCTTCAAATCATTCCAAGTAGGTAAGTTATCTTCATCACTTGTGCTAGAAGATTGTTCCCACTCTTTGTGTGACTCGGGGTCCATTTTCTGTATCACAAGAAAAATAATTAAAGGATCCCATGAGCTCGTATTTATATTTAAGTTTTGTAGGTTATTCAAACAATCCGTTGTAACGTCTAATAAATTCTTGATTTGATTTGCAGATTGACTACTTATTTTCTTTTGATAAAATAACTTCTTTAACACTGAATGTATAATCAATCTTTTATTTCCGTACCTTGATTTGAGAACACTCCATGCTTGATTATAATTACTTTTTGTAATTTGAATAGGCTTTAATAATAACTCAGCCTCCCCGGTGACACTGCTCTTCAAATAGTGCAACTTCTGAACATCACTGATCGCCGTGTTTTCATGCACTAACGACATAAATAGGTCCTTGAATGTAGGCCAATCTTCATAATTCCCACTAAAACTCGGTAGTTGTATCCTCGGCAGCCTAACAAGTTGATCATTATTCATACTTGTATGCGAGTTGTTTTTCGATGACACTGACGTAGAAGGCACGAGCGCTGCATTTATTTGCAACAAAAGGTCTTGTAAATCGGATAATAACACAAGATATAAGTCTTCGTATACAAAGTAATCTTCGTTAACAAAGTAGTTTATAGTTTGTTTTTGTTCTTTCGGTGTTATCTTCACTAATTGTTGATGAGTTTCCCTGAATGTTGTCCAATATTCTTCTATACATCTAATTCTTGTCTCCACGTAACCTTTTGTCAACCTGGTTTTAGGACATTTCTTCAAATTCAATTGTGTTTTTTTTGTAATAACGCAGCTGTGTCTTCCAAAACATTAATTAACTCCGCAGTAGTACTCATCGTTCGTTTTACTTGTTGTCAATATAATAGTATTCACTAATCGCCTCTGGAATGCGGCTGTCTATTGTTCGCGCTGCCGGCGGTCGCTCGGTAACTTAACTTGGATAACTTGATTTTTTGCAAATTAGTCCGGCTCGATTTTGACCACTATGTTACTCGGGATAAGGTGTAAATTTGCTTCACAGGAATTTGGTGATTTAAAATGCGTGTTTACTTCAAGACGATTTATTTGCGACTAACTGAGGTGGGGGCATCCAGATGGTAGTAAACACTTACCGATCATATAATACATGCATATAGATATAACACACATAAAAACGATACCTATAGCCTATAGTAGTAACGCAATTTGTTTTTATCTATCAGTCTGTATATAAGTATGTATTAATTATTAAGGTTCCGTTCAAAATAAAAACTATGCGATAAACCAGGCGAAGTCGCGGACACAGCTAGTATATATAATATAATCTATGACATAATATTACTTTAATACAGTACTCTGTGACACAGTTCCAACAACCTAACAAAACCATTTGTCATTGTCTGTCAATTCTGTCATTCATTGAGTCAAGTCAACAATTTCCAAAGCGTGTTATTTATTATCATATTAATGTTATTTATCTTAAATTAAACTATTACAAACAATAATGGCTGGAGTTCTGTTTGAAGATATATTCAACGTTAAAGATATTGACCCTGAAGGCAAGAAATTCGACCGATGTAGCCGGCTACATTGTGAATCAGAGTCGTTCAAAATGGACCTGATTTTAGACGTGAATTCTTGGATATATCCCATGGAACTCGGCGATAAGTTTCGACTAGTACTTGCTACTACTCTCAGAGAGAACGGATACCCTGACGGAGGAGAATGGAATCCTCTAGAAACAGAAGGAAATAGAGCAGACAGTTTTGAATACGTTATGTCGGGAAAAGTTTATAGGTTAGTATTTTAAAGACGCAAGCTCTTTTTGTTTATTTATTTATAACTAACTGTAGCCCGCGGCTCCGCCTTTGTGATTGTCGGTTATCGCCACCAATTTATAACTTACTGGCTTTTTTGCCCGCGGGATGTCGCCGATGTCGGTTTTCGCGACCAAACATAGCCTATGTCCTTTCTCAAGGTCTAATCTACCCCTATACCAAATTTCATCAAAATCGGTGCAGTGGGTAAGGCGTGAAAGCGTAACATACATACAGAAAGACAGACAGACAGAGTTACTTTCGCATTTATAATATTAGTATGGAAGTATGGATGGTCTTCTTAAGGTCAGATCTGTTTGTACACCAAATTTCATCACTTTGAAATCCTATAACACCTTTTTTCGTGATGTAAAGGTAGCCTACTCTTTCCCAAGTTCTAGTGCATATCTGTACCAAATATCATCAGAATCAGTTCAGTGGTATATGCTTGAAAGTGTAACAGACAGGCAGACAGTAACTTTTACACTTATAAATATTCACGTCGGTAAATCCCGGAAATGAAATTCAATAGATGTGTGCACAGAACAGAATGGAGAGTGTTGGGGGAGGCCAGACAGACAACTGGAGAGTGTTGGGGGAGGCCTTTGCCAAAGGGTATACGGAATAGATTACACATCCACCAGCGGTATTTCCGAACCAATACAACCTTCAAGAAAAGAGTGTACTCTCTTTTAAAAGGAAGGCAACGCACTTGTGACTCCTCTGGTGTAGCAGGTGTCCATGGGCGGTGGTGATCGCTTACCATTAGGCGATCTGTCTGCTCGTTTGCCTCTTTAATCCATAAAAAAAAAAAAATTTAAATATTGTTTTTTTTTTCAAATAACTCTATATGTCAATTAAATTGTAACTATTCTGAGTAAAGGCTATAAGAAATAAATAAATAAATAAAGATGTTTGGACCCTACACAGAAGGGCTGTCACCTGTCCACGGTGTAATTTTTTTTTTGTTATAAATAATATTAGAACCGAATTTACTAATGTTCCCTCTAACCCCTCCAACTAAGCTAAATTGCTTGTGCTAGGAGTGGGTTCACGTCGGTAGTGTAATGGCCAGGATCGAACCCGGGACCTCTCGATCGTAAGGCCGACTCCTTAACCACTAAACTACCGACGCCAATAGTGTCCCCATTGGAAGTAATAATGAAGTAATAATCTGAATTGTCTTTCACAGGATAGAAGGAGACGAAGCTGCCATGGAGCCAGCGTCTCGTCTAGCAGCCTATGTATCCTTTGGCGGTCTTCTCATGCGTCTGCAGGGTGATGCCAACAACTTGCACGGCTTCGAAGTAGACCAGCATATGTATTTGTTAATGAAGAAACTAGCGTTCTAAGATTAAGTTAGGTTGTTTTGTAAGTTTAAAATTAAGAATAAAATTTATATTGTAAAAGATTTTGTTTTAAAACCTTGTAGATAATCCTACTAATATTATTCACCTTTTTTATACCATTGAGGTGGCAGACAAGCGCACGGCCCATCTGATGGAAAGTGAATACCGTGGTCCATGGATGAATGGAACACCAGGCGATACACTCGTGCTGGTGACCCTGTAGGAACTTTCTAATGCCCTTTTTGAATAACCCCATATTGTAGTCGCTTGGGAAAACCACGGCAGGGAGTTCAACCCACAGCCAGAGCATGCGTGGGATGAAATTTCTTTGTTAGTGCATATCCTAGACAGCCTCTGTGGCGTGGCGGTAGCGAACGCGACCGCTACGCAGGAGGCGCGGGTTCGATCTCCGCTAAGTGCAAATATTTGCATTTTTTTTTATACAGGGTACGTCAATTTGACTTCACCTCGCCTGATGTTAAGCTAAAGGCAAAGTCTCGGAAAGAGGGTCACCATCGTAAACATTTACCATGTTAACAGTGGTGGCACTCAGCTTGACGGCCTCATTAGATGCCTTTTCACGCCCCGCTTAAAGGACCCGGGACTGTAGGAAGAAGGAAACACGTGAGCTGGCAGGGAATTCCAGGTCTTAGTGGTGCGGCATAGGAATGAATCACTGAAACGCTGAAACACTGTATGCATGAATATGGCTATTTGCATTGGTCTGGTCGTCAGAGAGCACGTTAAGCCGTCGGTCCCGGTTGCTATACGAACATGTATGGCAGCCGTTACAGGGGAATTGGGTGAAATGGCCCACATAGAAGGGCTGATCACCCGTCCGGTCAAACGGCGTCCCCACTGGCAGTAGCAGTAGTAGTGCATCTCCTAAAGAATGGATTTCTCTGGCGCTTTCCTTTCGAAGTTGGAATTAACTTATAAGATTAGGTTGGCATGAGTGTTACACCCCTGGTGTACCACACGTCCATAGGCCACGGTAACCACTTTCTATCACGTGGACCGTGTAATTGTCTGCCACTTTAGTAGTATGAAAAAGTAAACCGGGAGGCAACTGAAATATCGCTATGAGAATGTTGCTGATGATGACAGCGATCGAATTTTTCCGTTTGCAAAACTTTATTAGAGCGCCATCTGTTGTGTAGTAGGAGTTTCAATTAAAACTACTGCCTACTTCGCTTTTCACTGCTAGATGACGTGACTGGCGATATAATTGATGGAGTTTAGAATTATGACTGCTAGGTGGCGTTATGTA
Organism: Eilema sororculum; assembly: GCA_914829495.1. Taxonomy (NCBI): domain Eukaryota; kingdom Metazoa; phylum Arthropoda; class Insecta; order Lepidoptera; family Erebidae; genus Eilema; species Eilema sororculum. Next base: position 13,506,300 of record OU618551.1, read on the forward strand.
ATCTGGTTCAGTGGGCAACTTATAAACGGATTGCAGAGAGAAGAACTGCGACTCATGAGTTCTCGGGTTCAAAGGTAGGGTACCTTTGAACCCGAGACCTCATGAGTTGAGTGCGCAAGTGTTTCCATTTACCCTATTGAAAGATTTCCAGCGATATACACACAAAGTAACGTAGATACCTACTTATAGTATAGTATAGTATAGTATAGTATAGTATAGTATAGTATAGTATAGTATAGTATATCTTTATTGTGCACACCAAGGATATAAACATGTGTTATTTAGTCGTACATTGTGGGTATTAACAATAGGCGGCCTTATCACCTAGTGGCAATCTCTTACAGGCAACCTTTGGATGGAGAAGAGTGTTCGAGTCTATCTTTGGGCAGTATGGTGTACAAAGTCAGTTTTTGGTACATGAGTACTTATAATATATATACATACTTGAATATACCTACTTACAATTTACACAATATACTTATATATATACACATACATATATACAAGATATACATGCATACACCATGCAACATGATACATACACATATATACTTACTATAAAATGACCTATCTTGTCGTATAAGGAGTGGGGAAAAAATAAAAAAAATAAACTAAATGTAGCCGATGTCCCGCAGGTAGTGATCGTTGACGGAATTTTTAAATGCTGTTATGGATTGGGCGCGTCTAATACTTACCGGTAAAGCATTCCACAGACGAACAGCTTGGACGGAGAAGGATTTGTCTGTGTACTTTGTGGAGTGCCCCGGCATTTTTAATTTCAAATTCTCTGCCGATCTCAGAGACCTGGAATGTGTAGCGTCCAGAAACTCAAATCGTTGTTTAAGGTAAGAGGGGGTGGCAGGATTAAAAAGTATACTGTACAATAATGAGAGTATGTGAGCGTTCCGGCGAAGACGGATAGGTAACCACTTGAGCTTTTTTCGGTAATCAGAAACGTGATCGTATTTGCGTAGACCGTAAATTAATCTTATGCAGAAGTTTTGGAGTCTCTCAAGCTTATTCAATTGGTCTTCAGTGAGATCTAGATAACTGGCATCTGCATAATCGAGGATGGGAAAGAGAAGAGACTTTACTAGCGCAACTTTGGTGGCAATAGGTAGAAAATTACGTAGCCTACGCATAGAGCCTGCGGCCGCGAACATTTTACGACTTAGTTCTTGTAACTGAGGAGCCCAGGTTAAACAACTGTCCATATATATCCCTAGGTTTTTAACCTTGTCACTGTATGCAATACTTGTACCGTTACACGTAACCCGCGGGAGCGTTGACCACTCTATTCTTCCGACCATCCAAGGGCTGCCAACAAGGATGACCTGAGTCTTGCTCGGGTTCACCTTTAGACCGTACGATACGCTCCATTTGCAGATAGAGTTGAGGTCAGCGTTGACGGTGTCGATTGCGTTGTTCAGTTCGTTCAGTGGAGCTTGCGAGTATATTTGGAGATCGTCTGCGTACAGGTGGTAGGAAGAAGTTAAATTTGTTGTGATTGTGTTTATGAAAACAGCGAAGAGTAAGGGAGATAAAACGCCTCCCTGTGGCACGCCGGCAGTTGTAGTACACCAGGACGAGAGAGTATCCTCGATATTAATACGCTGCCGGCGACCAAACAGGTAACTGTGAAACCAGTCAATCGCTGTTGGAGATATGTTAAGAGAGCGTAGTATGCCTAGTAGGATGTCGAAGTCCACGGTGTTAAACGCATTGCTGAAGTCTAATAGAGCAAGAACTGTCAGCTCACCGTTCTCCATGCCAGCTCTGATGTCTTCTGTAACATGGACTAAAGTGGTAGTAGTACTGTGTCCGGCACGGAACCCGGATTGGAAGAAGTTTAATAGTGAGTTTTTAGAGAGGAAATGAGTGAGTTGAGTGTGAACTAGAACGCTCGAGAACTTTGGAGAGAAATGGTAAGATAGAGATCGGGCGATAGTCAGAGAAGGAGGAAGGGTTGTTCTTTTTGGCAATAGGAGTAATCTGAGCATCCTTCCAGGCCTCTGGAAAGACACCGCAGGTTATCGAGAAATTTAGAACATGACTGATGATGGGAAGAATTTCATCGATAATGGGGAGAATCATGTTGCGACTTACACAGTCGGTGCCTACCGCATTTGAGCTGATTGACATTATACTCTTCTTAACATCACAAGCAGAAAATTGACTAAAGAAGAATGGAGAGCAGTCGGGAGTAGGTACAGTTGAAAGATGTTTGAGCGTGATACATTTTGTCATTCTATCAATATTTGACGAAGCAGAGAAAAAAGTATTAAGTGAGTTTAAGTTTAGGTTTACAGGAATAGATTTTTGACGAGATTTGCCTACTCCCAGTGACCTGAGAAATTTCCATACTTTAGCTGGATCTCCGTTTTGTACAGAGCTATGGATGTATTGGCGTTGTGCGTTCCTACACACCTTACTGCAGTGATTCCTGATTAGCACATACTTTTCCCAATTCATGGCTGTAGGACAATATTTATGTTTTGTCTTGGCTCTGGCCTTTTTGGTTATGAGTGCTTTGATATCTGCAGTTAACCAAGGTGCAGGAAAGGGTTTCACTCTAATCTTGCGGACAGGAGCGTGAACATCGTATAGGGAGGTTAAATTTGATGTGAACAGTTTGACCTTCTCGTCAATGCAGTCTGCATGAAGAAGTGAATCCCAGTCAATACGTCAATATCCCAGCCCTACGCAATTTATCTAAGTTAATACCACCAAAGTTGCGCTGCAGCAGGATTTTGGATTTGGTTTTAGGTAGACGAAGGCGATAGGATAGGTAAAGTATATCATGGTAGGAGAACTCATCAGCTGTGCGCTGACCGTGCTTCACTACACAATCTTATTACTATATATATACAATTAATAAAAAAATATTTTAAAGGACGGCAGAGAAACTTTCTACTTTGCGCTTTGAGACTTCCACTTTAGCTTACCATCGGGTGAAGTTTCAACTTGGAACCATATTGTTGACCTCTTGTCATCCCAATTGCCAATAGTCTCAGTAGTTGACTGGACTACAGTGCTACTATTCAGTAGTTAGCAGGTAGTAGTCTACGGCCGTTCCCAATAACATACTTACAGTCGAAGATGGATCGCAACAGTCAAATTTGACGTATCGGCTGTTTAAATTGAAAACATGGTAACTGATTTTTTTTGGGGGAAAGCGCATCGCAATATAATTTTATTTTCCGAAATTGGTGTGAAATAGGAGTTACTATTTTTTGAATTTAAACGGCCGTAATAAGTTGTCAATCGAACTATTGCTACTTTTTAACCGACTTCGTCTGTATGTATAAATTTTTTTCTTCATGTATTGAATGTCATCGATATTTCCGTCAAATAAAGACGGATTTCAATTTTTTTTATGTAGCATTAGTCCGGCGGGTAGTTCGGTTAACAGTAGTGGCACTCAGCTTGACGGCCTCATCAGATGCCTTTTCACGCCCCGCTTTAAGGACCCGGGACTGTAGGAAAAAGAAAACACATGAGGTGGCAGGGAGTTCCAGGTTGGATGGTATTTAAGGGAATTTCCGCATGCAACAATAAAAAAAGGGAACTAAAATCTTCTCAGGTTTATACTTCATAGCCGAGGGCTTCATAGCTTCATATTCAGGCTGAGGGCTTCGGGTGCGACCGGGATTAACACTAAGACAAAGAAAAAGACTTAGTCAATAGTTAGACATAAATTCAATTACCAAATATATTTGTATCAAGAGGGAACTACGAAATAAACTTAAATAATGAGAGCCACATTCCAATTGCCGCCATTTTGTCACTAATGACAGCTATTATAACTAGATGGCGTTGTCCCACGGCCACCGCTGTGACGGTAAACGCCCGCGAACGCCGCCCGCGGCTGTTGCTCATTAAAACTAAATAAACTAATAATTTAGGCATGATTTTCTTTTCAATATACCATTAAATGAAACTGAAATGTATATTTTAAATGTTAATAATTACAGGTGAACGTTTTTTATACAGGTCGCGTCAATTTGACTATTGACTACAACCACGTCTAACGATAAGCTCGTAAGCTCAAAGGCAGAGTTTTATGAAAGAGGCCACCTTTACACACCAAGAATTTTACAATAGTGGCCATCAGCTTGATGGAAAACTATTCCAATGCAAGTATTTGCGCTGAGATAATTCATGCATACAAATATTTGCACTGAGCGGGAATTGAATTCACGCCTCATAACACCGCATGGAACGCACTACCGCTGCACCACAGAAAATTTTAGGTTAGATTAGGTATAACTTTTAAAATTAGGTTATATAAGTATAGGTGAAACTTCTCGGGCGGGACTCGAACCAGCGATCTTTCCCTTACAGGGGGAATGCCTTGACCAACTCGGCTACCGAGACACACCCGATATGATTCAAATTTCCATTCTCACATCACATCGGGTCGGGGGTGTCTCGGTAGCCGAGTTGGTCAAGGTATTCCCCCTGTAAGGGAAAGAGGTTCGAGTCCCGCCCGAGAAGTTTCATTTTTCCCTATGTCCTTATTCGATTTGTATAGTTAGCATACTTACTTAATGCTGTAAAATTCATTCAAGTATTATAATGAAACCTACGATTCCGAAAATGGTAGAAATTGGAACTACGGTTATCATTAATATTGTCAAATGCCTTTTGACGCATAAAATCATATACGTAAAACACCATCTTTACGCAAAACGTCTAATTCGTAAAACACAACTTACGCAAAATACCAACTACGCATAACACCAACTTGGAGTTACGCAAAACACCAACTACGCATAACACCAACTTTTTCATAAAGTTATATTTTTTTAAACGTGCTGAAACGTGCATGACGTCATACAGTGCATACTGTCTTATAGCAAATCACTACATAGCATAAAGCAAAGTAGCTTTCCTCGTTCCTATGTCCCTATGTATGCTTATATCTTCAAAACTACGCTACGCTACGATAGAGAAATTCAAGAAGAAGATTTATCTTATACCTTTAAATGAGCAATTCTTGTATCCATACTAATATTATAAATGCGAAAGTAACTCTGTCTGTCTGTCAATCTGTCTGTCTGTCTGTAGGTATTGTTACGAATGTGACGTAACATGTCAAAGCATCGGAACGATAAATTCGAACTTATTGTCAATAGCAGCTGTGACTGAGCGGTTTAGACCTCGCCTGCCAAAAAGAAGGTCGACGGATCGAATCCCGGTGACACGATATATGGTTTTTGTGATTTTCTAATTTATTTAAATCTTTATTTGGTAAAAGTAACAGAAGATTCTATATTTAAAATCTTCTAGTTATTAGCAGAACATTCTGGAAGAATGAAAATGAGAAACGAAATGAAGATCGAAATTATAGTTTAGCTCTTCTGGGAGATCATAGAAAATTCTGGAGAAATAATAAAATGAATATCGAAAAGACTATCGAAATTCAGGGTATAAAAGGAGCTGTCAGAGCCGTGAAAGGACAGTTAAGTTTGGGAGTTCAAAGTGAACAGAAGAAGAGGAAGAAGGGAAAAGGAAGAAAAGTGATCAAATAGTGAAAAGTGCAGTAATTGTGCAGTCGCGCTGTGAGTGTCGTGAAAGCGCAGTGAGCTTGCAGTACAGTCGCGCTGTGAGTGTCACGAATAAGACTAAAGTGCAGTAGTGCATCGTGTGGTACAGTCGCGTCGTGAAGTGTCGTGTTCGAGATTTGGCTGTTGGGGTGTGAAAATAAAGCGGTCTCAAATACGAAGTTGTTTATTTCCGATCCCGTTACCCGTCTCCCGTAACATTGGTGTCAGAAGTGGGATTGGAATAAACGATGCCGTTCACACCAAGAGACGACCGAGAGCGCCCCAACACGCGCTCCAGATCAGCGGCGCGGGAACAAGGGGACGCAAACCCGGCAGTTTCACACGCTGACGTCGCGAGAGGTCGAGATGAGGCTGGCGAAGGAACCTCTGCCGCTCCTGCGCGTGCCTCAGCCACACCGGAACCTGTAAGTGCACCGTCGCTCTCGCTGACGGATATGGGTGCACTTTTCCAGTAGCTCCGCGCTCTTCAGGAGGAGCAAGCGCGCCGCCAGGAGGAGCAGCTGCGCGCTCTTCAGGAAGAGCAAGCACGCCGTCAGGAGGAGCAGCTGCGTGCTCTTCAGGAGGAGCAAGCACGCCGTCAGGAGGAGCAAGCTCGCCGTCAGGTGGAACAGCTGCGCGCTCTGCAGGAAGAGCAAGCGCGTCGTCAGGAGGAGCAAGCGCGCCGTCAGGAGGAACAACTACAGGCAATGGGGGAACGAGTTCTCTCAGCTGTCACGGAGACCATCAAAAAGGTAGAAGAGGTCCAAAAAACTGTAGAGAACCATGAAAGCATGCTGGCTGACCATCAAGCGCGCATCACATCTGTCGAGGGGGACCTACGGAAGATCAAGGCTTCCGGTACAACAACGCCTGTTTCCGTAGTCTCTTCAGGAGGAAGCTTCAAAGTACCTCCCTATGATGGAACATCTTCTTGGACTGCATACAAGAGGCAGTTTCAAGCCGTAGTACAACTAAACGGCTGGAGTGAAGAACAAGCAAGGACCGGCCTTACCTTAGCATTGAGAGATAAGGCCGCAACGGTATTGGAGGCTATAGAAAGCGACGCTTCATACAAGGAGCTTGTTGAGGCTCTAGAATCGAGGTACGGCGATGCGCATCTCGAACATGTATTCCGAGCCCAGCTCCGAGACAGGGTGCAGAAGCCAACCGAGACACTGCAACAGTGGGCCTTGGAGGTTGAAAAACTTGTGAGGAAGGCATACCAGTCCTCGCCCACGACTTTCATCGAGCGGATGCTGCTACAAACTTTCGTCGATGGTATCCGTGATAGGGAAGTGAGAGCTGCGGTATGATTGGCTCATCATCCGGAAGTTAAGGAAGCCGTGGCGCATGCGCTAGAAGTTGAGGCCGTCCGTGGTGAATATGGAGGTTGGCGTGTGCGTAGAGTAACGACGCCTAAACAAGAAGGTGGTCGAAGGAACTTCGCTCCCCGTTGTTATCAATGCGGGGAAAGAGGTCACTTAAGAAATACGTGCCCGAACCGTATGACAGTAAGAACCGGAGTCGACGCGGAAATACAAGCGTCGGAGACGGCGGAAAACTAGTTCCGGCCAGGCTTAGGGGGTGGGCGCTGGCCGGTGGACAAGAAGCCCCAAAAGTTAAGATTTACCAAAGCACAGATGGGAATAGTCTAACTGTCGCTGGAAGGATAAATGGAACTGCATGCCAGTTAACTTTAGACACTGGAGCATCGCGTACGGTAGTTAGATCACAGATAATGAAGAACTGTGGGAAGAGTCAGATCCAGGGAGAAACTGTACATTTGACTACAGCTACCGGCCAGCGCATACCCGTGAGAGGAGAACGAGTGGTGGCAATTAAGATGGGTGACAAACTCTTTTGGCAGAAAGTTGTAATAGCTGATATAGTGGATGACTGTATAATTGGGTTGGACTTTATGAAATATCATCAGTGCAAAATTGATATTGTAAATGGAGTCATCAAATGTGGAGTAACTGAGGTGCCTATGAAAGGAGGTGGTGGTGGTAAAGTCTACCACCACCACCACTGCCTTCAAGATACCAGACTTCCACCTAGAACTCAGACACTTGTACCAATAACAATGAATAAAAATTCAAGTAACAATAGCCGGCGTTATTTGGTTGTTGAAAAGACAGAAGATGATAATTCGTGGTTACCAGCTAGAACAGTAATCAGTGTGTCTAAAAACATGCTAGTTCCAGTGCTTAATTTGAGTGGCGACGTACAGACCTTAAAAAGGGGCACTCTGATTGGAGTCGCTGAAGAAATGGAGTGGTTAAGGAGTTGCCAAGAAAAGACGAATATCTCATCAGGGAAAATAGATCTGACTGAAGTTTTTCTCGACTGTAAAGAAGATTTGGGAGCAATGCAGTTAGTGAAAGCTAAAAATTTGTTGAGGCGTTTTGCTGACATTTTCTCTAAAGGAGAACGGGACATCGGGAAGACTGGACTAGTGAAACATCATATTAACACTGGCGATGCACTGCCAATCCGCCAACGACCTCGACGAATTCCATTCGCTAAGGAAGAAGAAGTTGGGAATATGATTAAAGAGATGGAAGGAAATGGAGTGATAGAACCTTCTTCTAGTCCTTGGTGTTCTCCAGTTGTCTTAGTCAAGAAGAAGGATGGTACAACTAGGTTTTGCATCGATTACCGACGATTGAATGACGTTACGAAGAAGGACAGTTATCCTTTACCAAGAATAAATGACACACTAGATACTTTGAGTGGAATGAAATGGTTTACTACGCTGGACCTTAAAAGTGGATACTGGCAAGTGGAGATGGATCCTAAAGATAAAGAAAAGACTGCATTTTCTACCGGTAAAGGACTCTGGCATTTCAAGGTAATGCCCTTCGGCCTTTGCAACGCGCCAGCGACGTTCGAGAGATTGATGGAGCGAGTTCTTGCAGGATTAATAGGAGAAGCTTGCCTGGTATACCTCGATGACGTCATTATTGTGGGACGAGATTTCGACGATCACCTTAAGAAGTTAGAAAGTGTGCTGAGTAAAATTAGGGGAGCAAACTTAAAATTGAATCTAAAGAAATGCAGCTTCTTCAAAAGACAAGTCAATTATTTGGGGCATGTTATCTCTGAAGGCGGAGTAGAAACAGATCCCGTGAAAGTATCCGCCGTAAAAGACTGGCCGGTGCCACAGGATAAGACTCAGGTGCGAGCCTTTATGGGCCTCTGCTCTTATTATCGGCGTTTCGTTAAGAATTTTGCAGACATCGCAAAGCCACTACATAGACTTACAGAGGAGAAGCGAACTTTTGAATGGGATGCAGATTGTGAAACTGCCTTTGAAGATCTCAAGAAGAGGCTTTGCGAAACCCCTATTTTGGGATATCCCGATGGAAGGAATCAGTTTGTTGTTGACACAGATGCCAGTAACACAGGCATAGGTGGGACATTGTCACAAAGAAAAGGAGATCAGGAGGTTGTAATAGCGTACTTCAGTAAAACGCTATCAAAACCTGAACGAAATTATTGTGTTACGCGAAGAGAGCTCCTGGCTGTAGTGAAAACCTTACAACATTTCAAGAAATATCTATTAGGACGGAAGTTTCTAGTAAGAACGGACCATTCGGCATTGAAGTGGCTTCTACAGTTTAAGAACCCCGAAGGACAAGTCGCACGATGGATCGAACAATTGCAAGAATTTGACTTCATAATTGAACATCGAAGCGGTGGTTCCCATAGAAACGCCGATGCGTTGTCACGCCGACCTTGTGACAGTGATTGTAAACATTGCGAAAGACAAGAGGGAAAGGAACAGACCTCTATACGTGTTATAAGAATGGATTCATTCAATGAGAGGTGGAGTAATGACGTCATGCGAAAATCGCAAGAAGAAGATGACGACTTGAAGCCAATATTAGAATGGTTAACAAATTCTTCTCCTCGTCCAAGTTGGAATGAAGTTGCTGGATTGAGTTCCTCCACTAAGAGTTACTGGGCGCTATGGAATAGCTTGATACTTCAAGATGGCCTACTATGTCGTAAATGGGAGAGTGCGTCAAGAGATGGTACACACTTGCAAGTAATTGTACCGAAGGCAAAGGTTCCAGAAATACTAAGAGCTTTTCATGATGGGGTTTCCGGCGGACATCTTGGAGCTAGAAAAACTCTATTGAAAATACGTGAGCATTTTTACTGGTTGCATTGCAAGGAAGATGTCCAAGAATGGTGCAGGAAATGTGAACCATGTTCATCTGTTAAAGGACCACAGACGCGAAGTCGAGCTAGTATGAAGTTGTATAATGTCGGTGCTCCTTGGGAACGGATAGCTTTAGACATGGCCGGACCCTTTCCTGTATCAACGAACGGCAACCGTTACATATTGGTGGTGATGGACTATTTTACTAAGTGGCCAGAGGTGTTCGCGGTGCCAAATCAAGAAGCAATAACAGTGGCAACTAAACTAGTGAATGAAGTCTTTTGCCGATTCGGACTACCTCTTGAAATTCACAGTGATCAAGGACGAAACTTTGAATCGCAAGTGTTTCAGGAAGTTTGTAAGATTTTGAAAATACACAAGACGCGAACGACACCTTATCGGCCACAGTCAGATGGCATGGTGGAACGTTTCAATAGAACGTTGGAGCAGCACTTGGCGAAGATAGTCGATTCACATCAAAGAAACTGGGACGAATATCTTCCGCTATTTCTGTTATCGTATCGTACAGCGGTTCATGAAAGCACTTGCATAACACCGGCCCATGCAAATTTTGGCAGAGAGCTTCGACTACCGGCGGAACTCCTCACCGGATGCCCTCCTGACTCACCTAGCTGTATAACAGATTATGCGGATGTATTAAGGAAACGAATGGATAAAGTTCACAGATACATGAGACAAGCCAATTTACAGGCCAGCGAACGAATGAAAACACGATATGACAGAAGTTCAAATTTAAGATGTTTTGAGGAAGGATCGCTAGTGTGGCTTCATAACCCAGTACGGAAGCAAGGATTATCTCCGAAACTGCAGCCAAGTTGGGAAGGACCTTATAAAGTGATAACAAAAATTAATGACGTTACTTACAGAATTCAAAAATCGCCGAGAAGTTCCGCTAAAGTTGTTCACATCGATAGACTCGCCCGATATTATGGCTCTAACGATGCTCGGGACGAGCATGTCTTAGGAGGGGGCAGTGTTACGAATGTGACGTAACATGTCAAAGCATCGGAACGATAAATTCGAACTTATTGTCAATAGTAGCTGTGACTGAGCGGTTTAGACGTCGCCTGCCAAAAAGAAGGTCGACGGATCGAATCCCGGTGACACGATATGTGGTTTTTGTGATTTTCTAATTTATTGAAATCTTTATTTGGTAAAAGTAACAGAAGATTCTATATTTAAAATCTTCTAGTTATTAGCAGAACATTCTGGAAGAATGAAAATGAGAAACGAAATGAAGATCGAAATTATAGTTTAACTCTTCTGGGAGATCATAGAAAATTCTGGAGAAATAATAAAATGAATATCGAAAAGACTATCGAAATTCAGGGTATAAAAGGAGCTGTCAGAGCCGTGAAAGGACAGTTAAGTTTGGGAGTTCAAAGTGAACAGAAGAAGAGGAAGAAGGGAAAAGGAAGAAAAGTGATCAAATAGTGAAAAGTGCAGTAATTGTGCAGTCGCGCTGTGAGTGTCGTGAAAGCGCAGTGAGCTTGCAGTACAGTCGCGCTGTGAGTGTCACGAATAAGACTAAAGTGCAGTAGTGCATCGTGTGGTACAGTCGCGTCGTGAAGTGTCGTGTTCGAGATTTGGCTGTTGGGGTGTGAAAATAAAGCGGTCTCAAATACGAAGTTGTTTATTTCCAATCCCGTTACCCGTCTCCCGTAACGGTATGTTATGCTTTCACGCATAAACCACTGAACCGATTTTGTTGAAATTTGATGGTAGATTAGACCTTGAGAAAGAACATAGGCTATGTTTGGTCGCAATAACCGACATCCATGCGGGCGGAGCCGCGGGCAAAAGCTAGTAGGTATATATATATAATTGGAATCTCGGAATCGGCTTCAACGATTTTCATGAAATTTAGTATATAGGGGGTTTCGGGGGCGATAAATCGATATAGCTAGGATTCATTTTTAGAAAATTAAAATAAAAAAACCAACAAAAGCTCGGTCAAACCAGATATTATGCATAATACATGCTTAATATAGTAGAGGGTGCAGCGGGAACGGAATCGGACGCCACGCGAGCGGTAAAAAATTGGCGGTACGAAGTTCACCGGGTTCGCTAGTCAAAGATAAATTACCACGATTTGGCAATATCATAATAAAAGTTACGGCCTTCTTCAGTTCACAAAATTATTAGTTTTATTTTAGCGTCTATAATGTGCAGATTACAAATAATAAAAATTTTTTTCTTTCTTTCCAACAAGAATTTCAAATAAAAAAAAAACAAGAGGCACACGGCCCTCGTTAGGGCGCCACGTGCGCGCTGTGTGACGTCATATCACCCGTGTGAATGACGTCACATGTCACCAATGGTTCCTTTGATTATAATTTGGAAAGGTTCACAACTAAATTGGGTTTTATTTTCCTTAAAACGAGGTTGAAAGAAAGAAAGAAATCGAATACATAGGGAAAAAGAATCTTCTCGGGCGGGACTCGAATCCGCAGTCTTTCCCTTACAGGGGGAATGCCTTCACCAATTCGGCTACCGAGACATGCCCGATGTGTCCCGCTCTAGAAGATTCTTTTTTCTTTTTCGATTCTTTTTCGATTTGTATAGTTAGCATACTTAATGCTGTAAAATTCATTCCAAAGAAAGAAAGTTAAATAATTGAATTTTTTTTATAGCATTTTTAATGCTAACTTTAAAGTTCGAAAAACATCGGAAAAAATGAAACGCTCAAGTGAGACTTGAACTCACGACCTTTCCCTTACAGGGGGAATGCTTCCTTCATGCTATAGCTACAGGGGGAGCATTCCCCCTGTAAGGGAAAGGTCGTGAGTTCAAGTCTTACTTGAGCGTTTCATTTTTTCCGATGTTTTTCGAAAGTTAAATATTTTATTTAAGTTCCTCACAATGTGCATCTCACTAAAGTATTATTACAATTTTATAATGAGTATAGATAGATATATTGAATTAATCTACGGGTGAAATAACCCAAATAGGCCCCATCTCAGCATTGAATGCTGTGCACACCCTTGCGTTGAGTATGCACAGCGTTGGCATAGTAAAAAAAGGACGCTGGTTTACTGAAGGCTAGATATCGGGTTTCATATTCCCAGAGACGCGTCACTGTTGCAATGGGGCAGGGGACCAGGGTTGGACACCCCCGGTGAGGAAACTCTGCACTTAGGGCATTTCCACTGCGCCCTCCTTTCTGCACCCAGCTTACTCCAACCTGCTTCAGAGATACCTGCACAGCTGAAATCGAGGTCCTTCCTACAACCGGCACACTGAGCTCCGTCACTGAACTGTACACCACACGACGCACACTTCTTCATCTCTAAATGGTTGATACGTGCGAAAAGAATAGGACAAAAGGTTGACGATCTATTTTATAGTGGAGATCGGGCAACAGATGTATCGTGGTATTGCATGAATGCGTGCTCACACCTGACTGATGGAACTGTTAGATGGGAGTCACTTCTAATATAGCTGAAAGAACCTAACTATGTACCTAAACACTAGCTTTTGCTCGCGGTTTCGCCAGCGTGGATATCGGTTATCGCGACAAAACATAACCTATGTCCTTTCTCAAGGACTAATCTACCCCTATACCACGATGCTATATCGGTATCGAAAGGAGGCGCGGGAGCAGGGACGGGAACCCGAGCCCGAAGAAATTCGGGCCGTGAGGTCTCAGCTCCACAGGGACATGGTAGCGGAATGGGAGCTACGACTTGGGCGACCAAGCGCAGGGCACGCCGTAATAGCGGCGGTAAGACCCATCATGGAGGAGTGGCTAGAGAGGCCACACGGCACCCTCTCGTACCGGCTGACGCAGGTGATTACCGGACACGGGTGTTTCGGGAGTTACCTGTGTCGGATCCGGAAGGAGCCAACGTCCGAGTGCCATCACTGTGATGCGAGCGAGGACACAGAGCTGCACACGCTGACCGAGTGCCCTAGCGAGGCGGGTCCTAGTGGCGGCTCTGGGGGTGGGAGTCCTCACACTCGCCACATTGCTCACAGCGATGGTACGATGCGCGAACGCTTGGGGTGCGGCCGCCTCCTTCTGCGAGCAAGTAGTGCTCGAGAAGGAGGCGGCCGGTCGGGTCCGGACTAGACTCCGGGCCCGGGAAGCCCGCGCAGAGCGAAGGCGAACCGGACGTCGGAGGTCGCAGAACGACCTCCGTCCTCTATGAGCGCTGGCCTGGGGGTGACCGGTGGAGCCGCCTGTCACCCTAGCAGAAGCAGGCCGCGGCGGCGGCGCAAAGTGCGCCTCCCCATAACCGGGGCTAGATGGGGACCCTGTGGTCCCCACAACCCGAAGGGGGCCATCTCGAAAGAGATGGTCCTGGGTCTGCCGGGGTGCGAGAGATATGCTTTTGGCAATCTCACCTCCGGCAACCAAGGACCCAAGACGGCGTGCATTTTAGTCGGTTCGAGTCCGACAAAACCGCCTCCACCGGCTCCGTGGGGGTGGTATCCGTGGGGATTTATCGCACGATAAAAAAAAAAAAAAAAAAAAAAAAACAAAAAAAACCCCTATACCAAATGTCATCAAAATCGGTTTAGTGGTTTAAGCGTGAAAGCGTAACTTAAACAGACAGATAGACCAAGGAACTTTTAGTTATAAGTAAAAGTTTCTTGAGACAGACAGACAGAGTTACTTTCGCATTTATAATAGGTATATTAGCTTTTGCCCGCGGCTCCGCCCGCGTGGATATCAGTTATCGCGACAAAACATAACCTATGTCCTTTCTCAAGGTCTAATCTACCCCTATACAAAATTTCATCAAAATCGGTGCAGTGGTTTAGGCATGAAAGCGTAACTTAAAGACAGACAGACAGACAGATAGAGTTACTTTCGCATTTATAATATTAAGAATGAATATGGAAGTATGGATTTAAGCGGACCCCGGACTCTGGGGTGAAGGTGATGTGATGTGACCGAGACTAACACAGTGATGATGATGATGATAGTATCATATATAATGATGGAATTCTTTGAAGCAATGTCAAACAAAACTCGCTTAAGTATTTTTTTTGTCTAGAACATAAACTAAAAGGAATATTTTTTAAGCCGCCTGTACACATTGAGGCAATTTGCAACAGCCTTTGCGGTACCTAGTGAACGCGACTGCTACGCAGGAGGAGCGGGTTCGATCCCCGCTCAGTGAGAATTGGACGTTGTGAGAATTGGACAATTTGAGTCCGCTGGACATTTTGCGAATTGCACATAATGCGACTTAAGGATATTTTTGTATGCATAAATACAGCTATTTTTATTGGTCTGGTCGTGCCTCGGAGAGCTCGTTAAGTCGTCGCTATACGATAACTATGGCAGTCGATACGGGGAGTTGGATCCCTAAAAAGTCCAACAACTGGATCTCGATTCTACTGAAGCCAAACCACAGTTGTGCCACAGTGACTACAAAAAAGGCATTAAAATAGACTTTAGAGCGATGTTTATAAAGTTCTAAATTAAATGTCTTTTCGCAGGGTGAATGAAATTTTTCTTTTCACAACACTTGCAGTCGTTAATTTAAGTGTAATCAATCAAGCATCGGTAGCCTATTATTAAAGACTTGGGCTTACGATCGAGAGTTCCCAGGTTCACTTCCGTTTTATTTAATTACTAGCCTGTCCCCACGGCTCCGCCCGTGTGATTGTTGGTAATCGCGATTTTTAGGTAATATTTTCTATCAAACAAATTAAAGATTTTAAGACTAAGCAAGAACTTTCTAACAAAACAAACCGCATCAAAATCCCTTCAGTAGTTTTTTATGTCCATCGAAGACAAACAGATAAATAGATTCAAATACATCGGAAAAAATGAAATGCTCAAGTGATTCAAGTCCCACTTGAGCATTTAATTTTTTCTGATGTATTCGAATTTTTAAGTTAGCATAATAAATGCTAAAAATAAATCATTCAAATATTTCGGCGGTGCCATCAAAAAATCCATGTTTAAAAATTGTTGAAAAAATCATTTATTAGTTACAACAGTTCGTAAGAAAGTTGGTAGGTTGCTCAACCGTCGCCCTTATAGACAGATATAAAGACAAGGAAAATTTGAAGTGATTCATGTGTGGCTCAATAGCTCAGTTGGAAGAGCATTCCCCCTGTAAGCACTTGAGCATTTCATTTCCCGATGTACCTATTGTAATCATAAAGTTAGCATAATAAATGCTATAAAAAAATCATTCAGACAAATAGATATATTATTTCCTTGGCCCAACTTGTACAGCGGGCTTTACAATCCAACTCGCACAGACAACTACCCTAACAGGGAGGGGGCGAGTTGCGTTCCCGCGCCCCCTCCGCAGGGGGACGCGAAATTAGTCCAATTTGTGCCAAAGTGACGCGCGCTAACGACTCGCGCTTAATTATTGCAACTCGTTATAATAATATAGATATTATTATCTATGGTTCAAGATGGCGGTTCTATTATTTTGGCGCGTAAAATTTAACATTCTTTGTTACAAAATTTAAGACAATAGGGTATTTGACTAAGTCGTCGATTCTTCCCAATACTGCTTAAAATGATAGCTTGTTCTGAAAAAATATGCCTGGCAAAATAAAATATTGCATATCTAAACTGAAACTATGACATTTCATTAGTTGAAATTCCAAAAAACGTCAAAATGTAAACAATCAAATTCAATTAAAATACATATATAACTTTTTAGATTACTCATTAAATTTTAAATAACTTTTATTATGAACTATATACGTGTAAACGCAACGTAGACCGAGGTAAATGCGTTATTCTCTTGCACTCCATACATTTGCACTACGCGCTACAGAAGCGTGACGTCAATATTTCGTACGATTTTGTATGGAGGGTTTTCGGGTGGCGCGACAAATTGAACTTTTCAAAATCAAATATCTTGAAAACTATTTGTCGCACGAAAATTTTACCTTTACAGTTCATTATATTATAAGAAAGTGGTCATTTATCGAAAGTAAATTTTTTTTTGTCAAATAGCCTATTATGTATGTGGCGGGGACAGAATGGATGCGAAAGGCAGGGGATAGGCAGAAATGGCGGACATTGGGATATGTCCAGCAGTGGACTGAAATTGGCTAATTGATTGATTGATTGAAGAATGTGTACTACACACAATACAAAATAAGCGTCGGTAGCTTAAGGAGTCAGCCTTACGATCGAGAGGTCCCGGGTTCGATCCTGGCCATAACACTAACGACGTGAACCCACTCCTAGCACAAGCAATTTAGCTTAGTTGGAGGGGTTAGAGGGAATATTAGTAACTTCGGTTCTAATATTCTTAAAAAAAACGTGGATTTTCAAAGCAACTTCAATATGGGGTTCTTCAAGAAGGCCATTAGGAGGTTCCTTCAGGGTAGGCAGCGCGTGTAACGCCCCAGGGGTTGCATACGTCCATAGGCCACGGTAACCACTTTCCATCAGGTGGGCCGTGAGTTTTTCTGCCACCTAAGCGGTATAAAAAACTCCTTGCAAACTTTCGAAAATATCTTAATTTTCATATTTTAACTCATTTAGGATAGAATCTACTACAATGTGCGACCTTTGAATGAAACCTTTGCGCTATTGTGCATTATGTATGCTCAGCAGTTTGTTAGAGGATGGATGGACCGTACCACCAGCTTGGGACCCAAGCAGCAAAATCCAGCAAGACTTAACAACACAGTGAGCTCATTCTGCGTGAATGCGAACACCAATAATTCACCATGATTCGGGTATTTTGAGATAACTTATACTTCAAACTATGTGACACCGCGAACATGGCTGCTGCAAAGCAGCCGAAACGTCGGGTTAAAAAGTAATAATAACAAATATATCGCGATAGAATCCGTAAAAAGTGGTTTTATTTCAATGAGTTTGTTAGAACCTATAATAAATTTATCAATTTATATTTCAATCTACACTATTATACAAGGTGATTGTATAGTAGTTTCAGCAAAAAAAGAATTTGGGCACAGCTTCGATACCAAAATCATCTGGTAGTATTAATTCGGTGGTAGAATTTTTTTTTCTTTTTTGATAATGTATGGGAATAATGTTCAGGTGAAAGGAAATATGTACGGGGGTTGTAAATTTTTTATCTTTTCTTTCACCAAAGTAATACTTCCAGAGGATTTTGATATCCAAACTGTGCCCAAACTTTTTTTATCCGAAACGATTATAAAATAGGGTATTTGACTAAGTCGTCGATTCTTCCCAATACTAGTTAATATGATAGCTTGTTGTGAAAATGCCTTGCAAAATAAAATATTGCATATCTAAACTGAAACTATGACTTTTCATTACTTGAAATTCCCAAAAAAAGTTAAAATATAACCAATCAAATTCAATTCAAATATAAAACTTTTTAGATTCCTCATTAAATTTTAAATAACTTTTATTACGTACTATATAAGTGTAAACGCAACGTAGACCGAGATAAATGCGATATTATCTTGCACTCCATACATTTTCACTACGCGCTACCGAAGCGTGACGTCACAATTTAGAACGATTTTGTATGGAGCGTTTTCGGGCGGCGCGATAAATTGAAATTTTCGAAATCAAATATCTTGAAAACTATTTGTCGTACGAAAATTTTACTTTTACAGTTCATTATACCTTTTATAAGACAGTGGTCATTTTTCGCTTTTCGATGCTTTTCGAAGTTATGTGTGTATTTATCGCAGGTTTACCTATAAGTGCCCGGTTAATGGCAATAGGCTCGCCACCTATTACATTTGGACCTAAACATAAACTGGCGAAATGTGGGTGCTAGCACCTCTGCCTAACCCTTCGGGGAATACAGGCGTGAGTTTATGTTATGTTATGTTATGTTATTTTTCGAAAGTAAAAAAAAATTAGTCAAACTGCCCATTGTAAATTGGTAATGTTTGTTCGAGCGAGATGGATGCAAAAACTACTGAACAGATTTTAAATGCTATATTTTTTTAGAAAGGTCTTATCAGACTTAAAATCTTACGTTTGTTTGATTGCAATCGGTTGAGTAAAACCGTAAACCGTATAGGTTGCTGTGGGTCGCGGTCACGGGATCAGTATTTCTGTGACCCTGGTACATTTGCATGAAGTACCTACCTACCAGGCTCACAGAAACTTTAAGGAACTATATCTGGGTCGCGGGAACAGGAACAGTGTGTCCTAAACATTTCTGTTCCGAACATAAAAGGTAGTTATACTTATCTTTACATATAAAACTATTTGTCCTGACTGACTGACTGACTGATTCATTAATGCAGAGCCTAAACTGCTGGACCTATAAACTTAAAATTTTGACAGTAGATGCATTTTATGATGTAAGCATCCACTAAGAAAGGATTTTTGAAAATTCTGCTACTAAAGGGCAAAAATAAGGGATGGAAATTTGTATGAAATTCCGTCTTTTCAGAGCGCGATGCACTAAATCTGCGTCTTTTAAGAAATAAATGAACTTTCATCAGCGTTTTTCAAAATTTAACTATTAAGAGGGTAAAATAGGTGATAAACCTGAAAAGTTCGTCATTTTCGAAGTTAGAGTCATGAAACTTCATACACCTAAGTCTTTTAAGAAATGTTTTGTCGCAATAACCGACATTCACACGGGCGAAGCCGCGGTTAAAAGCTAGTAATTTAATAAATTTTTATAAATATTTTTCATTCATCCTACATAACGGTATCTAGACCCGTGGTAAGCTTCTAGCTTGTGTTATGGAATCTAGAATGGGAATAAACATACTTAGATACTTTTTTTTGTAGATTCATACATATTATACATAGCAACACCCAGACCAATGCAAATAGCCATATTCATGCATACAAATATTTGCACTGAGCGGGGATCGAACCTACGTAGCAGTCGCGTTCACTACCACTACGCCATAATATCTTATTAAATTAGTATTAAACACAAGAGTTTTTTTATGAAATGACAAGAGACTTACCTAAGTAATACCATATACTAACTTACTTTTTATACGTAGTATATGGTTAGGTATATTATCATAGTCAAGGAGCTTGAAGTTTAAATATTTTTGCATTGAAATAATAATTTAAATTATTTTAATCATCTTACCTGCTTTAGAAATATGGTAAATAGTTCATACATAGATACCTACATACATAAGTATCATATAGCATAAAGACATAATATTTTCCCAACATTTTCTATTCAAAATTTTCATATTATGAAAATTGATATAAATTTGATTTATTTACCACTGCAAGTACAGTAAAAAGGAAAACTCAATTTAAAATAAATAGCTACCATTTAAACAATCTGTTATAAAAATAAATTCGTAAATCCGAATAAAAAAATGCATTCACAAAAAAAAAAACAGAATCAAAATTAAAAAATCACTGGACATTTGTATTGTAGAATAGACTTACAGAACGCTCATTGGCGGGCCGCTGGCCAATCACAGCGCGTCATTCAAAGAGGCGGGAAGAGGCAAACGTCAAATGCAAACGAGTTTTTTTTAACGGAACCAGTTTCGTGAGATTGTTTTGTATAGGCTGTGCCGGAGTAATGGTCTCGTCTGAGTTATGATAAAATATACACCTTTTATAAAGAGAATTGTAGAGATGATATACATTAAACTGCGATACTTTAGAATATCGATATAATTAATATTAGGGACGATATATAATGAGTTAGGTAGCGTTTGAATTTTACTGTAAAATATTTTGGGTTATAGTAGGCACTTTGTATGATATTACCTATGGCTTTGAAGAAAGCTCTTTAGAACGAAATTTACTTTAAATCAGTTACATTCTTTAATCTAGTATGTAATAAATTTAGGTAAAAGAGAGTTTGAATTCTTTATTACACTTTTTTAAATGTACATCTTGTACCTAACTAAGTACGTATCTACACTTCCAACGGCCTATGGGCTACCTATGGGGTTACCTTTTCCAATAACCAAACTTGAAATAAAAAGTTGAAGTAATAAAAAAAAAGTGGATTCCCCAATTTTTCTTTTTGGAAGTAATTCATTGAGATTTTGGGATATTGGTTGTTGACTCGATAAATTTTATTTTGAAAGCATTGTTTGTAAGTATCATTATAGATAGCTATACGTGGCAGTAGGATGTCCATTAATGATCGCGCAAATATCTATACGTAGATAGGGAAATGCAAATGCTTATTAGAATTATTTATCTTCTGCTCTATCAGATAAGATAATACGAGGATTAAAAAGCTCTATCGACAGGTAACAAAGTGTAAACAAAAGGCAAATGCGTTCCCAGCCTTATAGAAATTGTACTATTATAAATAACTACAAAAAGCTCTCAAAAGTACATAGACTCGTTCAATTTATCAAAGCTTACAGGCTATAAAAAGCTAAGCATCTGCAAAAATCCGTGTCACAATATTCAGTTCTCTGTTATCGCTCACCTCAGCCGGGATTATCCCCCCTCTCCCGGTATCCCTCAGGATGAGAGGGAGCGGGACGCAGCGTGCTGTCAGTCAACCGGCGACAATCGCCCCGCGATAACGTCCTGACGTCAATAAATTAATCTGTCAATAATAATTATGTACTAAACACGACTTTTTAAATTTAGAACGCGGTTGGACTTATAAGTGCAGTTGTTTTTTTAAATAGTGATATGACGTTTCGGTTTTTGAATTTTGAATTTGAAATATAACTTTTCTGTGGTCTTGTGTTTGTAGGATCTGTGGTTTGTGATAATGTTGAGTAATGTTGATTGGTTCCAAGTTCTTGTTGGATTCTTATAAGGTAATAATTTAAATCTAATTAGATATTTTTTCTTGTTAATTTTGTGTTTATATATTAAAATCTAATAAGAATTAACGTACGTAACTATTACAAGGATATAAATAATGTAATATTTATGCTATTACATACTTTTTTTATTGATTATCTATATTTTTTAAGCGTCAATAGTACTGATACTATTCTTTTGTATTTTGACACTATTTATCACCTAGCTCTTAGACTATAAACAGATTGTAACAAAGTAACAACTTAGCAAGGTAGGTTTTAGAAATAATCTTAATAATAATTATCATTATTCTTATCTATAATATAAAAATGAATCGCTAAATGTATTGGTAAGCGCATAACTCAACAACGCCTGGACCAATTTGGCCAATTCTTTTTATTAAATGTTCGTTGTAGTTCAAGGATGTTTTTGCGGCGAGAAAAATTCGAATAATTACCGGGTACCGACATGAAAACTATATAGCGTGCGGTATGAAAGGAACTTAATCCCGCGCACGCCTAAGCTGTGGATGGGTCCAACTCCCTGCTCTGGATTTTCCAAGCGACTATAATCCTACAGCGTCGGCAGCTCGAGTGTAACGCCCCAGCACACATGTCCATAGGCTTTTTTTTTCGTGCGGAAATCCCCTCGGATACCTTCCCTTCCGGCTCCGGCAGGGGAGGTATCCGAGGGGATTTCTGGTGGTCATCAAAATCGGTTCAGTAGTTTAGGCGTGAAAGCGAACATAAAGACTGACAGTCAGAGTTATAATATTAGTATGGTTACGTAATAAATTGATATACGTATCGCATTATTATTTTATTTAAATGTGAAAGTTTATTAATTAAGTACAGTCAGCGTTAGAAATATCTTGACTACTCGTCGCAAAATGATCTTACAACTAAGATATTAAGAGCAAATCAAACTATTTTATTTAGATTTGAATTGTATTATTGTCTGAAGTAAAGGTTTGTACCGAATATCAGAACAAGCAGTTGCAGATGCTTTTTTTACTTCACAATATACCTTTTTTTTTTTTTTTCGTGCGGAAATCCCCTCGGATACCCCCCCTGCCGGAGCCGGAAGGGGAGGTTATGTCGGACTCGAACCGACTAAAACCGCACGCCGACTGTGGGTCTTGGTGCTAGGCCGGAGGTGAGGTTGTCAAAGACATATCCCTCGCACCCCGGCTGACCCAGGGCCATCCCTTACGGTCTGGCCCTCCTCAGGACTTCACAATATACCACACAACGCTATCTAAACCCATGGTAAGCTTAACTAGCGTGTGTTATGGAATTTAGAATGGTTATAATTAGACATGGGCCGAGTACTCGGTTGATACTCGGTACTCGGCGTACTCGGCGGGCTTTTTGATACTCGTACTCGGCCGAATAACTCGGTTTGAATGCCGAGTAGGTATCTTTGTTTAATAAAAGCAATACATTTAGGTATTAAATGTAATTAAAATAACAATGTTATTTTTTTTCACGCAAAAACCGCGCCTTGTCGTGGAGTTGCGGATAACAGCCCGTGATACCATACCATACCAACAATGTTATTCAAAAAGCCAAATTTTAAAGTATTTATTAAAGTAAATGACTCGAAAAGGGTTTGCAGTATTTTCGTTGCATTCGATTGTGACGACTAAGTTGATGCTACTGGCTCAAGGTTTTCCGCAAAGTTTCATTTTCCAAATCTTTACACTCTTCTGTGCGTTTTATTAAACCCCGACGCATAAACGACGAGGTGTTCACCGTAGCTCACATGTCAGGTATATTTATTGGGGACACCGTTGTTTGGGGACACCGTTGTCCCCCCTCCTGAGGAGGGCCAGACCGTAAGGGATGGCCCTGGGTCAGCCGGGGTGCGAGGGATATGTCTATGACAACCTCACCTCCGGCCTAGCACCAAGACCCACAGTCGGCGTGCGGTTTTAGTCGGTTCGAATTCGACATAACCTCCCCTTCCGGCTCCGGCAGGGGGGGGTATCCGAGGGGATTTCCGCACGAAAAAACAAAAAAAAAAAGGTATATTTACCTGGAATTTTCCCGATTATAACGGAGTGATTCACCACTTAGGGTCCCCCAACCGTTGAATCAAAATATTACTAAGTATATCAAAAGTTAAATGGCAAACTCCATTTATTTTCAACTTTTGGTGCTGTTTTTGTGAAGTTGGTTTTTTAAATTTTTAATTTAATTTTCTTCTTACATGGTTTAACATTGCCGTCATAGAAGCTTTTCCGTCTTGAACCTGTTTATGTTTATTTACGCGCGCGAAATTTTAATTTGATTGAACCGAGTTATTCGGTAAAAAAAATTGAGCCGAGTAAAACTCGGTACTCGTTACTCGGCGCATCTCTAGTTATAATATAAACATACGATACTTTTTTTTGTAAATACCAAAGGGTGTTTTGTATATGTGTATATGTTACCGGAAATGTATGAAATCAAGGAATTGTATACAAATCCTAGGAAATGTGTGTCCTCCTGCAGTTCCACCGGAAATGTGTGAAATAAATGGGTTATTGTCTATATTTGCGGATGATTTTGTGGAAAATTTATATTTTTGAATGAATAAAAAAAAATAACCACGAAGATTAATGCGGGAGCTTCGCTCCGCTCCGCTCCCGCATTAATCTTCTAACCTAATCTATCCAAGTTAAATTGCGTGGTGTGGACACTGCGCCCCGACCTGGATATATTATAGGATAGAAGACTGAAGCGAAACCGAGGCTCCAGCATTAGCCTAAGTGGTTGCATTATTTATAACCACCATCAATATTCTTTGATACCATTTCATACATTACCTGCTGCGCACTCGGCATTGTATAGAATGCCTAGGCATTGTATAGAATTCCGGATTATACACATTTCCGGTAACATATACAAAACACCCAGACCTATGCCAATAGCCATATTCATGCATACAAATATGTGCATTGAGCGGGGATTGAATCCGCACCTCCTACGTAGCGGCCGCGTTCGCCACGCCACTAACATCGCCGCAGATATCTAAAGACTAAAGTACTATAAATAAAATAACTAATAATCTAACTGCGGGTTTGGTTGAACTTCGAAATTTTCCGTGAAGCGATTGCCATCTCACCTCCACAACCCAAAGGCGATATCGAAGCATTGCAGCTAGACCAGTTGTTGATCTTTTTATGGCTCCAACTACCCGTAACGACTGCCATAGATGTTCGTATGGAAACCGGGACCGATAGCTTAACGTGCTCTCCGAGGCACGACCAGACCAATGCAAATTCATGCATACATACCTACCTATATTTGTACTGAGCGGGGATCGAACCCGCGTCTCCTGCGTAGCGGCCGCGTTCACTACCGCCACGCTACAGAGGCTGTTAAATATTTTTATTATTATCATTCACAAACATGATATTACTAAGCCTATAAATCATCGAAAGAGTAGGCAGAGGTGTACCAATTATTATAAGCCCACATTTCGCTAATTATGGTATTCGGTTCGGATTTCTAAATCTAGACATGTTTATAACTAGGTTTTGCCAGCGTGGATGTCGGTTTTCGCGACCAAACATAGACAATGTCCTTTCTCAAGGTCTAATCTACCTACCAAATTTCTTCAAAATCGGTTCAGTGGTCGGGTGAAAGCGTAACAGACAGACAGATAGGGTATTATTATAAATTGGTAATTTTTCGAAAGTAAAATTAAATGGTCAAATAACCTATTATTATAAACAAAATGGAGTAGGTACGGGAAATTCAAAACTTTTATTTTGCATCCTCAATAAGTAGCAACACTTTTTAAATCCCAAATAATGACGGGGCAAAAAACCTTAGCACCACTTGCAGCAGCCCTTAAAAAAACGAGCGTCAATTAAATCGGCAAACAACATAAAATGCAAAGCAAACAGAACCCTATGGGCCTTAAATCCTGAAGGGTGCACAGCCGAGATAGGGCACGTCTGCTAAACGCGCTCTGATTGGCCGGCACCGTGCCACACCACCCCTATTTCAACCAATAGAAAACGTTTCCCGCCACCCCTGACCAATAGGAAGCATCTATAGGGTTGTGAAAAAAAAATCGGTTGTTCTAAAACGTTTGACAGAGAATGTACATCGTTGTTTGAATTTGGAATGTGATTGATTCGTTCAGAAAATTTAAATAGCGGTGTTTTGATGTCGATGGCCGTTTCCGGTTATGAAAGTGTTGTATCCGGTGTCGTGGTGCGACAAAAGAGTATTATAATAATCTATGATAAAAGTTTGTCTATGGATTCAGTTGTATACTTTTTGTTAGTTTAATAGATTTTTTTATATCTACAACTTAGGTGCTAGACAAGCACGCGGCCTATCTAATGGGAAATGGTTTCTTTCTGTGTCCTATGAACGTATGCAACACCAGGGGTACTGCACTCGTTTCTCATATTGAAGATTTGGGATTTATTTGATTTGTATTCACGAATCTCGATTAGGTAAAAAGGTGTGCATCTGGACTGAGGGATCAACTTGTCAAACGAAATAAGACTTATAGGGCATTTAAGTACCTAGTAAAAAATAGTAAAACTTAATGCAAGCAATCATAAATTTCTAAAAAGCGTATATTTTCTTAAATAGTTAGATACTTAATTAAAACTACGGTGCAGAATATACCTTCTAGATCCAAGCGGTTCGGTGACTCATTCCTATGCCGCACCAGTAAGACCTGGAACTCCCTGCCAGCTCACGTGTTTCCTTCTTCCTACAGTCTCGGGTCCTTTAAGCGGGGCGTGAAAAAGCATCTGATGAGGCCGTCAAGCTGAGTGCCACCACTGTTAACATGGTAAATGATTACGATGTTGACTCTCCTACCGAGACTTTGCATTTAGCTTACCATCAGGTGAAGTCAAATTGACTTGCCCTTTTATAAAAAAAAGATATATTATTGAAATCAAAGTTTACATGTTCGTTCCTACTTATGGTACTGTACTGTTCATGGTCTCACTACCATGGAGACCCAAGATCGTGCGAAGTGGAGGAGGAAGAGCCGGAAGGTGGACCCTGAGCTAAGAGAGCACCATGGCCTCGGATGCAATCAGGGCCTCGATTCTGCTAAAGCCAAAATTTTGAAGCCACTGAAAAAAAAACGTCATTAAATAATAGACTAAAGCGATGCGGTGTAATTGAATAAATGTAATAAAACTGTTTTCTTTTCATTTTGGACTTTACGCGTATAGAAATAAAGTCTAAAATTTAATGCTTTAGTTTTCGTAGAATCGAGGGCCTGGATTGACGTCTAAATATGAATGATGATGGTATGATGACTGTTCATCTGATTGCGATAAAAAATTGTCAATTTAAAATGAAAAATTTCACCACAAGACATGAAGTCAGGTATGATAGGAACTTCATCTCCCGCACGCTTTAACTGGAGAATGCCGTGGTTTTTCCGAGCGACTAGGTAGGATATTTAATGTGTAATATTCTGTCTGCGGTAGCCTAGTGGTATGGGTAATGGACTGCTGAGACGAGGTCTCGGGTTCGATCCCAGGTTTACCATGGCACACACCAATGACTTTTCGATGCTTATCGAAGTTATGCGTGTATTTATCGCAGGTTTATAGGTGCCCGGTTAATGGCAATAGGCTCGCCACCTATTACATTGGGACCTAAACATAAACTGGCGAAATGTGGGTGCTAGCACCTCTGCCTACCCCTTCGGGGAATACAGGCATGAGTTTATGTTATGTTACCTATTGGCGCTACATCGTTAGGTTTACATCGGAAGGCACGTTGTAAAAAGCAAGTTTTTCAATTTAGGTCGCTGTCAAATAAGGAATACGAAATGTTCCCGGGCGAAGCCGGGACGGGTCAGCTAGTTATCTCATATTCATATGTAAAAATGGAGATTAGGTATAAATATGAACACTGAACACATACGCCATTCTTCCACTGCACCCGATCAATAATTCGACACGTCACATATTATTAACGGACGCATTAACCGAACAAAGAACAAAAGCCATTCGAATATCGAACGCTACAAAACGAACGAACCCTTTGTTTTGTTTTTTTCGTTCGACATTCGAAACTGTTTTGACGTTCAGTTTAAAAAAATATTATTATCGCTCTTTGGTGAGTGTTTAAAAAGTTTTTATTAGGTATTTGTAAAATAATAGTTCGATATTTTCGTTCAGGAATCGCACATGTGGGTAATTATGTCGAACTACACACATACATATATATATTCACGCATGTAAACCCCAGAAAAGGTAGGTAGATGTGTTTCCGCATTTCACCAAATATGATTTTCAGTCCTACTTAATAGGGGGCGAGCCTATTGCCATGGGCTTGGTCATGGGCTGTATGTTGACTGTCGGATGGAGAACAGACCTATCCCTTAGTCACCTTCTACGACGCCCACGGGAAGAGCTGGGGTGGTCCTATTGTACTCCACCGGGAACCAACTAACGTGGCAATTTTTTTTTATATGTAGTACACGTCAATTTGACTTCACCTTGCCTGTTGTTAAGCAAAGGCAAAGTCTAGGAAAGAGGGTCACCATCGGAAACATGTACCATGTTAACAGTGGTGGCACTCAGCTTGACGGTCTCATCAGATGCCTTTTCACGCCCCGCTTAAAGGACGCGGGACTGTAGGAAGAAGGGAACACGTGAGCTGGCAGGGAGTTCCAAGGCATAGGAATGAGTCACTGAAACGCTTGGTTCTAGCAGGTATACTCTGCACCGTATATGGATGGCATCTTAGCCCTGCACGTGTCGTCCTGTGTAGGAAAGGAGAGGGTGGGACTAATTGGAAGAGCTCGTCAACATTCATCAGACTTTAAAATGTGATTAGGAAATGTTCCGCTTCGCTTCGCTCCCGCCTTCGTCTTCTAACCTAACCTGTCCGAGTCGGATTGCACTGAGTCGGGGTGTTAAAATAACTATTAGACAAATAAACATTATGCTTTAAAACTTTATGCATATCAAAGTTATGAATAAAAACATTAGGATATACAATATTTATGCTTAATAGCACAGTATGCTAAAAACCAATTATGGCACACTATTATTATGACAAAGAAAGTTATGCCTAACTTATTATGACAATTTAAATTATGACAAAAACCATTATGAGAAAAAATGGAATCCCATCAGAGAGACATGTAGCAAGCCTTAGAGCAACCCTTCACAAGGCTCTGTCGCTGTAGGAGTCTCCTTCACCCAGAGTATTTATACCACTTTTTTTTTTCGTGCGGAAATCTCCTCGGTTACTTCCCTTGCCGGAACCGGAAGGGGAGGTTATGTCGGACTCGAACCGACTAAAACCGCGCGCCGACTGTGGGTCGTGGTGCTAGGCCGGAGGTGAGGTTGTCTTCGACATATCCCTCGCACCCCAGCTGACCCAGGGCCATCCCTTACGTTCTGACCCTCCTCGGGACCCAGAGCGGCTGTTAAAATTCAAAACATAGTAACTGAGTTTTTGGCAGAAAGCGTAGAGGACGCATCGTGGTGTAATTTTAAATTCCGAAATTGGTGTGAATTCGAGTTTTTATGTATAAAAATGATGGATTTTTAGCCATAACGTCTTGGAAAACGCACACACGTGTTGGAAAGTGGCATATTACCTACAGTGAATTGTGACTCTACTCTACTCTCTCTCATCGAAAACATCGGAAATTTGGCTCTTCTGAACATTTTGATTGGAAGGAGTTACAATGTTTTGAATTGAAACAGCCGAGGGTATACCACGTGGAGGACCCCGACCTGGTACTTTTTGCTTCCCGTACGACAATGAGTCATCCAACAAAAATGCGGCAGCTATCGTACTCTTTGGAACTATAGATTACGTAATCTGTGCCCATTACCTACTGACATTGGCCCTGTTAGAGCCCGATATTGGCCAAAATGACGTTCTTAGTACAGAGTTCTTATGTTGCAGTTAAAGTGTGAAGTTATTGTTTTTTCTAAGCTTTATATTTTAGAAAAGAAATTGTTAAAAAGTTACGAACATATTTGTAGTTTTTAAGAATATTGTATACGTTATTCACATTCTGTCAAATTAATATCCCTGCCTGTGATTAGATGTAGGTATAAAATTGTTTACATAGGCTATTTGACAATTTTTGTTTTACTTTGGAAAAATGACCACTTTCTTATAATAAAATGAACTGTTAAAGTAAAATATTCGTACGACAAATAGTTTTCAAGATATTTGATTTTGAAAAAGTCAAATTATCGCGCCGCCCGAAAACGCTCCATACAAAATCGTACGAAATTTTGACGTCACGCTTCTGTAGCGCGTAATGCAAATGTATGGAGTGCAAGAGAATATCGCATTGGTGAACGCAATTTTTACATGTCGGGAAACTATGTTATTGGCTAAGTGTCCTATGTCATTTTAACTTTACTCATGTATCATGTTAAATATGCTGTTAAGTTTCTAAATAAATAAAGAAATAAATAAATATTTGACCAGCTATGTCGCCCGGCCACTTATGACAATGGTTTTGAAAACTATCTTAACTATCACTAAGGCCCGTATTCTAGAATGACACTCTGCCTGAATCGCTATTTATCTGATGACAGATTGTATAGACAGTTTGATATTTTGACATATGGCCGGTACAATCTGTCCTCCCGAGGAGGGCCAAACCGTAAGGGATGGCCCTGGGTCAGCCGGGGTGCGAGTGATATGTCGAAGAGCCTAGCACCACGACCCACAGTCGGCGTGCGGTTTTAGTCGGTTCGAGTCCGACATAACCTCCCCTTCCGGCTCCGGCAGGGGAAAAAAAAAGGTACCTACAATCTGTCCTCAGACAAATCGAGATTCAGGCTGAGTGTTATTCTAGGATATGGGCCTAAGAATTATATTATACTAGCTTTTGCCCGCGGCTCCACACGCGTGGATGTAGGTTATCGCGACCAAACACAGTCTATGTGTTAATCTAGGGTGTCAGCTAACTCCATAACAAATTTTATTTAAATCGCTCCATCTACTTAGACGTGAAGAAGTACCAAACATACTCACAAATTTTAGCCCATTTAAAAATGGGAATCTGTCGGATTTATTGACATTTATGATTATTTTTGTGACCCCTTGAGTAGTAGCGTGTGAATATCCACGATACACGGACTACCTATTTAACACAAAATAAATTTCTCAGTTCAAATCAATAGTTCCTGAAAATAACGCATTCAATCAAAACAAAGAATCAAACTTTTCAACTTTATAATATTAGTAGCTAGTTTTATAAATTCGTATTTACAAATACCTGTTATGAGGGGTAGACCTATGCCATGCTGGCCCTCGATTCTACTTAAGCTAAACCACCGTGGTGTCGCAGTTACTGCAAAAAATGTCATTAAATTTTAGACTTTATTTGTATACGCGTAAAGTTCAAAATAAAATAAAAACGATTTCATAACACTTTTTCAATTACTCTGCAAAAAGTAATTTATTTTTGAATTTTAACCTTATCGCTTTAAAGTCTATTATTTAATGCCGTTTTTCACAGTGTCGGTGGCACTAATGTGGCTTGGCTTTAGCATAATAGAGGCCCTGGTTTGACGTCGTAGAAGATGGCGTACCAGCCAACTGTCTGTGGATACTAAACGCCGTATGAAGTGGAGAAGAACAGTCGAACGTCGGAAAACGGCCCTGAGTTCCGAGTTCATATCAGTCGGATTGCTGCCGGAGTCATCCCCAAAATGATGATGAATATTGTAATAAATAAATTCTCTATGATATTCTATACTGCGCTATCTAAACCTAAAGGAAACTTAACTTGAATAGCTTCTGTTATGGATTCTAGAATGCGGATAAACTTAATTATTAATTACTAGCTATTACCCGCGGCTCCGCCTGCGTGGAAGTCATACGTCCAAACATAGCCTATGTCCTTTCTCAAGGTCTAACCTATCCCTATACCAAATTTCATGAAAATCAGTTCAGTGGTTCAGGCGTGAAAGCGTAACATACAGACAGACAGATAGAAAGACGGACAGACAGACAGAGTTACTTTCGCATTTATTATATTAGTATGGATTATTCATAGAAACACCTAGACTAATGTAAATCAAATCAAATTAATTTATTTGCATGAATATGGTACAAGTAAAGATGTTACATAATGTTATATTACTACATATCCTGCCACATACGGCGTGCAAATTATTATTTATAGTTTACAAGTAAGATCAGTATTACATGAAATTAATATTTCAAATAACATACGGAAAGCAAACATAGTTATAATAGAAAATAACAATATTCATGTAATACATATTCATGGATACAAATATTTGCACTGAGCGGGAATCGAACCCGTGACTTCATGCGTCTAACGCTCTGCCGATGCCGCAAAACCATCACAGAGTTAATAATGCTTCTCTTAATTTAGACATTTCTCAAAACCACCATATTTACTGAACTGACTACAACACAGAACACTTCTTGCAAACTTGGATATTTTATTGAGGTCAATTTACACGGCTGTTTGACTAGCCAGTAATTTTGTACTTATATGTACATTTAATATTATACTAGCCTTTGCCCGCGGCTTCGCCCACGTGGATGTTGATTATCGCGACAAAACATTTCTCAAAAGACGTAGGTGTACCACGTACGTGGTTTCATGCTAACTTGGAAAATGAAGAACTTTCCATACAAACGTATATCACCTATTTAACCTCATAGTAGTAAAATTTTGAAAAATACTGATACACGTGTTTATGAAAGACACAGATTTTAAGAAAGACACAGGCAATTTAGGGCATCTAGCTCTGAAAATGACGGACTTTCATACAAACTTCCATCCCTTATTTTACCCCTTTAGTAGCAGAATTTCCAAAAATCCCTTCTTAGTGGATGCTTACATCATAAAATGCATCTTTTTTTTTCGTTTTTTATTATGTGTAGTATTCGTTATTAAACGGATACTCTGACACACAATCTACGACCTTGAGGCTAATAAGTAATTTCAATTCAACTTAATTTGCTGCACTTTTTTTTTTTTTTTTTTTTTTTATCGTGCGATAAATCCCCACGGATACCACCTCCACAGAGCCGGTGGAGGTGATTATGTCGGACTCGAACCGACTAAAACGCACGCCATCTTGGGTCCTTGGTTGCCGGAGGTGAGATTGCCAAAAGCATATCTCTCGCACCCCGACAGACCCAGGACCATCTCTTTCGAGATGGCCCCTTCGGGTTGTGGGGACCAAAATGTCCCCATCTAGCCCCGGTTACGGGGAGGCGCACTTTGCGCCGCCGCCGCGGCCTGCTTCTGCTAGGGTGACAGGCGGCTCCACCAGTCACCCCCAGGCCAGCGCTCATGGAGGACGGAGGTCGTTCTGCGACCTCCGACGTCCGGTTCGCCTTCGCTCTGCACGGGCTTCCCGGGCCCGGAGTCTGGTCCGGACCCGACCGGCCGCCTCCTTCTCGAGCATTACTTGCTCGCAGAAGGAGGCGGCCGCACCCCAAGCGTTTGCGCATCGTACCATCGCTGTGAGCAATGTGACGAGTGTGAGGACTCCCACCCCTAGAGCCGCCACTAGGACCCGCCTCGGCGTGTCCCACGCCGGGCACTCGGTCAGCGTGTGCAGCTCTGTGTCCTCGCTCGCATCACAGTGATGGCACTCGGACGTTGGCTCCTTCCGGATCCGACACAGGTAACTCCCGAAACACCCGTGTCCGGTAATCACCTGCGTCAGCCGGTACGAGAGGCTGCCGTGTGGCCTCTCTAGCCATTCCTCCATGATGGGTCTTACCGTCGCTATTACGGCGTGCCCTGCGCTTGGTCGCCCAAGTCGTAGCTCCCATTCCGCTACCATGTCCCTGTGGAGCTGAGACCTCACGGCCCGAATTTCTTCGGGCTCGGGTTCCCGTCCCCGCTCCCGCGCCTCCTTACGATACCGATATAGCATCGTAATTTGCTGCACTTATAAGTTAAGAATGTGTCCATTGGCACTTTTCTATTACCTATTGTTATTGATAGACACTTTGATCTTGTGTTCTTTGAACATAGCACTCACTGCACTTTGTTAAGTTAATGCATGTACTGTCAAAATTTCAAGTTTGTAGGTCCAGCGGTTTAGGATATTATACTAGCTTTTGCTGAGTTGATGAATCAGTCAGTCGGGACAAGTAATATTATATGTATAGATTTGCAAATAGGTATTTGTGTTGTGTTGTAGCATATAGAATAACAGCTTGATTATTTTTAAAGTCGATTTACGATGAATGCGAGATCGCGTAAGATCGACTTGCTTCAGTTTTGTAGATTGTTTTCTCTGGCTAGTATAGTGCACAGAGAGAAAGCTATACCAAAACTTGGGCGTCCAGGGATACTTCAAGGTTTGTTCCATGTCCAGGAAGTCAGGATCAGATGATGGGATCCTCCAGAAATCCTCAAAATGTGGGCTTAAGTACCTATTGTTCCTGTTGCCTTTACACATTTTAAAGTATTCCGCTGTGGATATCATCTTATGTCTATGTTATCATTATGTTGAGATTATCTAACTGAGCCAACGATTGAAGAGGATCGTTGTCGATGAATCAATAAAAAAAATCACAAGGGATGTATATTTATGGTGCAGCTATAACAATAAATAGTAAAAAAATAATAAAATAAATGTTTACGGGATGCTTCTATATAATAAACGTTTCTTTTAAGCCGTTTTTTCTATATATTAATAACGGAAACAAGTAGATGCTTGAAATTATAAGATGTAAATTAAATAAAATTAAATTAAAAAATTAAAATAATATTTTTTTTATTGTCACAAACAAAATGTACAATTCAATTGCTCCCTGGATACCACACTAGGATTCCCTGTGTACCTTAGTAATAAATAATTAAATCACGGACTGATTACCAAGAGCCTCGACCAACACCTCAAGAGGCCTACGTTAGACAGTTGGGTCAAGGGCCTGATGCAGAAGGCGGTACTCCTCGACACGGCACGTATTGTAAGGAGGTTCCTCTCCACGGAGCCCTAACCACCGGTAGCTTGCTCCCTGCACCCGATGCCGGTGGGGTACTATTTTTTATATTTTGAAATATATGTTTTTATAAGTATTCAAAAATATTATTTGTAAGTTCTATTTATATGAATTAAATTAAAATACAATCAAAATTTAGGGGGGCTCCCATATGATACAACAAACGTGATCAATCTTGCTGGTTTTTGCTCGATATTAAAATGAAACAGGTGAACCTAAAATAGTAACAATGTTGTGACCACAGATCTCGACGAACAAAGTAGGTACCTAGGTACCCTAAGTTCTCAAAATGTTTTTTTTTTTTTCGTTTTTCTAATTCTCAAAATGATCTTAATGCCTTGGTTTCCCCGCTTCCTGTTGACTGATTGTTCTGATATTTTGTAAGTTTAAGGGGATATTTGGCCTTTATTTCGGACAATAATACCATTTATATCAATAAAACAGTGATTTGCTGGATATACGACCATTTTGGGACTTCGCCTTCAAGATATTTCTGACGCTGACTGTAGGTACAATAGTAGATTGTATAACAAGGGAGCAAAGTAGTATTTTTACGGCGAGGGCGCTACTTTGAATCAAGAGCGCAGCGAGGGATTCAAAGTACACCGCCCGAGGGAAAAATAATTTGCTTCCGAGTTATACACTCTACTTTTCATCCCCGTTCTATGAGAAAATTTATTTCTCCCGAGATTTCGGTCGTAACAAGTTTTGAACAGCGTTGTTAGCTTCTATAATATCTAATTATTTCGGGAGTTACCTAATGCATTGTCACTTCCTTAACTCGAAGTAGAACTCATATTATTTTACAAAATACAACTTAAATAGGTAATGTACTAATTACAAGAACAGAGAGGTAATTGGCGCTCTTTGTTTTTTTTTTAGTAAGCACAGGTCACCCCGCGCTGTGCAGCCGACACGTACCTACCAGCCAGTAATCTGTACAATTTGCGTTCGATTTCTATGAATGATAATGTTCCAAATTCAAATCACTTTGCCAG
This sequence comes from Eilema sororculum, assembly GCA_914829495.1. NCBI lineage: Eukaryota > Metazoa > Arthropoda > Insecta > Lepidoptera > Erebidae > Eilema > Eilema sororculum. The sequence goes on from OU618551.1 coordinate 13,541,663, forward strand.
CCCGCTGCTTGGCTCTGAACAGAAAAGAGGTATTTTGCGCCCAGCTACAGTAACAGAAAAGTGTCATTTTCGAATACAAGGGATGAAATAGTAAAGGGAGCAAAGTATTATTTTTACGGCGAGGGCGCTACTTTGAATCAAGAGCAAAACGAAGGATTCTAACGTAGAATCCTGAGCGCAGCGAGAGATTCAAAGTACACCGCCTGAGGGAAAAATTATTTGCTCCAGAGTTATAGGTACACTCTACTTTTCATCCCCGTTCTATGAGAAAATATTTGTCCCGAGATTTCGGTCGTAACAAGTTTTGTCACTTCCTTAACTCGAAGTAGAACTCATATTATTTTGCAAAATATAACTTATTGTATACTGGCGCTCTTTGTTTTTTTTTAGTTAGCACAGGTCACCCCGCGCTGTGCAGCCAACACGTACCAGCCAGTAATCCGTACAATTTGCGTTCGATTTCTATGAATGATAATGTTCCAAATTGAAGTCACTTTGCCGGCCCGCTGCTTGGCTCTGAACAGAAAAGAGCTATTTTACTCCCCGCTACAGTGACAATAAAGTGACACTTTTCGAATAGAGGGGATGAAATAGTAGATTGTATTACAAGGGAGTAAAATAGTATTTTTACGGCGAGGGCGCTACTTTGAATCAAGAGCAAAGCGAAGGATTCTAGAATAGAATCCCGAGCCTAGCGAGGGATTCTAACGTAGAATCCTGAGCGCAGCGAGGGATTCAAAGTACACCGCCCGAGGGAAAAATAATTTGCTCCCGAGTTATACACTCTACTTTTCATCCCCGTTCTATGAGAAAATTTATTTCTCCCGAGATTTCGGGCGCAACAAGTTTTGTACGGCGTTGTTAGCTTCTATAATATCTAATTGTTTCAAGAGTTAATGCATTGTCACTTCCTTAACTCGAAGTAGAACTCAATTATTTTGCAAAATACAACTTAAATAGGTAATGTACTAATTACAAGAACAGAGAGGTAATTGGCGCTCTTTGTTTTTTTTTAGTTAGCACAGGTCACCCCGAGCTATGCGGCCAACACGTACCAGCCAGTAATCCGTACAATTTGAGTTCGATTTCTATGAATGATAATGTTCCAAATTCAAATCACTTTTACGGCCCGCTGCTTGGCCTTGAACAGAAAAGAGCTATTTTGCGCCCCGCTACAGTGACAGTAAAGTGACATTTTTCGAATAGAAGGGATGAAAAATATTAAGATCGATTCACAGTTTAGATATGAAAGCATAACAGACAGAATTACGTTCACATTTATAATATTTAGTATCATTTGCCGTGTGTTTAGTACTCGTGCCGTCGGAGAACGAACGTTGTTATAAAAATAGACTGCCATCTCTATCAGCGCATCAGAGGCGTGGCCTGTCTGCTCCCCGCCTCACGGCTGATAGCGAGACGGTAGTAACGATATTGTAATGTTGTTAGTCACCTTTTCTTTGTTAGACAATGTTTTGTTAGGTTATAATCTATATATATAAAAATCAATTGCTGTTCGTTAGTCTCGACTCGAGAACGGCTGAACGGATTTATCTTATCTTGGTCTTGAAATGTTCGTGGAGGTCTAGGGAAGGTTTAAAAGGTGAGAAAATATCGAATGATCGCCGGGTACCGACATCCACGCGGGCGGAGCCGCGGGCAAGAGCTAGTGTGTGATAATATTTCTATTAATAGTTATGTCATATTTGGAATGGCTCCTGTGTTAGGTAATAGTACCTACGTTTCATATATTTGAGCCAAAAATGAAGGGTACGTGGTACAGGCAATGAATAGGGAATGGCACAGTATTTTATTTGTTCTATAGTCTATTAAAAACAAATCTTTGTCTATAGTAGTTTAGTTTCCAATCACTAACTTTGACAAAGGCATTTTTGTTTATGGCCGAAGCAAAAAGAACCAGAAATGTCCATGGCATACCAGTAAAGAAGAAGGATTGTCCAAAGTAAAAGATGTGATTTGGAAGCCGATCTCCCCTGTCCCTTTGTCCTTTCTCATGGTCTAATACCCCTATACCAAATTTCATCAAATCGGTTCAGTGGTTTAGGCGTGAAAGCGTAACATACAGACAGACAAACTGACAGACAGAGTTACTTTCGCATTTATAATATTAGTATGGATTATAAACCAATCAACCGGGGCCTGTTATATCTTGCGATTTAGGTTGAAAGTCAAGCTATATGCAGGGTGGAAGATTTCGACCTTTACTGTAGGGAAAGTAGTTTACATTTTAAGCAGTGGCTTGGCTTTAGCAGAATCGATGCCCACTGGTCGTAAGCGGCAGAGAAAGGCACTGCATGCCGCCTCCATTGACACGCCTAAGTTCCTGACCAAGGAGCCCTACCTAATAGAACCTACCTAGGTCAAGTAATCTGAAATAGGTAGTTTTTCTTAATTCCAATCCAACATAATTAAGAATAAATACACTGTATTTCACTTACAATAAGTCAGCCATTTTGATAACTCTTTTCATTTAAAAATAGAACATTTAAATTTCCAAATCACTCATCTACCATTTTAATCATAACCTTAACACCTATGAAATAAGATATAATTTAGAATAACAAATATATAGAACGTGACATGACAAAGCAAACAGGAGGTCCTTTTTGATGTAATGATCCTATTCCCACGCGCTGTGGGGACCTTTTGGGTTTTTGGGGTGTAATTTTCTTGTACATTTTGTTGAAATGCCGGCGGGTGGGCGGTTGTGCTCCGATGGGAATTTTTCTGAATGAATATGAACGTGGAAAAATGCTGGCAGAAAGTAGTGACTGCCGGCATATATTTCTTGACCCCAGTGACGTCACAAAATGCGTAGTGTGCGTTTTTGAGCGTGTTTTAAGCATACTTAGCACTATATGGGGTGATTCGGCGACGGAGGAGTACCTAAGGAGTACGAATAACCCAGGTTTCACTATCCTGGGCTTGCTAAAACCATATATAGTGCCACCGCTACTGCAAAATACGGCGTTAAATAATAGACTTCAAAGTTCAAAATTAAATAACTTTTTGGAGAGTAATTGAAAAATTGTAATGAAACTGTTTCCATTTCATTTTGGTTTTTAGACGTATAGAAATAAAGTCTAAAATTTAATGTTATTTTTTGCAGTGACTCCGGCACCATAATGATTTAGCTTTAATTACTAGAATAGGGCCAGCTCCTCCATTTATTTTGCTTTTTTTTGGATCGACTACCCTCTGACTTAAATTGCAACAGTAAGAGTGAAACTTGCTCTAGAGTCTCATCATCAATCAGGATGTAGGCATACCGGCCGACAGTAAAAAGCGGGTTTAAACAATTTTGGTGGGGCACTGGGGCCCCATGTTCGGTGCACATGGGGACCCTACATATTCAGGAATATTATAATGAAATAACAAAGATTGGTATACTTATACACAAAAATCCAATATAACCATTCATACTCCATTCATTGCACTCCCAAATGCGATAACATCATTAATTTTATTTACGTAAGTACATATACGCTACACTACGACCGCCATTGTCTCTCATCTGTCAAACGAAAAACGACGCGGGAAAAATATCGTCATCGAATCGAATCATAATTCGGCAAAGGCATTCTCCGGCACGTCCTATACAATCGATATTCAGCCTCTTTTGTATAGAAATCTTTATTTATTATACCCTGTTTTAAATACAGCATTCGAATGATTAATAAACGGATGCTAGGGAGGGGACATTATGGTAATATGCGCGATGTTTCGGGCTTTTACGATTGGATTAGTGTTGTGCTATTGTGTTCTTATTACCGTGTTCCGGTTTTGTGTTTTATAGCACAATTGTAATGCTTTTGGCATGTGAATTGGTTGTTATGGCTACATAGTTATTTTATTAGGTGGGTTGTTGTATTTATTACATAGTGTTTGTGAGCTATGTGTGGTTTCTATTGGTTTTTAGATTGGCTGTTATGTTTGTTGTATATGTTACCGGCAATGTGTATAATGCAGGCATTCTATTTATTTATTTATTTAAGATTTATGTACACACAAAACAAACTAATCATAAATTGGATGAAAAATTTGGTACATTGGTACTGCTTATTTCTCTAAGAAATTTCTTCCAGCAGACCGGCAAGAGGAGATCGTGAAGAAAAAAAAAAGAGTTGTGAATGTGTGTATGGTAAGGGGAGAGAAAAATAGTTAGGTGCACACACAAACTTAAAATTACAAAATATATGTAGTAATAATGCATAAATAAATATTATGTATGTAGAGATGTATATATATTATAATAATAATAATCTTTATTGCAGACCAAAGATCCATAAATTGTTAGTAACAGAAATCTTATTCTATAGTTAGTAAGTACACGAAATAACAAACATAGAATGTACTAGTAGGTATAGTCACAACACTGAGACACTGTATACGTTACAGAACGTGCGCTCGCACCCAGCGTCCCAGCATCGGACCATCCCACTTATCAGTTAATGCGCTCAGAATGCTGTGGGAGCTCTCGCGCATCCTACGAAGGACGGAAGCGCATCTCTTTCGGTTGATGGCATTAAATGAATACCCTTCTACTCAATACCTAGGCAATATATGGTAATTAAAGAATGCCTGCTGTTGTACCGGCAATGTATGAAATACTCGTAGGTAAATAGGTTATGGTCTAGGTATATTTGCGAATGGTTTTTAAGAAAAAAATGCACGGTGTGGACACTGGCCCCCCGATCTGGATATAAGGCGGTAGTGGAGCTCCCGCATTAGATTTCGTGGTTGTTTTTTTTATAACTACTACCGATTATACGGATTGTACACATTGCCGGTGGTATGGCAGGATTTTGATAGAAGGTTGGGAAGACGACGAAGATCTCGGCTAAGATCGGTTTGTTTCGATTTTGTAGAGTATTCTCTCTATCCCACATACATAATTAATATAATATGGAGTTTTGGCGGGAAAGCGTAGAGGACGCATCGCGGTATTATTTTATTTTCCGAAATTGGTGTGAATTCGAGTTTTTATGTATAAAAATGGTGGGTTTTTAGACATAACATCTTGGACAACGCACATAAGTGTAGGAAAGTGGCATATTACAGTGAATTGTGACTTTACGTGTTCAATCCAAATCTCCCCATGGAGGTTTTAGTAAAGTCCCCACAACTTTACTGAGGCAGTAATCATCTCATTCATCGTCATTATCATCGTCATCAACATCATTAAACCATTATCATCATCGTCATCAATCATTTTAACTAAAGTTATAAAATCATATGCTTGACATTGGCTAAATGCGCAGCAAGAAGCCAGGAAAACAAATAATAATAATATATTCGCACCTGTAAATACTCGAAGGGGTAGGCTCAGGTGTATTAACACTCACATTTTTGCCTCAACGATCGGCCAACTATAATTTTTGGGATCTATTCCGGTTGGGAGTTTAAACATAACGTTAGGCTCCAACCCGGAAATAGTAATGAATCCTCATCCTCATCTCATTACTATTTCCCAGTTGGAGCCTAATTTTTACCCGACTACGGCGAAGCCAAAAGGAGGGTTATGATTTTGACAGGCTATGTATGTATGTATGTACCTATGTATGTATGTATGTTCATTTATTCCCTCATAGCTCCTCAACTACTTATTAGAACTGGACAAATGAGGTATCGTTAAAAGCGGCTTGATTGTCCGATGGTTATAGGCTATATGACTTGTCACTCAATCTTGTGTGGCGCCCTCTAGCGCTCATAAGGTACTGTGTTAAAAAATAAATTTGAGATAAATATGCCGTGTTTGGTATCAAATGAAAGTGCTTAATGAGCACATTTCAAATATGTATAAATTATTAGTTTTACCTTGCCCCAAAATAATTTAAATAAAAAATAAAGTTTAAAACTAAAACCCGACTACCGAAAAATGACGCTCTAAAAAGTGGCAAACAAGAAAATATCAAGGATTAGCCGTGGTCGTATGTCACTTGCTCTAGCAAAACAATATATTCTAGGTAAAAACGTTGCGTTTACTCTTAACTAAAAATTATATGCCGCCCGTCGAGGCAAAAATGTAGGTGTTAATACAGCTCAGCCTACCCCTTCGGGTATATACAGGTGTGAATATATTAATTATATTATTTAGATATTATGATCGGAGGATTATGATGATTTATGACTAATTTTTCTAGACAAATATGATAGAAAATCCAAAGATTTAGAATTCCAGAACGAGAAAAAGAATTAAGTATACCACACCGGTGGCAGATCAGTACACGGTCCACCTGATTGGATGGAAAGTGAAACACCAGGGAACTCACACTCGTGCTACCGACCCCGTAAGAAAAGAGAGTATCTGTGCCGTCAGTGCAGAAGACAAAGCAGGACAAGCCTTTGGTCTTCCCACTGGCAGCACAACAACTCTCCAGTGAGCTCTGACTACCCTACTCACCGCCAGAAACATAACACGAGGTGTGTGCATTTTAGTAATTTCAAACTATTTTTAATTTTTAGTTAATTATATTATTGTCATCGATTCTTGATTCACTATTTACGTGCTCCAAAAATCGAGTTCAAAAATTCCGTTACAAAGCTTTCCGAAATTAACAAAACCATGAAACAAAAATACCTATCGAATACATAGAGAAAAAGAATCTTCTCGGGCGGGACTCGAGCATACTTAATGCTGTAAAAATTCATTCTAAAATAACTATGTTTGTTTTTATTATTACGTGAAAATTATGGCACTTAAATAATTTGTATACTTACATTTTACTTTCAAAATAAATTTATCAAGATTATTTTTATTATACTTTATTGATGTTCAACGCAAATGGCGCGAATAAAATTTTCAAGTGTCATAATTTGACATGTTAGCCTCATCGATCGGCGGGCAGACAAAGGACGCAAGTTATTCAGCCTCACGTCGGAGCTGTTGACTCCAAGATCTGGCTATTGTGCTTTTGTCGCTTGTTTAATGGTTTTTTAATGGCGGTCGCGTAAGTAAACGATTATTATTTTATTATAATAGTAAATTACTTTTATTTCTGACGGTTGATTGCTGTAGGTTAAGTTTCTTATTGTTGAAGTCGAAAAATTATATATTTTTGTTTCAAAATAATAGTAGGAATGAAATATGATATTGACGGCAACGCTATTAACTTTTTTTTTATTACAACGGAAGCACTTTGAAATAATTTATGAAGTAAAATTTTAACATTTATAAAATTATTATTTATACCTACATTTATTTTTTTTACTCTTTCACGCTGAAACAGCTGAACAATCTGGATGAGATTTCGCATGGGGATAGACTTGAAAAACATCGGAAAAAATGAAATGCTCAAGTGAGGCTTCAACTCACGACCGGAAAGGTCGTGAGTTCAAGTCTAGGGGTCAAGTTACAGGGGGAATGTTCTTCCAACTGAGCTATTGAGGCACACCTGAATCATTTAAAATTATCCTTCTCTTTATATCACATTTTCATTACGAAATTTGGGGCTCGCTCGTCATTTAATATTTTCTACTAAGTGCTGCTTACACCTTAAGAATACAACCTTCAAATAAGTACCTGATGACGTCATTTACTGTAATATATAGGTTACGAAAATTGTGATATTAAATTCACATACTCTCACGTATTGTTTAAACATTGCTATGTAGGTACATCTATGTATTCTAATACTAAACTAGAAATTACATCATACAATGTTCTTCGTCTGATAACAGTAAACATACAGCCATTGATTAAGTGCCCTCTTGACGACTATAGGACTCCCTATTACGGATCGAAATTCATCCATACTAATATTATAAATGCGAAAGTAACTCTCTCTGTTTGTCTGTATGTTACGCTTTCACGCCTAAACTACTGAACCGAATTTGATGAAATTTGGTATAGGGGTAGATTAGACCATGAGAAAAGACATAGGCTATGTTTGGTCGCGATAACCGACATCCACGCGGGCGGAGCCGCGGGCAAAAGCTAGTAAATAAATATTCCACAACATCTACACAACGCTATCTAGACCCATGGTAAGCTTAACTAGCTTGTGTTACGGAATCTAGTATGCGGATAAACATACTTAGATTTTTTTTTGTAAATACATACATTATATTATACATAGAAAAACCCAGACCAATGCAAATAGCCATATTCATTAATAAAAATATTTGTACTGAGCGGGAATCGAAACCGCGCTCCCTGCGTAGCAGTCGCGTTCACTACCACCACACCACAGAAGCTGAAATGTGTGTGTTAATATACCTCTGCCTACCCCCTCAGAGGACCTGTATGTACCTATGTGTACATTAAACAATTAATCACGTAACAGTGCCTTTTTTTCGTGTGAAAATTCCCACTAAAACCGCACGCCGCCGCCGTCTCGTGTAAGGTAACCCAATAAGGCATTTTATTCGCACCGCGGTTGGCCCAAGGCCTTTTCCAGAGTCGAAATGGCCACCTCAGGGTACCACAGTGTCCCTATATTATCCTGGAGAGGGGAGAGGGCGAACCGTGTGCCACCGCCCTAGCTGCTTCTGCTACGCCTTCAAGTCCTCCAACTACCAGTAACGACTGCCATAGATGTTTGTATGGTACGGCTTAATGTACTCCTCCGGGGTATGGACCTAGCCACTAGCCTTACTTTTGGGGCTTTACTGTACTTGTCCCGACTGACTGACCGATTCATCAACGCAGAGCCTAAACTGCTGGACCTACAAACTTGAAAATCTGACAGTAAGTAGATGCATTTTATGATGTAAGCATCCATTAAGAAAGGATTTTTGGTAATTCTGCTAATACTAAAGAGTGAAAATAAGGGATGGAAGTTCGTATGAAAGTCAGTCATTTTCAGAGCACTATATTTCATAAACCTGTGTCTTATAAGAAATAAATGAACACGTGTATCAGCGTTTTTCAAAATTTTTGGGGCTTTGCTTTGAGGCGTGGAGCCTCAGTAGAGTAGAATAGGGTGTCGTAGAAGAAGACTAAGGGATAGAGCTGTTCTCCATTCGACTAAGTGTCCGCTCGACGCCGCGCCCTTTATACGTGGAATCGAAAATCATAGCTGGCTAAATGTGTGTCCTTTAAGCGGGGCGTGAAAAGGCATCTAATGAGGCCGTCAAGCTGAGTGCCACCACTGTTAACATGGTACATGTTTACGATGGTGACCCTCTCTCCGAGACTTTGCCTTTAGCTTAACATCAGACGAGGTGAAGTCAAATTGACGTGACCTAGATTAAAAAAAAATACATACCTCTGCCTACCCCTTCGGAGGTTATACACGTGAGTATTATGTCTGTATGTTAGAGACAAAGAGACCAAAGTACACAAACACTGCCTCTCTTGTGCAATAATTTTAAACCAGCTGATTTATTTGCCTACTCAACGAAGTCCATCAGTCGAACAGCAGACATGTGGATTATTCTGTATTTAGATTACACATTAAAAAATGTTACTATACATAAAATAAACAAATTGGAATTGAGGTCAGTGCAATATGTGCATCGTTGCCGCCATCTTGGATCGAGCTGACTCGGCGAAAATACGACATTGATTTTTAACAAATAATTAAAACAAGGAAGTATAATCATATTGTCTCAGTCTCGTAAAAAGAAAAGTGTTCTGTATTTGAATGTGATATTGTCTTGACAGCGTCGTGTTCGCGCGCATTTTAGACGTTTATTTTTTTTTTCGTTTTGAATTTGAAATGTGTTGTGTTTGATAGTGCTGTGAGCTTTTTTTTCTGGAACTGTGAAAATAAAATTTTATTTATGAGGGTTAAAATGTCTGGTAAGTCCTAAATAAATATTTTAAACGATAAAATATATAAATAGATGATTGAAAACCTGAATAACATAAGGAAAAAATGTAGATAAAGTTTTTTTTTAAAGAATGTCAGTAAGTATGTAACCAAAAACTCCCGCTAAATTCACCGGTTACGCAAATTTTTCATAGGTTTACGTCGCTAGTCTAATGTCCAGGATTTGAACCCAGGACCTCGTGAACGCAAGATTAGCTCTTTAACCACTGAGGTATTGTCGTTTAAGATTAGTTCATTTTATTTGACCTAAATAAGTAGAAAAACTGTCGAAATAGGTCGTGGAGGTCAGAATGATGGCACGGCAATGATGGCTCCGACACTCCCCATCTCCACTTTAACCCCCAACCCCCCATAACTTTTAAACGGCTCAACCGATTTTCATCAAACATGTGTAAGAATACTCGCACATAAGTCAAAAAAATGATATTGAAATCGCTTCATCCGTTCGAGAGCTATGATGCCACAGACAGACAGACAGATACGTCAAACTTATAACACCCCTCTCTTTGCGTCCGGGGTTAAAAAAAGTTTTTCAATTGACAATCAGAGAACTTCATCCGCATAGACCTATTTTTTTTTTGTACTGACATTTTTCTGTACTTACTGCCTATGTGGCGTAGCGAGTAGAACGTGCGACTGCCACGCAGGAGGAGCGGGTTCGATCACAGCTCAGTTCATATATTTGTATGCATGAATATGACTGTTTGCATTAGTCTGTGTGTTTCTATGTATAATATGCATTTATTTACAAAAAAAAGTATCTAAGTATGTTTATCTGCATTCTAGATTCCCTAACACAAGCTAGTTAAGCTTACCCTGGGTCTAGATCTAGACAGCGTTGTGAAGAATGTTGTAGAAATATGTTTTTACAAAAAAACACTTGAATGCGGATAGCATTCTAGATTCCATAACACTAGCTAGTTAAGTTATGCTTACCATGGGTCTAGATAGTGTTGTAGACTATTATGATTTTTCTATAATAAACTCTAAAACTGTGAGAGTAACTTTAGTTAGATATGGGTAGGTTTATAATCATTAGCTTGTGAAAACTTCCAGCAAAATCGGCCCGGCCGCGGCTGTTCTTGAGATCATAATTTTTCAAACAAATACAAAGACAAACATACAAAAGTTTTACAAGTTTAATTGTTCGTATTATACCTATCATACGCGGTTGGTTATCGCCAAACATAGCCTGTGCAGCGTGCAATGGCCAGCAGGGCCATTAGGGGGTACCGCACGATATCCTTGGAGGCGGCGAGTCTCCTTGCCGGATCCCTACCGTGGAACTTAGATGCGAGAGCCCGTTCGATGCTATATCGGTATCCAAAGGAGCAGGGACGGGAACCCGAGGCTAAAGAAATTCGGGCCGTGAGGTCCCAGCTCCACCGGGACATGGTAGCTGAGTGGGAGGTACGACTTGGGCGACCAAGCGCAGGGCACGCCGTAATAGCGGCGGTAAGACCCATCATGGAGGAATGGCTAGAGAGGCCACACGGCAGCCTCTCGTACCGGCTGACGCAGGTGATTACCGGACACGCGTGTTTCGGGAGTGACCTGTGCCGGATTCGGAAGGAGCCAACGTCCGAGTGCCATCACTGTCATGAGAGCGAGGACACAGAGCTGCACACGGTGACCGAGTGCCCGGCGTGGGACACGCCGAGGTGGGTCCTATTGGCGGCTCTGGGGGTGGGAGTCCTCACACTCGCCACATTGCTCACAGCGATGGTACGATGCGCGAACGCTTGGGGTGCGGCCGCCTCCTTCTGCGAGCAAGTAATGCTCGAGAAGGAGGCGGCCGGTCGGGTCCGAACTAGACTCCGGGCCCGGGAAGCCCGCGAAAGGGCGGCGCAAAGTGGGGGACACCGAGGTCCCCACAACCCGAAGGGGACCATCTCCAAAGAGATGGTCCTGGGGATTTTGCGCACGATAAAAAAACATAGCATATTATGTCCTTTCTCAATGTCTAATCTACCCCTGTACCTAATTCCATCAAAATCGGTTCAGTGGTTTAGGCGTGAAACCATAACATACAGACAGACAGAGCTACTTTCGCATTTATAATATTAAGCTTGGAAATGAAAGGCTAGTGGCTATGGAAAGGCTAGTTAGTGACATCCCTAAAGGTAGTTGCAAGTAACCACAGATTACAAAAAAACAAGCGTCACTGAATTATTCGTAAAGTAATGAGGTATTGGTCAACTGATAAGGTTACCTAATAAAGAGCTCGTTATCTGTTTATTGTGTTGAGTAACTCCGCTGTCAGCTGGCCGGTGTGGCGCCATATTGGATTTGATTACATTGCATGTGACGTTTTTGATTAAGTACCAGTGTATAAATGTTAACGGCAATGGCGGCAATGTGTATAATTCTGTATTCTATACAATGCCTAGGCAATGTATAGAATGTCTGAAACGTGCAGGCAATTAATGAAATTTGAATTAATTTTACAGCAATAATTATGCTAACTATACAAATCGAATATATAGGGAAAAATGAAGCTGCTTGGGCGGGACTCGAACCCGCGATCTTTCCCTTACAGGGGGATGTCTTGAACAATTCAGCTGCTGAGACACGCCCGATGTGATTCAAAATTCCCTTTTATTTTTATCCGTCTTTAAGGCGACGACGGCGATGTATTAGAATTCTTGAAATATAATTTATTTTATACTTTGCCTAAGGCATTATATACAAAACTGAGCGCGCACCTGGCAATGTATGAAATGTAACTAAAAACATACTTGGTGGTTATAAAAAATAATAAACTTCTCGGACGGGACTCGAACCCGTGATCTTTCCCTTACAGGGGGAATGCCTTGACCTACTCGGCTACTGAGACACGCCCGATGTGATTCAAATTACCCCTCTATGTTTATCCATCACAAGTTTCATTTTTCCCAATGTATTCGATTTATAAATACAGTTAGCATACATAATGCTGTAAAATTCATTCAAATAAAAAAAAATAACCACAAATTTTTCTGATATTCATCCAGGAAAAGAAATCACACAAAGCTATGTTGAAAATAGGCCGATGCACATTGATAAATAAGATCGAAATCTATTTATTTTACACATATCCGGTAGAATAGCAGGCATTCTTTATAATGCCTAGGCATTTTATACATTATCTAGGCAAAATATGTAATAAACAATAATATACATGTTACCGGAAATGTATGAAATCAAGGAATTGTATACAAATCCTAGGAAATGTGTGTTAATACATAGAATTCCTGCCGTTCCACCGGACATGTGTGAAATAAATGGGTTATTGTCTATATTTGCGGATGATTTTGTGGAAAAATTATATTTTTGAATGAATAAAAAAAAATAACCACGAAGATTATTCGCTCTGCTCCGCTCCGCGTACGTCACTTAGTCTTTTTAGTCGTTTTTTTTTCTCTGTCGATAATAGTTTTATTTGTGTATTTTGTGTGCCATTTTGCGCTGTTTCCCAATAAATGAGTTTTCTTTCTTTTCTTTCTTTCTTTCTTTCTCCCGCATTAATCTTCTAACCTAATCTATCCAAGTTAAATTGCGTGGTGTGGACACTGTGCCCCGACCTGGATATATTATAGGTTAGAAGACTGAAGCGAAAGCGAGGCTCCAGCATTAGCCTAAGTGGTTGCATTTTTTATAACCACCATCAATATTCTTTGATACCATTTCATACATTTCCTGCTGCGCACTCGGCATTGTATACAATGCCTAGGCATTGTATAGAATTCCGGATTATACACATTTCCGGTAACATACATAACATTTCATACATTGCCTGATCGCGTACGGCATTGTATAGAAGGTCGGTATTATATACATTGCCGGCAACATGATACAAATTATAGATGAACCATTGTATCCAAAAAATGATTAAAACCGGAACTACCGTTGTCACAATTTTCATTGTTATATGAATACTCAATCAAGGAAATAAATTAGCCTATCGCTCCATTGCTGGACACAGGCCTCTCCCAATGTTGGGAGGTTCTGGCCTTCTGTTTCCACGCTGGCCAGACGGGTTGGTACAGGGTTTATTTCGAGTTTTCCTTCCCTGTGCATTGTGATAGTTTAATTGACTCATATTAAACAGGGGCTTTATAAAATGTACATTTAAAAAAAAAATTACTCAGAAAAAAGTGATAGCGTTAAAAATACGCAAGCTCAAAATAAAAATGGACTTTCAAAGCGTAAGTTTCTTGGAATGAAGGCTTCACAGTCGGCCATTTTGTTTTGTTTGCTCGCAAGATGGCTACCGAGCGCTGTTCCAAGAGCAAACAAACGATTTTATTGTGGACCGGTTTTAGTTACACTCGATATATTGGATGGGTTCCGCAGATTAATTTTTTATGATAAAGTAACTGTTGGATGTTAGTTATCGCGACTAAATTATAGCTTATCTTTTTCCAAGGTCTAATAATCTATGTCTGTACCAAATTTCATCAAAATTAGTTCAGTGATATTCAAATCGATTTATAAGAGACAAGTTTTTAATAGTAAAAATTAGAAAAGTTTGCCAAAGCACTGTCGCCATCTAGTAGCAACGCTTGGAAGTAAAAGTGGCCTGCCTGCTTTTGGAAGTTACGAGTGTAACCGTTTTTTGTTCCTGATTGTGCATCTGTATAGAACTATATTATACTAGCTTTTGCCCGCGGCTCCGCCCGAGTGGATGTCGGTTATCGCGACAACCATAGCCTATATCCTTTCTCATGGTCAATTCTACCTTAACATACCATCATAACAAAAATCACGCCTGTATTCCCCGAAGGGGTAGGCAGAGGTGCTAGCACCCACATTTCGCCAGTTTATGTTTAGGTCCCAATGTAATAGGTGGCGAGCCTATTGCTATTAACCGGGCACTTATACCTACCCCTATACAAAATTATATCTACCCCTATACAAAATTTCATCAAAATCGGTTCAGTGGTTTAGGCGTGAAAGCGTAACATACAGACAGACAGACAGAGTTACTTTCGCATTTATAATATTAGTATGGATTAAGTAGTTGTAAATCCGTGTTAGTATGTTAGTACCCGTGGAGTAGAATAGGGCCACCCCAGCTCTTCCCATGGGTGTCATAGTCGACCCAGGTAGGTATAGGGCTGTTCTCCATCCGACAGTAAACATACAGCCCGTGACTAAGTTTCCGCTTGCCGGTAATAGGCTCGCTCCCTATTACATGGGACCGAAATCATGGTTGGCGAAATGTGGGTATTAATATACCTCTGCTTACCCCTTCGGGGATTTACAGGTGTGAGTATATGTACGTATGTGTAATATTAGTAGCTACAGATTTGAGTTATTGATGAAATGGGAATTGGGGTGCCATTCCCTACTTTCTATCGAAGGGTGGGAATACCATGGTGCTCACGGGAGTGACTACTTTTTTTTATACCACTTAGGTGGCAGACAACAACTCCTGATGGAAAGTGGTTACCTAATATATGATTTGAGATTGACATGGTCATTAACATTAATAGTATAACACTCACCGGGATATTTACCATGTTTATAATTGGTATTTGGTAACCGATATTTCGGCGCTGTTACAAGCGCCATGATCACGGTGTACTGACGACCGCCGAGCTAGTTGTTATTGGGCAGACCGTATCTGTCTACCCTCTTCCGCACTCGTTTATGACGCGCGTCGTCCCTACCACTGTCCGCGTTCTCGCACTGTACTCGATCGCGTTTTTGACATACCACACTCACTGAATCGACTCGCACGGGTTTTGAAATTGTAGGTCTTGTGAACATTCGAATCAGACACTCGACAGTTGAAACCCATCCTCCCGGTTGAAGTTCTTGTATTTTTTAATTTCAATTGCTTCTTTCACCATTCTGGGTATGTAGTGGCGTTCTGTCGAGAGAATCTGAGGGCTGTGAATATAAACATGGTAAATATCCCGGTGAGTGTTATACTATTAGTGGTTACTTAAGCCTATGGACGCGTGTGTTAGAATCATGTTAAAACTCCAGGGCGACACACTCGTGCTGCCTACCCTGAAGAAACCTTCTAACGCCCTTTTCGAAGAACCCCATATTATAGTCGCTTGGGAAAACTATGGCAGGGAGTTCATTACACAGCTTGAGTGCGTGGGATTCAACATTTTTGTGATATATTCGTTAAGAGAAGTTGGGTCAAACAATGATCATTTTACAAATTTCTTTATTGTACACATTAAAATTATACAGGAACAAGCATACTTAAAACATTTTGATGTACAAAGGCGAGCTTAACTCGGAATTAAGTTTTCTCCAAGCAAACCTTTGGGCAAAGGGCAGAGACAAAACAAATTTTATAGGAATCGATTGAAATCTACTATAGACATTCATGGTTACCTACTCGTTTGTGATCTTTTAGATCAGCTGCTCTATCTACTAACACTGTATCGTAGAGGTCAGATGGCAGTCGCTTCACGGAAAATGTCGAAGTTCCATCGTTTCGTAGTTTTTGTATAAGAATATTAGCAACTGAAATTACTAATATTCCCTCTTACCCCTCCAACTAAGCTAAATTGCTTGTGCTAAGAGTGGGTTTACGTCAGTGGCGTAATGGATTCGAACCCGGGACCTTTCGATCGTAAGGCCGACTCCGTAACCACTACGCTTAATGCCTAAATAGCCGAACTGAATCGTTAAAAGGCCCAAAGGATAATGGTTTTTTTAACCTCAAAGCGGAACCCTAAAGCAAGATGTCATTATTGTGGCCTGAGCTCTAATTGACAGAAATGGTTTGTAAATACAGGGCGACTGCCGGCCAGCCTACATCTTCAAAACTCACTAACGACGCAAAACAAACTTTATTTTTATAGAAATAAAGTTTAAAATACAGAAGTAAAGCACTTGACTGTCAGTAAATAAATTAATGGAAAGTAAATTTTGCGTTTTAAAGCAGAAAAATGTTTTTAAAAAGTCGCAAAGTGTGGTTATGCACTAAGTAGGTAAATACTTAATACTTATGTGCAGAAGCCAGCTGCATACTGCAATAATGAGCAAAAAGTACACACGTAGGTACAATCAGCAACACAAATATCTTGACTTCGAAGTCTCAAAATGATTTTACCACTATGGTTTTAACTAGAGATGGGCCGAGTACTCGGTTAATACTCGGTACTCGGCGTACTCGGCGGGTTTTTTGATACTCGTACTCGGCCGAATAACTCGGTTTGAATGCCGAGTATTCAAACCGAGTCATTAGAGATATATACAAACTCAAACTCAAACTCATTTATTCAAAATTGTGTAGCACTACTACAGCTTTTTGACGTCAAATTCTGCTTAAAACTAAGTTTACCACCGCTTCCTAGGCACCAGTGGAGAAGAAACGGCGCAACAAACTCCACTGTAGCATTTTCTGGACATCAATTTACAAAAATAAAAGTAAGTTCTTAAGACTAAGTTCTGGACGAATGTACATATGTCTCGTGTCAAGATAATTAAAGTATATAAAAAAAAACTTATAATAAAATAATTAACCTAAGTTAACAAAAATAAATAAAAAAAAGAAGTTCGCGTTCCTATTTAAACATTATGCCGTAGCTACAGCAATTTAGGAGGGGCCTGCACCATGCTCAAGCCAGACATTTTTGTCTTTAAGGTAATCATCTGTCCTATAGTATGCTTTTTTACATAAGGTGGTCTTCACAAAGGTTTTAAATTTATTGTCAGGCATACCAAGGACTGATTCAGGCAATTTATTATAAAAACGTATACCATCCCCCCTAAAAGAATCACTAACTCTGCAAAGCCGATTGCATGGAAGGAGCAGTTTATTTTTATTGCGCAGATTTCTGTCTGTAATGTCACTTACTTTTGTAAAATTAGATATATTTTTTCTGACATACAGTATATTTTCGAGTATATATTGGGAAGCTACAGTTAAAATATTAATATCTTTAAATCGTTCCCTAAGAGAATCTCTCTTACCTAAACAGTAAATAGCACGAACTGCCCTTTTTTGTAATATAAAGATAGTTTCTAAGTCTGCGGCATTCCCCCAAAGTAGTATTCCATAGGACATCAAGCTATGAAAGTAACTAAAGTACACCAGCCTAGCAGTATCTACGTCAGTCAACTGCCTGATCCGTCTGACAGCAAAAGCAGCAGAGCCGAGTTTATTGGCCAAAGCAGTGATATGGTGATCCCATTGCAATTTCGAATCTATTGTGATTCCCAGAAAAGTAGTGCTATTTACAAATTCTAACCTTTGCGCCCCCAGCACGATATCAACCTGAGCTTGCCTCACATTAGGCAGTGTAAACTTAATGCATTTGGTTTTTTCTGTATTCAACAATAGGTTGTTTGCAGAGAACCAATTTGAAATTATGTTTAAGATATTATTTACATTATTCGCATCTGTACTATTACGATCTACTTTGAATATTAGCGATGTATCATCTGCAAACAATAGATACTATTCTGGCGTGTGCCTCGATCATATAAGGTAGGTCATTGACATAAACCAAAAAGAGAAAAGGTCCTAAGATTGATCCTTGGGGTACGCCTATCTTGACGTTTGACCCATTTGACTTAACGTTATTTACATCAACAGTCTGCAGCCTATCTGTTAAGTAAGATTCTAATAGTTCTATGGATTTGTTGCCAAAACCGTACCGACGTAACTTGAGCAAAAGTGTCTGATGGTCAACGCAATCAAATGCTTTAGATAGATCACAGACTAACCCAATAGCATCCTGTGATCCCTCCCAAGCGTCGTAGATTAGGTTAACTAGGCTAACTCCCGCATCAGTGGTAGATTTTCCACCAGTAAAGCCATATTGTTGGCTATGGACTACAATACAGAGTATTTGTTTAAGAAAAGCAATATATTTAGATATTAAATATAATTAAAATAACATTGTTAGTCAAAAATAAGTATTTATTAAAGTAAATGACTGGAAAAAGGTTTGCAGTATTTTCATTGCATTCGATTGTAACGACGAAGTTGATGCTACTGGCTCAAGGTTTTGACATATTTTCCACAAAGTTTCATTTTCCAAATCTTTAAACTCTTCTGTGCGTTTTATTCTAACGTGGTTTAACATAGAAGCCTTTCGTCCAACACCACTACGTGAAATTATAGAATTGCATAAAGTAAGTACATTTCACTTTTGCTTAAACTACTACAATCTCGTCGTAAAACGCCGCCGGCCTCTCGACCGTCGTGAACCTTCTTCTACATCATTGCGTTAATCCCAGTCGCATCCGAAGATTATTACTTGGAGTCAAGGGTCCGCTTTTACCAGTCTAACTGCGGATTTGACTGAACTTCGATATTTTCTGTGAAGCGACTGCCATCTCACCTACACAACCCATAGGCGATATCGAAGCATTGCAGTCGAACTAACCAACCGTCGTGAACCTGTTAATACTTATTTACGCGCGCAAAATGGGAATTTGATTGAACCGAGTTACTCGGCCGAGTATTCGGTTAAAAAAATATTGAGCCGAGTAAAACTCGGTACTCGTTACTCGGCAAAAGTGTTACTCGGCGAATCTCTAGTTTTAACAGCAAATCAAACTGTTTTATTGATTTAAATTGTATTATTCTCCGAAATAAAGGTGTGTACCAAATATCGGAACAATCAGACAACAACGAAAGTAACTCTGTCTGTCTGTCTGTATGTTACGCTTTCACGCCTAAACCACTGAAACGATGAGAAAGGACATGGGCTATGTTTGGTTACGATAACCGTCATCCATGCGGGCTGAGCCGCGGGCAAAAGCTAGTATAATAATAACTGTTTTTTTTAGTAGTAACTTAGTAAATATTAAAAGCGGATGTGGAAGCTTGTGCAGATGTTTGAATGTTTGTTACTTTATCACGCTTAAACGGCTAAACAGGGATAAATTATAGTGTTACCTAAAAAGGCTACTTTCATCCCTGTAAGAGGTTCTATAGCCGTAGGTCTGATTGGGAGCCCTGGGACATCCTTCCGAGGCTTACCCGGGGCTCCCAACCATAGGCTGCTGGGCGTTACCGTGGGGGTTTTCAGTCGGTAGGAGTCGGGCATAACATCCATGAAGGATTTTCCCCCACGGTAAAAAAAGTGGATAGCGAGAACTGAATCAGATACACGGGCAGAGACGCGGGCTACAGCTAATACTTAGTCACAGGTGCAACTAACAGAACCGTATTAAAAAAAGACATTAATCAGCTTAAAATTCAAAGTATTTCCACGCTTCAATAAATGATCGCATCAATTTGTGAAACTCCAGAAATTCACGTAGGGGATCAGTCTAATGGCGAATCCGTGAGCGTCAGAATACATTCCGGTGCAATAAAAACAAATATAGCTCCTAAACGTAACAAATAAACGGAAAAAAATACTGAAAACGCACCGCCATATTGGTGGCTGCGCGTACGCACGTACCACGTCCACCAAATCTTTATAGATCGCTTTCGTGCGTGACACTACATACATTTTCGTTCATCGATTTTTTTTTAATGTCACCGATATGTTTACTATTTTTTTTTCAAACTCGTTTGGGCGCGTTCATTCATAGATTTTTATGATGGTGGGGTTAAAAAAACAGCTGTTTCTGAACGGTTCGTAATGTTTTTTTTTGTTTGACGTGTGGGCACGTAACTTCGAGTATACGGCTGGGAATTTTCTATAGAAATGGAAAAAAATAAGTTTATATTGGTACAGCCATTGAGAAGCTTCCCAGCATGAATGGGTGTTTGACCGGTGAAGTGGGAACTTCCTCGTCGACAGTTCCATATGTGTAACTAGCTTATGCCCGCGGCGCCGCCCGCATGGATGTCGGTTACCGCGACCAAACATAGCCTATGTGTTAATCCAGAGTGTCAGCTAGCTCCATACCAAATTTTATTAAAATTGCTCCAGCCGTTTAGACGTGACTTTCGCGTTTATAATATTAGTAGCATCACTATCACTACTTATTAAAAAACAAAGTCGCTGTCGCTGTCTGTCCCTCCCTATGTATGCTTAACTCTTTAAAACTACGCAACTGATTTTGAAGTGTTTTTTTTAATTAGATAGTGTTTCAAAACGAAGGTTTATATGTGTAATACACGCTTAATATAGTAGAGGGTGCAGCGGGAACGGGATCGGGGAAAAAATTGGCAGAACGAAGTTCGCTGGGTTAGCTAGTACTAAATAAATCAAAACGAGCGTAACTTTGAACGCAATTATTATAAAATCGCTATAAATGGTGGGTTTTCCACGCAGACGAAGCTACGGGTAACAGCCAATCTATTCCAATATTCTAAAGAAGATAGATTTGTTTTTTTTTATAGGACACGTCAATTTGACTTCATCTCTCCTGATGTTAAGCTAAAGGCAAAGTCTCGGAAAGAGGGTCACCATCGTAAACATGTACCATGTTAACAGTGGTGGCACTCAGCTTGACGGCCTCAGTAGATGCCTTTTCACGCCTCGCTTATAGGACCCGGGACTGTAGGAAGAAGGAAACACGTGAACTGGTAGGGAGTTCCAGGTCTTAATGGTGCGGCATAGGAATGAGTCGCTGGTTCTATGGAAGAAGAAAGGAAATAATCTGAAACTGCTGTACCGATTTTAACAATTCTTTCAGCATTAGTTGTTAGGTACCTTGAATGGTCTTTCCACACCTGCCCAGCTAACCTACTTTTTTAGGTGCGGCAAATTTTCGCGAGTCAAATATTGAATGAAATATCTGACTCGCCAAAATTTGCCGCACTTTAGTGCCAGAGTTTATTAAATCTTTTGGTTGCGGTAAATTTTCTTTATGAAATGTTTTTTATTTTTTATTAGTTACTTTACAACAATATTAACAATATTATACATTTCGATAACAATCATAGCAAACCTTGAACCACTGAGGTTTGTATGGATTGCCGTGCATTCTACACTGCGATTATTTATAATAAATATAATTTAATAACCTAAAATAAAATAGGATAGGTATTAGGAACAGGAATTTGACGTATATGACATTCGTTCACGACTGTGACACATACGTCAAAACCCAAACATTTGCTATTCTATTCCACGATACGCAACAAATTGCTACTTGACTAGGGAGGCAGAACAAACGCCGGTAAAACCACAGAACGATACTAGTACACCGTAAAATTGAACAATTATTCATAAATTACGCACAACGAGCCTAGTGGTGTACCGATATTTTCATACAGATACATTGTAACCGTGATTACTAACAGTTAATATTTCGTACGTGATGTTGCTTCAGTTCTGTTGGCGTAAACCTCACGTTCGTGCAACATTGTTGGCCGATGACCAGGTTGGTAGCTAGCTTCACTATGTATAACAATTGTAAACTACTGAGGTATTTGTACGATTGTTAAGGGCCTTTTTTGGAGGAGTTACGACCTTTTGAAGATGATTTTCGATGGTGAAAATTTCAAATGACGTAAAGGACTTATTGTTACAGCAAAATGGCGTTTAAGACACGTTTCTTAAGGGACAATTTTTTATTTTATTTTTTAATTATAAAACTTGATGCACAAGTATATAGGCGGACTTAATGCCATAGGCATTCTCTACCAGTCAACCAAAGATAGTGCAGAGAAAGACTCAGTAGGTGCGTTAGAGTAATATTGTATGGAGAGAGCGTACCGAATAATTTTAGGGAGTGACACTGTAGGCATACCTGCCATGAGGCATGTATACCAACATAAGTACCTCACGTCAGGCATGCACCTATCATGTATCTTGTTGGTCGATTACTTGGCTGGTAAATGCACTATGTATAATGTAAATGTGAGCGTTTGGACCGCGGGTGTACCGATTAGAATTCTGCTGATTTTTTGCAGGATGATAGTACCTGTAGTGTACCTCAGTGTACCTTTCATAGAATTCAGTGTACCTCTCTAGATAATAAAATATTTAACCAAAATAGGTACACCCGCCATCCAAACGTTTAGACCGCGGGTGTACTTATTATTTCTGTTAGGAGACGCTAAATTCACTATTTGTTTTTTGATAACATTAGTACCTGCAGTGTACCTCAGTGTACCTTTCATAGAATTCAGTGTACCTCTCTAGATAATAAAATATTTAACAAAATAGGTACACCCGCCATCCAAACGTTTAGACCGCGGGTGTACTTATTATTTTTGTTAGGAGACGCTCAATTCGGTATTTCTTTATTGATAATATTAGTACCTGCAGTGTACCTCAGTGTACCTTTCATAGAATTCAGTGTACCTCTCTAGATAATAAAATATTTAATAAAATAGGTACACCCGCCATCCAAACGTTTAGACCGCGGGTGTACTTATTATTTCTGTTAGAAGACGCTCAATTCGGTATTTCTTTATTGATAACATTAGTACTTGCAGTGTACCTCAGTGTACCTTTCATAGAATTCAGTGTACCTCTCTAGATAATAAAATATTTGACAAAATAGGTACACCCGCGCTGCAAACATTTGGACCACGGGTGTATTGATTATTTCTCTTAGGAGGCGCTAAATTCGCTATTTCCTTGTTGATAACATATGTACCTGCTATCTACTTCAGTGTACCTACAATCAGATCTAGTATACTTCTATTGATGAAAAATTATACCTATAACAAAGTTACATAAATACCAATTTTATCAACCCGCCATTAAAGATCATATTAATATCTCAATTTTTTTATTCATTCTCCGGTAAGGCTAAGGTCACCATTATAAAAATCCAAGCTCCACTATTGGGTCAGTGTCCACTATTGATACTTTTACTTATGTACTTATAGGTCTTCCAGAATCTCATGGCACGATTTAAAAAAAGAATATGGCAATGTTGATGTCATCACGTCAAACTCGCATACAAAGTTCACAAAATTTGACATTGGTATACACCGAAATGTTAAATATTTTTTGGTTCTTACATAAATAATTTGGCTTGTACCATTTTGGTACTTTTACATAGACTTTTATTCTTTACCATTTGTATTATAACTTCTTTGTGGTCATGATCATGATATAATACCTAGTTGTAGTTGTTCAAGTTTAGTTTTATTTTTAGTTCAGTTATGACGCATTTTTTCATGTCTATGGCGAATTTTTTTTTTAATTTTTTATTTTGCATTATGTATTCGCCATCGTATTAGTAAAGTTAAATGAAACGGTAATTTCATAAAAAAACACCACTACAAAAGAGCACGCGCTTGGCGCTAGTTGTTTTTCTTTGTAGTGATGTTCTTTTCAGGTACACTGAGGTACACTGCAGGTACTAATGTTATCAATAAAGAAATACCGAATTGAGCGTCTCCTAACAGAAATAATAAGTACACCCGCGGTCTAAACGTTTGGATGGCGGGTGTACCTATTTTGTTAAATACTTTATTATCTAGAGAGGTACACTGAATTCTATGAAAGGTGCACTGAGGTACACTGCAAGTACTAATATTATCAATAAAGAAATACCGAATTGAGCGTCTTCTAACAGAAATAATAAGTACACCCGCGGTCTAAACGTTTGGATGGCGGGTGTACCTATTTTGTTAAATATTTTATTATCTAGAGAGGTACACTGAATTCTATGAAAGGTACACTGAGGTACACTGCAAGTACTAATATTATCAATAAAGAAATACCGAATTGAGCGTCTCCTAACAGAAATAATAAGTACACCCGCGGTCTAAGCGTTTGGATGGCGGGTGTATCTATTTTGTTAAATATTTTATAATCTAGAGAGGTACACTGAATTCTACGAAAGGTACACTGAGGTAAACTGCAGGTACTAATGTTATCAATAAAGAAATAGTGAATTTAGCGTCTCCTAACAGAAATAATAAGTACACCCGCGGTCTAAACGTTTGGATGGCGGGTGTACCTATTTTGGTTAAATATTTTATTATCTAGAGAGGTACACTGGTACACTGAATTCTATGAAAGGTACACTGAGGTACACTACAGGTACTATCATCCTGCAAAAAATCTGCAGAATTCTAATCGGTACACCCGCGGTCCAAACGCTCACAATGTAAATTACTGCCCGTTGGAGTATTTCTACGAGGGTGAATATCTCAAACGTAAAATTTTCGCGGCGTGACTGAAAATCATACTTTAAAGTTAACATATAGTAATGATTATTTTTTGTAAGAAAGATATCGTTTTGCTCTATATGCACGTATAAATTATATTATTGAAACTATTTTTGTGAGTGTTTAAAAAATGTATTTTCACCTAAATTCTAAGCTTGGTGGCGCGTCCACAACCTGTTTTCTTGGGAATGATCACAATTTAATCAAAACTTCATTAGTTTACTGAGTGTACTTAATCATAATTCGATTCGGCATTATTTTAGCTATCTTCGATAATGTCATTCGTACTATTTAGTACTATACTTTATCTTAAAAATAATTTATAAGATGCGTCCGCGGCAAATGTAAAATTTTGGTAGGATTTATAAAAACATCGAAGGAGTCGTATTGAAAGTACCTATAAGGACGACACTATCATCATTAGAAACGTTCAGTTGGGTGTTAATGAGCACCAGTGCCATTTGTCCCCAGTCCCGTTTCGTTTTTCTGCCAAACACGTAAGTAGGTCGTTTCATAATTCTCTGACAAAAATATTGTAATTTTTGTTGATTATTAAAACCGTTTTATTCTCATTGTGTGTTTTAATATTCAAGTATAGTGTACAGGTTCAGTATGTGTATTAAATTTTGGTAATGTAACCACTATATTCTAAATAGTATTTTTATAAATATTTTTTTTAGACGTGAAACTAATTTTGGTGGAGCAATTTTGGTGAATTTGGTGGGGTTTTACTAATCATCAAAATTGTATATTTACACCAAAATTTGTTTTCATAGTTATTTGATTAAGCTCTTACGTAGTCCGACGGGCTACTAGGTCAGGTAGCCTCTACGTGGTATACCCTGGGCAATGGAGAAAGCACCGCCTCTCTCCCTAGGTGGGAAAGAGGTTGTTGGCTGTTGAGGGTTGTTCGGAAGCTTTCCTAATTTTCTCTCAGATTAACCATTAGCATATGAACTACCCATACAAAAGACGGGCGAGGTAAGAGTAAAGTAAAGAGTAGGGACAGGCCGGTGTGGTGGAGCATCGTGCGCTCTTTCCGTCACCTGCTTATACTGGTGTGAAAGGCGGCCTCACTCTTTACTACCAAGCCTACACCGTTAAAACCTGCCCACCCTTCTTCCCTCCTCTCCACTGTCAACATCATTTGGCTTTTCTTCCTCTGCTTTCTCACTTACATGAAAGCTACCGTGGATGCAAGTGTGCCTCGTGCAATCTTTTGCACGTGACTCCACGCAACAAAGCGACGACGTCGAAGATGTGGGGACACTCAACTCCTGCTTATGTTGCTCCAGCAGCTAGCACTTTGCTATCGTGTAAAAGGTGCTCAATCTTCTCCACAGAAGGCTTCTGACCTCTACCGTCCTCAAGCTCCTCACATGTTGCACCAATCTATCGGCGGCCACAGCATACATGGGCAGTTATGGAGTGATTGTCTGACGCTATCCGACCAAAATACCACGCTGATTGGGAATGGACTAAGGACCGATCCTAGATGTACCCCGACAGTGATAAGGAAGATTCTGATATTGCCAACAGCGAACAACGGAATCAGAATCGTGGTACAGGTCCCGGATGCCTATCAGCTCACCGCGTGAGAAACTTAGTTGAAGGACTCTTGTAAGTTCAGAAATAGACATCACACTACCAACTTGTCTTGTCACTACCAAGTGTCCATGGCCTATCTTCCGTCCACCCTTAAGCATACCGAGTACCACCTCTCCCACTTTGAGAATAACTGCCTAAATCTTTTTCCAGCAATCTTGAATAAATTCGTCGATAATATTGGCGCCATTAGAGTAAAATATAATCCTTGCTTCTAAACAATCAAATGTTTTGCTTTTATACTGATACTCAACCGCCTCATGCCTATAATTGATAGTGCACTAATTCCTGAACAAGCTGGATTCCGCCCGGGCAAGTCCTGCTCCAGCCAAACCTTAAACCTGACTCAATATATTGAAGATGGATTTGAGCTGGGCCAAATTAAAGGCGTATGTCTAGTCGATCTCACAGCGGCACACGATACTGTTTACATAAGACGGCTTCTTACGAAAGTAGAAAATATGACAGGAGACACAACATTTGTAGAAATACTGAGAGAACTCCTGTGCAACCGATGGTTTCAAGTCTGCCTGTCTATAGAGAAAAGTAGGTGGCGTTGTCAAAAAAATGGATTACCCCAGGGAAGTGTACTCGCACCTACGCTGTTCAATATTTTCACCAATGATCAGCCTTATGCTCCTAATACAAAAAGATTCCTGTACGCGGATGACCTGGCACTGGCAACACAAACCCAAACATTCGAAGAAGCCGAGAAACTTCTCAGTTCGGTTCTAATTGAGTTAGAAGGCTATTACACAACAAATGGCCTACAACCCAATCCATCAAAGACTCAAGTGAGCGCCTTTCATCTGCGCAACTGGGACGCCAAACGTCAGCTCAGGGTTACCTGGTTGGGATCTGAGTTGGAGCACTGTTTCCACCCGAAGTATTTAGGGGTCACCCTAGATAGGACTCTGAGCTTTAAAAATCACTGTCAAAACACAAAAGCCAAAGTAGGTGCCCGAAACAACCTGATACGCCGCCTCACAACTACGACCTGGGGAGCAGAACCAAACGTTCTTCGTACAACTGCACTAGCCCTGTGCTTTGCTGCGGGTGAATTTTCGTGTCCTGTGTGGCACCAATCGGCACATGCCGGACAGGTAGATATTGCCCTAAATGAAACCTGCCGCACAATCACCGGTTGCCTTAGGCCCACTCCTCTCAACATGCTCCACCCACTCTCAGGTATCGCACCACCTGCTATACGACGGGCTGTTGCTTGCAGACTGGAAAAGGCAAAACAAGAAACCGACTCCCGACACTGCCTATATGGACATCAACCACCTAGAGCCCGCTTAAAGAGTCGTAAGAGTTTCATGCAAACCGTACGCACCCGCACACGAACATCCTGCCACGATGAGAACTTCCCTATGGAAAGAAAAACAGCCACCACCTTCGGACTTCCTACCTCCCCAGGAAAAACTACCTCCCGGACAGAACCTCCTGTGGCCCGTATGGAAGTCTCTTAATCGCCTACGTACACAGGTTGGTCGGTCTAGACAAAATCTTTGTAGATGGGGAATGCGAGACCCGGGCTTAATTGCATGTGACTGCGGTGCCCCCGTGCAGTCCATGGCGCATTTGGTCTCGTGTCCCCTATGTCCTACCTCATGCAGTAAAGACGACTTAAATAAAGCCACTGACAGTGCGATTAAGATGGCAGAATTTTATTCTCGAATAGTGTAGTCATTTATAAGTGAATCGTTGACACGAAAAGAAGAAGACTGATACTACTAAGAACTAAAATGGTTTTGCCATATAAAAATGAAGTTGGTGATAAAAGGGTGAAAATTAAGGGTAAAAAAAAACAAAGAAATAGTATAAGCAACAATAAATAAAAAATAAAAATAAGTTGATATGCAATTTTGGTGTTAGACACCAATTTCGGCGTATTGGCAATTCAGGTGTATAAAATAAACAAGTAATTCCCAGGGCTAATTGACTATCCAAGTAAAATAGGCATCTAAATAGGTATTTCTAGCTAAATATTGAAAGAGATTACCTAAATACCTAGATATAAAAAAAATCACCAAAATTAGCTAAAAATTCATAGATGTTGAAATTCACCCACGAATGTGAAGGAGCCTTTTTGCAGAACTTAGCTTTAGCTTTTCTATGTAACTTTACTGAGGAAGATTTTCGATTTTCGACAGAGGAAATTTAAAATGGCGTAAGAGGCAATATGTCCCTTAACGACAAGTGTCGTAAAGGACGACATTGTGTAATGTTGGTTAATCACTGTTAGACTAGTGACTATTAGATACTATGTATATAAATTATAAACTAACTTATTTTTGCAAATGTGTAGGAGCCCCTCAGGAGCAGTTCACAGATTCTCGATTCACCAGATTCTCAACTCACCAGGTTCGCAGTTAACCAGATATTGTACTATCAAATAGAACCTTTTCACCCGACTTAGAACTAACTGTACCTATGCTTTTTTTTGGAGAAAGATTTTCGATGGTGGAAATTTCAAATGTCGTAAAGGACAGTGTGTCTTACGGCAATTCGTCGTTTAATGAAAAGTGTCAAAAAGGACGATACTTTGTCTTTTTGGTCGATGAGTACACTACTGGCCACTGGGGTATTTTTATTAATGTAGGTATTGGAGCAATTTCGGATCCGAGGAGTAGAGAGCAGAGAATGGCACCCCAATCCATAGCTACTAATATTACACATAGATACCTACATATATATATATACTCACGCCTATAAATCCCCGAAGGGGTAAGCAGAGGTATATTAATACCCACATTTAGCCAACTATGACTCGAGGAGGGCCAGGTCATAAGCGATGGCCCTGGGTCAGCCGGGGTGCGACGGATATGTCGATGACAACCTCACCGCCGGCCTAGCACCACGACCCACAGTCGGCGTGCGGTTTTAGTGGGTTCGAGTCCGACATAACCTCCCCTTCGGCTCCGGCAGGGGAGGTATCCGAAGGGATTTCCACACGAAAATAAAGGAGCTATTTCGGAGGACTTAGCTTTAACTTTTGAGGAATATTTTCGACGGTGGCAAATGTTGTACGTACAGTGGTCGTAAAGGACAATATTGGCCAGGCTGGTAGTAAGATACAAGTATGTACACTCGTGCTGCCGACTCTGCAAGAATAGAGAGTTCCTGTGCTATCAGTGCAGAAGACAAAGCAAGACAAGCCTTTGGTCTTCACACTGACAGCACAAAAACTCTCCAGTGAGTTCTGGCTACACTACTCACCGCGAACAAAACACGTCATAATTAATATCGAAACTAAAATTAAAATACAACATTTACAGCAAAACTAAATGCAAATATTTATCTTTCCTTCATTCCCTTAAAAACAGCTATTAACAGAATTGTTCCAGATGTCTTCAACGGATTACGAACCCCATGCATGCACTAAACGCATTCATAAGCCTATAATCCTCTGTGCCGTGCGCGTAAAAAATATGGCGGATTTCGGTCGAGTTGATTTATCCTTCTTCCTGTGTGATTTACTTGTGTTTTCTCACCTTTGCACTCACAATATGGGGGAGTTTTAGTATTGGAGATGTTGTTTAATATATTGGTAATATTTTGGAAGTAATTTACGAGTTTCAGCTTGTGTTTAGATGTCAATGATGTAGGTAGGAATTTAACATGGCTGTCCTTGGAACTTTATTTTGCTCTGAGCCTTTTCGAAGCTTAATTGAGGCTCAGGTTTCCAGATTAACCATGAAGCGACTAACATCTGACCTCCACAACCTATTGGCGATATAAAAGTTCCGTAAATATATTAGTTAGAGTTTTAAGGGCTCCAACTACCATAGATGTTTGTATGACAACCGGGACCGACGGCTTAACGTATTCTTCATAGCACGGAATCAGAAACACCCAGTCTTATGCAAATAGACATTATTCATGCATAGAAATATTTGCACTGAGCGGGAATCAATCTCGCGCTCCCTGCGTTTCAGTCTCGTTCACTACCACCACGCAACAGACATTTTTTATGAAATAAACGAGTTTATTGGTACATTCGCTGTGATAGTCGTGATAGACGCGGGTAAAATAATACTCCTGAGGAGGGCCAGACCGCAAGGGATGGCCCTGGGTCAGCCGGGGTGCGAGGGATATGTCTATGACAACCTCACCTCCAGCCTAGCACCAAGACCCACAGTCGGCGTGCGGTTTTAGTTGGTTCGAGTCCGACATAATCTCCCCTTCCGGCTCCGGCAGGGGGGGTATCCGAGGGGATTTCCGCACGAAAAAAAAAAAAAAAGGTAAAATAATACTAGCAAAGACCTAGCCTTTGAAGGCCTTTAACATATTATCTGCAAAGGTTCGAAGGTATAATACCAGTGGCCTCAGGAGCAACCTGACGATCCTTTTTAATAAAACTATTTTAACGGGTTCTATCACGATTTTTAGTAGCTATACCTACAGAAATAGCTTTCCACACACAACACAAAATTACTTTAAAATTATATCAAATAAATTGCAATAGAATCCATTAAAATGAGGTCTTATTTCAATGAATGATATTCGCGTAGACTTTCGACAGTATCGCGTTTAATTCTTATTTACGAGTAAGTGCGTTATACCTATATGTACCTACCTACCATATTTTTTCAATGAATTTAATCGATTTCAATACTAATCACGGGCTTTTTGGTTTTATATTCCATAATTAGAACCTTTAACTTATTCAGGTAAATAATGTTCAAAGCAACAAACCTTAATATTGTAAATCCTAAATCCGCTATAACAAAGACTTCCCGCCAACTCCGAACTGTCAAAAGACAACATAGACATAGATATTTTTTACTTTTTAAAAGGCACAAGTCAACCTTCCGCCATTCGGCCAAGGACCATTTTTGTAAGGAGTATTGTAACTTTGGCTTGTTGTAATATTGTCGTGTTCTAGCATTGAAATGAGAAACGTTTTATTGTCTAATACATAATTCACTTGTTTTGCTGTTTACGAATATCGTGGGAAAGGGAATTTATGAATGAATGTGTATTTGCGTTCACAACGCTTTCCATAGAAAGTGGATACCTATTGAGGTACGAAATGTCATTAAATTATTGTCGCTATAATATAATGATTGTTAATGACTATTGTAGCGAATTTTACTAGTCTTATACGTCAAGTCACTGGCTAATTTACATAGTAATATGGAGCCAACAGAATAATAATCAAGTGACAGTTTAACGACGGATTATAAGCATAGAATAGAACAAAAGTGGATATCGAAATCGAATTTTCTATTCAAATTTAGCTAAAGACGACGGAATAATCTTAGTGCTGTGGATATTCCATGCGACTATTATGGGACTTTTCAAGAAGGACATCAGAAGTTTCCTACAGAGTCAGCCGTACTTAGTGTGATGCTCCTGGTGTTGCAAACGTTGATAGGCCACCATGGTAAGCATTTCCCATCTGGGCCTAAATTGTACTGAAGCCAGGTCACATCTCTGGGACGGCTCCGCAAAGCACTTACTAGATGCTCTCGACAGGTTGCAGCGACGTGCGGTCCGCATTATTGGGAATCCTGAGGTCACGAACACCCTCGAGCCTTTGCAGATGCGTAGAGATGTTGCGTCTTTGGCAGTTTTCTACCGTCTCTACCATGGTGAATGTTCTGACGAGCTCTTCCAATTAGTCCCACCCTCTCCTTTCCTACACAGGACGACACGTGAAGGCTAAGATGCCATTCATTTACGGTGCAGAGTATACATGCTAGAACCAAGCGTTTCAGTGACTCATTCCTATGTCCCACCATTAAGACCTGGAACTCCCTGCCAGCTCACGTGTTTTCCTCTTCCTACAGTCCCGGGTCCTTTAAGCGGAGCGTGAAAAGGCATCTAATGAGGCCGTCAAGCTGAGTGCCACCACTGTTAACATGGTACATGTTTCCGATGGTGACCCTCTTTCCGAGACTTCGCCTTTAGCTTAACATCAGGCGAGGTGAAGTCAAATTAACGTGTCCTATATAAAAAAAAATAAAAAAAGTACTGTGGATATTCCATGCGACTATTATGGGACTTTTCAAGAAGGACATCACAAGGTTCCTACAGTGTTTTTTTTTTTTTTTATACAGGACACGTCAATTTGACTTCACCTCGCCGTGTCGGCAGTAGTGTGATGCTCCTGGTGTTGCAAACGTTGATAGGCCACCATGGTAAGCATTTCCCATCTGGGCCTAGATTGTACTAAAGCCAGAGGTCAGATGACAATCGCTTTAAGGAAAAATATCGAAATTTAGCCAAATTCACAGTTAGACTGGTAAAG
This sequence comes from Eilema sororculum, assembly GCA_914829495.1. Taxonomy (NCBI): domain Eukaryota; kingdom Metazoa; phylum Arthropoda; class Insecta; order Lepidoptera; family Erebidae; genus Eilema; species Eilema sororculum. The sequence goes on from OU618551.1 coordinate 13,574,325, forward strand.
TAGACCCCAGACTCCAAGCTGAAAGCTTCATATACGACTGGGATTAACGCTAAGATGAAGAAGAAGATCTTATGTCTATCGATACATAGGAAAAAAAGTAGAAGGGAAATTTGAATCAGATCGGGCGTGTCTCAGTAGCCGTATCGGGACTACCGGGGTGCGAGAGATATGCTTTTGGCAATCTCACCTCCGGCAACCAAGGACCCAAGACGGCGTGCGTTTTAGTCGGTTCGAGTCCGACATAACCACCTCCACGGGTCCGTGAGGGTGGTATCCGTGGGGATTTATCGCGCGATAAAAAAAACCGTATCGGGCAAGGCATTCCCCCTGTAAGGGAAAGACTGCGGATTCGAGTCCCGCCCGAGAAGATTTATTTTTCCCTATGTATTCGATTTGTAGGCTACGTACCCACTCGACCTCCAAGATTCTACCCTCTCACAAAAATACCCGCTGGACCCTCACTTTTAGGTCCCACTGGACCTCCTTCAAAATATAATAATTAATGTGCCCACTCGACCTCTTTTGAAGTGCCCACTGGACCTTCAAAATTAAATCAAGTAGTTAGCATACTTAATGCTATAAAATTTATTAAAATCTTATGTCTAGTTTATAAACATTCCTTGCTTTGCTTGCCGGCAGTTTTCTCCTAATAACTTCACAGAATTTAGCACAAGACCAGGCTTGAAACGCATAGCTAAACCGACCATTTCACGATTAGTTAGTAAGAAATCACAATGAACTGACGCGCCTTGGTGTCATGAGTTAAGGCCTTTTATCGATGGGCGTGTTCACGGCGTTTCTCTTTGCGTCGCACCCTTTTCTATGAGGTGAGCACGGCCATTGACATGTTTAGTGACAGTATACCTCCTTGGATGTAAGAAGGAAAGGTAATAGTGACAATGTTATAATTTCTAAGACATACCTACTATTACATTACAATAAGATAAATCCACGGAGGACGGAATATGATTAAGTAACGGAGATGCCCCATTGATATTTCTCCTAATAAAAACGCGCGCCGAATGCGGGTGGGAAGAGAGACGCGCGGGGTGTCAAAAGTCGAAGGACTTCAGGTATAACGTTCCTACCGAATGAGTCCATTTGACGTTTGGATGGCACGCGACTCGATTGCCTTGCAACAACTCCGCTATCATTTCCTTCTCCATGGATAAATCGAATACATAGGAAAAAATGAAACTTCTCGGGTAGAACTGGTAGGACTCGAACCCGCGATTTTCCCCTTACAGGGGGAATGCCTTGACCAACTCAGCTACTGAGACGCGCCCCTATGTATACGATTTTTACAGTTAGCATACTTAATGCGGTAAAATGGCTTATTCCCGTCCGCTCCACGATTTTGTTCCCAAGCGCTCCAAGACTAAAATTAAATATTATTATTATTTTATAAAATCGTTCTCAAGAGCTCCAAAAACTAATTCATTCAAAGAACACATAAATTAAAAATTTAAAATCCATATAACTTTTAAACAGCTTAACCGATTTTCATCAAACATTTCTAAGAACACTCGCACATAAGACACTCTTAATACAAAAAAAACTGAATTGATAACGCTACATCCGTTCGGGAGCTATGATGCCACAGACAGATAGACAGACAAGTCAAACTTATAACACCCCTTTTTTTGTCTATAGGGTTAAAAAGAGCTATATTCACGGCTGTAAATTCCCGACAGGGTGGAGTACCTTTTTTTTTTCTTGCGGAAATCCCCACGGATACCCCGCTGCCGGAGCCGGAAGGGGAGGTTATGCAGGACTCGAACCGAATAAAACCGCACGCCGACTGTGGGTCGTGGTGCTAGGCCGGAGGTGGAGTACCTACATGTGTGTTGACATCTCCTTCTTAGTCGTAGACTCCTGGCGGTGTGGTTGTGGTCATGGATCGTCTGGTAGGTTGGTCGCAGCTTTTGTGAGGTTTCTCCATTTCTCTTTATTCGTGGCCCAGCGCGTACACTCAACAAGAAATTACTTTCTAGAGGACTTTATGAGGTCTGTCGTGCACGCGACTGCCACGCAGGAGGTGCGGGTTCGATTCCCGCTCAGTGCAAATATTTGTATGCATGAATATGGCTATTTGCATTGGTCTGGGTGTTTCTATATATAATATGTATGTATTTACAAAAAAAAAAAGTATATAAGTATGTTTATCCGCATTCTAGATTCCATAACACAAGCTATAAAAGCTTACCATGGGTCTAGATAGCGTTGTGTAGAATGTTGTGGAATATTTATATTATTTATTCTTCTATACGCTTTCCAAAGACTCTGTCATGTGCTGTATGTTTACTGTCGGATGGAGAACAGCCCTATCCGTTAGTTTCATTCTATAATAACACACACGGGAATAGATGGAGTGGCCCTATTCTACTCCACTTTTTTATCAGTGGAGTGCCATATTATAGACCCAAACTAAGCTTAGTAAGGTAAGCAAGGACATGTCAAGAGTATCTACCCAAAACTGGCTAACGTGTATGAAAACAATTAGGTATATAATTTGGAGCTCCTGGGAATTGATGTATAGAGATAAGAAGTTTTGAAGGAAAAAGCCTAATTAATTTTTGGATTTTGGAGCTCTTGAAAACGATTTTATAAATTAATAATAACTCACTCAAAAGAATATCTAAAACGGCGTTGATAGGATCTTACCAAATTTGGATAGGTAGAGGGGGAACACGACTGACGGTGGAGGTGAGCGCTGATGCATCACAAGGTGGCCCCTAAACCTACACCTGGGTCGCAAGTCCCAGGCGCCGTCACAGTGTTCCTCTCTGTACCACGCCATGGACCCGGCGACCGCACGGTGAATCCATGGAGTGCTAAGAACCGGATCTCTTTAATTTTAGTCTTGGAGCGCTTGGGAACAAAATCGTGGAGCGGACGGGAATATGCTGTATTATCCTATAGTTAAAATAAATTATTATCTAACCGAGCTTATTAAATTATGAATGGTAAAAGAGTGGTAAAAATTGCATTTTACAGTTTTTATTTATTTATAATCATCCACCCAACCTATAATAGTAACTGATTTGACTATTAAATTTTATGACGTCACTAAATCTTTTTTCATACAAGATACCTTAAAGCCTTTTGACGTTTAGTAATAAGTAACTAATTTGACTACTCAGTAGAATACCCAATTATGAAAGTAGAAGAAGCGAAAGATCTATGCCAGAATCGTAGCAAGTGGAAAAATGTAGTCTCTGTCTACCCCGCTGGGAAAAAGGCGTGACTGTATGTATGTATGTAATTTGCATTCGTTAATACCGAAAATATATATATTTCGGCCCGACATAATGTAGGTAGATATATGAAGAAATGGGGGTGACGGGTGGAGCCGCCTGTCACCCCAGCAGAAGCAGGCCACGGGGGCGGCGCGCTAAATATCGCGCCTCCCCATTCCGGGGCCGAGTTGGGGACACCGTTGTCCCCCCTCCTGAGGAGGGCCAGACCGTAAGGGATGGCCCTGGGTCAGCCGGGGTGCGAGGGATATGTCTATAACAACCTCACCTCCGGCCTAGCACCAAGACCCACAGTCGGCGTGCGGTTTTAGTCGGTTCGAGTCCGACATAACCTCCCCTTCCGGCTCCGGCAGGGGGGGTAGATATCCGAGGGGATATCCGCAAGAAAAAAAAAAAAAAAAAGGTAAGTATATGAAGAAATAAACAGCCAAAACATTTGCATTGAATGGTAATCTAATCCCTAACTTCTGACGCCTACACTTACGTCAGAAATCGCAGATTATATTAAACTAGCTTTTACCCGCGGCTCCGCCCGCGTGGATGTCGGTTATCGTGACCAAACATAGCCTATGTCCTTTCTCATGGTCTAATCTACCCCTATACCAAATTTCATTAAAATCGGTTCAGTGGTTTAGGCGTGAAAGCGTAACATACAGACAGACAGAGTTACTTTCGCATTTATAATATTACTAGCTTTTGCCCGCGGCTCCGCCCGCGTGGATGTCGGTTATCGCTACCAAACATAGCCTATGTCCTTTCTCATGGTCTAATCTACTCCTATACCAAATTTCATCAAAATCGGTTCAGTGGTTGAGGCGTGATAGCGTAACATACAGACAGACAGACAGAAAGACAGACAGACAGACAGACAGACAGAGTTACTTTCGCATTTATAATATTAAGTATGGAAGTATGGAAGTTTGGATTGACTGCTTGTAGAGTCGCAAGTTCTATCACCAAGTCCCCACATGAAAGAAAAATTGGGCATTTTGCTTATTATTTTCGCAAAAAAAATCACGAAAAAAAACTTGGTAACGAACAACTATTTTTGAATGAAGTCTTTCGCACACCTCACAATCATAATATACTACAAATTTACCAAATACAAAGCGTATTTTAAAAGAGTTTTGACAAAAGCTGGACCTTACTGTGACTTCTTACCGTTCCCACGGACAAACACGAATTACTCCGTGATTACTACACGAAACTATGAATGAATGAATGACTCCATGGTGTCCACTACGACAGATAAAAAAAACAGTAAGACCTGCTAAGACACGTGCTTCCTTTGCGGCCAGAGACAATAGCATTATCACGGTGCTGTCTTTCACAAAAAAAAACAAAGCCATATTGACTTTTGGCGCGAATTTTATTATCTTGTTACTTGTGACTCTTTCCCACGCGTTGACGTTTGAAGATGACGCATTTTAGGGTTCCATAAAATTAAGGTGTCGTTTTATTGGTGTTGTAAATAAAAAGTATGATTTACCTGAAAATTATATACTGTTTAGAAGATATAAAAAAAATATTTTAATGTGACAGGTTTGGCCGTATGCCGTGACGGTAATTGACATGACGCTCTATCATTCCAGCCAATAGCAATGGCAATTTTTTATAGCTACTATTTAATTATTAATTATTAAATTCCACACACACATCCACCTATGATAACAATTTTTTTTCGCATTTCTTTGAATGCCTGTGTCTAGAGTATAGATCACATTATTATTGGTTTTTCTTTCTGTGTGGAAATCCCCATGGTTGCCCCCGGTTATATCGGACTAGGACCGACTAAAACCGTCCGCCGTCTCTGGTCTTCGGATGTGCCTTACCCTACCTACACCTCGAAAATATAAAGTTAAATTAAAAATAAACACATTAAAGTATAACTTGTTACTTTAACCCACTACTATTGTCTGTTAAGTAAACTTTCTTTGCCACACTTCCTTGTTCTAAATAAATATAAGGGTTATCCTTCATCTCTTTCTTTCATTCACTTTCACTTATAATCCTTTAGTAATATTTCCGCAATATTTTGGGTAACTAATCCCCATAAGCTGTTACAGGTTAACTATTATCCAATTCTTAAGGATTACCCACCCCAAAATGATTGACATCTGTTTCGTCTTAAAGTTTTTGAACGCAATATTTGGGAGTTACAGAAGTTTTGACGTTTAGAAACTTATAGCAACAGCTCTGTCTGAAGTGGAGGCCACCATTTTGGCTTCAATAACGTGCTAAATTATTTTTGACTAGCTTTTGCCCGCGACTTCACAAAGGGCACACTGCTCCCGTTCCTGTGACTCAGATAAAGTTCAAGTTTCTTGGAGCAGACCTACTTCATGCAAATGTACCAGAAATACTGATCCCAGATAAAGTTCCTCAAGTTTCATTGAGCCTTGTACCTACTTCATGCAAATGTACCACAAAAATACTGATCCCGTGACTGCGACACACATGAACCTATATCCGGGATAAAATATAATGGCGAACGGGATGAAAAGTATCCTATGTCCATCCCCTGATTCTAAGCTACATCCCCACCAATTTTCAGCCAAATCGGTACAGCCGTTCTCAACTTATAAATAGTGTAACTAACACGACTTTCTTTTAAATATATAGATTTGCACAAGAATAGTATGACGAGCTGGTCGCTTGTTAAAGTCCCGTCTTGGACGTTCGTATAGTGACTGCCATGGGGAAAGAATATTACCTCTGACACTACCAGTAGTATCATTGGGTAGTGCCACGGGGCAGTCATCGTTCATGTTCCAATCTAGAAAATCTATGTGGTTAAACTTGTTAAAGTTTGACTTTATTGTTAGAGACAGATACATAATGAACTTATTATTGTGCATAAATAGATCCCCCGACAGAAAAGCCTCCGACAAGAAAAACATGTTCTCACGGCCGTAACTGAAAAAAAAAGTTGTTAACAATAATCTACTTTAAGGCTTGTCACATAACTGCGCGTTCTTCTTTTAAAATATGACGCTTTTTTAAATAATTATATTCGTTCAAAAACAAAGTTTTAAACAAAATTATTGTGTACGAGAAGGGGAGAAGGTGAAGTGATAGAAATACCTAGATAAATAAAAGGAAATTAGAAGGTCTTGCAAAATCGGCAATTGGCTCGAGTGTGATGTCACTGATGTCTCTAGTTTCCAGGCGCGGTAACCCAACTAAACAAATAAACAAACTAACTCTTCAGCTTTATAATAATAGTTTTTCAGCTTTATAATGCATATAATAGAAACTTAGACGTAGATTTTAAAACTAAACTCTATCTATTGCTGACAGTAGTAAGTTTAAAAATATCGCCGAGTACCACAACATAGTCAAACAGTAACTTAATACGTTCCTTTCCACGCTGCGAACAATACGAACACACGTGCGGGGATCCGGGGCTCCGGGCTGCACGGTGGTCTAATGTTATTGTTTTTGAACGGATTACCGAGGAGGATTTATATCTGCTACTAGGCTGAATGATGGGGTCTGTGCCGGAGGGACTTTTTTTTGGTGACATTTGTGTTTGGCGCGAATTCTATATTTGAAGTTTGTTTGTTTTTGAAGTGTTTACTTATTTTGTAATTAGTTGCTTTCATATTTCAAATAAATTATGTAAATGAATTTATTAAAACGTTTAAATAGGAAAAATGAGAGGTAAAAATTACGTGTGTTATTATTTCCTCGTTAATATTTATTTTTAATTATTTACCTAACCACTGACTGACAAGGGTCTGGGCTTTAATTTTTTTCATGGAATCATGGAACTTTTATACATATTCTAAAATAATAACTATCGCCAGTAAGGCCACTGCGGAGATTACTCGGAAGAAACAAACAGAAAGACAGACAGTGACGTATAATCAAAATAAACTTACTTGAATTAACGGTCACGTACTCAATTTGCAAACTTATTGTTGAAACTTTGAAAGTTTCTAAACGCAACAAGCGATAAAGATCGCCAATAATACTCGTACAAAACAATCGCAAAATCCCAAAAATACATCCCCTATTTCATTTATTCAATCAAAACAAAAAAAAAAGATTCAATCAGATATGAAGTTCTTCTTGAGGACACTCGAGATTCAAATTTCAAATTGTTATTTTTTTATAACTTCAAATAAGGCTGCCCTTTAACAGCCAAGATGGCGACAGATATGCAAATTCTTATTCATCCTATTATTGATTGCGTTCTTTTCATCGATTTTATAATAATATGAGGTGTGAACATGCATAATGTCGTTTAATAAATGAATGGTTAATGACAGTTTTGATTATTTATTAACGGGCAGTTATTCTTATTACAGTTGTTCATCAAAATAATATTTTAGTGGTATGTAGGGTACATATACTTTTCTGTTTTACAATAGGTATTGGAATTTCTTCAGCCTCTGTAGTATGGTGAACACAACTGCTATGCAGAGGGCCCGGGTTCAATTTTCACTCATTGCAAGTATTTTTTTGCATTAATATGTCTGCATTAGTCTGGGTATTTCTGTGCCTCGAAGAGCATGTAAAGCTGTCGGTCCCAAATGAACATCTATGGCGGTCGTTACGGGTAATTAGAGCCCTAAGAAAAAAAGCCCGACCAGTCTAACTACCAACGGTTGTAGAGGTAAGGTGGCAGTCGCTACAAGGAAAATATCTAAGTTCAGCTGCATCTTGGTTAGAATGTATAGGAAGGACGATAATCCATATTTCGGTGACAGATCTACCATATTGAGTAAGATGACGTTTGATAAAAAATATAACTTCCCTATAAAATATATTGAATAATTTATTTTTGACCAGGTAGAGCTTTTTGTAGGTGAAAGAATTATTAGAATCATTTCAGGAATATTAGTTTATTATCCCGTAATGACTTCAATGCTAATACAAAAATATTGCTTAAATATTTGCTCTGAGTCAGAATCAAAAATTCAAAGCTTCTGAAATTTGAGGTCGATTTATGGTGCTACAAATACCGCTACGCTACACGACATAGCTTAAGCTACGAAGGTTTTCTGCGCGTAGTTATACTTAATTTTTTAATCAGTTTGAATAAAAAAAAATTGAAATTGATTTCATTCTTACCAAATACTTACTATTTACCTATTTGACATCTACCTACCTAATATCTAAAGTTCGAAATGAAAAATTTCCAAAATTGGAAATTCGAAAAAGAAACAAATGAGTATCAATCAATTTTGCATGCTGCTCCCAAAAGACGCGCATATTCATGTATTGTAATATTTGTAATCCGCACAAAACACCCGCAGATTACAAAAATATAAACAGATGAACCGTTGCACGGACATCTAACCGCATTAGAACCAGATAATCTCTATAACTATATTATCTTCGCACAATAAGATTCAATCGACTCCTGTCAAAACTATACGGGCTTCTTCCTAGCAGAGACATACTTAGGTTACGTTATGTGATGATACGTCATGTCATGGGTTACGTGACTCTAGGAGACGCGCTGCTAAGCGTACTCTATAATATAGATCGAGAATGCGGAGAAACAACTGAACTAAATATATTAGGAGAAACACTCATATATCTAATACAAATGTTCACATACAAATATTTTACTTAGCAAGACCAAACCCGTGATTTCTAACTTTTTTTTTATTTTTATTTTTATGCCACTTAGGTGGCAGACAAGCACACGGCCCACCTGATGGAAAGTGGTTACTGTGGCCTATGGACGTATGCAACACCAGGGGCGTTACACTCGCAACGTAGCAACCAAAGGCTCTACGCTCTGCAGCAGATATTTTTCAGTTTGAATTTTCTACATAAAATTAACTTTTATCTGTCTAGCTTTTGTCAAAGCACTCAAAGCCGGATTAAATGACAGTTGAGGAAGCTCGTGAAATATGCAAAGCAGATGGCGGGCTGCTATTGTCTCAGCCTACCCCCGGCGGGAAAAGGTAAATCGTTTATGTAGGTACGTTTCCCGAACATATACGCAAACGCTGGTTGAGTAAAATATAAAATTACACCATAGTAATAAGTAGAATAACTTTATATATAAATAGTTGCTAATAAAAATCTGCCCTCTTATCTACGCAACGTCTACGACGTAACATAGAAAATTACTCAAAATCAACTATCGCTTACAAAATAATAAAACATATGCAACAACGATCGCCATAAAATATATTTATTTCTAAACCCTATTGTCTTTTCATACGTTTTTATCTCACTTCAACTTCTGATGACGCAACCTAACTATTTTATTCTATGTTATTGTCAATAATGTTCGCGCCATTGTAGTACCTGTCATTTATGTTTTTTTTTATTTCGGAAATGGACACAGGAAAGAAGGTGGATTCAGCCAGTATGGATTTGAACCTGTTAGTGTAAGGTGCAATTTTATTGTTCAATTTCCGAACGTGCGTGATTTGGTGCAGTTTTTTTTATTGGTGCACTGTGTAGTATAAATTTAACAAAATGAAATATCCGTGTAGAAAGTTGTTTACAAAATGTGTGACGCAATTTGATAAAGATTTTTGTAAGTATTTAGTTTTACTTTATAGTTCTGGTTTAACAATTTATAATTAAAACTATTTTTGAACAATAATTTATAAAAAAATAAGTTTTTTTCCAAGTTATATACTTACTTTATAATTCTGTTTTCACTGTTAAGTTTCACGGGGAAGCAAGATTTTTTTATAAATTATTTTGCCTATAATATATTGTACACTAACACATAATAACATTGTTACTAGTGCATCACATTATTAGTTTCTTTTTTATAACGACTCGACTCTAAAATCAGTTACGACGACTGCACCTAGGGCAAAATTATTAAAAAAAACCTTTTATAGTTTTAAATAATTGAAATACTTACCTATAATTTTCTTTTAATTTTATTTTAGTCAAACAACTAAATATTATTTTCTTTAGGTATATTTCAAACAACATTTTTTAAAATAGGGTTACCTCGAATTTTCAATTAAATTTACGGTTGAATTTTGATTAAGTAATGAATAAATACTAGTTAACACAACTAAATATGTAGGTACTTATTAACCTCCACCAACACTGTTAATTTCCGAACTCATAACTCTATTTTCAACCCCTCCTATTTAGTCTAGCGTCCGCCATACTAGCCGTAAAACAAAAATATTCGCACGCAAATTCATAAATGGAACACAGAATCCGATCGTGCGGTTGTTTATGGCATATTTTAAATGAGGCCGTATGGCTATAATGTTTGTTTGCGAGAACTAATAGGGGAACGTTTTTTTTTTCAATATCATAATAACGCAACGTAGGTTTTAGCATTGTAAAAGAAAATTATCTGCAAATAATGTAGAAAACGAAACAGCGAAGTAATCAATCTAAAGGGTTAAAAATTCTGGCTTGTAAGTATTCGAAAGTAGGACATTTTGTTAATAAACCCTTTCAAGTCCTTGATGCCAGTATAAAACCTACTCAATTTTTCCGATTTAATCGACAGGAAAAGCTAATAAACAAATTGTTTTAAACTTCCATTAAAGTAACCAATGACAAATGCCACAACAGATCGCAAAACGACGGCGACGGTACTGAGAGAGTAGGTAGGTACAGGCGACTCCGCCCGTCTCCTCAAGGCCCGCACTCATGGGGGCCGGAGGTCAGTCTGTGGGCCTGTGTCCAGCAGAGGATTGCGATATTGTGATAGGCTAATTGATTGACTGACAGTTACCTCTTTGTCCTTGCGGGGTTTTAAAACTACTTATACATTACATGCCAGTGGCGAGGAAGGGGTCCCTATAAACCGATTCCCGCCGGCTTGCTATGTTCGTTTTATGAGACGGCTTCCTTTTTAAAAATTTTACCCGTCGCTACTGTTTACATAGGTACCAATGTAAAAAGGTACAATAGACAACTTTTGTCGTTGACTGTGTTGATAGACGTCATTAGTGTCATATATTAGTTTATTGGTTCTAAAATCAAATGAACAAACCCTGACCATGCATTGAAATATTTGCTCCATTTTAACATCCAACATCGCTGCACATTTACCAGACCTCCACCCTCCAAAAACAACGCGGACAGATACAAAATATGCATTCATTTGTAAATATTACGCCATGTTGCATAATTCATTCGCTGTTGTTTTCCCGCCAAAATCTCTAGTTTATTTTCCGAGCCAAGGTATCACGCGTGCGGCCGTGAATATGCATGACGTCATTAGCAAGGTTGATGATAATTTTTTGAATGTATAATTTAGAACTAGGTTTGTTTTTTTTTTTTAAGGTAGGTCATGGATTTGTTTTGCCTAGCTGAAAAGAGGTTTGTTGATAAGCCCGGTTTTACAGAAGATCACTAACCTCTGAGGCTTTTCTCAACTCGGTTTTCTAGTTTAATGGTGATGTGGCTGAACTTCGATATTTTTCGTGAAGCGACTGCCATCTGACCTTTGCAACTAATTGGCGAACTTTGAATGAAAAGAATTTAGAACTTTTAGGGTTCCAACTACCCGTAAAGACTGCAATAGATGTTCATATTTCAACTGGGACCGATGCCCTAACGTGTTCTCCGAGGAACAGAAACACGCAGATCAACGCTAACTGAACAGATATATTTATGCATTCAAATATTTCAGTGCAAATAAATCATCAGCAGGAATCAAACCCGCGCATCCTACATAGCAGTCGAGTTACTAGAACAATGTGCTTTTAAAAAGAGATGTTTCTGATATACTCAGTAGTCAGTAATAACAATTTTGTCACTTTTGACTTTACACAGGCATTTGACTATAGATGCATCAGTATGTTGATCTCAACGTTGAGTAAAATAAGTTTAACTTGCTCATACGGCTGAAATTAAGGGTCCATCTAATAAAATCTACATTATGTTAAGAATTTTACTGAATTGCTTCACTTTTTAATACTTGCTGCAAGAGGAGTATCACAGGGTAGCATTGTGGGTTAGCAATATATAGCAATTCTTCTATACATTATCGCACGCATATAATACAATACAAACTTTTCTCTTATGGTTGCAGTTGGTTGTTCGACTGCCACAGTGTTACTATCTATAAAGTACTGTACTGACTACTGTGTATTTTGTGACTCTAACAAATGGCCTTCAGTCTAATCCGATCTCATGTCAAATATTAAAAAGGTTGCTCGCTTCTTTTTTTGAATTTAAATAATTTTCTATTTCTTCATTTAGTAATGTAACCTGTCGTCATTTCGTATCTTTCATGCGTGACTTATATCTCTCTCTATCTCTCTCTCTCTGTTTAAATCTACTTATTCTCGTCTTCTCTCCTTTTCTTCTCTTAATTTCTTCTTTCTTCCTTACCGCAGGAACACTTCTGTTTTGGGCAAGATCGTTCTTCTGTTTACTGGAGGATCTTCGTCAGTCCGGCGTTTCTGATTGAGCAAGAAATCGCGCGTACCTTTATACTAGAGTAAAGTGAGGAGTTCGATCAATGTACTGCCAATAGTGGATCACTATTTTAAGACTCTTATGCAAATTCAGCTCTAGCTGCTACCCAATAATATAGAAATTAGCTTGCAAGACAACTCATACCTACTTATTATAACAACTTTTATAAAATATCGCATGAAGTTATAAAATATCGTAGTATAGGTACATTTACCTTTAATTTGCCTGACGTTTCGACCAGGTTACACCGCCCGTGGTCGCAGGCTGGCTAGCTCAGTTGTGCACGCCCGCCGTGTTCGAGTCCGTGAGGTAGTAGGATCTTCATCTACCCGCACATTCTCGATATTTTGTTTTCGAAATATACCACACTCACAGTGTCCCTATTCTGTAAGCAAACTGTCCGGTGTCGGACTCGAATCGATTAAAACCGCATGCCGTCTGTGGGTCGTGGTTCTAGGCCGGAGGTGAGGTTGTCTTTGACATACCTGATCCAGGGCGATCCCTTACGGTCTGGCCGTCCTCGGGACAATTTCTCGGACAGATTATAAAAAAAAATTCTAAGTTTTTAAGTTTTTGTTTACATTTCAAATGTTCCCAACCTAAATAACTGATTTTTTTTCACAGCTTGTCGCAAAGACAGCAAGCCGCTCGACGCGGCTGCCATCATGAAAGAAAAGAGCAAGAACGCTGCTCGTTCTAGAAGAGAGAAAGAGAACGCAGAGTTTCTGGAGCTGGCCAAACTACTCCCACTGCCTTCTGCTATTACCTCACAGTTGGACAAAGCGTCGGTAATACGGTTAACTACGAGCTATCTCAAAATGAGACAAGTTTTTCCTGACGGTAAGTATTAATGGTAATGTAATGTTTGTAATGGTGATGACATAATTGGACATAATTGTTATTCGGGTTGGTCGGGGATGTAAAATCGAGTGTAGTAATAAACAAATTGACAAGCCTTCAATCAATATAATACCATATATAATAATGAACACTTACAACAGTAATTTACTACTTTTCTATAATATTAATGCCATGACTATAATAGTAATGTAATGTAACTGCTGGTTGTTTCCCGCAGAGTAAAATTTGGACCCCATCTCTTCCTATTTAGTGTCGTATAAGACGACTTAGGGATAGGGCTGTTTAACATCAGACTGATATATACAGCCCAAACTCAGCCACGGAGGCACGGCTTGAGTTAACAATAGTGCCCGGAATGCGGCAATAGGCTCACCCCCTGTTACGTGGGACCGAATTCAATCATTAGTCAAATGAGGGTGTTCATTCAACTCTGCCTAACGCTTCAGGGATAAAGGCGTGATTGTATGTATGTATGTATGTTACTTAACGTTATAAGGATCATAACCTCTATTTCAAGTACTTACTAAAAGAAAATCGAATCCGCGAATGTCACCTATCTTAACTGTGTATTCCACTAGCGCACCCGCACACGAACATCCTCTCACGATGAGAACTTCCCTATGGAAAGAGAAACAACCACCACCTTCCTACCTCCCCAGGAAAAACTATCTCCCGGACAGAATCTCCTTTGGCCTGTATGGAAGTCTCTTAATCGTCGACCTATACTGGTTGGTCGGTCAGGACAAAATCTATGTAGGTGGGGAATGCGAGTCCTAGGCTTAATTGCATGTGACTGCGGTGCCCCGCGCAGTCCATGGTACATTTGGTCTCGTGTCCCTTATGTCCTACTTCCTGTACTAAAGACGATCTATATAAAGCCACTGAAAGCGCGATTAAGATGGCAGAATTCTATTCCCGAATTGTGTAGCTAAATAAAAGTGAATCGTTGACACGAAAAGAAGACTAGCGTAAGTGTGATTATTTGCATCCTGAAATATCTCTTATCTGATGATGCAGGTCTAGGAGACGCCTGGGGCGCGGCGCCTCCTCCGCCACAACCTCGAGAGCTCTCCATCAGAGAGCTAGGCTCCCACCTCCTCCAGACCCTAGACGGCTTCATCTTCGTGGTGGCTCCCGACGGGAAGATCATGTACATCAGTGAAACGGCTTCCGTGCACCTTGGATTAAGTCAAGTAAGGAGGTTTTGGACACTACTCCATAAATCCAGATGGACTGGAATTTCAAACATCACTACTTAAGTAGTATAAAGCAAAGACGCTTTCCGCGTCTGTCCGTCCATATGTATGCTTATATCTGCAAAACTACGCTACAGATTTAGATGCTATTTCTTTTAATAGATAGAGTAATTCAAGAAGAAGGTTTATATGTATAATACGTGCTCAATATAGTAGAGGTTACAGTGGGAACGGGATCGGACGCCACGCGTGCGGAAAATAATTGGCGGTACGAAGATTGCCGGGTCAGTAACCTTGTCTGTCTGTCTGTCTGTATGTAACGTTTTAACGCCTAAACCACTTTCCGATTGTAATGAAATTTGGTTTAGGGATAGGTAAGACCTTGAGAAAGGACATAGGCTATATTTGGTTAACTGACATCCACGCGGGCGGAGCCGCTGACAAAAGCTAGTAATATTATAAATGCTAAAGTAACTATGTCTGTCTGTTTGTTACGCTTTCACGCCTAAACCACTGAACCGATTTGATGAAATTTGGTATATAAGCTACCCGTTTAGACCTTGAGAAAGGACACAGGTTTTAAAACACCTTTCCATCAAAGTAACCAACCCTAGAGGGAACGATTACACCAGGATGGTTATAAATTTCTCCACCAGTGGGGCAAACTGGACACACATTTTTTTGCCCCACCAGTGGGGACGCTTGGTGGGGCAAAGTGGAACCGGGCTTACTTAGTACTGATTCCTAGGTTCCTCTTACTACATGCACCTCTTTCACAGGTAGAGCTAACAGGCAACTCCATATACGAGTACATCCACCAGGCAGACCACGACGAGATGACTGCGGTCCTGAGCCTGCAGCAGCCGCACTCATACTTGGGACACCAGTACCCCAGCCTCGGGTGAGAGTTCTATCATTTTACAAACGTAAATATACCATCTGATTTTATAGCCGTTTTGGATCGAAATATTTTGGCACAAGGCGACCCGGGCAAGTCATAGTCAAACTCGAAAGTATTTATTCAAAACTAGCTGATGACCCCGGCTTCACCCGTGTGGCACGTGATTCCATTCTCGCAACTCATAGGAACCTATTTCCGGGAAAAAATGTTCTAGTGCCTATGCTCTGTGAGCCTAGTATTCCATGCAAAAAGTACCAGGCTCACAGAAATGCCTATTCCGTTAAAAAAGGCCTGTTTTTAGAGTTTTCCCGGCAATTATTTGAATTTTTCTCGCTGTAAAAACCATCTGAACTTTAACGAACATTAGTAAAAAAAGAATTGGCCAAATTGGTCCAGGCGTTGTTGAGTTTGGCGCTTACCAACCCATTTAGCGATTCATTTTTATGTTATAAATTGTGTAGCACTACTACAGCTTTTTGACGTCAAATTCTGCTTAAAACTAAGTTTACCACCGCTTCCTAGGCACCAGTGCAGAAGAAACGGCGCAACAAACTCCACTGTAGCATTTTACAGACGTCAATTTACAAAAAGTGATTTCTTAAAGACTAAAGTCTAACTTTTTATTAGCTGCAGTAAAATGACGTTTTGTGGGTTGCCGGTTTTTGAAGAAAAATAAATAGGGATGTAGCTAAATGAGTGAATCATAAATGAATGAACAGTTTGGTTTTGTGTTTGAGATTTAATATTAAGTTGTAATGTATTTTTTTATTCTATTATTGTTACTATACTAGAGGATTGATCTTTTTTATTGGAAGTATAGGGAGGTACATTTAAAATGAAACAAAAATGCCATAATAATGTACTTTAATCAATCTTTTTCGGAATTACTGTCACTGTCGCTTTCGGTAACACTAATAATAAATCTATCTGTCACTTCATCTATAATATGATCGAGGTGGCACATTTTATAATCATATTCCGCAACATTCTACACATTTTGTCTTCCACTTTTATAGTGTGAGACACACAGTCACTCCACTTAGCCGGTGTCACTATGTTTATACCTTATTGAAATAAATTTTTAACTTCTTGCATTTTATACGTCTTATTATTATTTGCAACGTGACCCTTTACCTGCGCCCATACCAACTCAATGGGGTTCAGCTCACAGTGATAAGGGGCAATCTTAAAACTGTGATGCCTTTATGTGCAGCCATCTCGTCTACGGCATATTTCTCAGTAAGATTTTGCTGTATCACAATATCTATTAGAGTGGCCTTTACCATATTTGGTTCAAATACAATATTTTTATTAGTCAGCCACTCTTGAATTCGTGGTTTTGTCCACGACATCTTCGGGATTGTTTGGATCTTCCTAGAGTGATAGGGCGCATTGTCCATTACGACTACTGCATTTGGTTTGAGTTTGGGTAGAATACCGCGGAACCAATCCTCGAAACACTCTGCATTCATCTCGTCATGGTAGTCTTCTGCACCTTTCTTTGCTTCAAACATAAGAAGTCCGTCGTCCAGGAAGCCTTCTTCTCCGCCTATGTGACTAATTATTAGTCGTTTTCCCTTTCCTGTGGGATTTTTTATTCCCGTAGTCAGGCCGTCTAAAAATGCCTGTCGAGAAGAGGTAATGCTTCCATCAATCCAGGCTTTTTTGTAGTATGACCTGAAAAGAACAAGAAAAATCATAAGTTTCGATAGCAAAACAAAAATGGTACAAATATAAGAAACTAAGAGTTGACACTTAAACTTTTTAGTTTGGCGAGATATTATTTGTAATATTATTATGTAACCATTATTTGTAAGCACAAGCATTATTTGTTTGCAAGTATCAATAAGCACACTCTTGCGTGATCGAGTAACGAATTCGAAATTGAGATGTTTCATAATTTTTCTCAGTGTCTCTTTCGAGAAGTTGGGCAATCCTGGTTCATCATTTACAACTTGCAGCACCTAAAAAATAATATAGTTATTACCTAATTAGTTAATATTACACATGGGATAGGAGAAAACATACATAACGTATAATAAAAAGATGAGTGACGACATGTAAACTAACCTTTGCGATGGTGGGTGGGTATTTCATTTCTATGAAAGAACTGATGTACAATTCGTCTAATTGCAGTGAATGTGAAATTATCAAGTTTATCTTTAAAGGTAAGTTTTGGGCCAGTGTTTTCGGGAGGTTTTGGTGATTCGCTGTCGTTCTCCTTGTGCTCCTTTAAAACAGAATAAACAGTGCGGACGGATATTCCCAAGACTTCAGCCGCCTTGTCAACGCATTCACTTGTTTTTGGTAATTCAATGTTTGGTTCTGAACATTTCACTTCAAACACATATTTGTAAACGTTTCTGACCCAAAGTTTTTCTGTTGCACTTAGAGCTACACGTGGCCTCTTTTTCTTAGGAGATAAATGCGATGTGCCCGGCAGAGCATCCATGTCTTTGATGTATCAAACAAAAAAAACTAAAACTATTAACGAAAACAGGCAATGAAAAACAAACATAACGTAACATAAACTTAACAATAATGATAACAAAAACAACGCGCAGTGGGCAAATCAAAATTTTTCGTGTACTCAAATCAGAAGTTAGAAGCCGAATGAGCGAATGACAACCGAAACAAAATGGCGGCCAAGCGTCATCGTAGCACCATAACCAAAAATCAGTACTACCAACTTGAGAGAGCGGTTGCTTGAGTGTTATCTTGCTTAATGCGTAAAAGGATCAACGTTTATACAGCCTTTTATTTACATTAATATTAAATAGAATTTAGCATGATCATTATGAGGCAAATTATGGAACGATTAGATATTCCGTAAACTTTTGTGAACCGAATCACATCACTATTGAGATTAAGCTGTCAACATTATTTTACGGAATGAAATTTAGAAACGTCATTTTACTGCAGCTAATAAAAAGTTAGACTTTAGATATGGACGAATGTACATTTGTCTCGTGTCAGCATAATTAAAGTATATAAAAAAACGTATAATATAATGAGGCCGTCAAGCTGAGTGCCTCCACTGTTAACATGGTACATGTTTACGATGGTGACCCTCTTTCTGAGACTTTGCCTTTAGCTTAACATCAGGCGAGATGAGGAGGTTCAGGTCTTAATGGTGCGGCATAGGAACTCTCGTATTAAGAGCAAATCAAACTGTTTTATTAATTTAAATGGTATTATTTTCCGAACTAAAGGCGTGTACTAAATATCAGAAAACTGTAAGGAAATTACTGAGGATCTCAAATGGGCAGATCACATTGAGAGCATTGTGAAGAGAGCCAACAGCTTTGTATACCTCATAAGGAAAGCGTTTGGTATGTTGACTCCACATATGGTTTTAAAAATTCATAAAACCTATGTCAGGCCCTTGTTGGAGTATGCGTTCCAGGTGTGGAGCCCGTATTTTGCGAAGGATATAGACCTACTGGAAAAAGTGCAACGCAAATTTACTAAGCTGCCCAAACAACTGAAAAACTTGTCTTATGAGGAGAGATTAACTAAACTGAAACTTACTACCCTTAAAGAACGCAGAGAGCGTGGGGACTTAATAGAAACATTTAAAATCCTGAACGGCCACTATGACTTACAGACATTTGACAAAATATTTCTACCCACACAAAACCCACATTTAAGGGGCCACAATTTCAAACTTTCCAAGACGAGAGCAAATAACAACCCAAGAAAGCACTTTTTGAGCAACAGGGTGGTGGAGGCTTGGAACAAATTGCCAGAAGATGTTGTTAATGCTAAATCCACAAACCAATTTAAAAACAAACTTGACAAACTTACAACTGATAAAAAAACCAACAATGGATAACTGGATACAGGCAACTAACAGTTGTCTCAACTGCCTGCCTGCTAATGCATAATAATAATAATAATAAATTAAGATCATTTTGAGTACCTACTTTGTTCGTCAACATTTTTCTGATGCTGTACAAAAAAAATATTAAGCTAATCATGCTTTCTAGGTACCCAGTGGGCGGCACGTGGGGCCCAGCGGTGGACATCGAGTGCGAGAGAGCGTTCTTCATTAGAATGAAATGCGTTCTCGCGAAGAGGAACGCGGGACTCACCACCTCCGGATATAAGGTCAGTAGTCTATAAAAATTTAAAAAACCCCCGTCACAAAAAATGCCTCCAAAAAGATGTCAATAAATTAAATTGGTTAGCCTTTTAAGTTTGATATAGCAATATTTTGATTCAAGCGTTGTCATGTCGGGGTCCCTTATTGGTAAAGCACAAAATACTTATAATTAAAAATTTAAAAAACCCCCCTCACAAAAAAAACTTCCAAAAATGAATAAATTTTAATTCAACGGTTGCCATGTCGGGGGACCTTGAATTGTTCCGATAATGTAACGGAGTTCTTAACCTGTTAGGGTCCCCCGACATGGCAACCGTTGAATCAAAATTTATTCATTTATTTTCAACTTTTTGGAAGTGTTTTTTATGACGGGGGTCTTTAAATTTTTAATTTAATTTTTATATTACAAGTACAACTTTATTGACATTGTGAGCTCAAGGCTAGACTTAATCTCGAACAGTTTATTACGAGAATTGGTCCTCACTTCGATTCCGCATTTCCTCAATCCAAAATTCCCAACAACCATACAATTAATTCAACAAATTCTTGTACCATCCCACCCTTCCTCATTGGACCCTTATTTATCCTGTTTATACTATTGAATGCGCACCATAGGGTCCTGAGTACTCCTGAGGGTCCTCACAATAATCAGTATGCACGCGTGTGGGTATTGTTTTAATGTACAACTCAAATTGGTCGAATCAAAATACTTGTCGAGATTATGGTCGCGTGGCGATAGAATAATATGGTAGAATGGTATTATTTTGATTAGTATTTGGTCCTAGATTTTAAATGATTATTGGGTATTATGCTTTATTTAAAATAAATTATCTAACCGAGCTTATTAAATTAAGAATGGTAAAAGAGTTCTGCGGTAGCCTAGTGGTATGGGCAATGGACTGCTGAGACGAGGTCTCGGGTTCGATCCCAGGTTTACCATGGCACACACCAATGACTTTTCGATGCTTTTCGAAGTCAGTTTTATTATTATGAACTTATGATATATATTTTTATCGCAGGTTCATAAGTGCCCGGTTAATGGCAATAGGCTCGCCACCTATTACATTGGGACCTAAACATAAACTGGCGAAATGTGGCTGCTAGCACCTCTGGCCTCCCCCTTCGGGGAATACAGGGGTGAGTTTATGTTAATGGTAAAAGAGCGGTAAAAATTGCGTCGGTTCTGATTTTAAAGTTTTTATTTAATTTTAATCATCCTCCGAACCTTTATGTAATAATAACTGATAGTCCAAAAATAATACGAAATGCATCGGGAAAAAGAAGAACTGAAGAGGGACTTGAACCCGCGACCTTTCCCTTACAGAGGGATGCTCTTCCAACTGAGCTATTGAGTCACACCTGAATCATTTCAAATTTCCCTTCTCTTTAGTTTTGTTTTGTTACCGTAGTAGTTTTTATAAAATATCTTTTTTTTAATAAAGGATACGTCAATTTGAATTCACCTCGCATGATGTTAAGCTAAAGGCAAAGTCTCGGAAAGAGGGTCACCATCGTATACATGTACCATTTTAACAGTGGTGGCACTCAGCTTGACGGCCTCATTAGATGCCTTTTCACACCCCGCTTAAAGGACCCGGGACTGTAGGAAGAAGGAAACATGTGAGCTGGCAGGGAGTTCCAGGTCTTAGTGGTGCGGCGTAGGAATGAGTCATTGAAACGCTTGGTTCTAGCAGGTATACTCTGCACCGTATACAGATGGCATTAGCCCTGCACGTGTTGTTCTGTGAAGGAAAGGAGAGGGTGGGACTAATTGGAAGCGCGTATCAAAACATTCACCATGGTGGAGACGGTAGAATACTGCAAAAGACGTAACATGCTTTGGTAGAATCTATATAATTTAGCTTTTGTAGAATCGAGGCCCTGAAAAAGGTGGTTATGACAGACTGGAGCAATGGCGTATATTGGGAGAGGCCTTTATACAGCAGCGGAATGTGACTGTGACTGACCAGCAGCGAATATGCTAATTAATAAGCCCTTAGTTTTGTTACCGCAGTAGTTTTTTTAAATATCTAAAGCACTCATCTGCGGTAGCCTAGTGGTATGGGTAATGGACTGCTGAGACGAGGTCTCGGGTTCGATCCCAGGTTTACCATGGCACACACCAATGACTTTTCGATGCTTTTCGAAGTTATGTGTGTATTTGTCGCAGGTTTATAAGACAAGTGCCTGGTTAATGGCAATAGGCTCGCCACCTATTACATTGGGACCTAAACATAAACTGGCGAAATGTGGGTGCTAGAACCTCTGCCTACCCCTTCGGGGAATACAGGCGTGAGTTTATGTTATGTTATGTTATGAAATAAAACCACTTTTTACGGATTCTATCGCGATATATTTGTTATTATTACTTTTTAACCCGACGTTTCGGCTGCTTTGCAGCAGCCATTTTCGCGGTGTGACTCACGATGGTAGTACGACAGTGTAGTGGTAGTAGAGCAGCCGAAACGTCGGGTTAAAAAGTAATAATAACAAATATATCGCAATAGAATCCGTAAAAAGTGGTTTTATTTCAATGAGGGACATTCGCGTAAACTTTAGAAAATATAATATCTAAAGCAGCCTATTCATCCACAGGTGATACACTGCTCCGGTTACCTTCGTGCCCGGCGATTCGGCGAGGGCTCTGCCCCCCTCGGCCTCATCGCAGTGGGGCACTCCCTCCCGCCGTCAGCGGTCACAGAGCTGAAGCTACACTCCAATATGTTTATGTTTAGAGCTTCACTGGACATGCGGCTTATATTTTTAGACGCCAGGTATGTTGAAGTCTTTTTTTTTGTTATTTGTAGGTATTTATGTGAGCGAAGTCTTTTTGTATTTTGATCTAGCTAGAGTCTTTTTTAATGTTATGAAAAAGGACCGAATTCGAGAGCCGAATATATCCCATTTATGGTACTGTGCTGAACAAACGCGATTTATTTGGTGTTATTTACGTTTAACCTGACGTTTCAGCTACTTTCCAGTAGCAATCACTCAATTTCATCTATCAATCAATCAAAGAATCAATTTCATTTTTTTTTAAAGAATATTTGAACCGCAGTTACTAATATTCCCTCTAACTCCTCCAACTAAGCTAAATTGCTTGTGCTAGGAGTGGGTTCACGTCGGTAGTGTAACGGCCAGGATCGAACCCGGGACCTCTCGATCGTAAGGCAGTTATGCACATAAAGAACATATATGAACGTCAAAATTGTACAATTAGTGTCAGAAATGTCAAGAGTAATTAAATAAATCATTTGAAAATGATTCTTTCGCTTGTTCGGTAGGTTGGTTCTACTGAGAAGATACCAACAAGAAACTCAGTGAACTGGATTATCCTCCTTTTTAAATATGCTAATAATTATAACAAAATACAGTGCGAATGCATCTTTATCATTTAAGTATTCGTCCACTTTATAATAACCTTTTTTTCAACCAATTTTTCACTTCAATTTTAAATTTATTAAGTGGCATGTCAATCAGATCCTGAGGAAATTTATTAAACATTTTTATCCAATTGCCTACAAACGAATTACCAACCTTATGAAGCCTGAGTTTTGACACTGCAAGTTTATTTTTATTTCTAGTATTAGAGCTGTGTTGGTCAGAGTTTTTTTTAAAAGATCTAGGTTCTTGCGTACATATAAGATATTATAATAAATAATATTGAGTAGCAACTGTTAAAATAATCATTTCTTTATAAACTTCTCTCAGCGAGTCACGGCATCTAAGGCTATAGATTGCTCGTATCGCGCGTTTCTGTAATATGGTCATGGTCCCGGGATCACCGTTCAGAATCAAGATATCTTCGGTCTAGGCGGGAAAAATTCTTCAATACACCCAATATAGGTATTATTCACTTACCAGCTACCGGCTAAGGCTAAAACCCACTATTACAGAGCTGATATTCTAGTTTAAAGTATACGATATAAGTCGACGCGCATATACGTCTTATTCCGAAGCACGCATTTCTTGGAACGCGCATTGTTGGAGTTTACGCGCCCATGATTGGCGTGAACCAATAAAGTTTGAACTTGCGTGTACGGAGCGTTGCCAATGTGTCCGACACACTGCTGCGATGTCGGCTGGCTTACAGTCGAGGTGAAAAGGATTCGGAATCTATAATATAAAAATGAATCGCTAAATGTGTTGGTAAGCGCATAACTCAACAACGCCTGGACCAATTTGGCCAATTCTTTTTTTAATGTTCGTTGATGTTCAAGGTTAGTTTTTACGGCGAGAAAAAATCGAATAATTGCCGAGAACCTACATCCACGAGGATGGAGCCGCGGGCAAAAGCTAGTTTTTAACAATAGAATATGAAGTTCGATGAGGAATTTTAAGATTTTATTTGGATGAAGAATGTCGTTGTTTCAAAAAAGCTTAAAAAATACACGATCGTGGGTAGAATATAGAGAATATAGGTACTTAGTTACTGAAGGAATTGTGTTAAATTTGGTTTAACTCGGTACCTACATACATGCGGATGGTCACACCAAAATTTCCAATCCACTAATCTACTACCACCCGTTTTAATAGTTGTAAGATAACGCACTTGTGACTCCTCTGGTGTTGCGGGTGTCCATGGGCGGCGGTGATCGCTTACCATCAGGCGATCCGTCTGCTCGTTTGCCTCCCTATTTCATAAAAAAACTGTTTTGCGCTAGTGCTATCAATAAATTGACAATTATTACGGTAGGTACATACGGTAGATTGCCACTGTGCGATAAGGCCGCCTATTGTCTATAACTGCGATGTACCTACAAACAACACAACATGTTTTTTATCCTTGGTGTACACAATAAAGAGATACTTTACTTTACTTTGAATGGCAGTGAATACTTAAAACATGAACAAACAAAAATATTGATTCCAGAGTAGTGCCGTTCAGCTGCTTGAACTTAGATCTGGTTTTTATTTTATTCCCCGGAACGATGCAAGCCCTGAGTCTTCCCATCATGACGTTGTTTTACCAAAACAAAAATTAATTGAATCGTTGTTTTAGTAGAAAGTCATGGCTAACTCTTAAGTACAGCATAAGTGAAAGTGTCTATTATTAGACCTTTACGATTGTTTAAGTGTTTACCCTTAAGACAACATAAATGTCGACACAAATGGAACACTACAAGAGTTATTCATTTACGATAGAACGTGTTCTTGGAATGAAATCAATATTATACAGACTAAGGTCTTGTACACCAACGAGGGGCCAACTATGACGAAATATCGCCATGTCGACGAGTATGGAAAACGCACCGGCTTTGGCATTGTTCATTAGCGAAACAGGCTTATGGGCCGTTTCGTTACAGACGGATATACCTACATATTCTCGCAATCCATGCTGAATTAAATGCGAAGCGAGATAGTTGCTAAGAAAAATATTTCTGTGTCGGAGTTTGTGGACAATTTTGGATATATTTTTTTTTTATATAATTTAGATCGTTAGATCACAGTTCTTGCCATTGATAAATAATTAATAGGCAATAGTTAGTTTTTGTCATAGAATTTGTTTTAAGGATAGGTATGGAATGAAAATAGTTTCAAAATAAACTTTTCTTTTCGGATTGTCAATCGCTTTTGAATCAAATTGTTTCGGAATTATGATTGAAAAAAAAATGGCAATAGTATCTACCTTCTGTATAGCTATTATAGTAGATATATATGTATAGATACGGTTAAAAACTTACGGCCCAAGCCAACCTCATCACCAAATCGAGCTGCTCATTGACGGACGACACAGGGCAGGTGCAAGTTTCGCTCTCAGGGTATGAAGTTAACTGACAATCGCTCCCAAACAATCGTCAGCGGCGCGCTCGGGCCGAAATGAGCCCGTAAGGGATGGCCCTGGGTCAGCCGGGGTGCGAGGGATAATGTCGAAGACAATCTCACCGCCGGCCTAGCACCACGACCCACAGTCAGCGTGCGGTTTTAGTCGGTGCGAGTCCGATATAACCTCCCCGTTCGGCTCCGACAGGGGAGGTATCCGAGGGGATTTCCGCACGAAAAAAAAAGGTATTACGTGGGGCCAATAATCAAAGTTGGTAATATTAAATGGGTGTTATATACCGGTGTATGTTTTTATACACGTATAAACAGTCGTCACTTAAGCTAGCCGATACGTTTGTGTCGGCAGTTATGGAACACGCGCAGGACTCGGTATTGTTCAAGTGCGAGCTAAGTTATACGTTCTGAGAACAGTTCATTGCTGTATCGAACTGAAGTATTTTACACTATTAATTGTTATACGAACATTTGAATACTAATTCAGGAGACATAGGGCTCTAAAACTTGCCCCGTGTGGGGCAGGAACTATCATCATTATCCTTGGGAGTCCAAGAACCCTTTTCAGTCCTTCCCCGTCATTGAACCCGCTTCTCCTGTTCACTACCACTACGTCACAGAGGCTGTCTAATCTATCTCCATACCATTCAAAATCGGGTCTTAGGTTTAGGGCTGAAAACTTAACAGATACCAAGTAGATAGACATTTATAACTAGAAGACCCGGCGAACCCCCCCCCCCTCCCCCCCCCCTCCCCCCCTCCCCCCTTGTGGTGTCAGATCCCGTTGCACCCTCTACTACTTGTCATATTAAGCATGTATTATCTATATATTTATAATCACTTGTCCCGACTGACTGACTGATTCATCAACGCAGAGCCTAAACCGCTGGACCTACAAACTTGAAATTTTGACAGTAGATGCATTTTATGATGTAAACATCCACTGAGAAAGGATTTTTGGAAATTCTGCTACTAAAGGGGTAAAATAAGGGATGGAAGTTTGTATGAAAGTCCGTCATTTTCAGAGCTAGATGCACTAAATTTCATAAACCTGTGTCTTTTAAGAAATAAATGAACACCTGTATCAGCGTTTTTCAAAATTTATTTTTTATTTTGTTTTGTTTATTTTTATTTTTATTTTTAGGTTATTGTTTATTTTGTTTATTTTTATTTTATTTTATTTAATCGAATAATTGCCGGGAAATGCCTAAAAACAGCAAATCTTTTCGACAGAACGAAGTCTGTCGGGCCCGCTAGTACCATATAAACCTTCCTTGAATTACTCTATCTATTAAAAAAACCGCATCGAAATCTGTTACGTAGTATTGAAGATACCTATAAGTGTACATAAGGACGCAAAGACAAAGCGACTTTGCTTTATAGGTACTATGTAGTAATACTAGTATGGAAGTATGGATATAGCTATCTCTTGAAGTCCTAATAAGGATTCCGGTGCTGAACTACCAGGGTGTTATAAAATCAGAGATATAGAATATCAAAACATTAACACCTGGCAAACAGATGTGTGAAACGTGACACTAAAGCGAAACATCGCGACGTATTAGGAGATTCGCGATAAGAACAGATAAATACACAATCTATTGTATAGTTAGCGGCATAAATCTTGACGTGTGGTTCCCGGCAGAGCAGAATTTGGGTCACCCCATCTCTTCCTATGCGGTGTCGTATAAGACGACTAAGGGATAGGGTTGTTTAACATCAGACAGCCTAGACTCAGCCTCAGATGCATGGCTCGAGTCAACAAAAGTGCCACAATAGTGCCCGGAATACGGCAATAGGCTCACCCCCTATTATGTAGGACCGAATACAATCATTGGTGAAATGTTGGTGTTATTCCACCTCTGCCTAACCTTACGGAGATTATATGTATGTAAGTATATATGTATGTTATCTACCGGCAATGTGTACAATGCAGGCATTCTATACAATGCCTAGGCAATAATAAGAAAGGCGATACGCAGTATTGACTTGCATGCCACGTGTGGCGACTTTTCGTAAATAATCACGAGAGATGAAATGCTTTTATTTTTCAAATTTACTTCTCCATTTTTATTCTAGAGTTGGTAATAGCACAAAATGGCATATTTTCAGTATTTTTAACGATGCGATTATAAGCTTTTTTTTTCGTGCGGAAATCCCCTCGGATACCTCCCCGCCGGAGCCGGGAGGGGAGGTTATGTCGGACTCAAACCGACAAAAACGGCGACTGAGGGTCGTGGTGCTAGGCCGGAGGTGAGGTTGTCTTCGACATATCCCTCGCACCCCGGCTGACCCAGGGCCATCCCTTACGGTCTGGCCCTCTTCGGGATTACAAGCTGATCTTAAAAGTACTGAGTAAGCGTTCGAAAGTTCCTGTCTCATAGGACAGGAATGTCTAAAAAGTTGGCACGCGTTTTCCGCTCATCGTAATATTTCTGTGGTAATCACTTTCCATCAGGTGGGCCGTGTGTGATCACATCACACCCCACGACTAAAAACACGTGGTTACATAGATATTGTTACAATAAAAGTGTAACCATTATCTAAACCACTTAAAACAATATCCAATAAAAAACCACATTATTTTATCGTCAATTAAGTCCTTTCGGCTAGCGGACATCCGATACGACCCCATATAAATTACTGGCCTTTGTTTTTTCGCCCCCTATTGTTCAAATGAGGGGTGAAAAAGTGTGGGTTTTTGTTTGAGCGCTAAAAAATAGTCGTCACTTTTAGTTATAACTAGCTTTTGCCCGCGGTTCCGCCCGTGTGGATGTTGGTTATGGCGACCAAATATAGCCTATGTCCTTTCTCAAGGTCTAATCTACCCCTGTACCAAATTTCATCAAAATCGGTTCAGTGATTTAGGCGTCAAAGTGTAACATACAGACAGACAGAGTTACATTCGCATTTTATAATATTAGTAGATATGGATATTAAGTTTATGACTATGACATAATATTGTACTTCGTACGTGTCCAATATCAGATCAAAATGGCGGACTTCCGCGCTGTCAGCATATTGGCAGTCTGATACAAAGCTGAATAGACAGTTACTTAATGGTATGCGGATATAATTGTAGAAAAAAAAATGCTACATACTGAATTTTAATGTATGTGGTTGAAGTACATGTACTTAAAAGGGCTGAAGTTTGATTCCTGCTCAAAGCAATACCACAGTCTAACGATTCATACTACTTAAAAGATCACTCGTTATACTGTGGCAATATTATGTAATTGTGCAACCATTTTGTATTGGGTATTGTACTGACTGTTCAAATTAGTTACTTTTTACTAACGTCAAAACGATAAGTTATAAGGTAACTTGTATGAAAAAATATTTAGTGAAAAAATACTTAGTAAGTAACTGATTTGATAGTCAAATCAGTTACTTACTAAGTATTATAGGTTAGGTGGATAATTAAAAATAAATAAAAACTAAATTAAGAACCGACGCAATTTTTACCGCTCTTTTACCGTTCTTAATTTAATAAGCTCGGTTAGATAATTTATTTTAACTATAGGATTATACTCAATTATAATCATACTAGCTTTTGCCCGTGACTCCACCCGCATGGAAGCCGGTTATCGTGACTAAACATAGCCTATGTGTTAATCCAGGGTGTCAGCTAACTTCATTTTTTTTTATTTAAATTTCTCGAACGTGAAAGAGTATCTACTTTACTTTTTTTCTTTACTTACATACTTACAAGCAAGTGTAATAGCCAACATTCAAACCTGGGACCTCCCTGACCTCTCCCACAATCTTTTCATAATAACCTTTTTAACAAATCCACCCTTAAAAATAAAAATTAACTCAAAGACCCCATCGATCGGTACTAAAGAGCCCTTCCAATCAACTACAAACCGTATTGCTTTTCATGCGAAAAAACTGTTGACGCGAAAAAATTCTGACACTTCCGGCAATTAGGCGCGTAAGAGCAGGGGGCAAAGGACCCCCATCACTTGGGGGCTTAAGGGTTAACTAATTATTGAGGGGTGGGTGATGAGCGTGTTGTTCTGTGGGGTGATAAGTGGAGGTACTGTCTTTGAACACCTATTTGTGATTTTATTTAATTTTGCTGATATTGTAAAAAAAATCTATGGTAGCCTAGTGGTATGGGTAATGGACTGCTGAGACGAGGTCTCGGGTTCGATCCCAGGTTTACCATGGCACACACCAATGACTTTTCGATGCTTTTCGAAGTTAGGTGTGTATTTATCGCAGGTTTATAAGTGCCCGGTTAATGGCAATAGGTTCGCCACCTATTACATTGGGACCTAAACATAAACTGGCGAAATGTGGGTGCTAGCACCTCTGCCTACCCCTTCGGGGAATATAGGCGTGAGTTTATGTTATGTTATGTAAAAAAATGAGTGGATTATTATTAGTCTTTTAAACAAAAAAATACTGGCCAAGTGCGTGTCACACTCGCCCATGAAGGGTTCCTTCCATGTAGCAGCAAGGTACATAATATTAAAGAAAATTGCGGTTTATGACGTATTAAAAACAAACTACTTACTAGATCTCGTTCAAACCAATTTTCGGTGGAAGTTTGCATGGCAATGTATTACATCATATGTTTTTTTTTTAGATTTATCATTCTCTTATTTTAGAAGTTGCTGTGACATACGGACGGACAGACAGACAGACATGACGAATCTAGGTATAAGGGTTCCGTTTTTTGCCATTTGGCTACGGACCCTAAAAAGGGTGAATAGAGCTGGACGCAATTTAGCGAAGAGACTGACTCGACTTTGGATGCTAACGGAACTAACGGTGGTGATAATCGTGCGTGATCGTTAACTATTTAAGTTAACGCTATTTTAATTACGTGTTACAATAGCGTTTTCATTTTAGCAACGATTACCTATATATAACGGTTATTTTAAGTTACTTAGTTATTTTAAAGTATCGTTATAACACACAAGATATCGTAACTCTTCTATCTGCGAGCGCCAATCCTAAAAGCGTAAGCCAAGCGTAAATCCCCAAAGCGGTAGGCAGAGGTGTATTAACACCCACATTTCACCTACTGTAATCTTCGGTCTCACGTAATAGGGGGCAAGATCGGAGGACAGGGAAAAACCCGCCTATTGCCGTCAAGCGGACACATAGTCATTAAATTTAATGGTAATAAAATGTTATTGTACCTATATAATAATTATATTTATTGTTCGCAGAGTCGCCTCGCTGACGGGCTACGAGCCTCAGGACCTTATAGAGAAGACGCTGTACCATTACATACACGGCACTGACGTACTACATATGAGGCATTCGCACTGTACACGTAAGTACTCTTAACTACTAATAACATAATGTATAATATGGAGCTTAGAAATACATATACCTAATTATAAATAAGGAGTGAGATAGAAAAACATAACTCGTTATTTCATGCGATCCCCCTCGTACCAGTCAAAAATTACCTTAACATTACAAAGACACGCGCAAACTAAGCTTCTTCTTTCTTTCCAGTGCTTACCAAAGGCCAGGTAACATCCAGGTACTACCGCTTTTTGACGAAAAGCGGGGGCTGGGTGTGGATGCAGAGCTACGCCACTATAGTCCACAACTCCAGGTCTTCGAGACCGCATTGTATAGTCTCTGTCAATTACGTACTCAGGTAAATCACTCAAATCTACATTCTATAATATTAGGAGTTGTTAAATAGCTCTGCTTTTCTAAAATAGCGTGTTAAAAAAACATGACTAAAATACTAAAATAGCGTG
This sequence comes from Eilema sororculum, assembly GCA_914829495.1. Lineage (NCBI taxonomy): Eukaryota > Metazoa > Arthropoda > Insecta > Lepidoptera > Erebidae > Eilema > Eilema sororculum. The sequence continues at coordinate 13,605,536 of OU618551.1, forward strand.
ATCTGATGAATCTGAATCTGGAAAAATTGAGCTGCTATTTGGTTAAGACTTTATTATAATACTGATTGTATTATACGTATGTATTTTTATTAAAAGTATATTCTCGCACCATAACGTGTTGTCTTCATTAGTCTAATCATATAATATATCGCTATGTATATCAACTCCCACCATTATTACCCTACATGTGAGATTTTGGGTTATTTTCGGTCAAATTTAGTTTTTGAATTCATCGGCAAAAATTAAATGCTCAAGTGGGACTTGAACCCACGAACTTTTCCTTAGAGGGAATGCTCATCCAACTGAGCTATTGAGCCACAAGGGAAAGGTCGTGGGTTCAAGTCCCACTCTATCATTTCATTTCCCGATGTATTCGAATTCGAAAATTAGCATAATAAATGCTATAAAAATTCATTCACACTTTACTTTTTTACGAAGTTATTTTTTTTAATACACTAACGGTTTTACCAAAACCCAGTTTTTGGGATATAGATCCCTATTATATAGGCATTAAGTATACCTACCCACATTTTATAATGTAAACCGTATATAAGATATACTAAACAAAATCTTTTTTTACAGTGACATAGAAGAAAAGCATCTCATCCTAAACATAAGCCAGGGAGGTCCAAAAGTAAACCACGTAGAGATCCCATCACCCCACGTGCCTACTACCACAACTTCACCACAAATACCACATATCAGACACACAGAGAAAATCAACACAGTACACATCAATGAAAGCGAGTATAGCGACTCCAGTGGGGGGTACAATTACCCAGAATATAACCTACCAGTCATCCCCACTTACGACACGCCAGAAGAATTTCACCAACAAAATGGCTATCAAGAAATATTTTACGAAAATTATGCAGACACAAACGAAATATTACCTAATTATGTGAGCTATCCACAAAGTCAAAGACCTTTTTCAGCTAGCTCTTCATCATGCAGTTCTATTGAAGGTTCAGAAATACCAAATCAGTATAATTATACGAATTTAATATCATTTTACGGTCATAATCAGAATCAAAATGGCCGACCAGTAGTAGAAAATTTTGGTGGGACGTTTGGTAAAGTTACTCCTAGCCCTGCGGTACAAGAGGGAGGTTATACTAGTGTTATAGTGGATAATACGCAGCAGTTTCACCATCATGGAGGGGGGGTGAACGAATTTGTGCATTGATAGGATACAGTGTGAACATAGACAATTTTTAAGAGTGAAAAAAGTGTTTAAAAATGGTGTGATCTAGATTCAAACCCTAAGTTTAATTCTCAACTTTTAAAGGAATTTAGAAAGATTGTAATTAATAACTTTTTTATTTAGGTAAATATGAGTTATTCGTTCAAAAATGTAATCGAAATAACGTTGCTAAATATAACGTTATTATATTCCAAATAACGGTTATATTATCCGTTATTGTATAGAAATAGCAGTAAGGAATTGTAATATATTGTAAATATATAAAATAAATTATGAGTAGGAATGTTTATTGTAAGATAATATAGTATTTATATTAATATTTTATAATGTTGAAATATTGACAAGATAAAATACAAATTATTTTAATGTCACTTTTCTTTTTTTGTGCCCTTGTTATCAAATGATTAGACAGATAGAAGAAAGAGCATAGCTAAACATTCAAGTCAAGTGAGCTTTGGAGGCACTCACTTTACGAAGAATATCGAAGTTTGAACGTTCCCTAGTTAGACAGAAAACAAAAATTTTACCTTAGGACTCAATGCAAGTCTCCAATGAATGCTAAATCGAATTACACGTTTTCATATTACTGTTTTCTAAAGCACACAGAAAATAGTGCTTTAGTGTGTGTAAATATCTCTAAGGGAGACCTAGAGGTATCTAACGTAACTCGGACGGCCGGGATTTGAATTACGTCGTCGTCGGCGTTCAAGGTCAAATTCGCCGCGCGTTCGGGCTGTTAATAAGTTTACCAAGCAAAGGGCATGGCACTAATATTTGGAGTAGTCACAACATTTCATTGGGATATCACTGACTTTTACTGGACACTGTCAAGTGCACAATGTTTTATTGCCCATCAAAGACAATTTATTACGATATGATCTTATTTAAGGGATAGTTACAGCCTCCTCCAGTTCACGGGTTGACTATTACTTTCAACAACTGCTGTTATTTAGTAATTTATTCTGAATATCTTCTAAAGTTAGTTCCTAGCCTTTCCTAGCTATTATAAATATTATTCTTTGATAGTATATTATCTTGTCAATAATTCACAAATGAACTAAGACGTCTAATACCAAAAACGAAATCAATTGGAAGGTATTGCGACCTAATGCGACTGCGTAATGTATAGTCTAGCAGCGGGCTGCTGTGAACTAAATGATTGAAAAAGAATGAAAAGACAAATTTCTCGTAACAAAAAGATGTTCAAAATTCAGTCTCGATCTAACTTCAGTCTCTCAAATGTCAAAAATTATCACGATATTAATGAAAGACCAAAAGCGAGTCAGGTGCTTTAAGGGTTACGTACAGAACTTGATTGAGAGACGAACTTATGCTTTATTAACAATTATACATTTTTCACAAATTCAAGTCATTAAAATCTGCGGTAGCCTAGTGGTATGGGTAATGGACTGCTGAGACGAGGTCTCGAGTTCGATCCCAGGTTTACCATGGCACACACCAATGTCTTTTCGATGCTTTTCGAAGTTATGTGTGTATTTATCGCAGGTTTATAAGTGCCCGTTTAATGGCAATAGGCTCGCCACCTATTACATTGGGACCTAAACATAAACTGGCGAAATGTGGGTGCTAGCACCTCTGCCTACCCCTTCGGGGAATACAGGCGTGAGTTTATGTTTTATGTTATGTTTTTCAAGTCATTACAGACCATGGTATTTGGTAAGAATTTCAATTTGATACCTCCACGCATTCTTAGAAAAAGGTCTTGACAGACAGACATATGGACCACGAAGTGATCCTTAAGATAGGGGTTCCGTATTTTTTTCTCTTGGGTTATGGAACCCTAAAAATTGTGAAATTGTACTACGAGTATACCGTTTAGATTAGTCTAAAACTGAATTGTGAACATCTTTTTGTCACGAGAATTGAACCACAGCTCGTGTGAAGTCGCTCCACCTTCCTATTTCGTTTACGACGACGTTCCCTAATCAATATAGTTATAATATCGCATTTGATATCTAGTCGACTCCACGAGTCGGCGTATCAGACTATAGACAATAATAGTATATAGTTTAACTTTATATACTCTTTCCTTAGGCTATATGAAGTCTTTTTTATTTCCATAAAACATGCCAACATAACAAGTAGGTCGACCATGAAACGTACAACCGAAATTTCGGACCGAAGTTTCGAGGAATGAACACATACGGCCAAGGAAATAAATTGGTGTAGGTACACCTTCACATGTAAATGTGTATTCTTATTTCAATGGCCGTGTGTAACATGATACGAATTTATTTATACCTAACTGTTACAACTCAGGTGCTTTCCTAAGATTTAATCAAATCAAATTTCATCAAAATGAATTCAGTGATTATGTCTTTCGTTCGGGTTATGTGCGAGCCCGAACTTTCGGATTTACGATTCACTGTTGCTCCTCAAAATCTAACAAACTAATTTGAAGTCACGCCTTGTCTAACAAGCTAATTGATGAAACAATCTGCATAAATTCAGTACTATTATCCTGATATTCAGGCTTCTTTGGGCCTATTTTAAAATGTATTATAATTACTAGCTGTTGCCCGCGGCTCCACCCGCGTAGATATCGTTTATTGCGACCAAACATAGGCAATGTCCTATCTCAAGGTCTAATCTGTCTCTATACCAAATTTTATTAAGATCGGTTCATGAGTTTAGGAGCGAAAGCGTATCAGATCAGATAGACAAACAGAGTTACTTCCACATTTATAATCTTGGTATGGAATTGGATAATTATAATATATATCACCATCAAGATGGAGTTTTAGTACTTTCTTCAATTAATTATCCCCAATTCACAACAAAGTAACGAAACTCAATTGTATTAAAAACAAATAACTCCTTTTTGAATTGATTTCACTGGTTGCTCGAAAAGGAATAGTTGATCTGAGACTTATTTGTTCTAATGATACATTAGTGATTATTGTAAAAAAGACTTGTGAATTAAGTGCCATTTTATTGAAATCTACTAGTCTGTAACTGTATATAATATCTAGTTATTTTAACAACGGTTTTTATCATACCAATAGAGGCTACAGATTTATCAACGAACGTAACGCAACACAAGAAACAGAACAGAAGCACTATTGTACACATGCAGCCCAAATCCATAATTAAAATATACCTAAAGGTTTCCTTTTAAGTAAAATATTAAATGATTAAATAAAAAGCTTTTTGTCGTACCATATACACTTGGAATTCTTTATCAACTATCAAACTGAGTGCCACCAATATAACATTATTAGTGACCCTCTTTCCTGAGACTTTACCTTCAACTTGCCATCAGACAAGGTCACATAACAAATATTTTTAATATAACACATCAATATGACTTACACTGACATGTCTCACACAAAAGAGAAATTTAAGTGATAAATCATTATAGGTATCTAAACAATCAGATATTTAAAAAAAAAAATTCTGTTTTGACATATGTTTTATATCTTCTCGGCCGGGACTTGAACCTGCAATCTTTCCGTTACAGGAGGAATGCCTTGAAAGACGGATAAAAATAGAAGGGAAGTTTGAATCACATCGGGCGTGTCTCGGTAGCCAATTTGGTCAAGGCATTCCCCCTGTAAGGGAAAGATGAGTTTGAGTCCCACCCGAGAAGATTAATTTTTCCTTATGTATTCAATTTGTATAGTTAGCATACTTAATGTTGTAAAATTCATACAAATATGTTTTACAGAAAACCCCACATATAAACAGAAGATGCTAATAACATGACAACGCGTTAAATAACGGATATAATTAATATATTAAAATAAAATTGACATTTATTAATCCGTTATTTAACGCTTCATAACGTTATCACATACGGTAAAATAACGTTGTTCAGTTTTTTGTGAATATTAAATCTACGTTTGCGTGTACTGCGATAACACTATGTATTGTAAACTTTATTGATATAATTATTTTAGTGTTAAATTATTATAAGCGAAATATTCGGCGAGTAACGAACAAACAAATTGTGATATTTCAAACATATTACCTATTTATGATATGAAATAAAGTGCATTCAATATTAATAATGAATTATTGATTTGTTTTATTTTGCCGTACGAACATCTATGGCAGTCGTTACGGGTAGTTGGAGGCCTAACTTTTTTTTTATAGGACACGTCAATTTGACTTCACCTCGCCTGATGTTAAGCTAAAGGCAAAGTCTCGGAAAGAGGGTCACCATCGGAAACATGTACCATGTTAACAGTGGTGGCACTCAGCTTGACGGCCTCGTTAGATGCCTTTTCACGTCCCGCTTAAAGGACCCAATAACTGTAATGCTTCGATATCGCCTTTGGATTGTGGAGGTAAGATAGCAATCGCTTCACAGAAAATATCGAAGTTCAGCCAAATCCGCAGTTAGACTGGTAAAGCGGACCCCAGACTCCAAGCTGAGGGCTTCGGATACGACTGGGATTAACGCCAGTATAAAAAGAAGATTAATTTGCTTTATTTTAGACCAGCTTTTGCCCGCGGCTCCGTCCGCGTGGTTGTCGGTTATCGCCGACCAAACATAACCTATGTCCTTTCTCAATGTCTAATCTACCCCTATACCAAATTTCAACAAATTCGGTTCAGTGGTTTAGGCGTGAAAGTAACATACAGACAGACAGACAGAGTTACTTTCGTATTTATAATTTACTAGCTTTTTGCCCACGGCTCCGCCCGCGTGGATGTTGGCTACCACGACCATACATAGCCTATGTTTATATCCTTTCTTATGGTCTAATCTACCCCTATGCCAAATTTCATAAAAATCCGTTCAGCGGTTTGGGTGTGAAAGCGTAACATACAGACAGACAGACAGAGTTACTTTCGCATGTATAATATTAGTATGGATAAATACCTACAGGTTTTTGTTGTCTTCGGGGCCTAGGCCTACTTCACTTGTAAACCCGCCAGACGATAGTCGCTTTCGTAAAATCCAAGATAAATCAAATCTTAGGCAAGCTCAAAGGAAGTGTAAGCTTTTAATGCAATCGAAATTGGCGTTCGGATGTCGAAGAAGTATATAAATAGAAGGCAAGAAATAAGAAGGGATTTCCGAGGGAATATCCTTATGTAGAATACAACTTTAGTAAGTGCCATCTATCGTAAGTACATTACATTATTAGTCTTATCAGTGTTTACTAGATGTCGGTAAATACGTTTTCTGTATTTATGGAAACCGAAAACATACGAGTCAATAGAAAATTATCGCAGACTAATTGAAAACTACTATACCTAACTATGAAAATTATTGAGATAACAAGAAAACTTTATACATTAGTTTTTCTCCATTAGGCGATAGGCACACTGCAACTGGCGACTGGCGGTCGACGCCGTGTTGATAGCGGGTTCAAATCGACGGCTTTAAAGTTTTAACATTTGTAGTAGCGCCAAAGACTTTGAATACACTACGTAGTAGCGCAATCAATTATGGAATAGCGTATTTAAACCTTTTTACTGGGTTAATGAATGAGATATTTATACTACTAGCGCCATCTGTTACGGAATAGCGTGACTAAGTATTTCATTTATTTATTTATGTATTTGCCTAGTTTGTACTTGGGTTCGACTTCCGCCCGAGAAGATTCATTTTTCCCTATATAGGTATTCGATTTGTATAGTTAGCATACTTAATGCTATAATATTCATTAAAGTATTCCATCAAACTGCAAGCTTACCCCAACTGAGTTGAAAAAAGGCCAATAGGGTGACGCGGGAGAGCGAGAAATAAAGCAAGTTTATAGAAATCTTATGTTTATTTATTCATTTTCAACTTAGTACTACATTTTTAATGTAGGATCTTTGCTGTGTTGATGTAGTCGTCGATTCTTCCCAATACTGCGTAATATGATAGCTTGTTCTGAAAAAATATGCCTTGCAAAATAAAATATTGCATATCTAAACTGAAACTATGACTTTTCATTAGTTGAAATTCCCAAAAAAAGTCAAAATATAAACAATCAAATCCAATTCAAATATATAACTTTTTAGATTCCTCATTAAATTTTAAATAACTTGTATTATGAACTATATACGTGTAAACGCAACGTAGACCGAGATAAATGCGATATTCTCTTGCACTCCATACATTTGCACTACGCGCTACAGAAGCGTGACGTCACCGTTTCGTACGATTTTGTATGGAGCGTTTTCGGGCGGCGCGACAAATCGAATTTTTCAAAATCAAATATCTTGAAAACTATTTGTCGTACGAAAATTTTACTTTTACAGTTCATTTTATTACAAGAATGTGGTCATTTTTCAAAAGTAAAAAAAATATAGTCAAATAGCCTATTAAGTTTAAAAAAAAGTTAAAAAGTAAAATTTCCAAATTTTATCGCGTTAAGTCCCGAACTATTATAAAACATTTGCCGTTGTTTCCCGATGGAGTAGAATAGGACCACCCCAGCTCTTCCTGTGTATGTCGTAAAAGGCGACTAAGGGATAGGGCTGTTCTCCATCCGACAGTAAACATACAGCCCATGACAAAGTGCCCGGTAGACGGCATAAGCTCGCCCCCTAATCCGTGGGACTGAAAAAAATAGTCGGCGAAATGTGGGGTGTTAATACACTTCTGCCTACCCCTTCGGGGATTTACAAGCGTGAGTATATGTATGTATCTATGTAATATAGGTTGCTATATACATGTCGAAAGACCGATGGCCTAGCGAGGGTAGACGTCGAAATGTATTAATTACCCGACTACGGCGAAGCCAAAAGCAGGGTTATGATTTTGACAGGCTATGTATGTATGTATGTATGTTCATTTGTTCCTCATAGCACCTCAACTACTGATTAGAACTGGACATATGAGGTATCGTTACAAGCGGCTTGATCGTCCGATGGTTATAGGGTATATGACGTGTCACTCAATCTTGTGTGGCGCCCTCTAGCGCTCATAAGGTACTATGTTAAAAAATAAATTTGAGATAAATATGCCGTGTTTGATATAAAATGAAAGGGCTTAATAAGCACATTTCAAATATGTATAAATTATTAGCTTTACTTTGCCCCAAAATAATATAAATAAAAAATAAAGTTTAAAACTAAAACCCGACTACTGAAAAATCACGCTCTAAAAGTAACAAACAAGAAAATAGCCGTGGTCGTATGCCACTTTTCCCTAGAATATATTGTTTTGTCAGAGTAAGTGGCATACGACCACGTTTATTTTCTTGTTTGTTACTTTTAGAGGGTGATTTTTCGGTAGTCGGGTTTTAGTTTTAAACTTTTTTTTTCACTTTTATAATGGTAAGTATAAGCTACATTAATACTGGCCCTCGATTCTACTAAAGCCAAAGCATTGTGATGCCACTCACTGCAAAAAATAACATTAAATTTTAGACTTTATTTCTATGCATCTAAAGTCCAAAATGAAATGATAACAGTCTCATTGCACTTTTTCAATTACTCTGCAAAATGTTATTAAATTTTGCACTTTAACCGCATCGATTTACAGTCTATTATTTAGTGCCGTTTTTTTGCAGTGGTGGTGGCACCACTGTGGTTTGGCTTTAGCAGAAATGAGGCCTTGGGCGATTTTATAGACGTTTCGGATACAAAGAATTTAGTAACAGTCTTTATAGCAAAAGCATTGTGATTTTTTTTATAACCCAGTTAGACAATCCGCCGACCAGCAGCATTGCTGACGATGTATCGTACAACGCCTAACGATTTCGTCATAGTTTTGATTATTGGAATATTATTGTAAATTAGTTTTGTAGTTCATTTAAGCATCGGTAGCTTAGTAAATAAATATTCCACAATATTCTACACAACGCTATCTAGACCCATGGTAAGCTTCTATAGTTTGTGTTATGGAATCTAGAATGCGGATAAACATACTTATATACTTTTTTTTTTGTTGTAAATACATACATATTATACACAGAAACACCCAGACCAATGCAAATAGCCATATTCATGCATACAAATATTTGCACTGAGCGGGAATCGAACCCGCGCCTCCTGCGTGGCAGTCGCGTGCACTACCGCCACGTCACGGAGGCTGTCAAAAGTTAGTGGTCAAGGTGTCAGAGGTCCCGGGTTCGAATCCTGGTAATTACACTACCGACATGAACCCACTCGTAACACAAGCAATTTAGCTTAGTTGGAGGGTTTAGATTTAGATAATTAGTAGGTTCGGTTGCTAATATTCTTAAAAAAGATTTTTTTGTCCTATTGTAAACACTTTTTATTAAATAAATATTTTTTATAAATAATCGCGTTCGTCGTTTCACTGTACATTATTCCTTTCACCTGAACATTATTTCTAAACGTTATTTTAAAAAGATTGGCAATTTTTTTTTAATTTTGCAATCTACACTATGTGTAAGTACAAAATCTTTTTATCCGAAACTTTTACTATAAAACACGGTGTACATTTTATCTATCTATTGAATATCCAAACCATTAATGTAAACTTTTCAGAATACGTCGAAATGTCGGTAGCTTAGTGGTTAAGGAGTCAGCCTTACGATCGAGCGGTCCCGGGTTCGATCCTGGCCATTACACTACCGACGTGAACCCACTCCTAGCACAAGCAATTTAGCTTAGTTGGAGGGGTTAGAGGGAATATTAGTAACTTCGGTGCTAATATTCGTTTAAAAAAATATGCCGTAAGGCGAAAACGATTTAGAAATAAAATTAAACTCTGTGGAAAAGTACAAGTGTATTATTCAATATATACCTTTAACTTTATTTACAAAAAGTAACAAAATATCACGTGTTTCAACTGTAAAAACAACAAGATACGACCTTAATTAATACTTACAACACATACCTATACTTAAATGTAGGTATTAAAACTATTAAATACATCGAATGAATTTTACAGCATTTAGTATGCTTACAATACAAATCGAATACATAGGGAAAAAGAATCTTCTCGGGCGGGACTCGAACCCGCAGTATTTCCCTTAGAGGGGGAATGCCTTGATCAATTAAGCTAGCGAGACACGCCCGATTTGATTCAAATTTCCCACATTATTCATTGATTGTGATAGTTCGTAAGAAAACCGGTAATGACTCCACCGTGGCGTTAAAGAGGTATAAGATGGGAAATTTGAATCACATCGGGCGTGTCTCGGTAGCCGAATTGGTCAAGGCATTCCCCTGTAAGGGAAAGACTGCGGGTTCGAGTTCCACCCGAGGAGATTCTTTTTCCCTATGTATTCGATTATTAAATACATCTCTGCCCCTCCGGGGATACAGGCGTGTATAATGTATTGTATACTTAAAAAATAACATAATAGGCTATTTGACTATTTTTTTTTTACATTCGAAAAATGACCACTTTCTTATAATATAATGAACTGTAAAAGTAAAATTTTCGTACGACAAATAGTTTTCAAGATATTTGATGTTGAAAAATTCAATTTGTCGCGCCGCCCGAAAACGCTCCATACAAAATCTTACGAAATTTTGACGTCACGCTTCTGTAGCGCGTAGTGCAAATGTATGGAGTGCAAGAGAATATCGCGTTTATCTCGGTCTACGTTGCGTTTACACGTATATAGATCGTAATAAAAGTTATTTAAAATTCAATGAGGAATCTAAAAAGTTATATATTTTAATTGAATTTGATTGTTTATATTTTGACTTTTTTTGGGAATTTCAACTAATATAAAGTCATAGTTTCAGTTTAGATATGCAATATTTTATTTTGCAAGGCATATTTTTTCAGAACAAGCTATCATTTTAAGCAGTATTGGGAAGAATCGACGACTTAGTCAAATACTCTATTGTAATGGTAACAATTTTTATTTATAGTACAAGAAGGCTATACAAACAAGAATTTGACAGTAACAAGTCAATAAGAGTGTCAGAGCCACCCAAACCTTCATGACAAGCCAACCTACACTTCGGTACAACTGCAAGCCAGCTCTATCGCCTTTAAGTTGTGGAGGTCAGATGGCTTTTTTTTTCGTGCGGACATCCCCTCGGATACCCCCCCTGTCGGAGCCGGAAGGGGAGGTTTTCGGACTCGAACCGACTAACACCGCACGCCGACTGTGGGTCGTGGTGCTAGGCCGGAGGTGAGGTTGTCATCGACATATCCCTCGCACCCCGGCTGACCCAGGGCCATCCCTTACGGTCTGGCCCTCCTCAGGAGGGAGGACAACGGTGTTCCCGCCTCGCCCCCGGAGGTCATATGGCAGTCGCTTCACAGAAAATATCGAAGTTCAGCTAAATCCGCAGGTAAAGCGGACGGTAAAATGTCGTGTTGATTCTGGTGAAGTAGAATAAAGCCACCCTATCTCTTCTTATGGTTGTCATAGAAGGCGAGTAAGGGTAAGGGCTGTTCTACATCTGACAGTAAAATACAACCAGCTTGACGAAAATTGGACCGAAAATCATATTTGGCGAATTAGAAATTAGTGTTCGTATAATGTTAATTAACAGGATGTGTAATTTTAATCATTAATCAGTCTTTGCCTACCCCTTTGGGGATATCAGGCTTGAAGATACAATACTATTACTATAATCTCTTAAGCACCATCATGGGCCGTGTGATACCGAAGGCGTTGACTAGGTCCTGAAACAGAATAAGTAATTTTATCTCACCAATCTCACTTACTCACAACCTAAGCCCACTAAGTCACTCTCCAATCCCACTAACTCATACTCAAAGCCCACTACAACATAATCTTATCCTCCTAACTCACAATATAATTCCACTAACTCACAATCTGCCCCATTCACTCACCATCTAATCTCACTAACTGACAATATAATCCCACCAGCTCACATTCCAATCCCACTAACTTATACTCAATTCCCACTACAACACAACCTTATCCTACTAACTCACAATACAATCCCACTAACTCACAATCTAATCCATTCATATAATCCATTCACTCATCATCTAATCCCACTAACTGACAATATAATACATTCAACTCGCACTCCAATCCCATGAACTCATACTCAAATCCCACTAAATCACAATCTTATTAACTGTCAACCAAATTTCACTACCTCACAACCTAATCTCACTAACTCACAACCTGATCTCAATAACTCACAACCTAATCTCAATAACTCACAACCTAACCTCACTAACTCACAACCTAACCTCACTAACTCACAACCTAACCTCACTAACTCACAACCTAACCTCACTAACTCACAACCTAAGCCCACTAACTCCCTCTACGATCCCACTAACTCACTTTCCAATCCCACTAACTCACACTCCAATCCCACTAACTCACACTCCAATCCTACTAACTCGTACTCAAATTCCAATAAATCACAATCTTATCCTACTAACTCACAATTATAATCCCACTAACTCACAATCTGCCCCATCCACTCACCATCTAATCCCACTAACTGACATATATTATCAGTTAGTGGGATTCAACTCACACTACGATCCATTCAACTCACACTACAATCCCACTAACCCATAGTCTAATCCCAATAAATCACAATCTTATCTTACTAACTCACAATATAATCCCACTAACTCACAATCTACCCCATCTAGTGAAAATCTAATCCCACTAATTGACAATATAATCCCATCTTCTCCCTGAGTGTGAGAAGATCCCACTAACTCATACTCAAATCCCACTACATCACAATCTTATCCTACTAACTCACAATATAATCCCACCAACTCACAATCTGCCCCATACACTCACTATCTAATCCCACTAACTGACAATATAATCCCATCAACTCACACTCGAATCCCACTAACTCATATTAAAATCCCACTAAATCTCAATCTTATGAACTCACAACCTAAGCCCACTAACTCACAACCTAAGCCCACTAACTCCCTCTCCAATCCCACTAACTCACTTTCCAACCCCACTAACTCACTCTCCAACCCCACTAACTCACTCTCCAATCCCACTAACTCACACTCCAATCTCACTAACTCATACTCTAATCCCAATAAATCACAATCTTATCCTACTAACTCATAATTTAATCGTTTATTCCCAGTAGTTCCTTTGGCAGTTCCTCTGAAGGGACTACTGAGACTTTTTTGTCCCAGTAGTTCCTTCAAATAAATTAAAGGAACTACTGAGACTATAAAGTCCCTTTAGTTCCTTTGGCAGTTCCTTTGAAGGGACTTCTGAGACTTTTTTGTCCCTGTAGTTCCTTCAAATAAACTAAAGGAACTACTGAGACTATAAAGTTTCTTCAGTTCCTTTGGAAGTTCCTTTGAAGGGACTACTGAGACTTTTTGTCCCTGTAGTTCCTTCAAATAAACTAAAGGAACTACTGAGACTATAAAGTTTCTTCAGTTCCTTTGGAAGTTCCTTTGAAGGGACTTCTGAGACTTTTTTGTCCCTGTAGTTCCTTTAAATAAACTAAAGGAACTACTGAGACTATAAAGTTTCTCCAGTTCCTTTGGAAGTTCCTTTGAAGGGACTACTGAGACTTTTTTGTCCCTGTAGTTCCTTCAAGTAAACTAAAGGAACTACTGAGACTGTAAAGTTTCTTTAGTTCCTTTGGCAGTTCCTTTGAAGGGGCTTTGACATTTTTGTTCATATAGTTATAGTTCCTTCAATGAAACTAAAGGAACTATTGGGAATAAACGCCTTTACTTCTATATGTGTATGTGTAAGGACGTAGGGTTGGTGAGACCCAAGCGCTTTATGAGTGTATTATTCAGAAGATAGAAAAGAAAAAGTCTAGAATGACAGAGGAAATTGAAATAAAAAAGTTAAATTAATAAAATTATATTATTACTAGACAGACTCCGTGGCGTAGCGGTAATGAACGCGGCCGCAGTGCAGGAGGTGCGGGTTCGATCCCCGCTCAGTGCAAAGATTTAGATAGACAGGTCGTGCCTCGGAGAGCATGTTAAGCTGTTGGTCCCGGTTGCCATACGTACATCTAAGGGGGTCGTTACAGGTAATTGTTGGTAACTTAACGACGCGAAGGACGATGGCGACCTTTACCTTATGCTTAACTCAACATCTACTAAAAAAAGATAACTTCGGCAAAATGAAGAAGGTGAGGAAGAAAACATTTGGCAAAACTGTCTCTTCGTTGACGAATCCCGAATCCCCACTCATCCAGATAACCGACGTGTCCGTGTCTGGAGAAGACCAGGCGACCGTGAAAGACAAAGAACTGCCACTGGAACAGTTCAGCAAGGCGGAAAATCGGTGTCTTTTTGGGGTGGCATTATGATTGGAGCTAGAACGCCTTTGATCCCGTATCGGGACTTCATGACAGCAGACATGTACAAAGCAGTTGCTATTGATGACTGAATCGTCAAACCATTCCGAGTAAACCATGGGCACCAATTTGTACTGGTCGATGATAATGCGCCCGCACATCGAGCTCAACGAGTCAATGCTGCTCTTCAAGAATACGATATCACACGATTAGACTGGCCTGCCGGCTCGCCCGACTTAAACCCAATAGAGCACGCGTGAGATGCTCTTAAACGAGCTGTATGGAACCGTGAGCAACATCCCCAGACAGTTCCAGAGCTCAGGGAAGCCGCTATTGAAGAATGGGATAGGTTACCCCACGAAATGCTGGATACAATGATCCTCAGCATGCCCAGGAGGATCTCCGCATGTGTTCGAGCCAGGGGAGGAGTTATTTAATATTGAATTTACACCTTTTAATAATAAATTGTAGTTTAAGTTTAATTAAACAGTCTTTTCTTTCTATGAAATTTCTATCACAATTGCATTATGATTAATGGCTCAATTTTTTTAAATAAATAATAAAAAATAGTTTTATATTTTAATTTCAAACAGGGTATTCCTTTTTAAAGAAAGCATACAACATTGATTTTTTCTTGATAAAGTTAAATTTAAAGAATTCTAGGAGCTTATGCTATTGATCGCAATCTTTTTTTGATGTGTGTATATGAGGGACACAAATATACACATAGAAATAAAGGAACTTTGTAGTTCCAGAAGTTCCAAAATTTTATTGAAGGACTTATATGGACAAAAAAGTCTCAATAGTGTGTTCAAAGTAACTGCCGAAGGAACTGAAGAAACTTTATAGTCTCAGTAGTTCCTTTAGTTTCATTGAAGGAAATATATGGACAAAAATGTCTCAAAAGAACTGCCAAAGGAACTGAAGAAACTTTACAGTGTCAGTAGTTCCTTTAGTTTACTTGAAGGAACTACTGGGTCAAAAAAGTCTCAGTAGTCCCATTAAAGGAACTTACAAAGGAACTGAAGAAATATTATAGTCTCAGTAGTTCCTTTAGTTTATTTGAAGGAACTACAGGGACAAAAAAGTCTCAAAAGTCCCTTCAAAGGAACTGCCAAAGGAACTAAAGGGACTTTATAGTCTCAGTAGTTCCTTTAATTTATTTGAAGGAACTACTGGGCCAAAAAGTCTCAGTAGTCCCTTCAGAGGAACTGCCAAAGGAACTACTGGGAATAAAGGAATTTAATCCCACTAACTAACAATATAATCCCATCAACTCACACTACAATCCCACTAAATCATACTCAAATCCCACTAAATCTCAATCTTATGAACTCACAACCTAATCTCACTAACTCACAACCTAATCTCAATAACTCACAACCTAATCTCACTAACTCACAACCTAATCTCAATAACTCACAACCTAATCTCACTAGCTCACTATATAATCCCAATATCTCATTAATCAAAGGGACGGTACCTGCCACCGCTGCTCATCCATGGACACAATGAACTGGTTCTCCTCTGCGATGTCTCTGACCTCCCCTGTTGACGCCACTGGGGTTATGAATGGGAGACCGAACTCGTCATCTGGACATCAAAAATAACATAACATAAACATAATATAAACTCACGCCTGTATTCCCCGAAAGGGTAGGCAGAGGTGCTAGCACCCACATTTCGCCAGTTTATGTTTAGGTCCCAATGTAATAGGTGGCGAAGCCTATTGCCATTAACCGGGCACTTATAAACCTGCGATAAATACACACATAACTTCGCAAAGCATCGAAAAGTCATTGGTGTGTGCCATGGTGAACCTAGGATCGAACCCGAGACCTCGTCTCAGCAGTCCATTACCCATACCACTAGGCTACCACAGATCAAAAATGGATTTGTAATATTAGTAACTTAGACTGGATTTTAACATGGCTTGAGATAAAAAAAACTCGACTGCTGTTGAAAAAAGATTGAAACAAGTTTGATGGCAGGCTTAGGTGGTAGATAATCACACGGCCCACGTGATGGAAAGTCGTTATTGTGCCTACGGATGTGTGCAATACCAGAGGCACAGACTAAAAGAATAACATAGACGGTATGTTTAGAACTAGCATATGAAGTCGCAAAAAGGAATATTACAGTAGTGCTATCTTGTTCGTACTCTTTGTGCAACGCACGAGTGCGAGCGAGATGGCACTACTTTAGCATTGGTTTTGCCCTTTGGGTGATTTTATAGTCGTTTCGGATAAATGGAGTTTGGGTATCCTAGTGGTATGGGTAATGGACTGCTGAGACGAGGTCTCGGGTTCGATCCCAGGCTTACCATGGCACACACCAATGACTTTTCAATGCTTTTCGAAGTTATGTGTGTATTTATCGCAGGTTTATAAGTGCCCGGTTAATGGCAATAGGCTCGCCACCTATTACATTTGGACCTAAACATAAACTGGCGAAATGTGGGTGCTAGCACCTCTGCCTACCCCTTCGGGGAATACAGGCGTGAGTTTATGTTATGGTATGTTATGGAGTTTGGGCACAGTTTCGAAAGCAAAATCATCTGGAAGCATTAATTTGCCGAAAGAAACATTAAAACCCCCATACATTTTTCCTTTGACCTGAACATTATTCCCATACATTAAAAAAAAACTATCGCCAAATTAATACTTCCAGATGATTTTGCTATCGAAACTGTGCTCACTCTTTTTATCCAAAACGACTGTAAAATCATCCAGTACTTATACGTTGCGTCTATGTTATTATTTTAGGGAAGGTTCATATCTGACGGAACTTGCGTCGCGTATTATCGGTCGCGTAACGCCAGAACAGACAAATGTATAGAAAAACACTTGACCGTTCACACTCGACGCACTAACGTAACATCGGTTGAGTGTGAACTGTCAACTGTTTTTCTATACATTGAACATAACGTCTGATACGAACGTTCCCTTTGTCTGATATCAGGGGCATCACACACGTGGTGCGGTCCCAGTAAAATGTGATTATAAAGGGTGTCTCAGTAAGAGTGCACTTTTTAAAATTGGATTTTTTTTTCCATGCCAGTGGCAACTCTGAAATTATACAGTTGTCATCTCAGTTTATTCCGATTATTAAAAATGGAGCGCTTTTCGAAAGAACAACGCGTTACAATTGTAAAAACTCATTAAAAAACAATCGATTTATTGCAGTAACGATTTCCAGAACACATTATCTCACGAAATTCTGATGTTACCTGGCCACCAAGATCGTGCGATTTAATGCCGTGCATTTCTTTTCTTTGGGGTTTTGTGAAATCTCGAGTTTGTGCGAATAAACCCGAATAAATTTCTATCCAACGCGTCACCGGTGAGATACAGCCACATCTCTGTGCAAAAGTCATGGAAAATTTCACGAAAATGCCGGATATTTTATTCCATATTTAATCGGAACATGTCTTCTTTAAAAAATATCACAGCTCTGTCATAAAATACTTGGTTTTATTTTGAAAACTAAAAGTGCACTCTTATTGAGACACCCTACATGTTAAATGTTTGGAAATGGTTCGCAGAAGTCGCGAGTGGAACACTGGTCCGGCATCCGGTGTCCCCATTTTGATTTGAGGCTGTCAACGGCATCGTCTCCCATTTGACAGCCTCTGTGGCGTGGCGGTAGTGCACGCGACTGCCACACAGGAGGCGCGGGTTCGATCCCCGCTCAGTGCAAATATTTGTATGCATGAATATGGCTATTTGCATTGGTCTGGGTGTTTAGAACCGAAGTTACTAATATTGCCTCTAACCCCTCCAACTAACAAAACTCTCTGGTTCTGGAATACACATAAAACGTGGAAATGGAACAGTAATAAACAGGACAATCTCCCTAGGCAAATATGCAAGTGTCTTCCAATCAGAAATCTATGCCATAATGGAATGCGCGGAAATGGTGAGCCGCCTTAAAGATGAAGGAAAGGTAACCATCTATAGCGATAGCCAGGCGGCACTGAAGGCACTAGACAGAACAGAAACAACATCAGCACTTGTTAAGGAATGCAAGAAATCATTGGAAAAACTGACCAGGCAGCTAGACGTAACACTTGCCTGGGTACCCGGACACGAGGGTAATACGGGCAACGAAATCGCTGACGAACTGGCCAGAAAAGGAGCTGACCTGAACCAGGTGGGCCCTGAGCCAAGATTGCCCATAGCCCACAAAATCACGAAGGGAGTGATAGGCCACAGCATAGTCGCCGAAACAAATCGCAGATGGAAATCCTCGCCTGTCATGAGACAGTCGAAGATCTTCATAAAAAGCATGGACACGAAGAAATCAAGCCAACTGTTGAAACTCTCCAGGGGAAACATGAGGCTGGTTATAGAAGTAATAACAGGACACTGTCGACTAAACAGGCACCTGACACTTATAGGAGTGAAAACCGACCCCAAATGCCCAGAGTGCATGGAGGCCGAGGAGACCAGCCTCCACCTGCTTGCCAAATGCCCCATGTACTCAAGAGCAAGATGGGAAAACATGGGGACGGACACATTAGAAACACCAGACCTTGAGGATCTGAAGGTGAAACAGATCGTAAGATTCTGCAAAGAAACAGGTAGGTTCGACGGAGCGCCGTGATTGCCGGACGCCCCCTTGCCCCCCCCCCCCCCCCCCAGGGGAGGCACAGGGGATTTGGGTGAAATGGCCCACAAAGAGGGCAGATCACCCGTCCGGTCGACGGCGTCCCCCGCTGGAAGTAAGTGAGTAAGTAACCCCTCCAACTAAGCTAAATTGCTTATGTTAGGAGTGGGTTCACGTCAGTAGTGTAATGGCCAGGATCGAACCCGGGACCTCTCGATCGTGGCCGACTCCTTAACCACTAAGCTACTATGTATAATATGTACGCATTTACAAAAAAAAAAGTATGTTTATCCGCACTCTAGATTCCATAACACAAGCTATAAAAAGCTTACCATGGCTCTAGATAGCGTTGTGTAGAATGTTGTGGAATATTTATTTATTATTTATTTATCTTATCAGTGATTTGTAAAACAAAATGGGCATACTAATTGTGTCCAATATCTTACTTACCAAGATTAATACTGACAAGGGTATCCTTCACAAGGAACGACACATAGTATATGTTCTCTATCGTAGCGCAGAAGCTGCCAGGATCCAGCACAGTGTGGAAGTAGCTGAGAGGCTGGCCAGTCTGCTTGTACGTCTTCTTGATGAAGCGGTTCACTCGGCTCATCATGTCTGAGCCTTCGTCCACCTTCTGTAGTCTGGAAGTGGAAGGAAAATCTGAAGTCTTGAGCTAAAGTTCGAAAAACATCGGAAAAAATTAAATGCTCAAGTGAGACTTGAACTCACGACCTTCCCCTTACAGGGGGAATGCTCTTCCAACTGAGCTATTGAGCCGCACCTGAATCATTTCAAATTTTCCTTCTCTTTATATCCGTCTTTAAGGGCGACGGTGGAGTCATCTACCAACATTCTTACGAACTGTTGGAAACAATGACCCAGCACATTTGGCTTTAAAAATTGGTGACCATTCTTATTACATTAATACCCAAGTGAGAGTCGATCCAGGTTGTCATACAAACATCTATGGCAGTTATTACGGGTAGTTACAGTTCTAAAAATTCTGAAGAACAATACAACTGAAATACTTTTTTTTTGCGTGCGATACATCCCCCGCTGGAGCCGGAAGGGTAGGTTATGTCGGACTTGAATCGACTAAAACCGCACGCCGACTGAGGGTCGTGGTGCTAGGCCGGAGGTGAGGTTGTCATCGACATATCCCTCGCACCCCGGCTGACCCAGGGCCATCCCTTACGGTCTGGCCCTCGGGAAAAACTAAAATACTTCGACATCAGCAATGGCTTGAATGGCAGTTTTTCACAGAAACTATCGAAGTACAAATAGTTAACTGTGTAAGTTTACTGTGTATTATGATTTTTAAATAATAATTAGTTTTAAGCACCTACAGATGGAGGGTGTAAAAAAAAAATATAATTGTAACTTAGGCATGATAGGTTTCTTGTGTGCTGCAGCTCGTCTAAATAAAAAATCATTTTTCTTTCTTTTCTTTCTTTTCTTATTCTTTAATATAGTCACTGGGTAGGTGTACTCACTTGTCCACCTTGTCAGGAGCCTTCAGGGCTTGTGCCTGCTGCCGCTGCACCGCCCGGCGCGGAGCCCGGGGGCGGAGCTCCAGCGGCGTGGGCGCGAACGTGCCGTACAGGAAGGCCACGGTGGGCACCGTGCGCGGTAACATGAACGACCAGAAGTTTGGGTTCTCGCGCTGTGGGTAGCAAAGGTTTTGGTAACATTATTATTCTCTTTATTCATTTTAAATCTTTTTAGAACATCACTACAAAAAAAAACAAATAGCGCGTGCTTTTTTGTAATTTTGGCGTTTTTTTTTATGAAATCACCGTTTCATTTAGCTTTACCAAACTAACACCTAGGCGCTAAGACAAGAATTATAGTAAATCTATTAGAGCGCTAACCGGATCCTAAAGTTCTAAATAATTGTTACGTATTCGGAGTTAGAGCGCGTTATAGCTCTACTATACCCCCGAATTGGGTACACTTTTTTGTCACCTTAGGTTGTTTAATGGCGGTAAAACAGAGTCACAGAATGTGTTAAGAGGTATAATAAAGCAATAAGAGAGCTATAATACCGATAACTGTAACTACAAGGGATAAAAAGGTGGTAAAAAGGCAAAAATTAACTCCTTAAGCGGTACGGTAGAACTAAAATGTCGCTCACTATATTTTTAAGTGATAAGAGGGTGGCAAATAGGTGATTATTACTGATTTGATCTCTAATATAGATCCACAAAGGCTATAAAAACGGACCCAGGTGCTAACATTTTTAAAAAGGATATTTTTTATTTCATCAACATAAATATAACCTACTCTCTCGTTTTATGTGCGAACTGTTAATATTTATCAGATCCAAAACGCCGCCATTCGTATGCGAAAAAGTAATCTTTTAGTTTCAACTTAGTGGACACAGAAGTTAACTTGTTACTGCGAATTTAAGTACACTGTGATTATGTATATGTATTATTATCAAATTTATTTAAGCGCCCGATGTCTGTTGTCTATTTTACTGAAAATAAATATTTTACTAGATATGGAGTAACATAAAACTTTTGTAATTATCTAATAAAACGTTGCCTATTCTAGTTTAAGGTATCGTGCTAGTAGTATTATAACACAATGAAGCAAAATACTTCAATTAAACAGTGTTTTCAGGTTTTCTTATGTTTTTCTAACCTTAGTCAAATCAATTTATAACCTTAACATGGCGGGCAAAATGAATAAGGGGTACAGAAGTGGTATTAAGCTCTATTACTCGACCTACAGTGATACAGAAGTCACATTAGGCTCTAGAAGTTCCATGATAGCAAAAAAGGTTCCTACTGTTCGACTTTGAAGTAACATAAGAGAGTTTTGTATCTCTAGGCATTTGGTGGTACAAAAGAGTTTATAAGCACCATTGTAGAACTGGTAGCGGTAATTATTGCTTTTGTACAACTTTTGGGTCTTGGCGAGGGTTTATTATCGCTTGCATAGCACTTTGAGGGGAATCTTTCAATGCTTACTTCTTATTTAGATCTTATAGTTGTAAGATTCACTTAAAGCTATAAAACAAGATGCTTTGCCCGTATTATAGTGTTAAAAAATGCTGCTGTATGTCTTTAACCACTAAACTCACCCTGTTATCGCCCTTGTAAGTCTGTGGTATACCTCTAAGTGAAATATTTTGCTTGTTTACGCTCCTTTGTCGCCAAAAGTTGTAAGTGCTGCTGCTGTAGCGCCGTTATATCTCGTTAAGTTAAAACAAGCTCTAATGAGCAGTTTTCTAGTAGGTATTTAAAACTTTCCTAAAGACGCGCTAGATGGCGCAGTCGGCACTTTTGGTAAGAAGAGTGTGCCCTAATCCATTGATTTCGTAATGTAATTTCTTGTGGAATCAATTTTTTTCTGTATGTATGAACAGCACACCGCATATTGAATATTAGTTACGTATTACTGAAAACAAAAAATCTAAAATTATGTAGGTATCAACTTTTTGAAGTTACAATATTACATACAAACTTGAACGCTTCAGAAGCAGCAAATAATGAAATTGAGACATTCGTTCAGTTCTTTCTTGCCACAGACTAAATTGGCCTCCACAATGCAAATTAAAAAAAACTACCAAAAGCTATGCTAGCGCCATCTCCAAATGATTTTAAAAACTAACTGATTATGTACCTACTGGAAAACTGCTCATTGACGCCTAAATGTTTATTGGGTAGTAACGCGATAGAGAGTAAATAATGCAAAAAAAAAAAAATATTCTTATGCCAATGTGTTATGTACCTGGAGTAATACTAGGGGTTTTCGGCTGCGGGAGCGTTCCCCTTACATCTGGTATAAATAAAAATAAACATATTTGGAAAAAAATAAATAAATTGTCGAATACATAGGGAAATGAATCTTCTCGGGCGGCACTCGAACCTGCGATCTTTCCCTTACAGGGGGAATACCTTTACCAACTAGGCCACCAAGACACGCCTGATGTGATTCAAATTTCCCTCCTATTTTCATCCGTCTTTAAGGCGTCTTTAGTTATTTCAGCATAGTTAGCATACTTATTGCTATAAAATTCATTCAAATAAAAAATAGTGTCCCACCACCGATGGTTAGGGCTCCAGAGAGAGGAATCTCCACACAATACGTGCCGTATCGAGGAGTACCGCCTTTTGCATCAGGCACTTGACCCAGCTGCCTAACGAGAGCCTCTTGAGGTGTTAGTTGAGGCTCTAAGCAATCAGCCCATGGGCTGATAGGATTATCAGAACAATAATTGCTGCATCAACATTCCACAAGTCAAAATTATTATTAACTAGCTTTTGCCCGCGGCTCCGCCCGCGTGAATGTCGGTTCCCGGCAATTATTCGAATTTTTCTCACCTTTTAAACCTTCCCTAGACCTCCACGAACATTTCAAGACCAAGATAAGATAAATCCGTTCAGCCGTTCTCGAGTTTTAGCGAGACTAACGAACAGCAATTGATTTTTATATATATAGATAGATATTATTTATTTAATTAGCGGGTAAATTAAATGAATATTCTAAAGTAAGGCCAACGAGACGAGATAAAAAAGGTAAAAAAGCTACCATTACTGAGTTACGTTGCGATAACTGCGATTATTGTCTCTGTCCTTGTCGCACATATCACACTTACGCGACAATGGCTGAGCAACAGCTGTCATTGCGTGTTTCGTAGTACAGGAAAGCTGTCAGCACAGCGGTTCTAAACTGTCAGATCCGCCATCTTATGAGCAATTTGATTCCTGTCTGGAACGCGCTTGAAGTGATACGTAATAATTCTCAAATAAAAATGTTTGGAACCGCTGAAACATTGTTTACCTTTTATTTTACTTAAGTCTAGATTATTTAACACAGTGCTATCTAGACTCTAGCTTGTGTTATGGGTTATGGGATCTACAATGGCGTCTAAAGTACTTTTTTTACGTGCGGGTATCCCTTCGATATCGCCTTTGGGTTCTGGTGGTTAGATGGCAGTCGCTTTACAGAAAATGTCGAGCCAAATCAGTTAGCCTGGTAGAGCGGACCCCAGACTCCAAGCTAAAAGCTTCCGAGGCGACTGGGATTAACGCTAGGGTGAAGAAGAAAGAGTTTGAAAAACATGGGAAAAATTGAAATGCTTAAGTGAGACTTGAACTCACGACTTTTCCCTTACAGGGGGAATGCTCTTCCTACTGAGCTATTGAGCCACACCTGAATCATTTCAAATTTTCCTTCTCGTTATATCCGTCTTTAAGGGCGACGGTGGAGCCATCTACCAACAAAAAAAGAGCTTTTTAAGCTTAAAAGGTACTTACAATGTGTTGTGCAAGTTCCATCTTGTCATAAATATTGACGTTGCCACTGACAGATTCGGTAGCCCGGACTGCTATGTCACTTGCTGCCTTCAGGACTCTGGAGTCGAGGTACAGTTCTCCTGCAAAATTGAAAGGAAATTATTATTATTTACTAGCTTTTGCCCGCGGCTCCGCCCGCGTGGATCTCGGTTCCCGGCAATTATTCGAATTTTTCTCACCTTTTAAACCTTCCCTAGACCTCCACGAACATTTCAAGACCAAGATAAGATCAATTCGTTCAGCCGTTTTCGAGTTTTAGCGAGACTAACGAACAGCAATTGATTTTTATATATATAGATACATAGAATACTAGCTGTTGCTCCCGCCTTCGATTGCCTGGAATTTTTATTCCATTCTCACAACTCATACAAACCTATTTCCGAACACATTTTTTTTTCTTTATTTTAGGACTTTATACAATAAGTATATGTCACCCTGCTAGTACATATTGTATTATCTTTACAAATCAAGTATTAAAAACCAAAACATTAAGTAGGTACTATAGAAAGCATTCTATATAAATAAAATGCTTCCTCCATATTAGGAGTGGTCAGTATTCTGTGGAAGGCACCTATGTCTGACTTATTCACCTCTAATTCCGAACACATGTATGTTCACATTGTATGTTATGTTCCACATGTTCCTTGACGTTTCTGTGTGCCGTAATGATTTGTGATCACCACCTACAGGAACCTGTTCCCGGGATGAAAAGTATCCTATGTCCTGGTTCAAAGCTACATATAGACAGGGTTGCCAGGTCCCAAACTTTAACCTTTTTGTGGCGTGCAGGTAGTGAACGCGACTGCCACGCAAAAGGAGCGGGTTCGATTCCCGCTCAGTGCAAATATTTGTATTCATGAATATGGCTATTTGCATTGGTCTGTTTTTATGTATAATGTGTATGTATTTACAAATAAAAGTATCTAAGTATGTTTATCCGCATTCTAGATTCCATAGCACAAGCTAGTTAAGCTTACCATGGGTCTAGATAGCGTTTTGTAGAATGTTGTGGAATATTTATTTATTATTATTTTTCGAATTCTACATCAACATTTATCAACATTTTGAAATTCTTCTTAAATTAATGACTAACAAGTCTTAAGTCTCATACAATGATGCGTTGTGTACAGTGATGCGCTATGTTGGCGTTTATGAGATGTAAAACAGCTGAACGGCCCGGACACCGTTCATTTTGACCAGACATGCAATCAAAAAAGCCTGACTATGTCCAGTTTGTTGTTAAGTGGCTTTTTGAGGAAAAATATTACAAACGATTCTAAATCTTATCTATGGGAGAAAAAGATCATAATCCTTTGAGGGCAAAGAGGAGCAGCCAACATTGTGAGCCTTCTCGCAATAATTTTTAG
Source organism: Eilema sororculum (assembly GCA_914829495.1). NCBI lineage: Eukaryota > Metazoa > Arthropoda > Insecta > Lepidoptera > Erebidae > Eilema > Eilema sororculum. The sequence goes on from OU618551.1 coordinate 13,631,167, forward strand.
TGCAAAACTCTGGTTACCGCCGACCGCTGCTCTTTCAGTGGGGATTGACTCTTAGTCAGCGCATAAAAAACTTCCTGGACTTCTAAAGCAGTGGCTCCAGACTTTTTTAAATATATTGTGATTACCTGGCCGCCTCATTCTGTCCTCCATGCCACCTTGGTCATGCAACGACTGGACCTCTTGGATGGTGTTGTTCATAAGATTGGACATATTCTCGTTGTAACCATTCTCATCTGTAACAAATACATACTGATATTGAATACAAGCTTTTGCCAGCGAGTTCGTCCGTGTTAAGTTCGAAATAGAAAGGTTTAGGATACCCTGGTCCCGCGATCCAGATTTAGTTCCTTAAAATTTCTGTGAGCCTAGTACTTCATGCCAATGTACCAGGGTAACAGTAATACTGATCCTGTGACCGCAACCCACAGTAAACTATATCTTACTATCAAGACCTTTCTAATAAAAAAAACAGTAGGGTATAAGTACTGCTTCCAGTAGGGCCGCCGTTTGACTGGATGGGTGATCAGCCCTTCTATGTGGGCCATTTCACCCATTTCAGTTATAACTACTGTCATAAATGTTCATATGGGAACCGGGACTGAAGGGTTAACATGCTCTCTGAGGCACAACCAGACCAATGCAAATACTCATATTCATGCATACAAATATTTGCACTGAGTGGGGATTTAACCTGCCCCTCCTGCGTAGAGGCTACATTCACTACTGCCATGTGACAGAGGCTGACAAATAAGTAAGGAACTCTGTCTGTTACTCTTTCCCACCAAATCAAACAACAGACACGTCTAGACTCAATTTAATCAAGCTGAGTGCCACACTGCCACCACTGTTAACATGGTATTATGTTTACAATGGTGACCCTCTTTCCGAGACTTTGCCTTTAGCTTACCAACAGGCGAGGTCAAGTCAAATTGAGGTGTAATTTAATAAATAAAAAAACAAGGCTATCAATTCATTATTTTTGTTGTTCAAAATTGAGAATAAATGACTATGGCGCTGGTAACCGGTATTTAGGCTATGTAGCCGTATTTCTGGGATGTAAATCTCGAAAGTTTGGACCTCATCTCTAAAAAGGTTTTAAAAAAGGTCTTAGGAATGTTGTTGCTTCAGTTCTTGTATATGAAAGACTCTAATTGATACTCTCAATGAATACAGCTGTGTGAATCTATCGTGGTTTCTAGGAGATCACCTAAATAAGCGTATATTTTATTTTGCTAGGAAATAAAGTTTACCACATACTTATAGTTGTTGACAAATTATCGTATATCTCTCTGTATCGGACCATCCTGTCGTGGCTTCCCATGCTGCTCCGTTGAGTTTCGTTAAACGAAGACATTTTGTTACGATTTAAAGCGATTCCTTACGCCGAAATACAGTTTTTGTACTTTTTGTACAATTTATTTAGTGTTTACTTCAGAATTCTGAAATCTGAAGTTCAGTTGACTTGACACTGTTGACATCCGGAAACGGGGGAAAAGTTCAAAACATAGACATAGTAAATATAAAGACGTGAAGCTACTACGAAATTCATTCATAAAATCATACGAGGAAAACGCCAATTCTCCATCTTGCTTTCCAACGTAGTGGGGATGTAGTAGCACCTGATTGGTCAAATAAAATTGCCAGTGATGCGGTGATAGAATTTTAATTATCGATATTTTCCCAAATATTTAAAGAACGAAGACCACTTTCCATACATAGTGAATGACTTTTGAAATGCCGTTGACTTTTTATTATTCTATCGCATAATGGTACTGGTATTACTGATGAATAGATACTAAAACATTTTATACACCTATAAAACTACAAAATCAATATGATATAACTAGTTGAACAAGAAATTACTTCCATTTTTAAATTAAAAGTTAGTTACTCAAAGACTATAAAGAATCTTTGTAGATTTTACGTCCTTCTGGGCAAATTATTCGAAACTCCGGTTTTCACAAGGAAAGTCTGACAGAAAGCCCTAAGCACACTGCAACCTGAGAATACAAATAATCGGCATCTACTTAAGCTAACCACTTAATTTTTTCTTTCAAATGTATAAATTTTTAGTCTGTGCCCTTTTTATATCGATAAGCACTTATCGATAGTTTACTGGATTCCCTACTAGGCCGCCATACTGCTTTCCATTCATTCATAAAATCCAAGTTTAGGTAGGCAGTTTTTTTTCGTAGGTATGGCACCTCTTGATACTCTAAGGTTCAAAAGGATATCTATGAATAAGGCGGAAATAAACTAAATAGAGGGGAACCTGGAAAAAGTAGAGAATGAAGATCGCTACTCTATGGTCACTACGCAACACTTGTCATTCGTAACAATCGTAACTGGTTACGAATCTACGGCTACGGTTACGCAGACGGCCGAAGGGGTCTTGTTGTACTCTTTGTTCTTCTGAATCAAAAATTTTAAAACAATACGGCCTTATCACCATTAGCATCACAGCTACCAGGAGGACTAATCCTCGTGGTTGCCGTATAGCGATTGCTGTCTGACGCTGACCCCCAAACGCTAACTCCAAGAAAAAAAAATTGCTCCAGAGTCTCATACGTGAACAGCAGGTGTACCCATGGGTGTACCAACCTTGGAGGCTTTTTGAGTATAAACTACTAACCTGAACCATAGATTATTATACTTTGAACAACCCAATCCAAAGTGCAAAGGCCCAATCATTATTGAACCCAAAAATACTAAGTTCCTGACATGGAAGCATTAAAAAAAATCTTGCCATTCATTTTTCAATTCATTCAATGTGTAAAAATTGTTGTGTGCGCCACCGTTGAAAGATAAAGTTTTATTTTATCATATTTTGCTGTACTATAATAAATAATTTTATATGATACAATGTACAATGATATATAGATTTATAAATGCAAATGTTTTTTTGGTATATAAATCGTCGTCATAAACAATAGCGAGTGACAAAAGTTATAATCAGTGAGGTTATAAAAATACCAAACAAAAATTTAGTTAGATGGATTCACCGCCTGCACAGGAGGTAACGGAACTATTGAAACAATGGGAAGAACAATATTCCACGCCGAATTACGATCCTATTCCTACATTAACTCGGTGAGAGTCGCTATCGTAATTTTTTTTTAAATCGTAATTAGCAAGTCTATGTATTTCCGTATTGTATTTGGACATGTGGTTTGTTATAAATGTTTATAAATAGCCTCTAACCACGATTTCATCTCGTAATTTACCGTAAAATTACTTTTACGAAGTTTAATTGTAATTTAATAAAGTATGTTTATTGACAGATAAGGGTTTATCATAAATCAGAATACATGTTTATATTTTAAATTAACTACTGTAATACGTAGTAGATAATTGAATCTTGATGTCTAGAACAAAATCTTGTAGGTATATGATACTAAATATTCTATAGAATTGAAATTACCCGAGAGCCTTATGATATTCATCTGTCATTTTAAATGTCTTATCATGGCTTATAAGTCCACAAAAATGCAAAAAGTAATCATATATTAGGGTCTATAGGTTACCACTTCATATCAGGTGGGTCTTTTGCCGTCCGCCACCTAAGTGTAATGCCCCTGGTGTTGCATACATCCATAGGCAGCGGTAACCACTTTCCATCAGGTGGGCCGTGCTTGTCTGCCACCTAAGTGGTATGGAAAAAACATTAATGATGACCTTTATAGATTCCATTTATACACAGCTATATTTTTTTTTTTTAATTCTGTTCAGTCTGTGAATCGCCTAAAAAGATGGCAAATTCTAGACCTGGACCAGAGAAACTAAACTCATCATTATACATTCTTTTGGTTTCTACAAATGTATAACGGTGCCATTTAATGAAATTGCACCCAATCCATCCAACAAAACCTTAGCAAACATCTGATTATGGCTAATAGCCGATTGCAGATAAATGGAATAAAAGAAAAAAAAAAAAAATCTGTTCGGTCTAGGCAAGATTTGAACCTGCAATCCTTCTTTTACAAGGAAAATACTGACCACTAAGCTACCATACCTGATTTCGATCTAGATCTCAAAATCTATTTGAATACATCTTTTAATAATGCAAAAAAAAAATATTTAAAAGTAGTGCTCCATCGGGTACAAGGGAAGCTTGATGGTTAAGGAGTTGGCCTTACGATTGAAAGGTTCCGGGTTCCAATTCTGCCCATTACACTTTTCCGACGTGAACCCACTCTCGACACAAGCAATTTAGCTTAGCTGGAGTGATTAGAGGGAATATTAGTAATTTCAGTTCTAGTATTCTTAAAAAACAATGAAAAAGAACTAATCTACTCGTGGTTAGGGCTCCAGTCACAGAAACCTAATCAACAAGTGTGTCATATGCCGATATACAGCTTAATATTACCAGTAGTGACAGTCCTGACTCTATCGGAGCCCGAGATCTGCTCTCCTACACCTTATTATCATTATTAGGTTTATATTATCCTTTACAGGGCTACTGTCTGACCCTAGAGCCTTGTTTATTAAATAGCAGGTATCATCAATTTACATTACCTAATTATAACACATCCTCATGGAATGCGCGCGCTACTGGAAGAGACCAACTGATGGTAGACTTAGAGGTGAATAAGTCAGACATAGGTGCCTTCCACAGAATACTGACCACTGCTAATTCGGAGGAAGCATTCTATTTATATAGAATGCTTTCTATAGTACCTACTTAATGTTTTAGTTTTTAATACTTGTTTTTAAAAGATAATACAATATGTACTAGCAGGGCGACATATACTTATTGTATAAAATCCTTAAATAAAGAAAAAAAAAAACTATATAATTTGTTAATAAAAATGCACAATTACATTAAATTGCATCATATTGCATAATGCAATTAATATTAGTAATATAATGACTATTGTATATGCTAACACAAGGATGCTTTACCCCTTGGCAAAGACCTTCAATCCTACCCTGTTCCTGGCCAGTCTTGTCCATTTGTGGCTGGCTTTTTCTTATCTTCCCATATCTGGAATTGGTATGTGGGTAAGAAGTGCCTGGCAATGGCACCCCCACCGAGTCCAGGTGGAAGGGGTAGGAAACCCCCTCCGCGATGCCAAAAAGTGCCAGCTTGGCATCGTGGAGGGTGACATGCATGCAAACGGTCTCAGTACCTTGAACGCCCAAGATCGTGTGAAGTGGAAGAGAAATAGCCTGAAGGAAAGGAAGGTGGACTCTGAGCTCTGACCGTGGCCTCGGAAGCAATCAGGATTTTCGTCTTTATGTTTGTGGAATGAATTACCTAAGCAGTTCACTCTCTATATTCACTCCGTGGGTAGAGCATTTCAAAAGAGGATATGTCAAAGAAGCTGAAGTCTTACTTTCATTGTACATTGTCCAACTAACTAGGCAGGCAAACTGTTGAAGTCCATTGACAAATCACACTTAAAAAGATAAGGCTGAAATAGGCAGCCAAAATTGGCAACAATTTTTTTTTGTCGTGCAGGCGTCCCCACGGGTACCTCCCCCGCCGGAGCCGGAATGGCAAGTAATGTCGGACTCGAACCGACTAAAACCGCACGCCTACTAAAGGTCGTGGTGCTAGACTGGAGGTGAGGTTGTCTTCGACATATCCCTCGCACCCCGGGCTGACCCAGGGCCATCCTTTACGGTCACACATTCCTGTTACAAGAAGGTCTCGGACAATTTACAGAAGTTTCACCTTCATTATAGATAACGGAAGTTAAAGAGAGTTCAAAATAAGTGTTACATTGATTTGACAAATTTCACTATACACAGTCACATTTCTGATCTTTCAGGATAGCAGAAATAATCGAAGCAGAGACAGAGAATTTTATGAAAAAAGACCCAGACCCCTTCGACGAGCGTCATCCCTCCCGGACTGACCCCGAGTGTGCGCTAGGCCATGCCCTCAAAGTTATGTTCAAGAAAGATAATTTTATGACCAAGGTATGCGTGCAAATTCAACTGTTTTTAAGGTATGATTCCGATGCCAACCACCACATACAACGTCTGCAGATATTGTTGTATGTTGTTATCTTTAGAATATCATACCTATACACATATTTTGACCCCAAGCCGTGCTATCCACAAAAAAGACCCAAATCTGATGTAGGCATTGCTCCAAGAATGCCAAAAATGCATGGGTTGTTTTTAAACAATAGTCAATCAAACTATTGTTTCATAATATTTTAAAGAATTACCAAAGAAGTAACTTGTACTCGTTGAATGCGTTGCTAAGCGCAAATCTCGGGAACAGCTGAACCGATTTCGCTAATTGGGTGTTATCCTATAGTTAAAATAAATTATCTAACCGAGATTATTAAATTAAGAATGGTAAAAGCGCGGTAAAAATTGCGTAGGTCCTTTTTATAGTTTTTATTTATTTTTAATCATCCTCCCAACCTATAATGACGTCACTAAATCTTTTTTCATAAAAGTTTCCTTAAAACTTATCGTTTTGATGTTTAGTAAAAAGTAGCTAACTTGATTAGTCAGTGAAATTATTCTTAATTAAATAATCTCGGTTAGTTAATTTATATTAATTACTAGCGGACCCGACAGACTTCGTTCTGTCAAAAAGATTTGCTGTTTTTAGGCATTTCCCGGCAATTATTCGATCACCTATTTTACCGTCTTAGTAGTTAAATTTTGAAAAACGCTGATACAGGTGTTCATTTATTTCTTAAAAGACACAGGTTTATGAAAATTAGTGCATCTAGCTCTGAAAATGACGGACTTTCATACAAACTTCCATCCCTTATTTTACCCCTTTAGTAGCAGAATTTCCAAAAATCCTTTCTTAGTGGATGTTTACATCATAAAATGCAACTATTGTCAAAATTTCAAGTTTGTAGGTCCAGCTGTTTAGGCTCTGCGTTGATGAATCAGTCAGTCAGTCAGTCGGGACAAGTGATTTTATATATATAGATAGGATAGCACAGCACCCAATTTACAAACGTGAATTTAATACAGTATTTTCTCATTGTTGTGTACAGCTAGTGAATGACTACGTACGCGACACGTACTACTCGCGGCAGAACTTAACCGGGCGTGACGTCAACAAGCTGAACATTGCCGCGTGCCGGCTCACGCTTGACCTCATGCCCGGTCTGGAGATGAGCGTCGTGTTCCAGGTATGTGCTGGTAACTCCTGGTGGGACTTAATAGCTTTTGACAGCCTCTGTGGCGTGGCGGTATTGCACGCGACTGCCACGCAAGAGGTACGAGTTCGATCCCCGCTCAGTGCAAATATCTGTATCCATGAATATGGCTATTTGCGTTGGTCTGAGTGTTACTAAGTAAAAAAGTATCTAAGTATGTTTATCCGCATTCTAAGATTCCATAACACAAGCTAATTAAGCTTACCATGGGTCTAGATAGCGTTGTGTACAATGTTGTGGCAGTTATATTTAGTATTTTATTTTAATAGCATGTAAAAGTTACGACATTCTCTCGTGTTAGTAAAAAAAAAGTTTCGTACATCATCCAACTACCACCGATGGCTTAATGTGTGTGTGAGGCCCCCAGATCGCGTAAGAAAAGTTATAGTTTAATCGCTGTACCGCACCTTGGATATGTGCGCAGAGAGACAGGTGTAGTATCGAGCAATATAAATAAATAAATAAATAAATATTCCACAACATTCTACACATCGCCTTCTAGACCCATGGTAAGCTTAACTAGCATGTGTTATGGTATCTAGAATGCGGATAAACATACTTATATACTTTTTCTGTTTGTAAATATATACATATTATACATAGAAACACCCAGACCAATGCAAATAGCCATATTTGCACCGAGCAGGGATCAAACCCTGCGTAGAAGTCGCGTTCACTACCGCCAGGCCACATAGGCTGTCAAAAAATGTAAAAGTTACGACATTTTCTCGGGCTAGTACCTAAAAAAAAGAGTTTTGTGCATCATCTTCTAACTATGAAGAGGTTGAACTTAGATATTTTTGTGAAGCGACTATCATTTGACCTTCACAATCCACTACCGATAGAGAAGTTTTGTAGATAATCCAGCTATCGAACTTTTTAGGGTTCCAACTACCGTTAACGACTGCTGTTCTGCAATTCACTAAGCAAGCACAACGATGCAAGTCGCAACGTTGTGCTTGATAGAGATTGTCATTGGTCGGATTGTATCACGTCACTGGACCTGGACCAATGACAATCTCTATCGAGCACAACGTTGCGACTCGCATCGTTGTGCTTGCTTAGTGAATTGCACAGTTGATCGTATAGCAACCAACATCGACACCTACGGCTTAAGAGCTCTATGAGGCCCCCAAGTCGACCAAAAAAAGTTATTGTGCGGGAATCAGGAACTTTGAATGAAACAACTGGGTGTGTTTTTGGTGTTAACGGTGCTATCTTTAATTGGTGACTGACTCACAATAATCAAAAAGCTCTAAAGCACACATTATGTAGGTACCTATTCAACGTAATTAACTTAACGGTTTATATAGCTTCGATAATGGGACGTGTGATGTTGCGGTGGTAGATTGATCAGGCGCTTGAACAGTTATAGTTTAACCGCTGTACCGCATCTTGGGTATGTGCGCAGAGAGACGGAGACTACCCCCGATCCACCAATATAAATAAATATTCCACAACATTCTACATAACGCTATCTAGACCCATGGCAATGTATATGTATAATATGTATGTATTTTTTTGTAAATACATTCATTATTATGCATAGAGAGACACCCTTTTCTTTCCGTGCGGAAATCCCCTCGGATACCCCCCCTGCCGGAGCCGGAAGGTGAGGTTATGTCGGACTCGAACCGACTAAAACCGCACGCCGACTGTGGGTTGTGGTGCTAGGCCGGAGGTGAGATAGTCATCGACATATCGCTCACACCCCGGCTGACCCAGGACCATCCCTAACGGTCTGGCCCTCCTCAGGAGGGGGACAACGGTGTCCCCGACTCGCCCCCGGAATGGGGGGGAGCGCTTTTGAGCGCGCCACCGCCGTGACATAGAGACACCCAGACCAATGCAAATAGCCATATTCATGCATACAAATATTGTCACTGAGCGGGGATCGAACCCACGCCGCCACGCCACAGAGGCTGTCATCCCGGATATAAGGTATAACTAGAAAATAAATAATGTTTATTGGTTCCTTGCAGGACAATGAGGCTCTGATCCACCGGCTGGTCAACTGGGCCACAAACTCCTCAGAACCGCTGCAGTGCTACGCGACCGGACTGCTCGCAGCCGCCATGGAGGTGCAGGAAATAGCCACTAATTTTAGGTCAGTTTTCCAAATAGAACCAAAGTGGGACACGATTCGCAAGTTCTAGTCCACCACCTCTGTAATTTAATTATTTAGGTGTGAAAATGTAACAAACAATCTGAGATACTTTAGTAACTAGCTGTTGCCTGCGGCTCCGCCAGCGTGGATGTCGGTTATCGCGACCAAACATAGCCTATGTACTTTCTCAAGGTCTAAAGTAAAGCCAACGAGACGAGAGAAAAAAGGTAAACAAAGCGACCATTACTGAGTTACGTTGTGATAACTAGCGATTGTTGTCTGTCCTTGTCACATATGTACAACAGCGCCGAGCGACAGCTGTCGTTGCGTGTTTCGTAGTACAGGAAAACTGTCAGCACAGCGGTTCTAAACTGTCAGATTCGCCATCTTATGAGCAATTTCATTCCTGTCTGGAAGTGATGCGTAATAATTTTCATATAAAAATGTTTGGAACTGCTGAAACTTTGTTTAACTTTTTTCTCTCGCTTCGTTGGCTTTACTTTATTAGAACAACTGTAGCCCACGGCTTCGCCCGCGTGGATGTCGGTAATCGCGACCAAACTTAACCTATGTGTTAATTCAGGATGTCAGCTAACTCTATACCAAATGTTATTAAGATCGCTCCAGCCGTTTAGACGAGAAAGAGTAACAAACATCCATCCATACTTACAAACTTTCGCGTTTATAATATTACTAGGATTTCTTGGTGTCTCGGTAGCCGAATTGGTCAGGCATTCTCCCTGTAAGGGAAAGATTGCGGGTTCGAGTCCCGCCCGAGAAGATTATTTTTCCCTATGTATTCGATTTGTATAGTTAGCATACTTAATGCTGTAAAAAAAATTCCTTCAATTTCTTGGAATTGTAATTTTAAAAATTTCTAAATATTGAAGTTTTTTGTTTGTTTCAGGGAATTAAATGCAATGCTAGTTCCAATGATGTTAAGGAGGCTACACATATTGAGAAATAAAAATGTAGAAGTGAGTATATTTTAATTAATTTTAGAATTTTCAATTTATGCCATTTCGGAGACCATGGTGTCCTTATCTTTCTGGACAGGGCCAGGGGCATCGTGGATCCCTGAATCCTAATAACAATACCATCTTTCGGTGCTGTCATTAATAACAGTAATCCATTTTGTTTTTTTAGCAAAATATTCAGAACACGACGCCACCTAATCAGACCCGGCACTTCGCTCGCTTCGACAAGAAGAGAAATAATGACATCAAGTGCAATGGACCCACGGCAGATAAAAAAGGTACACACACACAGACACACACATACACACACACATACACACACACACACGCACGCACACGCACGTACACGCACGCACACGCACGTACACGCACGCACACGCACACACACACACACACACACACACACACACACACACACACACACACACACACATCACACACACACACACACACATACGCACGCATGCACGCATGATTGAACGAACATGTAAGCTAAATATTATAATGTAATAACCCCATTTGTATTTTCAACTGCAACAACACTCCGCCGTCTTGAACCAAAAAAGGTAACCCCCAAAGAGGTCCCCAAAAATGTCCCCTGGATATCTAGGTGGGACCCAATATTGCCACTTACATCTAAATAATATGATATGTTGTTATTCGCAGACGAGGGCGGTGGGGGTGATATGGTGGCGGATGAAACCCCTCCCCGAGCCAGCAAAGACCCAGAAACACCAGTGAAGAATTATAACAGTAAGTTATAAAAACCCCCACGGTATCGCCCAGCAGCCTATAGTTGGGAGCCCCGGGTAAGCCCTCGGGAGGATGTCCCAGGGCTCCCAACAGACCCACGGCTTCAATGCGGCCTCGTCCAGGGGGTGGTTCGGGTGCTATCCCGCGTCTAAGGGGAGTTTTCGGGTATCATCCCGTTTCTTACGTGGGGGACGGACGGGGGACGTGCGTGAGTCCGTCACGCTGCCGTCATGGGCCTGCTTCTGTAAGGACAATGACTCAGGCCCCCGGTCATGGAGGCCGACGGAGTTATTCCTCCACTTATTGTATAATAACAGCGCCATCCTATCTCTTCTGTGATTATTGATTTTCCCTTGTCTCCTACAGGAGTGGCTTCCAACGCGATATCTCCGCCAGAGCCGTGGGTGATGATGTCGCCACCTCCGCGCACGCAGCCCACGCACCACCACGAGACCTCCTCCAACTCCTCCTGGGCGGAGATGGAGACGCACATTATAGGTACGTGGGACTAGACGGGCACTTATTGCCAGAAGCTATTTCTTACAGGCAACCTTTGGATGGACATTAATTCTTTCTATTATTTTTCAGCATTTAAAGAGAGCTTCTTGTAAAACTTAATATTTCTACACCTATTATGGTAGAATATGTAGGACCACCTGTAATAACTTAAAGACCTCGATGTACCATATTCTTTGAAATAAATCATTCATTCATTCATTCATAGATTCAATTTATTAGTTCGGGCGTGGTCTAGTAGCTTAGTGGTCAAAACATTCTCCCTGTAAGAGAGGGATTGCGGATACAAAGCCCGCTTAGACCTATCTTTTTTTTCCTCTTTCTAAATCGATTTGAATTTTAAAAGTAATTAAAATTAATAACCCGATTGCTGTTGAAAAGACCGAATAATTTTAATAGTCGGCGGCAACAATAAATATTCTTTCATTTTATGATTTACAAATCTTCGCTCTTTTCAGTATTGGTTAGGTTTTTATTTTTTATATTTATTTTATTTTATACTTTTTTGTTATGATTTTTTTTTTTGTATTTGCCTTCATTTTGATACCCAACTTAAGTTTGGGTCTCATTATTTTTGACTAACGTAAATATAATGTATGATATGATTATGATAGTAATTGGTTGGATACAAGCGAAAATATCGTCACCTTAATGGTAAAGTTGCGAATCTGTGTTTTACAATTTTACAGGAGAGCAAAAATACTGTATTTTCTTATTTGTAAAATGGTGTTATTTATTAATACGATATATTTTTCCTATCGCTTGTTTCTACACCATTTGTAAAATAAGAAAAAAGAGTTTATTTATTTATTTCTATTTATTCTTTATTGTAGACTTACATGGTATTCTTAAAAATAAATGAAATATTATGTACAAAGGCGAGCTTAACTCAAGGTTGAGTTCTCTTCCAGCAAACCCGGGAGTGCACAGAGCAAAGCAAAAAAAGGCAGTTATGTGTACCTTAATATAAAGTTCTTCTGCTCTCGTAAAAAAATTGAGAAACAATCAAATTGATCAATCAATCAAATCCGACATCCACGCGGACGAAGCTGCGTTAGCTAGTATAAATTTATATTTAAAAAACTAGCTGATCCGGCAGACTTCGTACTGTGTTTATATGGGAAAAAGGAAAGGGCTGTTTTTAGGGTTTTTCTGGTAATTATTCGAATTTTTCTCACCTTTTAAACCTTCCCTAGACCTGCACGAACATTTCAAGACCAAGATAAGATAAATCCGTTTTTTTTTTTTTTTTTACACAGGACACGTCAATTTGACTTCACCTCGCCTGATGTTAAGCTAAAGGCAAAGTCTCGGAAAGAGGGTCACCATCGTAAACATTTACCATGTTAACAGTGGTGGCACTCAGCTTGACGGCCTCATTAGATGCCTTTTCACGCCCCGCTTAAAGGACCCGGGACTGTAGGAAGAAGGAAACACGTGAGCTGGCAGGGAATTCCAGGTCTTAGTGGTGCGGCATAGGAATGAATCACTGAAACGCTTGGTTCTAGCAGGTATACTCTGCACCGTAAATGGATGACATCTTAGCTCTGCACGTGTCGTCCTGTGAAGGAAAGGGGAGGGTGGGACTAATTGGAAGAGCTCGTCAGAACATTCACCATGGTAGAGACGGTAGAAAACTGCCAAAGACGCAACATCTCTACGCATCTGCAAAGGCTCGAGGGTGTTCGTGACCTCAGGATCCCCAATAATGCGGACCGCACGTCGCTGCAACCTGTCGAGAGCATCTAATAAGTACTTTGCGGAGCCGTCCCAGAGATGTGAGCAGTATTCCACGCAGGAACGAATTTGGGTCTTGTATAGAAGACACCGCTGCTCCGGCGTGAAAAAACGTCTCACTCTGTTCAGGACTCCGAGTTTACGCGAGGCTGATTTGATGATACTCTCGATATAGTTTTTGTTATTCAGTTTGCAGCGAACATCCCTACCGAGGATAGTGAGGTGATCCTGCAGTGGCAGTGGTGTGCTCTGAAGAGTGGGAAGGGGAAGGAAAGGAGATACCTTTGCTGTAAACGCACATGCCTGGGTCTTCTTGGCATTGAACTCGACCAGGTTCCTAGCGCCCCATTGAGAAATGTGGTCCAGGATCCGGTCCAGCTCAGTGACAAGAAGCTGCCTTTTTTCCGCGATATCAGACTGCTTGGCCGCAGGATGTGCGTAATAACTCCCGTGTAAGGTGCTGTCGTCTGCATAGCAGTGAATGTTTCCGTTACAGAGCATGTCATTGATATGCAGAAGAAAGAGAGTGGGAGATAAAACGGAACCCTGCGGCACGCCAGCATTTACCTGCAAGAACTCCGAAGCTCGTCCATCACAAAGGACGCGAATACGGCGCCCCTGCAGGAAGCTTGCAACCCAGTTACACAGTCTAGGAGGCAGGCCGAAGGCTGGTAGCTTGGAAAGAAGCGATTTGTGCCATACCCTATCGAAAGCTTTGGCGATGTCAAGACTAATTGCCAGTGACTCACCGTGCTTCTCCATAGCCTCACCCCAAAGGTGGGTCATGTACGCCAGAAGATCACCCGTTGACCGTTTCGGTCTGAAACCGTATTGCCGGTCACTAAGCAAGGAGTGATCCTCTAGGTGGCGCATGAGCTGTGTGTTAATTATGTGCTCGAACACCTTGCACAGCACTGAGGTGACGGCTATGGGTCGATAGTTGGCTGGGTCCGAGCGATCCCCCTTCTTGGGGATCGGCTGGACATTCGCCTTCTTCCAAGCCGAAGGCACTGTACCCGAACTGTAGGATAGTCGGTACAGCCGCGTTAGGATAGGAGATAACTCCGCTGCACATTTTTTAAGTACAACCGCTGGAATACTATCAGGACCACTGGCTTTCCGGACATCGAGTGATTGCAGTACTGCACGGACATCGCGTTGCCTGATACGTATATCGCTGGGCATCCGCCCTGATGCATGCCCTCTTGCAGACCTTTGTGGCTCTGTTGTACGCCGCCTTGAAGTGACCCACGTTGGGATCGCGCGTGGCGCGCGCCCGCACCCAGGCGCGGTACGCGAACTGTTTATGCTCAACAGCCTCCGCGCACTCGCGCCCGAACCACGGACGCGCTCCGCGGACTCCGGTGACATCGGTGTATGGGATATAATATTCCATACCTAGACCGATCTCACCGGCGACGGCAGTAGCGCTCTCAGATGGGTTCTTACCCTCAAAGCAGCGTTCAACCCACGGGATGGACGCATAATAATCGCGCAATCCATCCCAGTCCGCTGACGAGTAGTGCCATAGCCGCCTCTTCCCCTGCACGGGTCGTGGGGGCGCTACAATGGGCACGGTGGAGCGGACCAGATAGTGGTCGGAGTTACCTAAAGCAGCAATCACCGAGACACTGTACTGGTCCGGGTGACTCGTCAACAGAAGGTCTAGCAGAAAGGGCTCTAGGCCGGACTCTCTTGGTATCCTCGTGACCTTGTGCACCAATTGAGTCAAGTCATGCGCCAGGGCAAATGCGTGAGTGGCTCTTCCCGCATGGTTTGTTATGGCGGAGCCCAACCAGATCTTGTGGTGGGCGTTAAAGTCCCCCAAAAACACCAATTCGGCGTTCGGAAACCGCTCCTGCGCGTCATCTGCCGCCTGACTCAGGTATTCGAATAGTCGAGTTATCTCCGCATCTCCTGTGTGGGAACGGTAAAGGCACACATAGATCTGACTCGTGGAGCCATGGTCTACGTGTACCCAAAGGATGGAAAAGGATGGGTCCTCTAGACAGCGCAAACGGCGACAACAAATATCCGCCCTAACAAACACGCACACCCCGGCTTTTGCTCGGAAATTTTCCTCGATAACATAGCCGGGGTAAAGCAGGTAGGTCGTGTCGTCAGGGCGGCGTATTTGTGTCTCCGTTAGAAACAGCATAGCTGGTTTCGGTCGTCTCCAGGTGTTGGTGGACGGCGTTGAGGTTTTTATGGAGCCCACAGATGTTCGTGGACTCCACCTCAAATAGAGTTTTTGTGGGAGAGTCCCTAGCCGCTGTTTCAACAGATACTGTATTGTGCGCTGCCATGAGGTGAAGGGTAAGGGAAGGCGTGAAAAAGAGGTGATTGTCGCCGCAGCACCGCGTGACAAAACATGGGAGATTGGTTTTATCTATGAATGTGAGGCGTGACGAGAGCCGACGCGCCGAACGGAAGGGCCCCCGTACCCTCCCGAATATGGTCGCCGGGCTCCCGTCCGGTCGCCAACCGGCACGACGAGCCATATCGGGATTATGCGCGACCTGGTGGGGCAGCCTCCCAGGGTGGTTAGTCCCAGTTGGGCCCCTGTACTATGCCGCGGGCGGCCAGCGGCACCACCGTTTCTACGGGTCTCCCTGCCCGGCGCGGCGCCCCGCGTCACACCCCACTAGACTACGCCAAAACCCACCGGTCCCACTAGTGCTGCGACTACCATCACCTCGGCCCGGCTATGCACTTGCTGATCCCTGAACGCAATCCAACCGAGATTGGATTACTATGGAGGGTTTTTCGCACTTGTGCACGGTGGTACCAACCCGGTCGAAATAAGTTTTAGTTTTAGTGAGACTAACCAATAGCAATTGATTCTTATATATTTTTATGTATTAAAGATAGATATATTATTCACAGGCAATATACAAATACATCCGCCAACGGACGCGACGCGACAAATGTTAATACTGAGATATTTAACTCCAATGGGCGAATACCAAGAGGTAAAGATTTTCAATTTTTTTTAAACCGAAATTACTAATATCCCCTCTAACCTCTCCAAGTAAGCTAAATTGCTTGTGTTAGGAGTGGGTTCACGTCGGTAGTGTAATGGCTCGGATTCGAACCCGGGACCTCTCGATCGTAAGACCGAATTGAACCAATACAATATTACAAATATTTCATCTTTTCTTTACAAAATGAAATCTGCGGTAGCCTAGTGGTATGGGTAATGGACTGCTGAGACGAGGTCTCGGGTTCGATCCCAGGTTTACCATGGCACACACCAATGACTTTTCGATGCTTTTCGAAGTTATGTGTGTATTTATCGCAGGTTTCTTAGTGCCCGGTTAATGGCAATAGGCTCGCCACCTGTTACATTGGGACCTAAACATAAACTGGCGAAATGTGGGTGCTAGCACCTCTGCCTACCCCTTCGGGGAATACAGGCGTGAGTTTATGTTATGTTATGTTATGTCTTTATAACATTAGTTTAGAGTACCTATAGATATTATTATTGATTAACATGTACCTTGTGGTGTGTCCAGTTCCTGTCACACGTGTTCGAGCAGAACGCCCTGGGTTTGATCCTGGGCTACCTCAACGTGCGCGAGTCGCGGGACTCCCGCCTCGCCTTCGAGGCGCTCAAGTACCTCGCCGCGTTACTTTGCCACAAAAAGTTCAGCATCGACTTCATACAGATGGGCGGTTTGCAGGTAATATAATTAACACACATTCACCACACCCTAACGCATATTCACCAAGCCCTAACGCATATTTACCACACCCTAATACCTATTCACCACGTCCTACCGTCTATTCATCGCGATCTAAATCCAATTCATAACACACTAATGTATATTCACCACAACCTAACGTATATACACCTCAACCTAATGTATATTCACTATACTCTAATGACTATTCACTACAATATAACGTCTATTCACCACACTCTAACGTATATTTACCGCAACTTATCGTCTATTCACCACAACTTCGTATTGGGCACAACCTGTAAAGATAGATGTTGTAAGAAATTAAATAAATAAATAAATAAAAATAAACTTAATGTCTATTCACCACAACCTAACATCTATTCATCACAACCTAACGTCAACATTCTCTGAACTTTTCCCGGCTCAGTTGAGGTCAGCTTTCCAGACTAATATTGCAGTGATGCGCCTGACCATCACTGCATCAAACACTGTCATCTGACCTCCACAACCAATTGCTGATATCGAAGTTCTGTTGTTACATTAGTCACACTTTTTAAGGTTCCAACTACCCGTAACGACTGCCATAGATGTTCGTATAACAACCGGGACTTACGGCTTAAGTAACGTACTCTCCGAGGCACGACCATCATCATCTACATAGAGACGTTAGTCCTGATTGCATCCGAGGCCACGGTGCCCTCGGAGCTCAGGGTCCGCCTTCCGGCTCTTCCTCCTCCACTTCGCACGATCTTGGGCGTCCAAGGTAGTGAGACCGTTTGCACGCATGTCACCCTCCAAGCCAGCACTTCTTGGGTCTAGCCCTTCTATCTGGACCCGGTGGGGGCGCCATTGCACGACCATATATTACATATCATACATAACATAAACTCACGCCTGTATTCCCCGAAGGGGTAGGCAGAGGTGCTAGCACCCACATCTCGCCAGTTTATGTTTAGGTCCCAATGTAATAGGTGGCGAGCCTATTGCCATTAACCGGGCACTTATAAACCTGCGATAAATACACACATAACTTCGAAAAGTCATTGGTGTGTGCCATGGTAAACCTGGGATCGAACCCGAGACCTCGTCTCAGCAGTCCATTACCCATACCACTAGGCTACCGCAGAGAATATATATTAACACTATCATATTGTCTACAGAAATTTCTGGAGGTTCCCCGACCGTCAGTGGCTGCAACGGGTGTGTCAATCTGTCTGTACTATCTGGCGTACTGCGAGGACGCCATGGAGAGAGTTTGTTTGCTACCGAGGAGAATGCTGGCCGACCTCGTCAAGTATGTATCAGGGTTGATATCACTCAACAAAGTGCGCCTCCCGGTACCCAGGGCTAGATGGGGACACTATGGTCCTCACAAACCGAAGGGTCCTGGGTCTGCCGGGGTGCGAGAGATATGCTTTCGGCAATCTCACCTCCAGCAACCAAAGACCCAAAGACGGCGTGCGTTTTAGTCGGTTCGAGTCTGACATAACCACCTCTACCGGCTCTGGTAGAGGGTGGTATTCGCACGATAATAAAAAGGGTTGAATTCACTCAAAGAACTGTCCTCCATGAGTACAGTCTGGGAGTGGAGTAGCCTGTCACTCTAACCGTGGGGTACGAACGCGAAGAAAATCTCTTTAGTATAACTCAAAAGCTAAAAGATGGCACTAGTAGTCTCATTTTAAGAAATAATAATGTTATAACGCTTATTTCCATATTTAGAATCACGTAAATTATTTCAGAACAAACATGATATTTTAAGCATCCATGCTAATATTATAAATCCAAAAGTAACTATCTCTGTCTGTCTGTCTGTATGTTACGCTTTCACGCCTAAACCACTGAACCGATCTTGATGATATACGGTAAGTATAGGGGTAGTACTAGCTATTGCCCGCGGCTCCGCCCGCGTGGATATCGGTTATTGCGACCAAACATAACCTATGTCCCTTCTCATGGTTTAATCTACCCCTATACCAAATTTCATCAAAATCGGTTCATTGGTTTAGGCGTGAAAGTGTAACATACAGACTGGTAGAGCTACTTTCGCATTTATAATATTAGTATAACATTAAGCCACAAGCTTCCCAACTTTTTTTTTAAAGAATATTCGAACCGAAGTTACTAATATTCCCTCTGACCCCACCAAGTAAGCTAAATTGCTTGTGCTAGGAGTGGGTTCACGTCGGTAGTGTAACGGCCAGGATTTGAACCCGGGACCTCTCGATCGTAAGGCCGACTCCTTAACCACTAAGCTACCGACGCTTGGTAGAGGCCAATGTCCAGCAATGGACTGCAATGGGCTGCTGGACTAAAGTTGTTGTATATCGGCAGGTACGCGCTATGGCTTCTAGAATGTTCTCACGACTCAGGTCGCTGTCACGCGACGATGTTCTTCGGCCTCTCCTTCCAGTTCCGGCTTATTCTTGAGGAGTTCGACCACCAGGTAAGATGATTAACCACTATTTAATAGCATTTTTACCCGACTGCCGAAGAAGGAGGTTAATGTTTTTCGACACGTATGTATGTATGTATGTATGTCCATTTATTTGGCACGGCCTACAGCCTGAACGGCTTGACGGATTTGGACATGTGAGGTGTTATTTGATTCGTCGTGATTGTGTGAGTGACATTAAAATTTCTAGAAAATCAAAATGGTGGCGTTTTTGGCGCCAAAACGTATGTTCTCAAAAATATTTTTGATCAAACTTATCGAGTAGGGTATCAAAATGAAGGAAATTAGAAGGAGATTACAAAAAGATATACGTGTCATATCATAACTAAAAAGTACAAAATAAAAGAAATCTTTAAAAATAAAAAAACCCGACTGCCACTGAAAAGATCGAAATAAAAAGTTTGATAGCAGACGGTACCCATTAATTTTCTTTCGGTTTATGAAAAAAATAATTTTTATTTCACTTGGCAATATTTAGACATGTCAACATAACATAAATTATACAACACCTACTTTAATATAAACATCAATTTTAATTATCCAGTAACTAGCTTTTGCCCGCGGCTCCGCCCGCGTGGAAGTCGGTTATCGCGACTAAACATAGCCTATGTCCTTTCTCATGGTCTAATCTACCCCTATACCAAATTTCATCAAAATCGGTTCAGTGGTTTAGGCGTGAAAGCGTAACATACAGACAGACAGACAGACGGACAGACAGACAGACAGAGTTACTTTCGCATTTATAATATTAGTATGGATATTGTAGGGTATAATGCCACACACGGCCAAGTAGAAATAAACGGCCTACGTAAAAAACTGGACTACGTAAAACAAACACTGAAGGATGATTAAACGTTTACTGAAACTGACTTGGATACAAAATGATTACAAAGTTGTTACTTAAAGTCCAACCAACTGCCCAGATCGAATGCGACTGCCCGACCGCGCCGGGCGCTTGGTCGTATGACTTATATTTGCGGCGTCAGCATTCCTGTCCCTACAAACTTATTTCGGTCTTTTCAGTAGCAGTCGGTCTTTTATATAGTAACTTCTTCATCCTAGCTTTAATACCAGTTCGAAGCTTTTCAACTTGGAGTCTGGGGTCTGATTTACCAGTCTAACTGCGGATTTGGTTGAACTTCTCTATTTTCTGTGAAGTGATTGCCATCTGACCACCCTGAGGAGGGCCAGACCGTAAGGGATGGCCCTGGGTCAGCCGAGGTGCGAGGGATATGTCTATGATAACCTCACCTCCGGCCTAGCACCAAGACCCACAGTCGGCGTGCGGTTTTAGTCGGTCCGAGTCCGACATAACCTTCCCCCTCGGATACCCCGAGGGGATTTCCGCACGAAAAAAAAAAAAAAAAGACCAGTTTTTGGAGTTTTGAGGGCTCCGTAACGACTGCTATACATGTTCGTATGGCAACGGGGACCGACGGCTTAACGTGCTCTCCGAGGCACGACCAGACCTATGCAAATGCCCATATTCATGTATGCAAATATTTTCATTGAGCGGGGATCGAACCCTCTTGCGTAGCGGCCGCGTTCACTACCACTACGCCATAGAGGCTGTCAACCAACACGCTAATATAAATAAATAAATTAATTAATGCTGTCACATAAGTTTGTCATACCCTCAGCATTTGGACCTCCCATATATACATACATATAATCACGCCTTTATCGCCGGAGGGTTAGGCAGAGGTGAATTAACGCCCACATTTCACCAATCATTGTATTAGGTCCCACGTAGTATGAGGTGAGCATATTGCCGTATTCCGGGCACTATTGTTGACTTGCGCCATGTATATTGAGGCTGAGTCTGGGCTGTATATATCTGTCTGATGTTAAACAGCCCTATCCCTAAGTCGAACATAGGCCTCTCCCATAGACTTCCAGAATGACCGATCTTATGCAGCCCAAATCCAGCTCTTTCCAGCGACCTTGGGCGTTCTACACTGCTGGGAGAGACCTATGTTCAGTAGTGGATTATGTATGGCTGATATCATGATGATGATCCCTTAGTCGCCTTGTACGACACCGCATGGGAAGAGATTCTACTCTGACAGACCTAAATTCTACTCTGCCGGGTACTATGTGGTCTTCCCATCAGTGGGTAATATAAGATATACTAGCTTTTGCTCGCAGCTCCGCCCGCGAGGACCAACATAGCCTATGTCTAAAGTCTAATGCAGTGATTCCCAAAGTGGTCCAGGTGGACCCCCAGGGGTCCACGGGAGACTTGCTGGGGGTCTACGTAGGCGTGAACAAAAAATGGGGGTCCATAAGATGCTAATGGGGGTCCACGAAAATTTATCTGCTTTTCTTGGACATTATTCACACATAGCCACTAGTCCCAAACTAAGCAGAGCTTGTGTACTATGGGTACTAGACAACCGATAAACATACTTAAATACTTTTTTTAACAAAATGACCAAACAGCTGATCGAGGTTTGTACGGGAAGTCGAAAAATTTAATGTCTGTATTGGATAAGTCGTAGAACAAACATTGTTCAGGGTGACCTATAGACCACGTGGCCAAGAGGTTTTAAACGATTTACGATACACCCTGTATATAGAAAACACCTAGTAGACAGATACAAACAAACATGTTCATGCACACAAATGTTTGTACCCCGCGGGATTCGAACCCGCGACCTCTTGGTTCAGAGGCAGCGTCCACTACCACTGAACCAAAGTGGCCGTCAATAGTAAAGAGCAAGCATAGTTTTTATAAGGGTCTACCTACATTATTTTAAGTACCTAACTAAGCAGATAATATTTTAATAAGGCAAGCGACTGTTAAGTACTTGTCTAAACTTGCGTATGATATTACGTACAATTTCGTGTACAGACTTGCAAAGCGCTATCCGCCCGACAATGCTTAAACTTGTTCAGACATGAATTTGATCACCACTATAAATACTAATGATGCCAAAGGCAAACTCATTCATTTGTTTCCGGAATTTCGAAAAAAAGGTGTGAGAAACGTCATATCAGTGATTGCTAGTGCCGAAGAAAAGTAAGTACTTACCTTTTTTTTTGTTATAGTAATTAAGTATTTTATTTACGTGTACTAGTCAGTTGATCACAACTGCTTGTATAGATAGGTGACTTAGTAACTTACGGATATTTTAATTGTCCTCATTTGAAGACAAACACAGCACGTTTTATTCAATTGTTTTTTCACGAGAGAAGCACTGCCTCTCTAAAAAGGCCGAATAAGCAATATTGCAGAGCAATTAAGCGTGAACTCATTGATTTGATGTTAGTTATGGTTTTTATGGACAATTTTGGGATTTCGACTTTTATTTTTTCCTACACAAATTTGATCAGCATTCGATACTGAGTTTTTTTTTTGTAGTATTAAAAATTAGTGGTAAATTAGGTGCAGTAGAAACTCGATTAACCGGACTAATTGTTGTCGATAGGCATTCGGATAATCGAAAATCCGGATAATCGAATGTATGAAGAATAATGTTGTGTTTATTAAAAATAACAAATACATAGATATCAACGAAAATCAATGTTTATGAAGAAATTAACACTTACTTATGTATGTATGTACATACATATTTTCATAGATTACATACATAATACTAAACTGCAGCATTAATCATGAAATAAAATATTTAGGTATGTATGTACGAATAATTTGTTTACAATAGGTATGTATTTGGTAATTTGCATTTGGTAATCATGAAATAAGTAGGTAATAAGTTTAATTTGGTTTAAAATATTTGGTAATTGTCATTTAACGTAAGCAACTTTTTCTCTACATTGCTGCTATATCACGAATTCATTTCAGTTGTAGTAAACTCACAGTATCACTCTCTGTTTGTTTTTCAAACCACTTGAGAGCTGTTTCCAGAGCATAAAATGCTACATCATGAGATGGTCACAATTGCAAACGAACTAATACAATAACGAAACGCGCGGGGTAGCGATCCCACACAGCGCGGGCGGAATATGCAAGTTGCGACACGTACATGCTTGCATAAATTCGACTTGTAGGTACATATAAATTGGTCGCGGTTGGTAGTCCGGATAATC
This sequence comes from Eilema sororculum, assembly GCA_914829495.1. Classification (NCBI taxonomy): domain Eukaryota; kingdom Metazoa; phylum Arthropoda; class Insecta; order Lepidoptera; family Erebidae; genus Eilema; species Eilema sororculum. The sequence continues at coordinate 13,654,590 of OU618551.1, forward strand.
GCGAATCCGTATAACTGAGGGCCGGATAAACGAGTTTCTACTGTACTTTAAAATTGATACGTCTGTATTTGTCTTAGCGGTTTATTAGTTGGTCCCTTCACAAGCCGTAATTCTATTCCCGCGTGCTGACAAAGGCTGCGGTGTGATACCTATGTTCAGAAAAAAACTTGGTTACAAAAACATTTTTTTTTTTTTCAGGTAAGTTAACTGACACGAAACATGGCTACAGCAAAGAAAAAATGTCGACAATATAGTGTCGATTATTTGAAATATGGTTTTGTTCCATCAGAGGCAGACAAACAATTGCCCATGTGTCTATTATGCAACAAAGTTTTGAGCAATGACTCTATGAAACCATCAAAGCTCGAAGATCATCTAAAAAGGTGTCATACTGATAAAATAGGTAAAGATTTAAAATATTTTCAAACATTGAAGGAAAAATATGAAAAGAGACCCACCATGCACAGTATGTTCGCTTCAACAGCTCAAAGTAACGATGATGGCTTGCGGGCATCTTACAATATCTCATTACTTATAGCAAAATGTGGAAAACCGCACACTATCGGAGAACAATTAATTTTACCCGCTGTTGAAGAAGTCTTAAAAACTGTTTTGCACAAATCTCCATTTGACGTACTAAAAAGAATTCCATTAAGTAACAATACAAAGACGCATTGATGAAATGAGCTCTGATATCGAATGTTTTTTGTGCAATCATCTGCAAAAAACTCATTTTTCTATACAACTGGACGAGTCAACGTTACCCGGTAATGAAGCATTATTATTGACATATGTCCGATATATTATGGAGGAAGAAATTCACGAAGAATTGCTATTTGCCAGAACTTTGGAGACTGACACTAAAGGCGAATCAATATTTAATGTACTGAGCAATTTTTTTACGGAAAAATCGATTCCATTTACAAACATTATTTCAGTGGCAACAGACGGAGCTCCTGCAATGGTCGGGCGATATCGTGGGTTTATAACTCATCTCAAAAGAATTATACCAGGGCTTACAGCTATTCATTGCGTAATCCACCGCCAACATCTTGTGGCAAAACATTTAAGTGACAGGTTGAACCAATCTCTTAATTTTGTAATAAAAGCTGTCAACAAAATCAGAAGCAATGCATTGAATACGCGTTTATTTGCTCAATTGTGCGACGAAAATGATGAAGACTTCCAGCGACTGCTCTTACATACTGAAGTACGCTGGTTGTCGAAAGGTGCATGCTTAACGAGATTTTACTCTGTTTTCGATTCCGTATTAGAGTTCCTAGAAAGCAGAGATCCAGATTTAAAAGAAAACTTGATCAAATTCAAAACAGACATTGCGTATTTGACAGATTTGTTTAAAAAATTTAATGATATTAACTTGCAGTTACAAGGGGACAGCCTGAATTTAATAAAAACAAAGGGGATAATTTCGGCTTTTCTTGGGAAATTGAAATTAATGAAGCAAAACATTAGTCGGCGCGAATTCTCTCAATTTCCAAACTTGTCACAGGTAGAATGTATTGATGAGGATATCCATACCTACAGTCAACATTTAAGTGCCCTGCATGTTGACTTCAAAACCAGGTTTGAAGATAATGCTGACAATGGATATACCACCATGGATCATAAATCCATTTGATGAAACGGAAGTGGCCAATGTAGTATTACAAGAGGAGCTGCTCGAGCTAAGCACCAATGAGGAGCTGAAGGTGAAATTTAGAAAAGGCTACCAAACATTTTGGCTGCAAGCAGAAATACCCGAAAAATATCCTGGACTGTGGGAAATCGCAAGGAAATTTTTAATAGCTTTTCCCTCGTCATACCTTGTAGAAAGGAGTTTTAGTGCCGTTTCAAATCTCTTAACAAAAAAAAGGAGCAAATTAAACATCACAGAGCGGGGGGATTTGCGGTTATTGCTCACAAAAATAAAGCCAAACATTGATCGTTTGCTGACACTCCACCAAATACATCCTTCCGATTAATTAAAATTATGACTTACCTTTTTAATTTTTTCTTGTAATTCTATTCTTTTAATAAATAAAGTGTTATAAAATGTACCATTTTTCGTTTTTATTTTACCTATCGGAATATAGGGACAGAACTCAGAAGCGACACTTTTTCATTTTTTGGCGACTTTAAGAATGTGGTAGAAATGTAGCAGCAGGGGGTCCATCGAAACTAGTAACATTTTGAAAGTGGTCCACGAGAAAAATAAGTTTGGGAACTACTGGTCTAATGTAATAATAATAATAATAATTGTCTTTATTGTACACCAAGGATATAACATTACAATAGGTACATAATAGCAATTCGGTAGGTACATACAATTGGCGGCCTTATCGCTCTGCGGCAATCTCTTCCAGGCAACCATAGGATGGAGAGAAAAAATAGGACAAAAATATTTCGGGCAGTTTGGTGTACATAGAATGTAATAATAAATAATCAAGAGATAACAGTATATATATAGAACAGATAGACACAATAGCTACCTAAGTATAGGTAGATATACATAAATACATCAAACATACATACTATCAATATCATAGATATCATAACATTAATATACACATAAATACTAACATTTTACCATAATATTATCAAGGAAAGTTATTTATTCCACTTCTGTCAGAGAGACTAGGTAGTGTTCTTTGACTTGTCTTTTGAATAAAGGCAAGGACTGAGCACGCCTAATAGTTACGGGCAGAGCATTCCACAACCGAGCCGCTTGAACCGAAAAGGATTTGTCGGCAAAGTTGGTGGAATGACTCGGCATTTTTAATCTCAGATTCTCCGATGATCTCAAAACCCTCGAGTGCGTGTTGTGCAGGAACTCAAAACGTTGTTTGAGGTATGAGGGAGTTACGGGATTAAATAAAATATTGTACAACACGGAAAGAATATGAGCATTCCGGCGAAGGCGTATAGGTAACCACTTGAGTTTTTTTCGAAATTCAGAAACATGATCATATTTGCGTAGTCCAAATATGAATCTTATACAAAGATTTTGGAGTCTCTCAAGCTTGTTAAGTTGGTCTTCAGTGAGATCAAGATAGCTGGCATCAGCATAGTCAAGGATAGGGAAAAGAAGGGTTTGTGCAAGAGCAGTCTTAGTGGCAGTGGGTAGGAAATTTTGGAGCCTGCGCAGGGACCCCGCCGCAGCAAACGTCTTACGCCTCAATTCCTGAACCTGTGGACCCCACGATAAGTGTTTGTCCATAACTATCCCCAGGTTTCTAACCTGGTCACTATAAGGAACATTTACTCCATTACAAGTCACGTGTGGAAGGAGTGACCAATCTACTTTCTCTATCATCCTAGAACTACCAACAACGATGACCTGTGTCTTACGTGGATTAACTTCAAGTCCGTACGAAGCACTCCAGTTGCATATTGATGCAAGGTCAGCGTTAATAGTATTGACAGCCTCCTTTAATTGATTCGCTGGAGCCCGAGAATATATCTGAAGATCATCTGCATAGAGGTGGTAGGAAGAAGATAGGTCGTTAGTGATTGAGTTTATAAAAACTGAGAAGAGTAATGGAGACAGAACGCCGCCCTGTGGTACACCAACAGTCGCTGTACACCAAGAAGAAGAAGTATCCCTGATGCAAACACGCTGTCGGCGACAAACAGGTAACTACGAAACCAGTCAACCACAGTTGGAGATATGTTAAGAGAGCTCAATATGCCAAGTAGAACGTCGAAATCAACGGTATTAAAGGCATTACTGAAGTCTAACAGTGTTAACACTGTCAGCTCACCTTCCTCCATAGCCGATCTGATGTCTTCCGTAATATGAACCAGAGTTGTAGTAGTACTGTGACCGGAGCGAAATCCAGACTGTAGAGGATTCAATAGCGAATTTTTAGAGAGGAAAATAGTAAGTTGGGTGTGAACAAGTCGTTCGAGTACCTTAGAGAGGAAGGGCAAGATAGAAATGGGACGATACTCTGAGAAAGAGGAAGGATTTTTCTTTTTAGGAATAGGAATTATTTGAGCATTCTTCCAAGCCATAGGAAATACATTAATGGTCACAGAGAATACCAAATTTCAACGAGAGAGTAGGCAGACAGACAGAGCTACTTTCGCATTTATAATATTAATATGGTTATTGTGTGTGCATATTTGCGGTAGCCTAGTGGTATGGGTAATGGACTGCTGAGACGAGGTCTCTGGTTTGATCCCAGGTTTACCATGGCACACACCAATGACTTTTCGATGCTTTGCGAAGTTATGTGTGTATTTATCGCAGGTTTATAAGTGCCCGGTTAATGGCTTTGCAACATTGGGATCTAAACATAAACTGGCGAAATGTGGGTGCTAGCACCTCTGCCTACCCCTGTGGGGAATACAGGCGTGAGTTTATGTTATGTTATGTTATGTATTGTGTGCAGGACGGTCTCCGCAAGCTGTACAATGTGATCTCGACGCTGCCCATTCTCAGCTCGGACGAGGACGAGTCTCGCGTGTCCGAGGACGAGACCTGCGCCGCGCGTCAGATCGTTCGCCACGTGTGTGTCGCGCTCAGGAGGTGAGAATCGAACCCGCACTACACGCACAACACACAGCTTTCACCCCGCCGTACAAGACCACGCTCGCATTGGCCGTCACGAGTCACGTGCATTTCAGTTTCCCATACATTTCAGCAGGAAAAAAAATTTCTAAATCCGTGGTGTTGTATTTTTCTATCGATCTACTATTTTGAGTCCTAAAAATATATTTCCCGAAATAATTTATTATTTATTTATTTTATTTAATAGGACAGCCACTGGTTAATACATACAAAAATCTTGTCACTAGATATAACACATTACATTATTCCCTGCATGATGTTTAGCCTTTTAAGGCAGCCACTGCATTCACAATATTATTATTGATCGTTTTCCAAGTTTCAATACAATATATTTATATTTCACAACATTCCACACAACGCTTTCTAGACCCATGGTAAGCATAGCTTAACTAGCTTGTGTTATGTAATCTAAAATGCGGATAAACATACTTAGATACTTTTTTTTTTGTAAATACATACATACTATACATAGAAACACCCAGACCAATGCAAATAGCCATATTCATGCATACAAATATTTGCACTGAGCGGGAATCGAACCCGCGCCTCCTGCGTAGCAGTCGCGTGCACTACCACCACGCCACGGAGGCTGTCAAATCTGATACAATGGGTTTCAAAAAGTCAAAACAATCAGTACATTACTTATTGTAACATTAGTAAAGGTACCTATTATTGACTAACCAAATTTTTTTTGTGTGTCAAACACACTACATAAGTTTGTTAAAAACTGTAAATTTTTCGTATGTTTTTTACACTGAAATCATACAAACCCAGTAAGTAATACAACCGCTGCGTTGTACACTAAATTAGTCTAGGTACTTACTTATGAATTTTTGTCCCAGGTACCTGGAAGCTCATCTAAGGTTACGAGCAGCCCAAGTAGCCCGCCAGCACGGAGACACTGTACCTGAACCCCCTCCTTATAAGGTTGGTGCCGTCTCCCACACACTAAGACCTGGAACTCCCTGCCAGCTCACGTGTTTCCTTCTTCCTACAGTCCCGGGTCCTTTAAGCGGGGCGTGAAAAGTGCCACCATTGTTAACATGGTACATGTTTTCGTTGGTGACCCTCTTTCCGAAAATTTGCCTTTCAGAAGTCCAATTGACGTGTCCAGTATATATAAAAAAACATATCTACAAACAACTTTCAACTTAATCATCATTTTATCGGTCGCTTTATGGATTTGCCCAGGGCTAGCTTACTCCTAGAATGACTGCCATCTAACCTCCTAAACTTAAGAGAATAGCCTGCACCAGAGTTGCATTCGTCATTCAGCAGTTGTACTGACCCCCGATTCTATTAGAAGCTAAACCATTATGGTGCCACTCACTGCAAATACATAGCCTGTCAAAATCATAACCCTCCTTTTGGCTTCGCCGTAGTTGGGTAAAAAATGACATTACATTTTATACTTTATTTCAATATAAATAATAAATATAAATAAATATTCCACAACATTCCACACAACGCTATCTAGCTAGACCCATGATAAGCTTAACCAGATAAACATACTTACATACTTTTTTTTTGTAAATATATACATGTTATACATAGAAACTCCCAGACCAATGTAAATAGCCATATTCATGCGTACAAATATTTGCACTGAGCGGGGTTCGAAACCGCGCCTCTTGGGTGGCAGTCGCGTTCACTACCACCACGCTACAGAGGATGCCTAAAGTCCAAATCGAAATGAAAACAGTTTCATTACACTTTTTCAATTACTCTGCAAAAAGTAATTTAATTTTGAACTTTAACCCCATTGCTTTAAAGTCTATTATTATTTAATGCCGTTTTTGCAGTGGCGGTGGTACCACAATGGTTTGGTTTTTGCAGAATCGAGACCCTGGTTTTTGGAAACATTGATCTGTATACTCACCACATAGCTATTTAGCGTCTGTGGTTTGCACCACAGAAATATATTAGGTAGAACGGCTATAAGCAGTGTTCACCTGTATGTCACGCGTGGCGACTGTTTCACTGTAAATAATAATATACGAGAGATAAGAAATACCTCTATTTTTTCAAATTTAATCTTAAAGGAAAAAGAAAGGGCAGGTATCTGAGGGGATTTCCGGACGGAAAAAAGAAAGAAAAAGAGACTGCGCGTCAGCATTGACGGACTAAATATTTAAAAAAAAACATGGCCGCTGCGTCTGAGCCCCTAATAATATTTCTGTGGCTTGCACCTTAGAGCATTCGGTCCGCTTATTGTTTTCAATTGATGTGTGTGGGCTTCTCCGGGAACTGTCTGACCACACCCTGAAAGAAAACCCCAGGACCCACGAGTACTACATTGTTTAGCAGATATAATGACTTGTTTCAGTATGACTTTGAGATGGAATTGCTCATGTATTCTATCACTAGCTTTTGCCCGCGGCTCCGCCCGCGTGGATGTCGGTTATCGCGACCAAACATAGACTGTGTCCTTTCTCATGGTCTAATCTGCCCCTATACCAAATTTCATCAAAATCGGTTCAGTGGTTGAGGCGTGAAAGCGTAACATACAGACAGACGGACAGACAGAGTTACTTTCGCATTTATAATATTAGTATGGATTTTGTTCTCAATTGTTCAAAATTGCTTTGTTTACAAATCTCAATAATAGTAAATTGTATGAATTCTGCTGTCTGTTGTCAATTTTATGTAGCCTGAAGCTGAAACCAGTTCCGCATGAAACATCCGATACTTCGGACACGTACAAACCGCGAACGAAAGACTTAGCATTTACCCATGTAAAGTAAAGCCAACGAGACGAGAGAAAAAAGGTAAACAAAGCGACCATTACTGAGTTACGTTGCGATAATATTCTCTGTCTTTGTCGCACATGTCACATGTACGCGATAATAACCGAGCGACAGCTGTAGTTGCGTGTTTCGTAGTACAGGAAAGCTGTCAGCACATCGGCTCTAAACCTGTCAGATCCGCCATCTTATGAGCAATTTCATTGCTGGCTAGAATGCGCTTGAAGTGATAAATGTTTGGAACCGCTGAAACTTTGTTTACCTTTTTTCTCCCTCTTCGTTGGCTTTACTTTAGGTACCATGTACTCCGCTATGCTTTCGTGTTTAAGCCGAATCAAAGTGTTCCGAGCACGAAAAAGTATCGAAATCGTAACGTAAAGGTATCGAGAGAACGGAGCATTGCGATTGGCAGGCCTAATGTTTACCTACCTGTATATGAACGCACTAAGGTACACACAGTAGCGGTGGCCAATCGCAATGCTCCGTTCTCTTGATACCTTTACTTTTTTCGTGCTCGGGGCACTGATCCGATTTCGGCATAAATGTGTGTCACGAATGTTTCATGGTAGAACTACAGCTGATTTAGATTTTTTCAGATAGGTTAACACGTACAAAATGATGTGGGTTCGAATCCTGTAGTAAAAAAAACATCGTCTTTTTGAAAGTTTAAATAACAATTTTTTTATATTGTCGAAAGTTTACGCGAATAATTCATAATAGTTCTCCCCGTGACTATTGCTACTGAAAAATTGGGATCGATGTAAATAATAAAATACCTAATAAATCACTTTCAAATTATAAATATTATAATTTGTAAACTGACTTTATAAATGAAATAAGAGATACATCAAGATTAAGGCCCGTATTCTATTTCCCCGTACCCGGGGCTAGATGGGGACACCGAGGTCCCCAAAACCCGAAGGGGACCTCGAAAGAGATGGTCCTGGGCCTGCCGGGGTGCGAGAGATATGCTTTCGGCAAGCTCACCTCCGGCAATCAAGGACCCAAGACAGCGTGCGTTTTAGTCGGTTCGAGTCCGACATAACCACCTCCACAGGCTCTGTGGGGAATTTTCGCACCGAAAAAAAAGGCCCGTATTCTAAAATGACACCCAGTCTGAATTTCAATTTAGCTGAGAACATTGTTTAGAAAATCTGTCCAATCTCTCTATACAATCTGACCTAGCTAAATCGAGATGCAGGCGAGTGTCATTCGAGAATATGGGCCTTAGATCGACATGACCTATAGTTAAGTATCTAACCAAACGGAGCATAGTTTTTATTTTTAAACTATCGAGTGGTAAACTTGTGGTTTTTATAACAATTCGTGACTTCACGCGATAAAATTTTAGAGTCAAGTCGTGACCATGAGTGCTATGTTACGTCAGCAAGAGCAAGTCATTTTTTTATCGCGTGAAGTCACGAATTGTTTTAAAAAACCAGGGGTATCGTTTTGTTATATTTATGGTGCAGATGCGTAGAAATGTTGCGTCTTTGGCAGTTTTCTACCGTCTCTACCATGGTGAATGTTCTGACGAGCTCTTCCAATTAGTCCCACCCTCTCTTTTCCTACACAGGACGACACGTGCAGGGCTAAGATGCCATTCATTTACGGTGCAGAGTATACCAGCTAGAACCAAGCGTTTCAGTGATTCATTCCTATGCCGCACCACTAAGACCTGGAATTCCCTGCCAGCTCACGTGTTTCCTTCTTCCTACAGTCCCGGGTCCTTTAAGCGGGGCGTGAAAAGGCATCTAATGAGGCCGTCAAGCTGAGTGCCACCACTGTTAACATGGTAAATGTTTTCGTTGGTGACCCTCTTTCCGAGACTTTGCCTTTCAGAAGTCCAATTGACGTGTCCAGTATAAAAAAAAACATATCTACAAACAACTTTCAACCTAATCATCATTTTATCGGTCGCTTTATAGATTTGCCCAGGGCTAGACTGTTAACATGGTAAATGTTTACGATGGTGACCCTCTTTTCGAGACTTTGCCTTTAGCTTAACATCAGGCGAGGTGAAGTCAAATTGACGTGTCATGTATTAAAAAAAAAAAATTCGACCAAACGCGAGGAAAGATTATTCCTAGAATAAACAGGCAATATCACCCGCATATTGGCTGTTTATTCTAGGAATAAACTTTACTCGCGTGTGGTTGAACCGGCCCTTAATTGAATAATATTCGCGTAAACTCCCGACAGCTACTTTATTATTGTTAGAAGATATAAACAAGAGTGATATTTTTTGTCATGCATCACACAAGGAGGGATTTCTTTTACCGGTATGAGTCCAAACACAGAACGTAATATCAAGAGAAATTACATTTATTCTGTTGATCGATGGCACTTGGTGGAACTTGCTACACATATTAAATAAAACACTTGTACTTTTCTACAGTATCCTATATATCTATTGGGCCCATACGTCACCGGGGCCTATAAATCACCGGGGCCCATGTACTTAATGGACCCATATGGCCCATTTGCTTAAAGGACCCCATATACCCACGGGGCCCATAAATATTGTGGAAATGAACGAATGTCTTATGCAATATGTGTATTTATTCTGTTAATATGTTCAACATTTGCGATCCGATTGGCTACTCACTCACATTGGTATCTGTTAATTTTTTTTTACCAATGACGTCACTGGTTTGTATGACGTCATAATATGTCAATGTTTGGTTATGCTAGATTTTATTAACCAAGCTCAAGCGTACTTCCTCTTGATTTTAAGTTCCGTGTATTATACTTAGGAATAATATTCTTACTGAGATGATCACAGTTTTTGATAGCTTAGCTCATACTTTTTTAAGTCTAATGTACTGAAATGTATAAAGATAATAATGTTTTTTTTTATCGACTTTGCTTTATAATATGTAGTGCGTCTAATCTCTTTAATCGTCTTCTTCAAGGAAGCTGTAGGCTGTCAGTGTAATTATACATTTAAGTTGACAGATAGCAGAATTTTTACATATTAGAGAATTATAGTTGGTCATTTTGTAGCTTGGTATGTGTTACCACATTTTTCTGTCAACTTAAACGTATTTTCTGAGAGCCTGTGTTTTCAGAATGGCAAACTCACATTCCATGATATATATTAACGGGAATTAACGCAATCGTGGTATAGGTAGGTCACGGGCTAAACTGTGACCACGGCCGGTTCAACCTGTAAATCAAAAGTTATCATAGTATACCTTACGTACCTAGTGCCAACGCTTTTGAGTGGCGAACACTCAAGTGTACTCGCCTCTCTACTCGTCTCTCTTCTCACCTCTTCATTCGACTCTCTACCCAACATTATAAATGACTGTCTTCTTTTTCTTCCTAGCGTTAATTCCAGTCGCATCCGTACCTTTCAACTGGGGTCCGTTTTTACCAGTCTAACTACGGATTTAGCTAAACTTTGGTTATTTTCGTGAAGCGACTGCCATATGACTTCCACAACCAAAGGCTATGTCGAAGCTAGACCAGTGGTTGGAATTTTAAGGATTCCGAATACCCGTAACGACTGTCATAGATGTTCGTATGGCAACCGGGACCGACGGCTTAACGTGCTCTCAGTGGCACGACTAGACCAGTGCAAATACCAATATTCATGCATACAAATATTTGCACTGAGCGATGATCGAACCCGCGCCTCCTGCGTGGCTGTTGCGTTCACTACTGCTACGCCACAGAAGCTGTCCTATACCTTGATCGCGTTAATTCCCGTTAGCATTATAGTTATCTAAAGTAAAGCCAACGAGACGAGAGAAAAAAGGTAAACAAAGCGACCATTACTGAGTTACGTTGCGATAACTAGCGATTATTTTCTCATGTCACACGTACCCGACAATGGCCGAGCGACAGCTGTCGTTGCGTGTTTCGTAGTACAGGAAAGCTGTCGTCAGCACAGAGGTTCCAAACTGTCAGATCCGTCATCTTATGAGCAATTTCATTACTGTCTAGAATGCGCTTGAAGTGATACGTAATAATTTTCAAATAAAAATGTTTGGAACCGCTCAAACTTCGTTTACCTTTTTTCTCTCGCTTCGTTGGCTTCACTTTATAAGTGTATACTCAGTTTATACTCTTGCCAGACGTATCCAATATAGGTTATTCTCCTCCCAGGCCTCAAAATCGTCTCCAGAGGAGATACAGGAGCAGATCGAGCTGCTGCAGAGCGTGGCGTGGTCCCGCTGGGCGCCGGTGGACGAGCTGGTGGAACTGGGCGGAGTGTCGCTGTTACTGCAGGTCGTGGGGTACGCCTACGAGTGGAACTTCAACGGCAGGTACTGTGACCCAAGTGTACTAAGTTGTCCCAAGTGTAGTTTTTTTTTTATACAGGACACGTCAATTTGACTTCACCTCGCCTGATGTTAAACTAAAGGCAAAGTCTCGGAAAGAGGGTCACCATAGTAAACATTTACCATGTTAACAGTGGTGGCACTCAGCTTGACGGCCTCATCAGATGCCTTTTCACGCCCCGCTTAAAAAACCCGGGACTGTAGGAAGAAGGAAACACGAGAGCTGGCAGGGAGTTCCAGGTCTTAGTGGTGCGGCATAGGAATGAGTCACTGAAACGCTTGGTTCTAGCAGGTATACTCTGCACCGTATACGGATGGCATCTTAGTCCTGCACGTGTCATCTTGTGAAGGAAAGGGGAGGGTGGGACTAATTGGAAGAGCTCGTCAGAACATTCACCATGGTAGAGACGGTAGAATACTGCCAAAGACGCAACATCTCTACGCATCTAGACAAGTGTTGGTAGGACACGAATGACACGATGGTATTCCAGTCCTAATTGAGCAGTCCGACTGGGGAAGTACCTCCGCCCTACAGAATACCGCGGCCATAATAACCTCGTGTTGTGTTCCGGCGGTGAGTAGGGTAGCCAGAGCTCACTAGACAGTTTTTAAGCTGTTAGTGGGAAGAGCACTTGCCCTGCTTTGTCTTCTGCACTGACGGCACAGAAACTTGCTGTTCTTACAGGGTCGCCAACACGAATATGACTCCCCTGGTGTTGCATACGTCCATAGGCCACGGTAACCACTTTCCATCAGGTGGGCCGTATACTTGTCTGCTACCTAAGTTATATGAAAAAAAAAAGACCTGGAAGTCCTTAAATAGACTCCGGACGAAGGTCGGCCGATGTAATGGAAACCGGATTAGGTGGGGCTTCTTAGACGTAATGGACCCACGGTGTGCGTGCGGCGTTACATACAGACTAAGATTCACTTACCGCCGTTCCCAATACCATACAGTTAAAGATAGATCGCATCTACGGATAAAGTTTAAATTCAAAACATAGTAACTCCTATTTCACACCAATTTCGGAAAATAAAATTATACCGCGATGCGCTTTCCCGCAAAAAAATCAGTTACCATGTTTTCAATTTAAACAGCCGATACGTCAAATTTGACTGTTGTGATCTATGTTATTGGGAACGGCCGTTAATGACGTATGCCATTGCCTAAACACGAGTACTCCGGAGGAACTCATGAGTGCTTCTAAGAATGGTATCGAGGTGGTTGCACACTGGGTAAACCAAATATGACGCGATATGCCGTCGACTCCCAAAGGCAGCCTTAGGGAGTCCTTGAAACTGTCCTTTATTTCTTAGCAATACCTACTCGTGTAATATTTCGAACCAAACTTAATGGCGGCTCGTACAAACGCGGATTCCAATCGCGTTTGATTCTCTCTCTTTTTCAAACGCCATTGGCCTGCACCCGCAATCGTAAGGACATTAAGTCTGGTTTGCAAATATAACCGAGTAGGTACCCTTAGGAAATAAAGCAAGCCTCTGTGGCGTAGCGTGGGTTCAAACCTTCCACAGTGCAAATATTTGTTACATTCATACATCATACATAATCTACGCCTGTATTCCCCGAAGGGGTAGGTAGATGTGCTAGCACCCACATTTCGCCAGTTTATGTTTAGGTCGGTCCCAATGTAATAGGTGGCGAGCCTATTGCCATTAACTGGGCATTTATAAACCTGCGATAAATACACACATAATTTTGAAAAGCATCGAAAAGTCATTGGTGTGTGCCATGGTAAACCTGGGATCGAACCCGAGACCTCGTCTCAGCAGTCCATTACCCGTACCACTAGGCTACCGCAGATTCACCTATTACATTGGGACCTAAACATAAACTGGCGAAATGTGGGTGCTAGCACCTCTGCCTACCCCTTCGGGGAATACAGGCGTGAGTTTATGTATATTATGTTATGTTATGTATGATATGAATGTATTTAAAAAAAGTATCTAAGTATGTTTATCTAGATTCCATAAGACAAGCTAGTTAAGCTTACCATGGGTCTAGATAGCGTTGTGTAGAATGTTGTGGAATATATTTATTTATTTATGTGGGTGTGCCCAGGTCGGAGACAGTCCGCTCGGCGCTGGACGTGGTGTCGGTGTGCTGCGTGGCTCCGCGCGTACAGTTGCTGCTCACGGAGAAGATCGACATGCGTGACGCGGACCTCACCACCGGGGTCAACATAGTACTTGGTGAGTCTCATTATACCGGCCGTAAGGAGAACGTTCCCGAAGGCCCCTAGTAGTACTGCATGTACACTAAAGTAAGACCCAAGACGGCGTGCGTTTTAGTCGGTTCGAGTCCGACCTAATCGCCTCCACCGGCTCCGTGGGGGTGGTATCCGTGGGGATTTATCGCACGATAAAAAAAACACTAAAGTAAAGCCAACGAAGCGAGAGAAAAAAGGTAAACAATGTATCAGCGGTTCCAAACTTTTTTATTTGAAAATGATTACGTATCACTTCAAGCGCGTTCCAGACAGGAATGAAATTGCTGATACGGTGGCGGATCTGAAAGTTTAGAACCGCTGTGCTGATAGCTTTCCTGTACTACGAAACACGCAACGACAGCTGTCGCTCGGCCATTGTCGCGTACGTGTGATATGTGCGACAAGGACAGAGAAAATAATTACTAGTTATCGCAAAGTAACTCAGTAGGTAATGGTAGCTTTGTTTACCTTTTTTCTCTCGTCTCGTTTGCTTTACTTTACATCCATACTAATATTATAAATGCGAAAGCAACTCTGTTTGTCTGTCTGTATGTTACGCTTTCACAACTAAACCAATGATGCGATTGTGATGAAATTTTGTATAGGGGTAGATTATACCATGAGACAGGACATAGACTATGTTTGATCGCGATAACCGAAATCCACGCGGGCGGAGCCGCGGGCAAAAGCTACTATTGACATAAACAAATCGATTTGAATAAAAAAAGGCTAATGATCCGGTTTTAGTTGGTTCGAGTCGGATATAACACTGCTGGCCGGCGATGTGGAGAAATCCGTGGAGATTTCCACACAAAATTAAATAGGCACATACCGAATGAAAGAAAAAGTCGCGAAGCCGATTTTATTTCATGAGTATTAGTTTATGTGAATAATAGTCACATAAAACTTCCTACCTGTTATGACTTACGGCGCCGAAACGTGGACACTGACAATAGGTTTAGTCCATGACCTAAAAGTCGCTCAGCGGGCTATGGAGCGAGCTATGCTTGGAGTTTCCTTGAAGGTTAAAATTCGAAACTAGGGCGAGGAAAACCATCAAAGAACTAAATTTACCGACATAGCTCGCAGAATAAGTAAGCTGAAATGGCAGTGGGCTGGCCACATCTGCCGAAGGACCGACGGCCGTTGGAGCAGACGAGTCCTAAAATGGAGACCGCGAGAAGGTAAACGGAAGGAGAACGCCCCTAGCCAGATGGAAGTCGAGATGACGACCAGAAAAATGTGGCTGGGACAGACTGGATGCGGAGGACCGACAGAAATGAGGCACATTGGGTAATGCCTATGTCCAGCAGTGGACTGCGATAGGCTAATTGATTGATATATACTACTAGCTTTTGCCCGCGGCTCCGCCCGAGTGGATGTTGGTTATCGCGACCAAACATAGCCTATGTGTTAATAATGGGTGTGCCTATGTGTTAAAAACCACTCCAGCATAAGAAGTAACAAACAACACACTCACAAACTTTCGCCTTTATAATATTAGTGTTATCTTCAGGTGAAAAGTCTACTTGTTGAACAAATAACTATGTTCGAATACATCGGGAAAAATGAAAATGCTCAAGTGGGTTTTTTCCTGATGTATTTGAATTTTAAAGTAACATAATAAATTGCTATAAAAATTCATTCCAATCACTATGTTATCCCTCAGGCGCAGCGGACGGCGAGATAGTCCCGGAGCCCGAGGTGCAGAAAGCGGCGCTCAACGTACTCGTCAACTGCGTGTGCGCACCTGTTCATAGAGTGAGTATTACCGTGCTTTACTACTGAATACTTTCATAGAGTTTATACCGGGTGTAAGGGGAACGCTCCCGAAGCCGGAAACCCCTAGTGGTACTCCAGTTATACTAAAGAGTGTCTCAATAAGAGTGCACTTTTTAATTTTAAAATAAAGACAAGTATTTTATGACAGAGTTGTGATATTTTTATTGTATTTTAAAGAAAACATGTTCCGATTAAGTATGGAATAAAATATCCGGCATTTTCATGAAATTTTCCATGACTTTTCCACAAAGATGTGGCTGTATCTCACCGATGACGCGTTGCATTTTCGATTTGAGCTCAGGAATTGTTTTGGGTTTATTAGCACTAACCCGAGATTTCACAAAACCCCAAAGAATACAATTGCACGGCATTAAATCACACGATCTTGGTGGCTAGTTGACATCAGAATTTCGTGAGATAATGTGTTCGGGAAATCGGTACTGCAATAAATCGATTATTTTGTAATGAGTTTTTACAATTGTAACGGGTTGTTCTTTCGAAAAGCGCTCCATTTTTAACAATCGGAATAAACTAAGGTGACAACTGTGAAATTTCAGGGTTGCCACTTGCATGAAACAAAAAATATTCCAATTTTAAAAAGTGCACTCTTACTGAGACACCTTATACATAGTGGCATTAAAAAAACGATTTGGACAAATTAGGACAAAACTATGATTTTGATTGAAAGAAAGAAAGAAAGAAAGAGAAAATACATTTATTTACAAACACAACGTACACCCTAAACATTACACATATTAAATATATAAAAAAGAACATACAAGGAAATAACACTTAATAATTTTGTTATCTGTGGTCGCTTAATGTCACCTATGTCAGCCACCGATTCCAGTTTATAGTGGTGATGTAAGAAATATTAAAAAATTTCCGTTGACCATTTTATTTGTATTTACCCCTTGGTCTCTATTCCCCCTAACCATTTGTTTGTATTTACCCCTTGGTCTCTATTCCTGCTGACCATATTTGATTTGTATTCATCTCTTGATCTCTATTCTACCTGACCATTTATTTATATTCAACTCTTCATCTATACTAACTTTTAAACTCTCGCGTTCCATGATATACAATAATTATAACGGGAATTAACGCGATCATGATATAGGTACATCTGCCGAGGTGCGAGAGATATACTTTCGGCAATCTCACCTCCGGCAACCAAAGACCCAAGACGGCGTGCGTTTTAGTCGGTTCGAGTCCGACATAACCATCTCCACCGGCTTCGTGGGGGTGGTATCGGTGAGGATTTTGCGCATGATAAAAAAAAAGAAAATGGTATAGGTACATACATAATGTACATACCTATACCATGATCGCGTTAATTCCCGTTATAATTATTGTAAATCTTGATCATTCCTCCTGACCATTTTATTTGTAATCACTCCGTTTTTCGTTACTTTTCCTTTACAGGCGGGTACGTCCACAACTAGGTTCTCTCTCACTGGGTCTACAAAGAAGAAAACGGCTCTGAAGTCCTATGAGGACGTCATACAGAAAGTGTGGGAGAGCGTCAGGACAAACAATGGGATTATGGTGAGATTGTACCTTCTTTTTGAACAAGCCTATAAATAATAATAATAATAATGGCTATGCCTGTACCGATTACTGATAACCTGAGTTCCTTTGACTTACAGCTATTGTACATTCTAGCCTTTTCCCGATTCAGAGTCTACTTCTAGTCTAACTACAAAATGGTCGGACGGGTAAACGGCCTGATTTTATAGCAGTATCAATCAATCAATTAGCCCACCGCAGTCCACTGCTGGACACTGGGCCTACCCCTTCTACCTGAACCCGGTGGGGACGCCATTACCAGAAATTTAACATAACATAACATAAACTCACGCCTGTATTCCCCGAAGGGGTAGGCAGAGGTGCAGCACCCACATTTCGCCAGTTTATGTTTAGGTCCCAATGTAATAGGTGGCGAGCCTGTAATAGGAGCAGTGCTATCCAAAAATACCCATGTTATGTTTATGTCATTAGTATGCGATGATGAGCTATCCAACGTATTGCTTGAACCTTATTTGTTCTAAAATATCCCCCTCTAAAATATAAAATATCCAATTAGTCCCACCCTCCCCTTTCCTTCACAGTACAACACGTGCAGGGCTAAGATGCTATCCATTTACGGTGCAGAGTATACCAGCTAGAACCAAGCGTTTCAGTGACTCATTCCTATGCCGCACCACTAAGACCTGGAACTCCCTGCCAGCTCACGAGTTTCCTTCTTCCTACAATCCCGGGTCCTTTAAGCGGGGCGTGAAAAGGCATCTAATGAGGCCGTCAAGCTGAGTGCCACCACTGTTAACATTGTAAATGTTTACGATGGTGACCCTCTTTCCGAGACTTTGTCTTTAGCTTAACATCAGGCGAGGTGAAGTCAAATTGACGTGTCCTGTATAAAAAAAATGCTCTATACGTGCAGTACACGTTTCTTGGATGTATTTTGAAGGGGTGCTACTGCAGTGGACGAACTCAAATTTACTAAGTACTAGCTTTTGCCCGCGGCTCCGCCCGCGTGGAAGACGGTTATCGCGACCAAACATAGCCTATGTCCTTTCTCAAGGTCTAACCCATCCCTATACCAAATTTCATCAAAATCGGTTCGTTAGTTTAGGCGTGAAAGCGTAACATACAGACAGACAGACAGACAGACAGAGTTACTTTCACATTTATAATATTAGTATGGAGTATGGATTATTAAAAAATCCGCGCGCGCCCAGCCTTTGATATCTCGTGATATAGGTCCAAATTATACGGTTCAAGCTATAACCAATGATGATGATGCAGGTGCTGCTATCACTGATGATGGTGAAGTCTCCCATCACGGACGCGGACCGTTTGCGTGGACTGGCCTGTCGGGCTTTAGCGGGACTGGCGCGGTGCCCAACCGTCAGACAGATCATCTCCAAGCTGCCGCTCTTCACCACTTCGCAGATACAAGGTATAGTGACAAGGAATAAGGCGCACCCAGGCTGACCCAGGACCTTCCCTACGGTTAGTAGTATAGTTAAAATCTCGCTGCAGACTCGGTCATTTGTAGCGATTTATATATACGTATTAGCACGGCGCAACTAACGGGTAGCAAAGGAGACGATAACATATTTGTTAATTACCCTCTTTTTATGTAATTAAGAACGTAAAAACATATCAGTTTTTATATAATTGCCTTCTGTTTATGTACATAGAATTAACCCATGGGTACAAATGTGTTCTTACCCTGCATACTAGAACTGCAACTAGAATAATGTACCTAAACTTTTGTGACACAAACTTAAACACTAGCAACTTAGATAATTCATTATAATTGTAATTCTGTAACTGACATTTTAATTATATTTTTAACTGTAATTTGAACTTAGAGACTTTATTTCACTATATGTATTGACTTAATTCTTTTGTTTAAGTGCATGATTAACATGTTTTAATATTTATATGCCTAAATGGTAGAATGTATCAAGAACCTTATTGTTAAAATGTAACACCTCATGTAATACCTACATTCCATGCAAATAAATAAATATTCTATTCTATTCTATATTCTATACTTAATGAATGCAGTATGTTTACGTGGTAACTTTAATGATTCCGTTATCGATAATGGCCTTGCGCGCAACTAGCGCACATCCTTACTCCGATTATGATTTATGCCCGAGTCTGCAGCGAGATTTTAACTATACTATAATCCAAACGATACATGTTCAATAATAATAAAAAAGCCGGCCAAGTGCGAGTCGAACTCGCGCGTCAAGGGTTCCGTAACATAAGCTACATAAACCGCAATATATTTTGATTGACTTGACTTAGAAATTTGATATTTGAACAGTTTCAAGACGTTATAGACCTGAGTATGTGGTATAACTTTCAACTTGATACCTCCACGCATTCCTGAGAAAAGCGTCTTGACAGACAGACGGACGGACAGTCAGAGAGACAAACAGACGGACAACTAAGTGAACCTATAAGGGTTCTGTTTTTTCCTTTTGATGTACGGAACTCTAAAAATATCTGACTTCTCAGTCAAAGTCGGTAGCTTAGTGGTTAAGGAGTCGGCCCTTTTTATGTCGGACTCGAACCGTCCGACATAACTGCCTCCACCGGCTCCGTAGGGATTCGCAAGTTAAAAAAAAATATTAAAAAAAGGGCTACTACTTTTTTTTTATCTTGCGATAAATCCCCACGGTTACCACCCCCACGGAGCCGGTGGAGGTGGTTATGTCGGTCTCGAACCGACTAAAACGCACGCCGTCTTGGGTCCTTGGTTGCCGGTGGTGAGATTGCCAAAAGCATATCTCTCGCACCCCGGCAGACAAGGAGTCGGCCTTACGATCTAGTGGTCCCGGGTTCGAATCCTGGACATTACACTACCGACGTAAACCCACTCCTAACACAAAGCAATTTAGCTTACTTGGAGGGATTACAGGGAATATTAGTAACTTCAGTTCTAATATTCTTCAACAAAAATAAGATAATGAACTGATCCTATAAGGGATCTATTTTTTTTGTTTTGTTCCTTTTGTAGTACGGAATCCTAAAAATATCTGACTTCGCACTGTTTATACTGGAGATTGATGACGCTTGGTGGAATCTGCTACACATATTGAATAACACACTTGTACTTTTCCACTGAGAAAACATCAATATAAACCTTTGAGAATGCCGTAAGGCGAAACCGGTCAGATTTAGAAATAAGCTCAGGTGTTTCCTTCTTCCTACAGTCCCGGGTCCTTTAAGCGGGGTGTGAAAAGGCATCTGATGAGGCCGTCAAGCTGAGTGCCACCACTGTTAACATGGTACATGTTTCGGATGGTGACCCTCTTTCCGAGACTTTGCCTTTCAGAAGTCCAATTGACGTGTCCAGTATAAAAAAAAAACATATCTACAAACAACTTTCAACCTAATCATCATTTTATCGGTCGCTTTATAGATTTGCCCAGGGCTAGCTTACTCCTAGAATGACTGCCATCTAACCTCCTAAACTTAAGAGAAAAGCCTGCACTAGAATTGCATTCGTAATTCAGCAGTTGTATTGACCCTCGATTCAACTAAAACTAAAAAAGGCATCTAATGAGGCCATCAAGCTGAGTGGCACGACTGTTAACATGGTAAATATTTACGATGGTGACCCTCTTTCCGAGACTTTGTCTTCAGCTTAACATCAGGCGAAGTGAAGTCAAATTGACGTGTCCTGTAAAAAAAAATTCAGTGGAAAATTACAAGTGTGTTATTCAATATCTGACTTTACAGTCAACTACACGCCACACTGACTAACATACTCTATCTCTCTCTCCCCAGTGTTAATGCGCGACCCAATCCTCCAAGAAAAGAGACAGGAACATGTCATGTTCCAGAAGTACGCTTTAGAACTGCTAGAGCGAGTGTCGGGCAAGAGCAAACATATGGGCGCAGAGTTTGAGACGTCGCTGGCCAATATACACAGGGTAAGTTGTATAATGAAGATGTATAATATGTATGTATTTACAAAAAAAAAAGTATATAAGTATGTTTATCCGCATTCTAGATTCCATAACACAAGCTATAAAAGCTTACCATTGGTCTAGATAGCGTTGTGTAGAATGTTGTAGAATATTTATTATTTATTAATTATTATTATTACGGGATAAGGTGCAAAATAACATCGTGAAGGATCGAAATACATCTTGAAAAAGAAGCGCTCAAGTGGGACTTGAACTCACGACCTTTCCCTAACAAGGGGAATGCTCTTCCAACTGAGCTATTGAAACGGTTGAAAAATCATTCATTGATTCCAACAGTACGTAAGAATTGGTAGATGGCTCCACCGTCGCCCTTAAAGACGGATATAAAGGGAAAGGAAATTTGAAGTGATTCAGGTGTGACTCAATAGCTCAGTTTCGATAGCAAAATCATCTGGAAGTATTAATTTGGCGAAAAAAAAATTTTTTTTAATATAATGTATGGGAATAATGTTCAGGTGAAAGGAAACATGTATGGGGGTTCGAAAAAAACATTTTTTCGCCAAATTAATACTCCCAGATGAT
This sequence comes from Eilema sororculum, assembly GCA_914829495.1. NCBI lineage: Eukaryota > Metazoa > Arthropoda > Insecta > Lepidoptera > Erebidae > Eilema > Eilema sororculum. The sequence goes on from OU618551.1 coordinate 13,676,244, forward strand.
TTTGCTTTCAATACTATGCCCAACTTCTTTTTATCCGGCTATAAAATCACCCAGTATATACAACTTTAACCACAGTACCGCGACTCGTTACTTTGTGAATTAGAATCCATACTAATATTATAAATGCGAAAGTAACTCTGTCTGTCTGTCTGTATGTTACGCTTTCACGCCTAAACCACTGAACCGGTCTACTCTACCCCTATACCAAATTTCATGAAATCGGTTCAGTGGTTTAGGCGTGAAAGCGTAACATACAGACAGACAGACAAGGTTACTTTCGCATTTATAATATTAGTGTATGGATGTCTTCAAAATCATAATGTTTGTATCATTAAACTACAAAACTTTGTACTCCTAAACATTTACCAACCAATGAATTTATCCCCAGGCCAACGTGGTAGCGCAGACCAGGATCAACTACAACGAGAGACAGCTCCTGCAGCTGGTGGCGGCCCACCTGGCGGCAAGAGGGCTGCAGAACAGCGCCAACACGCTGCGCCAGGAGGCCCGCCTGCCTCCGCCCGCCGCCCCCCTCACCCCGGCGCCTCCGCCCCCGGTGTATACCCCCTCCACGCCTACAAGGGTAGGTTTCTTTTTAGCACTAGCAAACTGCTTTCGGCAATCTCACCTCCGGCCACCAAGGACCCAAGACGGCGTGCGTTTTAGTCGGTTCGAGTCCGACATAACCGCCTCCACCGGCTCCGTGGGGGTGGTATCCGTGGGGATTTTTCGCATGATAAAAAATAAAAAGACAATAGCACTAGCAGACAAGCACATGGCTATGGGAATGGGTTACCGGGGCCTATGGACGTATGTAACACCAGTGGCGACACACTCGTGCTGCCTATGGTCAAACTCATTTTATTTACACAATATTGAGGACATTTTTCCATAGTATTTATTATATTACACCTGACCGGTTTCGCCTTACGGCATTCTCCAAGGTTTACATTTACCAAAGGTTTTGGATGTTCTAATTGCTAAAAACTACGATATTTAACATTTTTCAATTTATAAAATTAAGTATATCAGTAACAATTTTTTCCCCAAAATGTGGGGAATAATTTATTTATTTAAAATTGTGTAGAATTATAGCACTACTATAACTTTTTGATGTCAATTTTTCAAAGAAATTTTACATCATTTATTATATTGTAGAATCAGGAACAAAAAACGGTTACACTCGTAACTTCCAAAAGCAGGCAGGCTACTTTTATTTCTAAGCGTTGTTACTAGATGGCGACAATGCTTTGGCAAACATTTCTAATTTGTACTAATAAAAACGAACTTATCAAAAATAAAAAATACACTAAACTCATTATTGAATATGACTGAATAAAACCATAAATATTCTAATCTATATTGATTCTGCAGTAATTTGGTGGTATGGTTATAGATATAACATGGACAGTTGGACAAAATTGTCGCTAGATGGCGGTTTCCTAAATTATCATTTTTGTCACGAAATCTTTATTTAAATTACCAACGAGTTTTATATGCTTAAATGCTTACATTATCGTGTTTTAAAGTTAAATAAATTAAGTGGTTTTAAATAGGGAAAGAAGCTTTTTAACTTGTTTATTTCTTACAATGTTGAGACTACTAGTGCCCTCTATTAGATTTTGAATATTAGCGTTTGTACCCCACGCTATTATCTATATTCCATAACATTTCACACAACGCTATCTAGACCCATGGTAAGCAATGTAAGCATAGCTTAACTAGCTTGTGTTATGGAATCTAGAATGCGGATTAACATACTTAGATATTTTTTTGTAAATACATACATACCATACATAGAAACACCCAGACCAATGCAAATAGCATTCATGCATACAAATATTTGCACTGAGCGGGAATCGAACCCGCGCCTCCTGCGTAGCAGTCGCGTTCACTACCGCTACGCCGCGAAGGCTGTCAAGCTATTATCTACTCCTATACCATATTTTTCATCCACATCCGTTCAACCATTAGAGCGTGGTTTAATAACAAACATTCATTGCGTGTTTTGTCCACAGCCTCGACTATCAGTGTCTCGTACGAACAGCGTTGGACCCTTGCTTAGAGAGAGTGTCGACTTGAATAGCTCACATCACATGCAGACGGACGAGTGCAGTCCACTGCCCGCTGTCATCAAAATTAGGTGAGCATTATATTGTAAAAGCTTAAGCTACCAATCTTAAAGTCGTAAGCTTAGTAGCTTTATTCCAATTAGTCCCACCCTCTCCTTTCCTTCACAGGACTACACGTGCAGGGCTAAAATGCCATCCGTATACGGTGCAGAGTATACCAGCTAGAACCAAACGTTTCAGTGACTCATTCCTATGCCGCACCACTAAGACCTGGAACTCCCTGCCAGCTCACGTGTTTCCTTCTTCCTACATTCCCAGGTCCTTTAAGCGGGGCGTGAAAAGGCATCTGATGAGGCCGTCAAGCTGAGTGCCACCACTGTTAACATGGTACATGTTTACGATGGTGACCCTCTTTCTGAGACTTTGCCTTTAGCTTAACAATAGGCGAGGTGAAGTCAAATTAACGTGTCCTTTATAAAAAAATAGAAGTAAATAGGTGGACTTAATGCCGTAGGTATTCTCTGCCAGTCTACCATAGGGTGGTGCAGAGCTAATATGAAGTAGGCGCATATCTATCCGTTTATTTTAAATTGTCATTTCGACTGATTTTTAGAAATAAATGGCTTAGAATAAGGGTAAGACTGTGGGTTCGAGTCCCGCCCGAGAAGATTTATTTTTCCTTATGTATTCGATTTGTATAGTTAGCATACTTAATGCTGTAAAATTCATTCAAGTATTTGGGAGGAGTTATCAAAAATCAGCCCGAGAAGATTTATTTTCCCTATGTATTCGATAAATGACAAAACTCACGCCTGTTTTCCCCGAAGGGGCAGGCAGAGGTGCTAGCACCCACATTTCGCCAGTTTATGTTTAGGTCCCAATGTAATAGGCGGCGAGCCTATTGCCATTAACCGGGCACTTATAAACCTCCGATAAATACACACATAACTTCGAAAAGCATCGAAAAGTCATTGGTGTGTGCCATGGTAAACCTGGGATCGAACCCGAGACCTCGTCTCAGCAGTCCATTACCCATACCACTAGGCTACCGCAGATGGCTAACTTATTAAACGTACATAAACATTACATAGATCTACATATGGGTTCGAATCCGACCGATGCTGGTCGTCCGTGTTAGAAGAGGGTTCATATGTCCACCATGAGCTCAGGTCTGTCAGAAGCAAGCTGTGGTGGCTGTGAGATTGACCCTGGGTCAGTCCAAGTTCGAGGGGAATGCTTCATGGATAACAACCCTAACGATAATCTCAGTCGCATCTGAAGCCTTCAGCTTTTTTTTTCACCCCCACGGAGCCGGTGGAGGTGGTTATGTCGGACTCGAACCGACTAAAACGCACGCCGTCTTGGGTTCTTGATTGCCGAAAGCATATCTCTCGCAAAGCCTTCAGCTTGGAGTCTGGGGTCCGATGTACCAGTCTAACTGCGGACTTGGCTGAACTTCGATATTTTCCGTGAAGTGACTGCCATATGACCCTCACAACTCAATCGCGATATCAAAGCATTACAGTTAGACCAGGGTGGTTGGACTTTTTAGGATTCCAACTACACGTAACGACTGCCATAGATGTTCGTATGACAACCGGGACTGTCTGCTTAACGTGCTCTCCGAGGCACGATCAGACCAATGCAAATACCCATATTCATGCATACCAATATTTGTACTGAGCGGGAAACGAACCCTGCGTTGACTATCGCCACGTCACAGAGGCTATCCTCGTTGATAAAGACCCGAAGCAACATTCATGCACACACAAAGCGAATACATAACATACAATGGATGTTTTAAAGTTAGTACAGTGAGTACTGCTTATTTCTATAAGAAATTTCTCCCAGCTGACCGGCGAGAGGAGATCTTGACACATAAGAAAATAGGTGTGATTGTGTGTACAGTAATTGGAAAGAAAAACGCTTAACATTATAAAATGTACAGTAGTTTTTATTGTTTTAGTTGGTTCGGGTCCAACATAACCACTTCTGCCGGACAGTGGGTGATGGTACCCCTGGTGAAAAACCCCGTCTTCATAATTATTAAAGTCTAACAATAAATTTCGCAGAAAAGTTCAAAATTCACCTCTAACCCCTACGGGGCTAACGGGGCTGTCAGCCCCGGGCGCGGAGCACAAGCGCTCTCTACAGAAGCAACTGAGTATAGCCCCAGGCGAACCAACCCCGCCTCAGCATCGTGTCACGCTACACACCATCATCACCGAGTACCTGTACAACCAACACGCTCTCTGCAAGAACCCCGTGGTCACGTGTCCGCAGTTTAACTTGTTCGAGTGAGTATTAGTAACCATTAAGACCTGGAACTCCCTGCCAGCTCACGTGTTTCCTTTTTCCTACAGTCCCGGGTCCTTTAAGAGTCCGTACTACCTCAAATGACATAGCTTAAACGTGTATAATATCAATAGTTGTAAAGCATGGACTTTTTAATTCATGTGTGGTAAAGTTGAGGATAAATACTAATGTTTATGTGTGGCAAAAACACGATTACGTAAAATTTTCTTGATAGAAAACCATTGCAAAGTTACCTCTAAATCGTACAAATAAAACGATATTATGGATTAATTACGCAAAATAGGATCACTAAACTTACACAATAAGTGCAGTTTAGTGGTTAAGATACATTATGTGTTTCAAATTTTACAAATATACATTGGTTTCTGCGTAACTAGCAAATATCTAAATTTTTACTCAAGCGATACCATTAAACTTAGAACCGCCCTGCCGCCCGGCCTCCTCCTCAGTGTTGCTTCGGCTATCATACGGGGAACTTGTGTCGCACGCGCTCTGCGCAGACGATTACGATAGACGATACGAAAGTATTCAAGTATGTACCTACCTTTTGACAGGCGAAATGGGTTAATAAAGTAAACCGAAAGAGGAAAATTGTATGTTGGCGTAAAAAAACATTAAAACATATGAATGATGTCTTATGTAGACAGCCTCTGTGGCGTGGTGGTAGTGCACGCGACTGCCACGCAAGAGGTGCGGGTTCGAATCCCGCTCAGTGCAAATATTTGTATGCATGAATATGGCTATTTGCATTGATCTGGGTGTTTCTATGTATAATATGTATATATTTACAAAAAAAAGTATATACGTATGTTTATCCGCATTCTAAATTCCATAACACAAGCTAATTAGGCTTACCATGGGTCTAGATAGCGCTGTGTAGAATGTTGTGGAATATTTATTTATTTATTACTAGCTTTTGCCCGCGGCTCCGCCCGCGTGGATGTCGGTTATCGCGACCAAACATAGCCTATGTCCTTTCTCATTGTCTAATCTACCCCTATACCAAATTTCATCAAAATCGGTTCAGTGGTTGAGGCGTGAAAGCGTAACATACAGACAGACAGACAGACAGACAGACAGAGTTACTTTCGCATTTATAATATTAGTATGGATTATAGTAAGTATCTAATCTACCTACCTAAGTAGCTTATACTGTACATAACAATTTGCAATAGGTACTATATTAGTAGAAAGTAATAAATAGGTCAGTAAAATACCTACCTATTTCAAAATTTTGGATTGACATAGGCATACCTGCCTGTGTATCGACAAAAATAATCTTGCAGTAGCAGCCCAAGTCTTTCAGGCAGGTCCTGCCTACTACAGGTCGCTCACTGCGACGACGCGACGGACGACGCGGTTGGGCGACTCAGAGCCGAAAGTCGAAGTGCGGTAACTCTAACTTCTGTAGGTTAGAACTGTCTGTGACCCCAACGCATGAGCCGAGCGAGCGTAGCGAGCGTGCCGCAGCAGGCAGCGGCCGGCGAAGTGCCAGATCGGGTTATGATAGGAACGAGACCGTCGGGTCAGGTTAGGAAGAGGGTTAGGTTCGAAACAAATTTTTAAAGTTTCTACCTAACCCGCGACCGGGTCTAGTTTTCGGGTCAGGTTCGGAATAAACGGAATATTTCTGTAAATACATGAGTACCTACCAAACCGATGATAATATAAATTTAGCAGTAGTTAGGTACTACTACCATACATATTCCTATATTTATTATAGACAGTACGTAATTATGAATTTCCATTCATCTGTTTCTATTGTAGGGTCATCGCCCTCTGTGGGCTCAGCTATCTAGCCACATTACTGGCCGTCAGATTTTCTGCCCATACGGGGGCCCCGTATATGGCCATACTTCGCACGATCCCCACGTACAGTCTCCTGCAGGGGGCGTTGGGTCCCCTGATGTTGGGCATCAGCCGCGCGAGTGTGGCTGATGCCCCCCTCAGTTTTGGGACCAAACTTCGGAAGTGATGTCCGAAGTTCCACCGGCCATCGAGCCCCAGATACTTCATCGTGGGCTCGATGCCGCTGCTGACGCCCCTTACCTGTAGGCTGGATCCCGCAGGTGGCTCCATCCGAGGTCCGTGGAAGCATAGAGCCTCGGACTTGTGAAGGGCGACCTCGAGACCCAGCCGCCGTGTCTGACCCACGACTTGAGCAACCCCTGCCGTGGCCTTTAGTGCTGCGTCTCGGTGCGCTGCTCCCCGAGCCGTAATGATGGTGTAATGCGAACCGTCCCTCCGTCCCTCCGTCCTCTATGAGCGCTAGCCTGAGGGTGACCGGTGGAGCCGCCTGTCACCCTAGCAGAAGCAGGCCGCGGCGGCGGCGCAAGGTGCGCCTCCCCGTAACCGGGGCTAGATGGGGACACTGTGGTCCCCCCAACCCGAAGGGGGCCATCTCGAAAGGGATGGTCCTGGGTCTGCCGGGGTGCGCGAGATATGCTTTTGGCAATCTCACCTCCGGCAACCAAGGACTTGGGACGGCGTGCGTTTTAGTCGGTTCGAGTTCGACATAACCACCTCCACCGGCTCCGTGGGGATTTATCGCACGATAATAAAATACGAGTGTGTCATCGGCGGAACACGTTACGCTGACCCCTCTGAGCAACGGACCACGCAGCACCCAATCGTAGCCGATGTTCCTCACCCTCCGTAACTACGGGCACGTCGTTCTCCACCACCTCCCCTAGGTGCCGTCTTCTTAGGGGCGAAGGCCTTGGCTTGGGACCAGAAGCACCACTGGGTGCAGCCGTCGTCGCTCATGACGCGACGACGGGTGCCGCCAGCGGTGGGCGGTATGCCCGGTCCTCGAGGACGCCGAGGCGTCGCTCGATGACCTCCAGCAGCTGGACCACCGTTGGTGTCACCTTAGATGGAGCATGGGGAGCGGGGGTGTTCACACCCCGAGCCTCCCCGGCCCCCTGGACCAGCTGCGTCAGCTGACCGATCTCCTCCCGCATCAGCCGTTGCTGCTTGTGGGAGTCAGCAATCTCCGTCTCCAGGCTCGCAACCCGAGCCCGGAGTTTCGCCTCCTCGCTGGAGACCCTCCTTTCCAGGAGCTCCCCCAGCGCTTTGGCGGCACCTTTTATCGCGCTCGCCAGGACCCTCTTCTTTCCCGTAATTTTCTGGCCTTTTTCGGCGCCAGAAATGCGGGAAAGAGCCGCCAGGATGTTCTGCACCGCCGGCACTTCCGTGTCCTCCTTTGGTAGCGGGGACACAATCGCTGGCGGCTCTGCTACTCTCTCTTTCGCTGTGTAGTGGCCGGCTTTCGACCTCTACTCGCGGCTAGCCGTCTAGCGTAGCCTTACTAGGAAGGTCCTCCTCGCTGTTCGATGATTCAGACCCACGATGAACCTGGGCGGGGGTCGCATGGCTAGTCACCGAATGGGTGTCCATTCGATCACCAGTCACAGCTAGGGATTCCCCAGACGGAGTCCGGGTACCCTCATGGGTAGATTTATCCGTTATCGTTTCCATAGCCATATTTTGTTCAGTCGTCTACCCAAGTGCGACCGGGCTTGGTCGGCGAGAGATGTGGTGCGGTGTTCCGCAGGGATCGGTCCTGGGACCGCTACTGTGGAACATCGGTTACGACTGGGTGCTTCGCGGTGAGCTCGCGGACGGTGCCGCCGTCACGTGTTATGCGGACGACACGCTGGTGACGGCGTGCGGGGCTACATACCGCGAAGCGACCCTGAAGGCCACGACCGCGGTTGCCCAAGTCGTGGAGCGGATTCGGCGGCTGGGTCCCGAGGTGGCTCTGCATAAAACGGAAGCCATGTTCTTTCATGGGCCTCGGCGCGTGCCACCGGAGGATTCCAGCCTCATAGTGGGAGACATTTCTATCGGCATCAAGGCCCAGATGAAATATCAGGGGCTCGTGATCGACAGCCGGTGGAACTTCGGGGAGCATCTCCGAAGACTGGCCCCCAAATTGAAGGGCACAGCTGCCGCTTTGGGGCGGCTGCTGCCCAATATGAGGGGGCCGGATGACTCCTGCAGGAGACTCTACGCGGGAGTCGTGCGGTCCATGGCCCTATATGGGTGTCCAATATGGGCGGACACCCTGACGGTCCACAATGCGCGTCTGCTGCGTGGACCGCAGCATGCAATGGCCAGCAGGGCCATTAGGGGGTACCGCACGATATCCTTCGAGGCGGCGAGTCTCCTTGCCGGATCCCTACCGTGGAACCTGGATGCGTGAGCCCTTTCGATGCTATATCGGTATTGTAAGGAGGCGCGGGAGCAGGGACGGGAACCCGAGCCCGAAGAAATTCGGGCCGTGAGGTCTCAGCTCCACAGGGACATGGTAGCGGAATGGGAGCTACGACTTGGGCGACCAAGCGCAGGGCACGCCGTAATAGCGGTGGTAAGACCCATCATGGAGGAATGGCTAGAGAGGCCACACGGCAGCCTCTCGTACCGGCTGACGCAGGTGATTACCGGACACGGGTGTTTCGGGAGTTACCTGTGTCGGATCCGGAAGGAGCCAACGTCCGAGTGCCATCACTGTGATGCGAGCGAGGACACAGAGCTGCACACGCTGACCGAGTGCCCGGCGTGGGACACGCCGAGGCGGGTCCTAGTGGCGGCTCTAGGGGTGGGAGTCTTCACACTCGTCACATTGCTCACAGCGATGGTACGATGCGCAAACGCTTGGGGTGCGGCCGCCTCCTTCTGCGAGCAAGTAATGCTCGAGATGGAGGCGGCCGGTCGGGTCCGGACCAGACTCCGGGCCCGGGAAGCCCGTGCAGAGCGAAGGCGAACCGGACGTCGGAGGTCGCAGATCAACCTCCGTCCTCCATGAGCGCTGGCCTGAGGGAGACCGGTGGAGCCGCCTGTCACCCTAGCAGAAGCAGGCCGCGGCGGTGGCGGCGCTCCCCGTAACCGGGGCTAGATGGGGACATTTTGGTCCCCACAACCCGAAGGGGGCCATCTCGAAAGAGATGGTCCTGGGTCTGTCGGGGTGCGAGAGATATGCTTTTGGCAATCTCACCTCCGGCAACCAAGGACCCAAGATGGCGTGCGTTTTAGTCGGTTCGAGTCCGACATAACCACCTCCACCGGCTCTGTGGGGGTGGTATCCGTGGAGATTTATCGCACGATAAAAAAAAGCCATATTTTGTTTTACGGTTAATGTCCACCGACATTGAGGTGGAAGTAGAGAGGTTGGGAGTGTATGTGAGGATGGGAAAGGTGGGAGTGAGTGAGTGACGCCCTAGGCACTGAGTTCCCCCCAGTGATGCATCCCATTGCCAGGCGTGGGGTTCGGGGTGATTTTTTATAGAGGTTTTCTTTCTCGCAACTCCTAAGAGCTACCATGCCCTTCTGTTGCCAGAGGGCGGTACGGCTCGGCCGATCGATGGTCCGGAATTGGTCCCCATGGGACCTTGTATTTCACCACTGATCGTTCAGTGGCAAAGTACTCGTCGCCCTTAGAGTTCTCCGCTAGGCTTAACAGAGCGCGTGCGGAGAACTCGAAACCGACCATAAAGGCCCCCCCCTCCTTGGTGGACTATTGGCCATGGGCGACGACGTGCGCCTCGCGTGAAGCCCACGCCGTCGCCCACGTTACCAGGGTGCACCACGTGGAGGTTTTCCTACCCAGCACCTCTGCCAATATGCATTGGGTTCGCGTGGTGGAGTATTTTATTGTACCTTCAGGTGAGAGAGCAGTGCCCAGCAGTGAGACATTGAAAGGGCTGCTATTATTATATTATACTAGCTGCCCGTAGCTTCGCCCGCGTGGAGTTTTGTTCCCGTTCCCGCAACCCATGGGAACCTTAACCCGGAATAAAAAGCAACCAATGTGTTATTCCAGGTTCTAATCTACCCCTGTATCAAATTTCAGCCAGATCCATTAAGTAGTTTTTGCGTGAAAGAGTAACAAACATCCATACATACAGCGATACATACTCACAAACTTTCGCATTTATAATATTAATAGGATAAGTATAAATATATTATAAGTTTTATGTAAATTATCATTACAATATGCACACTTTTCTCAAAAGTTTGTTTATTGCCATAACTTTCTTGATGTCTAATTACTAGCTACTTTACCCTATCGATTGATACACGCGTGAACTCTGAACGTGAACACGGGGTCATCGCGAGAGTGAGATAGCCACATCTGCGCGCGAGCAGTGCCGGCGCGTGTGCGTTGATGAAGCGCGCGGGGGTAAAATTTGAATTCGAGCTGGAGTGGTACGGACTCTTAAGCGGGGCGTGAAAAGGCATCTGATGAGGCCGTCAAGCTGAGTGCCACCACTGTTAACATGGTACATGTTTCCGATGGTGACTCTCTTTCCGAAACTTTGCATTTAGCTTACCGTCAGGCGAGCTGGAGTCAAATTGACGTGTCCTTTTGTGAAAAAAAACCGCTGCCCATTATTGTTAAGGAACGTCATTAAAATTTCAATTTTATGACAGAGTATAATCTATTCTTATTTGAATATGTATTGTGAAAAGGACTAATACCTGCGCACTTAATTTGGTTCAAAGTGATATTGTTTTTAATCTAATTCATTTATTCCAGTCTAATGTATTTCATTGCACACGGTCATTTGATTGTAATTTAGAAAGAAAATAATGAAAAAATATTGTATTCAAGCTCCTCACAATGTGCATCTTACTAAAATATTATTACAATTTTATAATTAGTATAAGGTAAATATATTAAATTAATCTATAGTACACACTGTGCGAACCCCATCTCAGCATTGAATGCTGTGCACACCCTTCGTTGAGTATGCAAAGCACTGGATGATTTATTCATAATGCTGCCAATTCTGTTGTTACATCTCTAAACTTAAAATTCTCTAAAATTTTCTAATTACATCTGTTTCTTTCATTATCAGATAGAAAAGGACAGATGATTTATTTTAGTGAACACCTGTCAAATTAAGTCGGCGCCTTGACGGTACCCTTCAATTTTAGTCGACATCTACGAACATGCGACTTAACTTACTACGCACCAACAAGGCACTGTTTTAATTTGACAGGTTTTAACTTAAATAAAATTATCTGTCCTTTTTTATCTGACCATGAAAGAAAGAGATGCAATTAGATTTTTTTATAGAGAAATTTAAGTTTAGAGATGTAACAACAGAATTGGGAGCAATGCCTATCCAATTTATTAATTTTGTGACACGTCAATAATTTTATGTTTGTTAAGGACTAGACAAAGGTCGAATGTCTATGTAATTTTAAGTTTTTCATTTTACTCCATGTGTAAATATTTCCGCGCCTGACGGTAGATTATGCTGCTCCAAAACAATTTTACAACACCTGTAATGTAACCATGTTCTATGGAAATAAAATTTGATTTGATTTGAGAAATAAAACACCAATACTTACGGTAGCTTAGTGGTTAAGGAGTCGACCTTACGATCGAGAGGTCCCGGGTTCGATCCTGGCCATTACACTACCGACGTGAACCCACACACTGGAGGGGTTAGAGGGAATATTAGTAACTACGGTTCTAATATTCTTATTAAAAAAAAAAAAAAACTTGCTGATGCCGATAATGTAAGTCGACTTGTGGACCGTCATCCAATAACTACATGGTTGTCTTCCCAGGCCCCACAAGTGCCCGGAGCCCCGGGGCGCGGGCGGAGTCCTGTCCTCCCGCGCGGACGCTAACGTGTGCGCTCGCGAAGTGCGCCGAGAGCTCGGCGCTTCGCCCCCCGCGCGCTATCACGCGCGATTGCAACACGCGCATTTCGCGCCAGTGCGCACGCTACGACTGCAAGATGATGATGCCTACTTCACGCACACGATATTCCATGTGAGTTGGTTTTTTTGCACTGCAGTGTATGTTAGATTTTGTGGTATAATGTACATTACACTGTATCTTACATTGTAAAGTAAAGCCAACGAAGCGAGAGAAAAAAGGTAAACAATGTTTCAGCGGTTCCAAACTTTTTTATTTGAAAATGATTACGTATCACTTCAAGACAGGAATGAAATTGCTCATAAGATGGCGGATCTGACAGTTTAGAACCGCTGTGCTGACAGCTTTTCTGTACTACGAAATACGCAACGACAGCTGTCGCTCGGCCATTGCCGCGTACGTGTGACATGTGCGACAAGGAGAGAGACAATAATCGCTAGTTATCGCAACGTAACTCAGTAATGGTCGCTTTGTTTACCTTTTTTCTCTCGTCTCGTTGTCGCTGTCAGCACAGCGGTTCTAAACTGTCAGATTCGCCATCTTATGAGCAATTTAATTCCTGTCGGGAATGTGCTTGAAGTGATATGTAATAATTTTCAATAGAAATGTTTGGAACCGCTGAAACATTGTTTACCTTTTTTCTCTCGCTTCGATCACTTTACTTTACACAGACACTATACATCATATTATCCACTAAACTGTACATTACATTACACAATACACACTGCATAAAACCCGAATGAATCATCTCGCTTTTCTTACGATAGGATTTAAGCCGAACCAAATCCAATTTTAGAATAATGTGTTCCATGGACCAGATTTATGAAACATCCAAGCAATCGGTTACAGCGACAGCCTCTGTTCCGTGGCGGTAATGAACGCGACTACCAGAGGTGCGGGTTCGATCCCCGTTCAGTGCAAATATTTGTATGCATGAATATGGCTATTTGCATTGGACTGGGTGTTTCTATGTATAGTATGTATGTATTTACGAAAAAAAGTATCTAAGTATGTTTATCCGCATTCTAGATTCCATAATACAAGCTAATTAAGCTTACCCCTGAGGAGGGCCAGACCGTAAGGGAAGGCCCTGGGTCAGCCGGGGTGCGAGGGATATGTCTTTGACAACCTCACCTCCGGCCTAGCACCAAGAGCCACAGTGGGCGTGCGGTTTTAGTCGGTTCGAGTCCGACATAACCTCCCCTTCCGGCTCCGACAGGGGGGGTATCCGTGGGGATTTCCGCACGAAAAAAAAAAAAAAAAAACCTAGTTAAGCAGGGTCTAGATAGCGTTGTGTACAATGTTGTGGAATATTTATTTATTATTTACTATCCTCAGCCGACGAAACAGCAATTACTAGCGGCGACATCTACGGGCGACATTAGAATATTCAACTTGTTCAACGGTACGGAAGAGAACTCGTATCAAGTGCACGAATCTTATATCTATCATATGCAGGTAAGGATATACAAGCCATATGTACGTCTCTCTTTCTCTCTCCTTGCTTTCTCTCTTTTTGTCCTCTCCATCCTACTCTATATTATTAACTCTCTTGTTTAGTACTCCTTTACATACAAAATTATTTTTCCTTCGACTTATACTTTGAGATAAAACATAATTTTTAACTCTGAAGAAATCTTTCCGTAATTTATATTGCTCAGGTACATATCGTCTAAAATATTAACTTGACTATAGTTTATATAAGCTACATCTGTAGCCTGGCGGTATAAAGCGTCCAATTACTAGATCAGAGCTCTCGGGTACAATTCCTGCTCTCGGGTACAATTGGTATCGGTATATATCTAAGATTGTCTATCCGCATTATAGAAACTATAACACAAGCTATTTAAACTGTTCTTGGTCTAGAGAGCTTCTAGTTCACGCTAAAACGTGTGTAAAACGGCGTTGTTTATACTACAGTAAAGCCAACGAAGCGAGAGAAAAAAGGTAAAGAAAGTTTGAGCGGTTCCAAACATTTTTATGTGAAAATTATTACGTATCACTTCAAGCGCGTTCCAGACAGGAATAAAATTGCTCATAAGATGGCGAATCTGACAGTTTGGAACGCTGTGCTGACAGCTTTCCTGTACTACGAAACACGCAACGACAGCTGTCGCTCGGCCATTGTCGCGTACGTGCGACATGTGCGACAAGGACAGAGAAAATAATCTCTAGTTATCGCAACGTAATGGTAGCCTTGTTTACCTTTTTTCTCTCGTCTCGTTTATTTTAGTTCACGCTAAAACGTGTGTATAACAGCGTCGTTTATACATTTTTCTAGCAAATGAGGTTATACTATATAAATCAATGATAAATAATAATGTCTGTCCGTAGGCAAGCAGAGACGGTGCGCTTCTACTAGCTTCGGCGACGACGCCGTGGCGACCCCTGTCGGCGTTATGGAACATGAAGGAGTTTGAATTAGTGTAAGTTTCTTGTAATGTTAACTGCTTTAAAACTAATTTCAAGAACTCAATAAGTTCTGCATCAATTGAGCTTAAATTTGCGATTAGGCCGGTTACGTCCCTTTCTCGAAATGGCCCGTTCTCGAAACGGCGCGCGTTCTCAAAATGGCCCGTTCTCGAAACGCCCGTTCCCGAAACGGCGCGTGTTCTCAAAATGGCCCGTGTTCTCAAAATGGCCCTTGCTCGAAACGGCCCGTTCTCGTAACGGCCCGCGTTCTCAAAATGGCTCGTTCTCGAAACGGCCCATTCTCGAAACAGCGCGCGTTCTCAAAATGGCCCGTTCTCGAAACGGTCCATTCTCGAAACGGCCCATTCTCGAAACATGATATACAACCCACTCCATAATATTTTTTATAACATATTTGCTCGTAAAGTGGTTGTAATTACACCAATTTCAATATCGTAATGTATCTCATTACGTACTTGTGCGATAATGTAATGTAAAAGGCACGTGTTTTTTTTTTAATAAAGTTTTAAGATACTCCGTGAACGATACTTTTAAAAATCTTAGCAAAGAGGTTTTATGTCAAGAAAGTGGTCAATATTTTATGAATAAAATTAACTTTGGGAATTAAAATATAACAAATAAACATTTAATTCTTTAATTTAATTAATTTTGACAATAAATTACAACCATTTATCTGTAACAAAAATATTAATTTACTTTATTAGTAATACTGGCTGTTTTTGTACCTTTGCCTAAAAAAAAAAGTTGATGCGCGCGCATCGCTTATTTGTGGACAAGTAAAATTAATGCCGCGCGCTTTTTCTTTTCGCTGTATTAATTATTAATTTCCTCGTAAATATGTTATAAAACGTCGTATGACATACGTGCGCTTTGAAAATTACAGCCTCTGCTTCCTTATAACCCTCGCCGAAGGCTCGGGCTAGTAATATCGCCTCGGCTGTAATTTTCAACTTACCGCACTTATATCATAATGTACTATTTTCAATTTATAAGTAGGTAGGACACGACGGTATTCCCGTCCCAATTGAGCAGTCGGACTGGGGAATATAATAACCTCGTGTTGTGTTCCCGGCGGTGAGTAGGGTAGCCAGAGCTCACTGGAGAGTGTTTGTGCTGTCAGTGGAAAGACCAAAGGACAAGCCTTGCTTTGTCTTCTGCACTGACGGCACAGAAACTCTCTGTGCTTACAGGGTCGGCAACACGAATGTGACTCCCCTGGTGTTGCATACGTCCATAGGCCCCGGTAACCACTTTCCATCAGGTTTTCTGCCACCTATGTCTTCAATTCACGCCCATATTATCCGCAATTTTTTTTTCAAAAGAATATTAGAACCAAAGTTACTAATATTCCCTCTAACCCCTTCAGCTAAGTTAAATTGCTTGTGTTAGGAGTGGGTTCACGTCAGTAGTGTTATGGCCAGGATTCGAACCCGGGACCTCTCGATAGTAAGGTCGACTCCTTAAATATTAAGCTACCGACGACGCTTAATAAATAGATAAATAATATTTATCGTGCGTAAAGTCCACACGGATCCGGGTAGTATCTGTGCGGAATTTGCGCACGATAAATAATAATGACTAAATCCGGTGGGGGTAGTTATGTCGGACTCGAACCGACTAATAGCCGTTCCCAATAACATACTTACGTAGATCGATATGTAGATCGATATACAGTAAAGTTTGAAGTATCTGTAACTGCTGTCCCAATATTATAATAGGGTATTTGACTATTTTTTTTTTTACTTTCGAAAAATGACCACTTTTTAATATTATAATGAACTTTAAAAGTAAAATGTTCGTACGACAAATAGTTTTCAAGATATTTGATTTTGAAATATTCAATTTGTCGCGCCGCCCGAAAACGCTCCATACAAAATCGCACGTAATTGTGACGTCACGCTTCGGTAAAGCGTAGTGCAAATGTATGGAGTGCAAGAGAATATCGCATCCCTCCGTGGACATCATACATGTCTTTTTTTTTTTTTTTTTTCGTGCGGAAATCCCCTCGGATACCCCCCCTGCCGGAGCCGGAAGGGGAGGTTATGTCGGACTCGAACCGACTAAAACCGCACGCCGACTGTGGGTCTTGGTGCTAGGCCGGAGGTGAGGTTGTTATAGACATATCCCTCGCACCCCGGCTGACCCAGGGCCATCCCTTACAGTCTGGCCCTCCTCAGGAGGGGGGACAACGGTGTCCCGAACTCGCCCCCGGAATGGGGAGGCGCGCCGCCGCCGTGGCCTGCTTCTGCTGGGGTGACAGGCGGCTCCACCCGTCACCCCGGACATCATACATGCCGGTATAAAACAACTATCGCTCTTCCAGATTTCAATTAGACAACGAAGAATACGTAGAATTTTCCAAGATGACGGACGAACGAATTATCGGCACCAAGGGCGAAACGGCCACGATCTTCGACACTCGCACGGGCAGGGAGCTCATGACCCTCAGCCCCTCCATCAGCAACCAGTACGCCAAGAACCGCGCCGTGTTCAACCCTACGGACGAGTTGGTGCTCTCAGGTAAGGGGCGAGATGCCACTAGGGGCGAGATGACCCCGATCTTCGATACACGCACGGGAGACGGAAAATTAATTGATCAAAGCTGCTATTATCCATACTAATATTATAAATTGCGAAAGTAACTCTGTCTGTCTGTCTGTCTGTCTGTCTGTATGTATGTTACGCTTTCACGCCTAAACCACTGAACCGATTTTGATGAAATTTGGTATAGGGGTAGATTAGACCATGAGAAAGGATATAGGCTATGTTTGGTCGCGATAACCGACCTCCACGCGGGCGGAGCCGCGGGCAAAAGCTAGTACATAATATTTGTATCTACTCTGCATCCATTTTAATGCCTTGACTTGATTAGTTACGCGATAAATCCGGAAACTCTCTCTATGTGTGGACTAGCGCAGGCATATTGTATGTATAGAGCAAGACGTTCGCTCCCTTTCGCGTTCTGTCACATTATGACTAAATCCGACAAGAAATGATTGTAAAATCATTCATTGGTAGATAACTCCACCGTCGCTTGAAGACGGATACATATAAAAGGGAAATTTGAATCACTACGGTCGTGGATCCGTGGCTTTGTCGTTAAGGCAGTTCTCCTGTAAGGGAAATATCACGGGTTCGTATCCCGCCCGTGCAATTCACTTTCTTGTCAATTTCTTATTGATATGGTATTCCGTGTTTTAACTACTGTATGTATGAAAAACATCGGAAAAAATGAAATGCTCAAGTGAGACTTGAACTCACGACCTTTCCCTTACAAGGGGAATGCTCTTCCAACTGAGCTATTGAGCCACACCTGAATGACGCCGGGTACAAACTGACAACATGTTAAAATGTATAAAGTATCAGATAGCACGAGTGTCAAAATGTACAATCTATTAATGACAAAATACCCTGATGTCAGAATGTACAAATGCTAAAATGTTCAATCGACAACTTGTATTTATGACCAAATGAACAATGGTCAAAATATACAGTTGCTGAAATGTTCAATTGACAGTATGTACTTTTCTTATCTTAACACTAAATTCAAATAAAATCCACATAACTTACTTCTTCTACCTTGAAGTGCATGTTATACTTCAAATAGATATGCACTAAAGAGATTTTATATCAATTATCTATTTGATGTAAACATTTTATCATTTATTCATTATTACATTTTGTGCATTTTGACACTCATGCAATATTACACTTGTAATTTCTAGCATCACTGCATTCCTACATTTGATCGTTACAACACTTTGACGATTTGAAACTATTTTACGTTTGTACATTTTGACACTCGTGCTATCCGATACTTTATACATTTTAACATGTTGTCAGTTTGTACCCGGCGTCACCTGAATCATTTCAAATTTTCCATCTCTTTATATCCGTCTTTAAGGGCGACGGTGGTGCCATCTACCAACATTCTTACGAACTGTTGGAAACAATGAATGATTTTTCAACCATTTTTAGTTCCATGTATGTATGTTAGATGTTGTCTCTTTCAGACGGCGTGCTATGGGATGTAAATACAGGAAAAGAAATACATAAATTCGATAAACTCAATCAAACGCACAGCGGAGTGTTCCACCCAAATGGATTAGAGGTAAGATTTTTATTGAGATTTTAACGGCCCTTCCCAATAATATACTTACAGTTAAAGATAGATCGCAACAGTCAAATTTGACGTATCGGTTGTTTAAATTCAAAACATAGTAACTGATTTTTTTTCGGGAAGCGCATCGCGGTATAATTTTATTTTCCGAAATTGGTGTAAATTAGGAGTTACTATGTTTTGAATTGAAACAGCGGAGCACTTTATCCGTAGATGCGATCTATCTTTAACTGTCAGTATGCTATAGTGAACGGCGGTTTTATGTAGTATAAATAGATTTTTGTATAACAAAAATAAAAGCCTCTGTGGCGTGGAGGTAGTGATCGCGGGTTCGATCCCCGTTCAGTCAGTCAGTTCAGTCCCGTGCAAATTTTTTTATGCATGAATATGACTATTTACATTGGTCTGGGTGTTTCTATGTATAATATGTACGTATTATGTTTATCCGCATTTTAGATTCCATAACACAAGCTAGTTAAGCTATGATTAACATGGGTCTAGATAGCGTTGTGTAGAATATTGTGAAATATTTATTTAATAAAAAAAAGTTCACGCGAACACTAGGTGGCGCTGCAAGTACAATTCGCTACAGTGTTGAAAATGTTTACAATCCCTCAGTAACCTGTTCAAACTGGACGCAAGGTCAACAGACTTTATTCTTAATCCATTTGGCACTAGGTATAATTCTGCTATAGCGCATGCATTCGTGGAGATGTGGTTTGGCCCCCTTAGTATGGATCTAAAGTAAAGCCAACGTGACGAGAGAAAAAAGGTAAACAAAGCGGCCATTACTGAGCTACGTTGCGATAACTAGCGATTATTTTCTCTGTCCTTGTCCTGTCACACGTACGCGACAATGGCCGAGCGACAGCTATCGTTGCGTGTTTCGTAGTACAGGAAAGCAGTCAGCACAGTGGTTCTAAACTGTCAGATCCGCCATCTTGTGAACAATTTCATTGCTGTCTGGAATGCGCTTGAAGTGATACGTAATAATTTTCAAATGAAAATGTTTGGAACCGCTGAAACTTTGTTTACCTTTTTTCTCTCTCTTCGTTGGCTTTACTTTATAGACATCCGTTGATATAAATTACTAGCTTTTGCCCGTGACTCCGCCCGCGTGGATGTCCTTTCCCGGCAATTATTCGAATTTTTCTCACCTTTTAAACCTTCCCTAGACCTCCACGAACATTTCAAGACCAAGATAAAATAAATACGTTCAGCCGTTTTCGAGTTTTAGCGAGACTAACAAACAGCAATTGATTTTTATAAATATAGATAGATAATAATGATTTAATTTGCAGGTAATATCAAACACAGAAGTGTGGGATCTAAGAACATTCCACTTATTAAGAACAGTACCGACGTTAGACAAATCTGAGGTGAGCTATTTAATATCCATCCATCATGTCTGTTAATCCCCGAAGGGGTAGGCAGAGGTGTATTAGCATCCACATTTCGCCAATTATGTTTTACGGTCCCTAGGTTTATTTATGGTTTTCGGTTAGGAGGCGAGCCTTTTGTCTTAAACTGTATGTTAACGCCCTTAGTTGCCTTTCACGACACCCACAGGAAGTGCTGGGGTCCGTGGCTCAGTGGGCGTAATATGCGCCGGCTGTGCACGAGGTTATGGGTTCGATCCCCACACAGGACAAAAATTTGTGATCCACAAATAGTTATGTCTGGGTGTACTTTATGTCCGTTAGTTCTATGTTTGTAAAGTCCCCCGTGATACAGGGCTTGTTCCCTAGTGAGGGAGTTGTATTAAAGAAAAAAAAATTACTCCACTGGTAACCAACACGACATGTTTTGAATTATTTCGAAAGATCCCCGCTCAGTGCAAATATTTGTGTACATGAATATGTCTATTTGCGTTGTTGTTCTGGTCGAAAGAAGGATCGCGGGTTCGAATCCCGCCTGGACCAATAAAAAATGTCCTATTGTAATCGATGCTTATATGTTTTTATGTTGGTATGTCTGCAGGTGATATTCAGTCCAACGTGTTCGGCGATATACGCGGTGTGCTCTGACCAGGACTCTGAAGAGCGCAGCCAGTTCGACACCAGCTTCAAGACATTAGACCCCTACGATTATTCCAGTATAGGTGAGAACTGATCTGCCCCCATAAACGAGTGGCAATTCACTGGCAGGCGTATCGTGGAATAGAATGACAAATGTATGGGATTTGACGTATATGACAGTTCAAAATCCAAAAGGATTTGACGTTTATGACAGTTGTCAATAAATGTCCTTATAAGTTGTATTTTGCAAAACAATATGAGTTCTACGTCGAGTTATGGAAGTGACAATGCATTAACTCCTGAAACAATTAGATATTATAGAAGCTAACAACATCGTACAAAACTTGTTACCCACGAAATCTAGGGAGAAATATTTTCTAGTTCTTCTTTACTCGGGAGCAAATTATTTTTTCCTCGGGCGGTGTACTTTAAATCCCTCGCTGCGCTCAGAATTCTACGTTAGAATCCCTCGCTACGCTCACTTCTATTCTAGAATCCTTCGCTTTGCTCTTGATTCAAAGTAGCGCCCTCGCTGTAAAAATACTACTTCGCTCCCTTGTTATACAATCTACTATTGATTAATTCTACCCCCAAGGGAATAAAAGAGGGGATGAAAGTTTGTATGAAACTTTGTCAATTTTAAACCGATCGGCAATAACCTAGGCGGGCGGAGTCGCGGGTCGCAGCTAGTATAAACATATATACTGATATACTTCGATATTTTCTGTCTTTCTGGGACTAAAAATAAATATAAATATTGTATTCCAGCCACTATAGACGTGAAACGCAACATCTACGCGCTAGGCGTGTCGCGGTACGGCACACAGATCTCTCTCGTGGAGAACATGGGCGAGTTCGAGCAGATGCAGGAGTCGTGCGTCAAGGTCTACGACGTCGGACGCAAGAGGGACCACGACGATGACGCGGTCAGTATGACGTCATAGCCGTGTTTAGAGCTCCCGAGGAGGGATGGCCCTGGGTCAGCCGGGGTGCGAGGGATGGCCCTGGGTCAGCCGGGGTGCGAGGGATGGCCCTGGGTCAGCCGGGGTGCGAGGGATGGCCCTGGGTCAGCCGGGGTGCGAGGGATGTAAAAAAAAACTATTTGACACTTTGAAAGAGCTTCCCATTAGCCCCACACAAGGCAAACCTGTCCTATGGGTACCGTGACGTTTATTACTTAGATATTCAACTTAGTGCAGTATATATTTATATTTTTGTTATAAAGTACACTTCAGTTTGATTTTACTTCGCCTGATGTTATGCTAAAGGCAAATTCTCGGAAAGAGGGTCACCATAGTAAACATGTACCATGTTAACAATGGTGGCACTCAGCTTGACGGCCTCATCAGATGCCTTTTCACGCCCCGCTTAAAGGACCCGGGACTGTAGGAAGAAGGAAACATGTGAGCTGGCAGGGAGTTCCAGGTCTTAGTGGTGCGGCATAGGAATGAGTCACTGAAACGCTTGGTTCTAGCTGGTATACTCTGCACCGTATGCGGATGGCATCTTAGCCCTGTACGTGTTGTATATCTTTCTGATACTGCCTTGTACGATACCTCAAAATGAAGTACAGTTCGCAAAATATCTTCTAGAATGTTATTGAATAGGCTATTTGACTAATTTTTTTCTACTTTCGAAAAATGACCACTTTCTTTTAGTTTAATGAACTGTAAAAGTAAAAATTTCGTACGACAAATAGTTTTCAAGATATTTGATTTTGAAAATTTCAAGTTATCGCGCCGCCCGAAAACGCTCCATACAAAATCGCACAAAATTGTGACGTCACGCTTCGGTAGCGCGTAGTGCAAATGTATGGAGTGCAAGAGAATATCGCATTTATCTCGGTCTACGTTCCGTTTACACGTATATGGTTCATAGTAAAAGATTTAAAATTTAATGAGGAATCTAAAAAGTTATATATTTGAATTGAATTTGGTTGTTTATATTTTGACTTTTTTTGGCAATTTCAACTAATGAAAAGTCATAGTTTCAGTTTCGATATGCAATATTTTATTTTGCTAAGCATATTTTTTCAGAACAAGCTAACATATTAAGCAGTATTGGGAAGAATCGACGACTTAGTCAAATAGCCCATTGTTAGCTTCACATTTTAATGTGTTTAATTTATTTCTCAGGAGGAAGACGAAGAAGATGACATAGCTGGGAACACAGAGAATGATGGCTCAGACTCAGGGTCGGACAATGATGATGAGGACTGTAAGTATCGTTGACAAACAATAAGTGTGTTGTCTATCCATATTTAATATTATAAATGCGAAAGTAACTCTGTCTGTATGTTAGGCTTTCACGCCTAAACCACTGAACCGATTTTGATAAAATTTTGTATAAGGGTAGATTAGGCCTTCGGAAAGGACATAGACGAAAACCGACATCGACGACGTTGAAGTTATGCTTGAATGCATTTTCGTGCTACGGGCACTGAACCTGGGACCTCTTAACCGTAAAGCCAATTTAACGACGTTATGTAATGTATTGTATATTATACTGGCTTTTGCCCGCGGCTCCGCCCGCGTGGATGTCGGTTATCGCGACCAAACATAGCCTATGTCCTTTCTCATGGTCTAATCTATCCCTATACCAAATTTCATCAAATCGGTTCAGTGGTTTAAGAGTGAAAACGTAACATACAGACAGACAGAGTTACTTTCGCATTTATAATATTAGTATGGACTGCATGTATGTTTTGATTTTATTTTTAGTTATTTTTTGTTTTATTGTAAGGTAATCAAAGCTATGCCTCCTGACCGGGAGGCGATATCAATTACCCGTCAATGGAACATTTTTGCTTTTAGCTCATTGTGTCGAAGAGTTTCATATATTCCAAGTGGATTGTTAGTTAAAGGTAGTGGTAGTGCAGAGAAAGATTCAGTAGGTGCATTTTTTTAAGGTATATTAGAACCGAAGTCATTAATATTCCCTCTAACCCCTCCAACTAAGCTAAAATGCTTGTGTTAGGAGTGGGTTCACGTCGGTAGTGTAATGGCCAGAATCGAATCCGGGATCTCTCGATCGTAAGGCCGACTCCTTAACCACTAAGCTATCGACGCTTTTTAGTTTTGTTAGTTAGTTTTTTTTTTTCAATTTGCCCACCGTAGTCCACTGCTGGACATAAGCCAATTAAAACTTTAAAATATACTCTAAATATTTTCGACGTCCATC
Organism: Eilema sororculum; assembly: GCA_914829495.1. Taxonomy (NCBI): domain Eukaryota; kingdom Metazoa; phylum Arthropoda; class Insecta; order Lepidoptera; family Erebidae; genus Eilema; species Eilema sororculum. The sequence continues at coordinate 13,700,061 of OU618551.1, forward strand.
TCCATAATGATTAATAAAAAGGACTGAATACATAGGGATGAAAAATGAAACATCTCGGGCGGGACTCGAAATCTTTCCCTTACAGGGGGAATGCCTTGATCAACTAGGCTACCGGGACACGATGTTATTAAACACGGATAAAAATAGAAGGGAAATTTGAATCACATCTGGCGTGTCTCGGTAGCCTAGTTGGTCAAAGAATTCCCCCTGTAAGGAGAAGATCGCAAGTTTAAGTCCCGCCTGAGACGATTAATTTTTCCCTATGTAGCATATTTAATGTTATGAAATTAATTCTGATAAAAAGGAAATATATAAGTTGCTCCTATAAAAGTCAAATTGGGTATTATCCTATAGTTAAAATTAAATTATCTAACCGAGCTTATTAAATTAACAATGGTAAAAGAGCGGTAAAAATTACTTCAGTTCTTATTATGTGGTTTTCTAAAACACACAGCGTTGATATGAAGAAGCTGTCCTGAAATTGCCTTGTCTATGGTTTAACTTACCGGTTTATCCATGGAATTATACCTGTCTCTCTCTCTCACCAGCGGGCGTCCCACTCTGTGGCGCTTGATAGCTGTCAACTTCAAACTGACAGTCATAGCGTTTCTGAAATTTTGCCGTGCTAACCAGCAAAATTTTTCTCATAACTTTTATTTCAGTTAAAAGTGTAAAAACCGTGTTGAAATTATACACAGCATCTCAATAATTCACTTTTATAGCGTATTCTGTGTGAGTAGAGATTTTCAGAATGAATTCGAACCAAAGCCAGTCGGTTTCTGAAGGCGGTGAATCATGTTTGAAAGTTGATGCCTCGGATGGCTCGTATACCAACTCGCAATTCATTTCTTCTTTATCCTTGGAGGATGAATAGAGTATGTAGCTTCACCGCCACCAACCAAACAAAAGACGCGTGACGTCGCGTAAGTACCAGAATATTTCCAATTGGTCGGTTATATTTCCGACTATTTGAGTAATTTTACCTGCTCTGGTAACTAATAGTCAATCAATTTTGAATCAACAAAGCATTGATCCTGTTCCATCTACCTATCAGTTATTGGTAAACCCATCATTATCTCAAAGATCCTGCTTAGGTGCATTAGGAACAGATTTGGATAAAAAAATTACTGGTTGCTAACTGTAAGGAGCGTTTAGAGGAGTTGGTCTATCTCCAAAAGCTTAAGACTCCTACTTTGAAGGGAATTATATGTACATTACAAACTTGCATCGTTAGCCCTAGTTTTGTAGGGCTAAGGTTAATAAGGAATTATGCCTTGATTCATTTGTACCGATTGAACAGTCACTAGCAGGCTTAACTAATATTATACTTGAACAAAGGTTTTTATTAAATACAGGATTGCAGGATATTATTGACTGAGCCTTGACAAACCCTAAGACTCCTAATTATAGTTATTTACACTACACAATATTCTACCTAGTCATGAATATCTATTTAGCGAGATGCTCTGCAACCTGTCAGTGCCTCGTTAGGTGGTTTAATACTCCAGCATATGTTAAAAATAAGAGAGGTTACAGTACACCACAAACTCAAGACCTATAAGATCAGAATAGGCATTATAAGTACCAAAACATTAACTAACCACTAAATTTAAAAGAAACCAGTCCTTTCGGAAGAGACATTCCAATTGCACTTTTTCAAAGAAGCCACCTGTACAATACCTCAGCAGCCACGTCTTGCAACAGGTTGCCAGCATGATGTAAAGAGAGATGGTAATTATAATTTTCAGTTAAAAAAAAACAGAACATATTGGAGTCTCCACCAAAAAAGAAACCAGATTTGCTTTGTTGCATGTTTCTAGTTCAGAAATCACACGGAATCCTTCCGTCCAACTCGACCTCGGAGGTCCCAATCTCTCTATATCAAAGAGACATTTTCAACTGATTTCACAGGCAAATGTAGCAGAGTCTTTACAGGTAGACAATTGGATGGTGCGAATAGATCTCTGTCAAGCATATTTTCACCTGCCAATTACAGAAACACACATGAGATTTCTCAGAGTTGTTTACAACAAGTGGCTAAGTACTTCAATTAACTTCTCTACCATTTGGCTTGTCATCAGCCACAAAGATGTGTGCCACAGTGTCCAATGGGATTGCGGAAATCCTACAGGCATAGGGATGATTTTTTTTTTCCTAGTAAATCAGCACCAGACTATACTGAGTTCTCTGGCTTCGGTAACTCTAAGAACTTTAGAAACTTTATGTTAGAATGTGACCTACAAAAATTCGGAGCCCTCTCAGGAGGTAGAGTATCTTGGTTTGGTTTGGAAAACAAACTAAATGAAATACAACTGCTCATAAAAAGATTTTGAATATAAAGTTAATAATCAACAATGTTTGTTTTGAAATTGACATGGTCATATTATTCGATATTTCAGCGCTGTTACAAGCGCTATGATCAGTGTTTTACTATTGGAATAACAATATGTTGGACTGTGGAAACAGTTCTCTGGCAGAAATGTAGAGTATATTAGGTTTAGTCAAGTTTTCAAATCACATTGTACCCAAAGGTCATCTACTTCTACAGTACCGCAGAATGCAGCTTATTGTTATTAGGTTAAAGTTTCTATTATATAGAGATTTAAGACTCTTCATACAGTCCAGAGCAAGTGAAAGAAAGTCTCCCGTTTCCTGTACAACAGGATTTAAGATGGTGGTTGGAGGTGTTAGCTTCTCACCAATAGTAGAGTGTGACTCTTTTTTTTGTAACCAAAGATGCAGATGCAGTCTAGCTCAGCTTAATATTTCATACCTATCAGGCACCTGGTCTCGACACCAGAGACTCTGGCATTCAAATGTCAGAAATGAGCTGTGCGCCATAAGCCGTCAGCGAATGACACTAAGGAATGCAGGCATGTTAGTACAGACCTACAATCGAACCCTCGTAGCATATCTCAGAAACAGGGGGGGGGGGGGGCGGTCTCTATCATTGCTGAAGTTGACCACAAGGCTCCTAAACCTCGCGGAGAGTTTAAACATAACCCTCTCAGCTACATACCTCCCGGGGAGGTTAAATGGAATCGCAGACCGTCTATCAAGGGGTAGTGCCTTCTCCCCGAAGCCACGGAGGCTGAATTCAGAGCATGGGATACCCCAAACATCGACCTGTTCGCGTCAAGACATCTGTGGTACATAACAAGATGGTTTCGATCTTAATAATACTATGGTGGACGATGTGCATCTGGCTGATTGATGTACGAGCCAGAACCTTGACAATCCTACTACCGATAAATAACCTTCGGAAGGTGTTAATAGATCGGAGCTCAGGCTGTTGCCCTCCACAAGTCGACACGTCTTTCTCTATTAGCCTAAAAAAATTGGAGTTGGACTGTCTAGAGCAGAATAGAATTTATTAAAGTAGTTAGCGGACATCTACTTTAGTAACATATGATACTTCAATTAAAAGATGGCTGGCCTGAGGCAACAGCCATAATATTAATCCTAAAGTTACCTAGAGGTCAAAAAGTGGCCAGATTTTTATAAGATAAGTTAGCTTATAGAATGTATAGTTCTATAAGCTACTTACATAAACCGGCACATACTGTGCTACAAAGAATTCCTTTATCCATCATGTGTTAAAGGCTATATCTTTATTTGAATGATTTTTTATAGCATTTATTATGCTAACTTCAAGCTATAATATAATATAAGCTAGATCTTTAGCCAGACCTAAATCACAAAAGCAATATGGGACACAAGTATTCTATTTAACTGGCTAAATAGTCTCATAATTCTGGTTCCCTATTTGAAGTCACTAGACGGACAGTCTTAATACTTTTACTTGCCTCATGATTCAGGACCTCACTTTACTTGATATCAAGTATAGAAATCTGATAAGTTACGGAGATGTTGTAACCTTGTGCCCAAGTTGGGATCTAAGACAGATTCAGAGTCTTGCAGACAATTTCATCCAGACCATCAAATTTGCCCAGTCCAGTCTTACAGACTATTTGGGTGGTTGTTACGGAAACACCGATACCATCAAATTTGCCCAGTCCAGTCTGACAGACTATTTGGGTGGTTGTTACGGAAACACCGATACCATCAAATTTGCCCAGTCCAGTCTGACAGACTATTTGGGTGGTTGTTACGGAAACACCGATACCATCAAATTTGCCCAGTCAAGTCTTACAGACTATTTGGTTTGATTGTTACGGCAACACCCATACCATCAAATTTGCCCAGTCCAGTCTTACAGACTATTTGAGTGGTTGTTACGGAAACACCGATACCATCAAATTTGTCCAGTCCAGTCTGACAATTTGGTTGATTGTTACGGCAATACCCATACCATCAAATTTGCCCTGATAGACATACATGATTTATTAAAAAAGTAGTTAACAATATTACTAGTCTAATATTCTAATCTTTGTCTTTATCAGAGAAATTTATACTTGCTACAAGGTCAATAATTGCGGTTTGAATTCGCACTATTTTTAAAGATCCTAAGATTGACCTTGGCAGTATCAGATCTGCAGTAGCTTTAGAAGCTGGCTAGAAAGTAGACCAGTTCAAAAAATTTCAGATAGAGGAAACTGGAAGAGCATAGAGACCTTTCAAAAAGTCTATTGTCAACCAGTTAATGTAATTCCTCAGGTTAATTTAAGTATTGGTTTATTGCGTATAAATTTTTCCAATATTTAATCATTTATAGGCTTTGAAGTACTAAAAAGTTCCTAGCTAACTTTATGGATCTCTTGAAAGTTTTAGGAATTTAAGATCCTTAGTTATTTTATTGAGTCTATTGAGGGACTAAAGTCTCTGTTTTCATATTTTAAGATAAAATTATATCAGAAGATAGATCTGATTTTACAGTGCTATAACAGTCTGTTCTTTTATTTTTCCAGTATCCAGAATATGAAGTTTATTTTACTTCCAAATGGTGTTATATGTACTTTCATTACCTATTTATTTAATTTCACATAGCATTTCTGTCACCACCAGCAGATACCAAACAGGTCTTCATATCAACGCTGTGTGTTTTAGAAAACCACATAATATAACTGTTTTGCATTAAAACAAAACAGGTATTATGTGTTGAATAAAACACACAGCGTTGCAGCAATATTCTTGCTGGTGATCTGAAGACTCTATGACTGTCAGTTTGAAGTTGACAGCTATCAAGCGCCACAGAGTGGGACGCCCGCTGGTGAGAGAGAGAGACAGGTATAATTCCATGGATAAACCGGTAAGTTAAACCATAGACAAGGCAATTTCAGGACAGCTTCTTCATATCAACGCTGTGTGTTTTATTCAACACATAATACCTGTTTTGTTTTAATGCAAAACAGTTATATTTTATAGTTTTTATTTATTTTTAATCATCCACCCAACCTGTAGTAGTAATTGATTTGACTATTAAATTTTATGACGTCACTAAATCTTTTTTCATACAAGTTACCTTATAACAGTTATAACTTATCGTTTCGACGTTTAGTAAAAATTAACTAATTTGACTCGTCAGTTGAATACCCAATTAATAAGGCTTTGATGGGAGGAGTTTTGGCGGGAAAGCGTAGAGGACGCATCGCGGTATTATTTTATTTTCCGAAATTGGTGTGAATTCGAGTTTTTATGTATAAAAATGGTGGATTTTTAGACATAACGTCTTGGACAACTCACACGCGTGTAGGAAAGTGGCATATTACAGTGAATTGTGACTCTACGTGTTCAATCCAAATCTCCCCAGGGAGCTTTTACTCGTAGTAAAGTCCCCGCAACTTTACTGAGGCAGCAATCATCTCATTCATCGTCACTATCATCATCATCAACATCATTAACCCATTATCATCATCGTCATCAATCATTTTAACTAAAGTTATAATATCATATACTTGACATTGGCTAAATGCGCAGCACCAGAAACAAACCAAAAAAAGGCTTTGATGCCCTACATTTACAAAGCAAATGCATCTTAATATTTTGTGTGCAAGCAAATGCTACTTTGTGGTGGCCCTCCTTACACGGTCAATTTTCGCCGCGCGGCAACTGCTTTAGTTACCCGTTTAAATCCTGCATTAGCTAGCCTGCGTGGCGTGGCGTGACGGTAGTAACCGCGGCCACCACGCAGGAGGCGCGGGTTCGATCCCCGCTCAGTGCAAATATTTGTATGCTTATATATGAATATTTGCATTGGTCTGGTCGTGCCTCGGAGAGCACGTTACGCTGTCGGTCCCGGTTGCCATACGAATATACAAGGTGATTTTAATGTCATAACATAACATAAACTCACGCCTGTATTCCCCGAAAGGGTAGGCAGAGGTGCTAGCACCCACTTTTCGCCAGTTTATGTTTAGGTCCCAATGTAATAGGTGGCGAGCCTATTGCCATTAACCGGGCACTTATAAACCTGCGATAAATACACACATAACTTCGAAAAGCATCGACAAGTCATTGGTGTGTGCCATGGTAAACCTGGGATCGAACCCGAGACCTCATCTCAGCAGTCCATTACCCATACCACTAGGCTACCGCAGATATTAAAGTCATTTCGGAAAAAAAGAATTTGGGCACAATTTCAATAGCAAAATCATCTGGAAGTATTAATTTGGCGAAAAATAATTATTGATAATGTACGGGAATAATGTTCAGATGAAAGGAAAAATGTATGGGAGTTGTAAATTTTTTTTTTCTTACATCAAATTAATCACCTTGTATATGGTAGTCGTTATATGGGAATTGGGTGAAATGGCCCCACATATGGACTTACTATGTCGTAAGTGTTACTACGACATAATGGATTTCCTTAATAATAAATTTTAAAACAATCTTGGTCTTGGCTACTTTTTACTTTTTCATTACAATTTATTTTTGTGAACTTGACATTTTTTATATTGACATTTGTAAATTATTGACATGAATGACATTTAAATATTTTTTGTGATGTAATTGTAATGTTTTTAACTGGCTCACAATTTAATTTGATTATTTTTTTTTTCTAACAATATATTTTGTACGCCTGTCTGGGCAAAACATGTTGGCACCGTAACAAGCAATAACAACTTCCATGTAACCCATGTTTATGCAAATAAATTAATCTGAATCTGAATCATAGAAGAGCTGATCACCCGTCCATTCAAACGGCGTCCCCAATGGCACTACTAGTAGTAAACCCTGCATTAGATATTCGCGTAATTTTTACTTCAAAAACCAATAAATTTCTACACAAAATCGATCAAATATTGACTATAACAATGAAACTCTCGGCACGTGAGCTGTAGTGTGTGTAGATGTAATTCTCCAATGTAATACAGTGGCCTCGTCTCTATTGCGTAACGCAGTGATGGCTCTCGCGGACGGAGACTCGGCGGACTCCTCGCATGACGACGTGGAGGAACGACCCAGGAGGAGACGGCGCCGGAGACGGGTGAGTGAGACAGAGATAAAGCCAACGAAGCGAGAGAAAAAAGGTAAACAATGTTTCAGCGGTTCCAAACATTTATCACTTCAAGCGCATTCCAGACAGGAATGAAATTGCTCATATGATGGCAGATCTAACAGTTTAGAACCGCTGTGCTGACAGCTGTCGCTCGGCCATTGTCGCGTACGTGCGACATGTGCGATAAGGACAGAGACAATAATCGCTAGTTGTCGCAACGTAACTCAGTAATGGTCGCTTTGTTTACCTTTTTTATCTCGTCTCGTTGGCTTTACTTTAGATGACTTCTGATATAGCACATTGCATCCGGAAACGGTGCGCACCGTGCGATATGAAAAGAACTTCATCCCACGTTCAAGCTGTGGAATGAACTCCCTGCCTAGGTTTTCCCAAGCGACCACAATATGGGGTTCTTCAAGAAGGGTATTAAAAGGTTTCTTCAGGGTAGGCAGCGCGAGTGTAACGCCCCTGGTGTTGCATACGTCCATAGGCCGCGGTAACCACTTTCCATCAGGTGGGCCGTGTGCTTGTCTGCCACCTAAGTGGTATATAAAAAAGCGGAGTTACTAGGATTTTAAACTCTGCGTCTAATTTACTTTAAAATAAAAGGTAGGTCTACCCATCCAGACTTTCATGGTATGACGGCAGACAGCAGTGCAGTCGTGCGGTTTTAGTCGGTTCGAATCCGACATAACGAAGTGTAAAGGTGTTTTTTTTTTACTTTTTTTACTCCATTGTGACATCCTCTGTGGCGTGGCGGTAGTGAACGCGACTGATACGTAGAAGGCGCAGGTTCGATCCCCGCTCAGTGTAAATATTTGTGTGCATGAGTATGGCTATTTGCATTGGTCTGGGTGTCTATAATAAATAAATAAAATAAATATTCCACAACATTCCACACAACGCTATCTAGACCCATGGTAAGAATGCGGATAAACATAGATACTTTTTTTTGTAAATACATACTATATATAGAAACACCCAGACCAATGCAAATAGCCATATTCATGCATACAAATATTTGCATTGAGCGGGATTCGAACCCGTGCCCCCTACGTAGCAGTCGCGTTCACTACCGACACGCCACGGAGGCTGTATGTATAATATGTATGTATTTACAAACAAAAAAAGGTATATAAGTATGTTTATTCGCCTTCTAGATTCCATAACACAAGCTATAAAAGCTCACCATGTATCTAGATAGCGTTGTGTAGAATGTTGTGGAATATTTATTTATTATTATCCTTGCCATTTTTTAATTTGTTAATACGTTCATATTGGTCGAATCATATTTCTTTGAACCTAAATCGCGTGACATAAAAAGTCCTAACAGATTATTTTGTAATAATCTATCTACTATACAGGGTGTATTTTTGAAACGGGGCAGTAAGGGCAAGTACCTTAACCGTTGCAGTTACAGCAAAACGTTCTTAAAAGACCTTCCCTAACTTTTTGGGACATTTTGAACTGCATTCACAGATTTTGTAAAAAACTTACAGTTAGCAAAAAAAATGCAAAAAGTTCAATAATTTTTTTTTTATGCCAATCGATTCTATTTCATGTGGGGATCAAAAAACTCTATGGGACCATTTTAGCTTTCAGTACTAGAAAAGACAGAAATCGCCAAAAACGTTTCCCATACATTTCGTACGGAAATATGATAAATCAACTCGAAACTCATGGGTCAGGTAAAATTTTGAACTTTTTTAAATAAAAAAAAATCATTTAAACATTTAAGAAATTGGTTTATGAAATAAATTCAAAATGATTTCCATTTTCACGAATACATAAGTCTATTCTTTTTTGCACTGAACGAATGGCGGCTAATAATGTTCTGGGATGAATATTACGTAAAATGGTCATTAATGCATCCTTGAGCTCTTGAACACTGGCGTACGTCGTCTTATAAACCTCGTTTTTCACGAAGCCCCCTAAAAAAAAATCAAGTGGTGTTAGATCGGGGCTACGAGGTGGCCACTGTGTTGGACCATGTGTACCTATCCACTGTGTACCGAATAGGCGGCTCAAATTGGAACGTGAAATCGTTCAGTGCAAAAAAGGTTAGACTTATGTATTCGTGAAAATGGAAATCATTTTGAGCAATTTATTTCATAAACCAATTTCTTAAATGTTTACATGATTTTTTTTATTTAAAAACGTTCAAAATTTTACCTGACCTATGAGTTTCGAGTTGATTTATCATATTTCCGTACGAAATGTATGGGAAACGTTTTTGGCGATTTCTGTCTTTTCTAGTACTGAAAGCTAAAATGGTCCCATAGAGTTTTTTGATCCCCACATGAAATAGAATCGATTGGCATAAAAAAAAAAATTTTGAACTTTTTGCATTTTTTTTGCTAACTGTAAGTTTTTTTACAAGATCTGTGAATGCAGTTCAAAATGTGACAAAAAGTTAGGGAAGGTCTTCTAAGAACGTTTTGCTGTAACTGCAACGGTTAAGGTACTTGCCCTTACTGCCCCGTTTCAAAAATACACCCTGTATAAAAATAATTCGGGTTTTCCTTCCTGACGATATAACTCCAGAACGCCTCTACCGATTTGGCTAATTTTGGTCTTGAATTATTCGTGGAAGTCCAGGGAAGGTTTTTACGGCGAGAAAAATTCGAATAATTGCCGGGAACCGACATCCACGCGGGCGGAGCCGCGGGCAAAAGCTGGTGCTTGATAAATTTGACCTCGTCCACCGCAGTATCACCCCGTGCTATCTACAAAATACATACAAGAAACGTGTACTGCGCTTATAGAACACATTTTAGGTCTAAGATGTCTGGTTTGAGCAATAATTTTTAATCTACTAGATATAAGGGGAGCGTTCCCGTAGCCGAAAACCCCTAGTAGTACTCCAGGTACATAACATACATACATACATAAACTCACGCCTGTATTCCCCGAATGGGTAGACAGAGGTGCTAACACCCACATTTCGCCACTTTATGTTTAGGTCCCAATGTAATAGGTGGCGTGCCTATTGCCATTAACCGGGCACTTATAAACCTGCGATAAATACACACATAACATCGAAAAGTCATTGGTGTGTGCCATGGTAAACCTGGGATCGAACCCGAGAGCTCGTCTCAGCAATCCATTACCCATACCACTAGGCTACCGCAGATTACCAGATAAAAATGTTTTGGACAAAAACATTTTGTTTCGTTTTTTTTTTTATTCTGCATTATTTACTCTCCATCGCGTTAGTAAAGCTAAATGAATCGATAATTTCATAAAAAAAAACCACTACAAAAGAGCACGCGCTTGGCACTAGTTGTTTTCGGCTTCGGGATCGTTCCCCTTACACCCAATGCTCAAGTGGGACTTGAAGACAAGTGGCTCAATAGCTCAGTTGGAAGAGCATTCCCCCTGTTAAGGAAAGGTCGTGGGTTCAAAAGTCCCACTTGTTACATTTTTGCCAATGTATTCTAATGTTAAAATCACCATAAAAATGTAATTTTTTAAACTATCGCGGCGTTTGGCCCTAGTTTATAATAGTTCGAGACTTCATGCGATATATCTCGGGAAGTCACTTGACCACGGATGCTGTAACGCACCCGAAACGTCGGCAAAACTAAGTTTTTCCAAAATATATCGCGTAAAGTCCCGAACTATTAAAAACTATGACCATAACCGCGGTAGCCTAGTGGTATGGGTAATGGACTGCTGAGACGAGGTCTCGGGTTCGATCCCAGGTTTACCATGGCACACGCCAATGACTTTTCGATGCTTTTCGAAGTTATATGTGTATTTATCGCAGGTTTATAAGTGCCCGGTTAATGGCAATAGGCTCGCCACCTATTACATTGGGACCTAAACATAAACTGTGGGTGCTAGCACCTCTGCCTACCCCTTCGGGGAATACAGGCTTGAGTTTATGTTATGTTATATATAATAAATACTATAAAAATTAATTCAAATATTATAATGAATTTGTGTATATTGTGTAGCAGGCGGCGGACGCGCAAAGCAGCGACAGCGACGGCGATGGCGACCTCGAACTAGGAGACATTATTGAGTTCGAGCTTGAATAGCGAATACATGAGTTGATACGTTCGTTTAGAGTTTTATTTCACCTGGCAGGACATACACGTACACCAGCCCCGTGCCGGGGTGCGAGAGATATGCTTTTGGCAATCTCACCTCCGGCAACCAAGGACCCAAGACGGCGTGCGTTTTAGTCGGTTCGAGTCCGACATAACCACCTCCACCGGCTCCGTGGGGGTGGTATCCGTGGGGATTTATCGCACGATAAAAAAAAAATACACCAGCCCCGTCTAAAGTAAAGCCAACGAAGCGAGAGAAAAAAGGTAAACAAAATTTCAGCGGTTCCAAACATTTTTATTTGGAAACTTATCACTTCAAGCGCATTCGAGACAGGAATGAAATTGCTCATAAGATGGCGGAGCTGACAGCTTTCCTGTACTACGAAACACGCAACGACAGCTGTCGCTCGGCCATTGTCGCGTGCGTGTGACATGTGCGACAAGGACAGAGAAAATAATCGCTAGTTATCGCAACGTAACTCAGTAATGGTGACTTTGTTCACCTTTTTTCTCTCGTCTCTTTGGCTTTTTTTATATATTATAGGACACGTCAATTTGACTTCACCTCGCCTGATGTTAAGCTAAAGGCAAAGTCTCGGAAAGAGGGTCACCATCGGAAACATGTACCATGTTAACAGTGGTGGCACTCAGCTTGACGGCCTCATTAGATGCCTTTTCACGCCCCGCTTAAAGGACCCGGGACTGTAGGAAGAAGGAAACACGTGAGCTGGCAGGGAGTTTCAGGTACTAATGGTGCGGCATAGGAATGAGTCACTGAAACGCTTGGTTCTAGCTTGGCTTTACTTTAGAGGCAATACCTTGGTAGAATAGAATAGATGGATCAATTTGGTATTAACATACGTTGATATCTGCCATACATGCGCGGTCTTAGGGGGGTCACAGAGTAGGTACATGATCCCCCAAAATCGTGAAGATAGAAGATTTTAGCAAACGGCTCACCAAATGGAAAGTGGTTACCGTGGCCTATGGACGTGTGTCCACACAACACCAGGGGTGTCACACTCGTGCTGCCTGTAAGAACAAAGAGTTTCTGTGCCGTCAGTGCAGAAGACAAAGCAGGACAGGCCTTTGGTCTTCCCACTGACAGCACAAAAACTCTCCAGTGAGCTCTGGCTACCCTACTCACCGGCGGTGATGATGATGAATTTCCTACTAATATTATACATGTGAAAGTTTGTAAAGATGTTTGCATGTTTGTCTCTCAATCACACTCGTAACGGCTGAACGGATCTGGGTGAAATTGGTTGCAAGAATAGATTACAGTCGGGAATATAACATAAGCTAATATTATCCTAAGTTCCCAGTGGTTGCAGAAACATACATAATAAAGTAGCAGTAAGTTACATAGTATAAAAAATCGAATGAAAGGCGAAAATTGCGATTAGATAGTCATGATAGTAATACACGTATGGGTTTAATGCAAACAAAAATTTTGACTTTGGGTGAAATTCTTAATGCGGTTCACAGAGTACATTTACTTACCAAGTTTCAACATAATAAGCCTCATAGTTTCGGAGAAAAGTGGCTGTGACATACGGACGGACGGACAGACAGACAGACAGGCAGACGGACATGATGAATCTATAAGGGTTCCGTTTTTAGCCATTTGGCTACGGGTCCCTAAAAAGGCGATGGTGGAGAAATAAAACAATAAATGAATGCTGAAAATATATATCGTACAACGCAACGGTCGCGAGTCGCTTAGAATTCACATTTCACAACAAATATACAATATCTTAATTTACAATACACTCTTGTATCACACGCACCAAGTACTACTAATCGTTAGAGCACGGGGTACCCCCACGGAGCCAGCGGGGGTGGCTTATCCCTCACTCCACACACTGAGGGTATGAGGCCTTATATACAAAATATTCGAAAATGTCGTACGAGGCGACTATACCCCGTCCATTATAATATTGTATTTTAGACAGATGGAATTAGTGATTGAATAAAAATTTAAAATATCGACCAAGTTAAAAACCTCGATTAAAAAAATCTTCAATCGATAAATGGAAATGTATGATTAATATATGATTTTATGTGGAATTATTATTTATTATGAATGTTTTTTTTTTTACTTTCAAAGAATTTTGTACATTGAGGTCTTTAAGTTATTACAGGTGTACATATTCTACCATAATAGGTGTAGAAATATTAAGTTTTACAATAATAGTATAAAGTTTTACAATAATAATATAAATAATAATGTCAAATAACTTATGTCACGCATGCAATTTAATTATTATTTCATCTTATCTCTCTATACACAGTAATAAAGCAGTAGATTTTTTGTGTCTGTACAATTTATAAATCCATATCCATACTAATATTATAAATGCGAAAGTAACTCTGCCTGTCTGTCTGTCTGTCTGTCTGTATGTTACGCTTTCACGCCTAAACCACTGAACCGATTTTGATGAAATTTGGTACAAGGGTAGATTAGACCTTGAGAAAGGACAATAGGCTATGTTTGGTCGCGATAACCGACATCCACGCGGGTGGAGCCGCGGGCCAAAGCTAGTTTATTATAAAACGATTGTGGGCCATAACGCTAATCTCCGAATCAAAACAACTGACTTCTTAATCAACAGCTGATTTCCTGGTATTTCTTGAACCCATCATCAGATTTTTATGTTTAAATGGGGCCATTTTGGAATAAACCTCTTTCAAAGAAAAAAATAAAGAATTTTGTTAATCCGACTTCATATGACGAAGTTACAAAAATCTTTTTTCCGCATACAAATAGGTATGTAAAAATATAAACTAAACTATTTTCTATAGTTGATAATTATCGATTGTGACGTTTTCAAGTTATTATAATAAAAACACAGTCGATCGACTAACTACATTCCTAAAGTTGCTTTCTGGCTGACGTGACGTTGTCAATAAAAATTTTAGGCATTGACGCTAGAACAAAGTTATATCAATTGCTGTGCTATGAGCTGTCTAAAATACAATAATATAGTGGACGGAGTATAAGGGATAGAGTTGTTTAACATCAGACATATATATACAGCCCAGACTCAGCTTCAGATGCATGGCTCGAGTTAATAATAGTGCCCGGAATACGGCAAAAGGGCCCGAATTCTGGTGAAATGTGGGTGTTAATCCACCTCTGCCTAATCCCCTGAGGATATAAGCGTTATTATATGTATGTAGTAGGCATCCCGGACAGCTTGGTGCGTGTTATTATTAATTACAATAATACTATACATTTAAATACTTTGATATTTGATCGAGTACTTGCATTAGACACAGACTGAGGTACGAGTTCTATATTCCGACTTTATCACACTGTTTACTTAATTTTGTATCATATAAGTGCCCTTTATACGGCAATAGGCAAGCTCCCTATCACGTGAGAACCAGAATCATTTTTTTTTATATAGGACACGTCAATTTGACTTCACCTCGCCTGATGGTAAGCTAAAGGCAAAGTCTCGGAAAGAGAATGTACCATGTTAACAGTGGTGGCACTCAGGTTGACGGCCTCATCAGATGCCTTTTCGCGCCCCGCTTAAAAGACCCGGGACTGTAGGAAGACATAGTTGGCGAAATGTGGGTGTTAATACACTTCTGCCTACCCATTTGGAGAAGAGGTGTGAGTATATGTATAACGCTAGTTAGGGCTGTCGAAGGACCGAAGGCCGTTGGAGTAAACGAGTCCTAGAGTGGAGACCGCGAGATGGCAAACAGAAGGTAGGACACCCCCTTTTTTTCCGTGCGGAAATCCCCTCGTATACCTCCCCTGCCGGAGCCGGAAGGGGAGGTTATGTCGGACTCGAACCGACTAAAACCGCACGCCGACTGTGGGTCGCGGTGCTAGGCCCGAGGTGAGGTTGTCATCGACATATCCCTCGCACCCCGGCTGACCCAGGGAGGGCACCCCTAGCCAGATGGACTGACGACCTGAAAAAGGTGGCTGGGATAGACTGGATGCTTCAGTAGCTTAATGGTTAAGGAGTCGGCCTTACGATCGAGAGGTCCCGGGTTCGAATCCTGGCCATTACACTACCGACGTGAACCCACTCCTAGCACAAGCAATTTAGCTTAGTTGTAGGGGTTAGAGGGAATATTAGTAACTTCGGTACTAATATTCTTTAAAAAAAATGCGGATGGCGGGGGATCGGGAGCATTGGCTTAAATTGGGGCAGGCCTATGTCCAGCAATGAACTGGGATAGGCTAATTGCTTGTATACAGTGAGATATATTCGAAATTAATATTGTCACTATATGTATAAACAAAGTTAAGATAATACATTATGAACCGACTTCAAAAAGGAGGAGGTTATAAGTTTAAACAACTCCTAGGTGCAACTTCCAGTGGTGTTTTTCACTAAACAGAGATAGTTTCAACAAGGTTATAAGCACCTTTCATTGACTTGATTTTAACAATACGATATTTGGAAGTATAATTTTTAACAATTGAATGAATTTTTACAGCATTAAGTATGCTAACTAAACAAATCGAATACATAGGGAAAAAGAAGAATCATCTCGGGCGAGACTCGAACCCGCAGTCTTTCCTTTACAGGGGGAATGCCTTGACCAATTCGGCTACCGAGACACGCCCGATGTGATTCAAATTTCCCATCTTATACGTCTTTAGGGCGACGACGGTGGAGTCATCTACCGATTATCTTACGAACTATTGAAATCACGTATAAGATTGGAAATATGTCTCGGTAGCCGAATTTGTCAAGGCATTCCCCCTGTAAGGGAAAGACTGCGGGTTCGAGTCCCGCCCGAGATGATTCTTCTTTTTCCCTATGTATTCGATAATTTTTAACAGATTCTATAGCAATTTATTTGGTATTATTTTATAGTTTACACTGATCCCGACATTTCAAATGCTTTTCAGCATTGTCCCCGTAACTAGGGCTGGTAAGAAGTATCCCAAATGTCGAGCTCAATGACTTAGATTTAGGGAAAGGCGTTTAGTCGCGTTTGGTCTAATACGCATATGGTCCATTTATCTAAAACAGGAAAAAATCACGGACTTTCTATCCGGTTTCAGGGTGGTTATAAAACAAATTACGACGAAGGCCTAATTAGCCTTCTAACCTAACCTATCCAAGTCGTTTTTTGACAATTGGACCAAATGCATATTTGACCAAACGCGACTAAACAAGGGAAAGTAATAAAAAAATAATTCAAATTCATTCATTCTCGCGCAAAATATGTTAAAATGCGGACGAAGTCACGGACACGGCTATTTAATACTAAATGATTGTAAAATTATTTCATATGCACCAAGAATTCATTACTTAAAAAAATTAATTAAACATTTTTGGTCAATCTAAAATATTCTAACGTTTTAAACTAAAGAATAAGGAATTATACAAAGGCTTTTATTAATTTATCTGTATTCCATTTGGTTAAGTACTAACTAAAGATAAACAATCATGCATCTTTTTACATCCATACTAAAATTATAAATGCGAAAGTAACTCTGTCTTTCTGTATGTGACCCTTTCACGCCTAAAACACTGAATAAATTTTGATGAAATTTGGTAGGTATATGAGTAGATTAGACCTTGAGAAAGGGCATAGGCTATGTTTGGTCGCGATAACAGACATCCACGCGGGCGGAGCCGCGGACAAAAGCTAGTCAACACATTAAACAAAAAATCGGTTGTCTGTAAAGTCGGTTTACGGTAGTTGAACGTGACAACGTCATAAGAAAATACTGAAGGAAAAATTATCTTTTGTTCAAATTATTGATTTGTCGCTCGTTCCGCGCTCTCGCTTGCACTTCAAGCCTTAAATGGAACGCCTCAGAGCGAGGTAACGCCGCATGACGTCATATTTTTTCGTGCGTGCAGCCGGCTCCATCGAATTATAAGATGTTGTCACGTCAATAAAATAGTGGTTAGATTTCGGTTTTTGGTCTCGTTTTATTTTGAATCTGAGTTTTTAAACAAAAAATATTTAATCTAAGTTTTCAATAAAAATATTAAGACGCATCAAGATTATCTTTAGTTGAGTATCAAATTAATTCATTTTAATTGAATGAAATACAGATTGAAGTCTTTGTAAACATATACATTACAATAATTTCGATTACAATATTACAATGCATAACATAAATTATTTACAAAGTTGTAACCTTTTATATAAAATAAAAGATAAAAAAGTATTATTTACAATAAAATATATTTGTGATGAATATAATTCTCGAGAGAGATATTATTATTAGACCATTTATCCATACTAATATTATAAATGCGAAAGTAACTCTGTCTGTCTATATGTCTGTCTGTATGTTACGTTTTCACGCCTAAACCACTGAACGGATTTTGATGAAATTTGGCATAGGGGTAGATTAGACCTTGAGAAAGGACATAGGCTATGTTTTGTTGCGATAAAAGCTAGTACTATATGTATAGACTCATTTCTAATAGAATGCATCGCACAAACACGGCTAGAAATACTCGTTAGGTATACATAAGTAAACTGCATCAATATTGTTATTTAAACTGTCAAAAGTGTGGACGTAAATAATAATCACGAGAGATAAGAAATGTCTGTAAAGCAAAGCCAACGAAGCGAGAGAAAAAAGGTAAACAAAATTGCAGCGGTTCCAAACATTTTTATTTGAAAATTATTACATATCACTTCAAGCGCATTCCAGACAGGAATGAAATTGCTCATTTAGAACCGCTGTGCTGACAGCTTTCCTGTACTACGAAACACGCAACGACAGCTGACGTTCTGCCATTGTCGCGTACGTGTGCCATGTGCGACAAGGACAGAGACAATAATCGCTAGTTATCGCAACGTAACTCAGTAATGGTCGCTTTGTTTACCTTTTTCTCTCGTCTCGTTGGCTTTACTTTAGAAGACTGCCTAGACAGACTACTGTGTCTATAAAGTTTGTATATAGTCGTAAGATTTTTATGTTACAAACAAAAACCACAGGTGAGATTCGTTTTTTTTTAAACCCATGGACCAAGTTATTTAGGCTCAGTTTACCAAGAAATTACATCCATACTAATATTATAAATGCGAAAGTAACTCTGTTTCTTCAACACTCAAGTCTAAACCACTGAACCGATTTTGATGAAATTTGATATAGGGATAGATTAGACCTTGAGAAAGGACATAAGCTATGTTTGGTCGCGATAATGCTTGTTTATAATTGTCAAGTATAATAATAACAATCTGTATGTTATCTCATTTTAAGTGAACTGTATTGTTTTTTATGAGAAATAAATATCTTTAAACCGATAATCGACATCCACGCGGGCGGAGCCGCGGGCAACAGCTTGTATTTTAATAAGAAAGCCGGTCAAGTGCGAGTTGGACACACGCACTGAGGTTTAGTGGCTCCCGTAAATGGCGAAATAAACCAAATCTCTGAATGATTTTTTATAGCATTTATTATGCTAACTTTAAAGTTCAAAAAACGTTGGAAAAATTAAATGCTCAAGTGAGACTTGAACTCACGACCTTTTCCTTACAGGGGGAATGCTCTTCCAACTGAGCTATTGGGCCCACCTGAATCATTTCAAATTTCCCTTCTCTTTATATCCGTCTTCCGCATTCCCCCTGTAATGGAAAGGTCGTGAGTTCAAGTCTCACTTGAGCATTTCATTTTTCCGATGTTTTTCAAAGCAAATCTTGTTAAGGAGGATGCTATAGACACAACAGTGTGAGTTGCAACGGGTTTTGGTGTTCATGTGATGATGGATGATAATGAATTTATAAATAGTTGAAATGTCAAAGATCAAAATAACTTAAAATAGAATGTCATTGTTGGCATATAGTGCAAGAGCCTAGAGCTACCAGACATTGCTTATTTACTCCGAAATACTTTTTTTACAATAATAATAACGGAATTAACGCGATCATGGTATAGGTACATACGTACCTTTGATTTGCCTGACGTTTCGACCAGGTTACACCTGTGTAAGTAGGTATATCATGGAACGCGAGCGTTTAAAAATTACTTTTTTTATATAGGACAAGTCAAGTTAACTTCACCTCGCCTGATGGTAAACTGAAGGCAAAGTCTCAAGAAAGAGGGTCACCATTACATACATCATTACTATGTTACAGTGGTGGCACTCAGCTTGGCGGCCTCATTAGACGCCTTTTCACGCCCCGCTTAAAGGACCCGGGACTGTGGGAAGAAGGAAACACGTGAGCTGGCAGGGAGTTCCAGGTCTTAGTGGTGCGGCATAGGAATGGGTTATCGAACCGCTTGATTGAGATGAATAAGAAATCGTACAGTCAACATTTGACTACTAAAGTACTCAAAATGATCTTAATATAAATAAATATTCCACAACATTCTACAGAACGCTATCTAGACATGGTAAGCTTTTTTATAACTAGTGTTATGGAATCTAGAATGCGGATAGACATACTTATATACTTTTTTTGTATATACATATATATTATACATAGAAACACCCAGACCAATGCAAACAGCCATATTCATGCATACAAATGTTTGCACTGAGCGGAGATCGAACCCGCGCCTCCTGCGTGGCAGTCGCGTGCACTACCGCCACGCCACAGAGGCTGTCAAGATGTCCACATCTTTATTTCGGACGATGATACAATTTAATTCAATAGAACAGTTTGGTATCAACCTCAAAAGTAGGTATTAGGATCATTTAGAATAATTGAATCTGCGGTCGCCTAGTGGTATGGGTAATGGACTGCTGAGACGAGGTCTCGGGTTCGATCCCAGGTCTACCATGGCACACACCAATGACTTTTCGATGCTTTTCGAAGTTATGTGTGTATTTATCGCAGGTTAATAGGCTCGCCACCTAAACATAAACTGGCGAAATGTGGGTGCTAGCACCTCTGCCTACCCCTTCGGGGAATACATGCGTGAGTTTATGTGTATGTATGTATGTATGTCTAATAATTTGCGAATCAAAATGCATTTGATGTTGACATATTAATACTACTATGGACAGCCTCCGTAGCGTGGCGGCAGTGAACGCGGCCACTAAAAAAGGGGCGGGGTTCGATCTCCGCTCCATGCATAAATTTGTACGCATGAATATGGCTATTTGCATTGGTCTGGGTGTAGTGGGTGGATGAAGTATCTAAGTGTGTTTATCCGCATTCTAGATTCCATAACACAAGCTAGTTAAGCGTAGCATGGGTCTAGATAGCGTTGTGTAGAATGTTGTGGAATATATTTATTTACTTTGTCCCATATATTTTATTTTCGAGAAAATAAGTAAGTTTTGGAGTTCTGGGCTCTTGGACTATAATGGAATGTGTCCAATAAAATATAACATTGGAATTTCCTTACATTAAAGAATTATTATTAAATAATTTAATTTATATTTTATGATTTAGTTTCATTGGAAGATTTCAGTTGATCTTTTAGTCTGGATATTTCAGCGCCGAGGGTGTCCATATTTTCCTGAAAATTACAAGGTATTGTTATTAAACGGTTCTGTTTATTTCAGGCCACACTAATTTATATTATGGGTTCTAGAATAAAAATCTAATTAGGTACTCTTTATTAATTTTATAGCATTAAGTATGCTAACTATACAAATTTAATACATGGGGAAAATTAATCTTCTCGGGCGTGTTTTGGTAGCCTAGTTGGTCAAGGCATTCCCCTTGTAAGGGAAAGATCGAGGGTTCGAGTCAGACCCGAGAAGGTTCATTTTCCCCATGTATTCAAAATATGTATATATATAAGAAAAGAACACACTGGCCAATACACTACCGACGTGAACCCACTCCTAACACAAGCAATTTAGCTTAGCTGGAGGGGTTAGAGGGAATATTAGTAACTTCGGTTCTAATATTCTTAAAAAAAAAATACAAAACCTAGACAGTGTACAGTCGAGTATAGGGACTAATCTACCGATAGTTAGGACCCCAGGGAGAGGAACCTCCTTATTTTTTTTTTCGTGCGGACATCCCCTCGGATACCCCCCTGCCGGAGCCCGAAGGGGAGGTTTTGTCGGACTTGAACCGACTAAAACCGCACGCCGACTGAGGGTCGTGGTGCTAGGCCGGAGGTGAGGTTGTCATCGACATATCCCTCGCACCCCGGCTGACCCAGGGCCATCCCTTACGGTCTGGCCCTCCTCGGGAAAGAGGAACCTCCTCACAATGCGTGCCGTGTCGAGGAGTACCGCCTTCTACATCAGGCCCTTGACCCAACTGTCCAACGCGAGCCTCTTGAGATGTTGGTCGAGGCTCTTGGCAATCAGTCCGTGAACTGACACGACTTCTTCTTCATCTGTGCGTTAATCCTAGTCGCTTCTGAAGCTCTCAGCGTGAAGTCTGGGGTCCGCTTTACCTCTAACTGCGGATTTGGCTGAACTACGACCACAAGACCCAAAGGCGATATCGAAGCATTGCAGCTAGACCAGAGACATTTGTGGATGATTGTTCCGATAGTCGAGTCGTGAACCGACACGACTATCTGAACAATAATCACCAACAAAATTCCACATATCGAAAACATCTTGAGCCAGATCCAAATATTTTTAAGTTGGGGTTACCATTCTTAACGTTGCTGCTTCGGTAGCCTTAATTCAATAAGCTCGGTTAGATAATTTATTTTACGTTCGAAACACATCGGAAAAAATGAAATGCTCAAGTGAGACTTGAACTCACGACCTTCCCCTTACAGGGGGAATGCTCTTCCAACTGAGCTATTGAGCCACACTTGAGTTACTTCAAATTTTCCTTCTCTTTATATCCGTCTTTAAGGGCGACGGTGGAGCAATCTACCAACATTCTTACGAACTGTTGGAAACAATGAATCATTTTTTTTTGTTTTTAGCTAAGGATAGTACCCAATTTTCCGGGTCAGTTAGTGGTTAATAAGTCTAAGTCAAAGTACCTTGAGTGTGATGTTCTTGAGCAGCGTGTCCTCCAGCACGGCCTGCAGCCTCCGGTTCATCTCTAGGGAGAGCTCTGCCGTCATGCCACCGGGGTCTCCGCCCCAGATGGCGGCCATGGCACCTCCGCCTAGACGGGCTATCTCCTTCTGTAATATTAAAACACCATAATTACGTATTGCCGCGTGGTTCCCAGCAGAGTAGACTTTGGGTCACCCTATCTCTTTCCATGCGGTGTAGTACAAGGCGACTAAGGCCTACTGTCCACGGTGGTCCACTGTCCTTCATAGGCGCGTATTCGTCATTATACGTTTGGTGTACGCTTGCTTGCCGCTGCCATACAAAACAATGTAACTCTGTCGATGGATGCGACTTCACGATGACTGGCGTACCACATGTTATACGTCCTGGCGTACCACGAGTGAACGCAAGTGTTTCTTTTCTTAAAAATGGCGACAAATAAATGAAAAGTATGAAAACGTACGCGTGCAATACCCCTCGTGGATAGTGTTCAGTACGCTGGGCTGCACAAGCAACACATCGTATTTTGAAGCATCTATGAAGCTACGCCTCCGTGGAAAGTGGGCCTTAGGGATAGCACTGTTTAACATCAGACAGATACATAAAGCCCAGACTCAGCCTCAGATGTATGGCTGGAGTCAACAATAGTGCCCGGAATATGACAATAGGCTCCGTCTGACATAGCGATAAGGCCACCATTGGTATATAGGTAAGTATCTCTTGGGTTATGAGAATTTACATACATACATACATACAATCACGCCTTTTTCCCCGGCGGATTAGGCAGAAGTGACTTAACACAATTCACCAGTCATTTTATTTGGTCTCACGTAATAGGGGGTGAACCTATTGCCGTATTCCGGGCTCTATTGTTAATTCAAGCCATGCATCTGAGGCTGTATAAAGCTGTATATATCAGTCTGATGTTAAACAGCCCTATCCCTTAGTCGCCTTGTACGACACCGCATGGGAAGTAATGGGGTGGACCAAATTCTATTCTGAGGGAACCACGCAGCTATTTTTTGCATGCAGAATTTTCAATCCTATTCTAACCTCGGTGGGGAGGTGTGGGGGATTTTCGCGTGAAAAAAAAAGGTTAATACTAGCGGTTCTGAGAGAACTCATAGATTTCATACTCTCCATAAAAAGCAAGTAAATAAAAACTATTACCTTAGTCAATTTCCTTTTGGGCTAGCGTGAACAAATTAGCATTGCGTTATACAGGATTTCCAAATAACAATATGAATTATTATTATACCGGGTGTGAAGGGAACGCCCCCGAAGCCGAAAACCCCTAGTAGTACTCCTGGTACATAAGTCATAACATAACATTAACATAAACTCACGCCTATATTCCCCGAAGGGGTAGGCAGAGGTGCTAGCACCCACATTTCGCAAGTTTATGTTTAGGTCCCAATGTAATAGGTGGCGAGCCTATTGCCATTAACCGGGCACTTATAAACCTGCGATAAATACACACATAACATAACACATTGGCATAAGAAAACCATTTGGACAAAAAAATCGATTTATTTTTTATTTTGCATTATTTACTCACCATCGTGTTAATAAAGCTAAATGAAACGTAAATTTCATAAAAAAACACCACTACAAAAAAGCCTAGTGGTATGGGTAATGGACTGCTGAGACGAGGTCTCGGGTTCGATCCCAGGTTTACCATGGCACACACCAATGACTTTTCGATGCTTTTCGAAGTTATGTGTGTATTTATCGCAGGTTTATAAGTGCCCGGTTAATGGCAATAGGCTCGCCACCTATTACATTGGGACCTAAACATAAACTGGCGAAACGTGGGTGCTAGCACCTCTGCCTACCCCTTCGGGGAATACGGGCGTGAGTTTATGTTTTATATGTTGGCGTTAGTTGTTTTTTTTTTATGCCACTGTGTTATGTACCTGGAGTACTACTAGGGGTTTTTGGGTTCGGGAGCGTTTAACAGTAGCCCAGTGGACATTCCCAAGGAGGGCCAGACCGTAAGGGATGGCCCTGGGTCAGCCGGGGTGCGAGGGATATGTCGATAACAACCTCACCTCCTGCCTAGCACCAAGACCCCCAGTCGGCGTGCTGTTTTAGTCGGTTCGAGTCCGACATAACCTCCCCTTCCGACTCCGGCAGGGGGGGTATCCGATTTCCGCACGGAAAAAAAAATGCCCAGTGGACATTGGAGGTATACCTTGAGACACATATCATGGACCTAAAATGCAAGACAAACGAGACCCTGGCGCGTGCGGATTCTTTGTAAAATCTATGCTTCAAGAATCAAAGAATCAATTTCATTTATTCAGTTTAGGCACATAAAGAGCACATATGAACGTCAGAATTGTACAATTAGTATCAGAAATGTCAAGAGTAATTAATATAATCATTTGAAAATGATTCTTTCGCTGGTTCGGTAGGTTGGTTCTACTGAGAAGATACCAGCAAGAAACTCAGTGAACTCGATTATCCTTCTTTTTAAATATGCTTTTATTTATAACAAAATATAGTGCTTGGTGCTATCTTACATACATACGATCTTTCCCTTACAGGGGGAATGCCTTGACCAACTAGGCTACCGAGACACGCCCGATATGATTCAAATTTTCCTTCTATTTTTATCCGTCTTTAAGGCGACGGTGGAGTCATCTACCGATATTCTTACGAACTATCGGAACCAATGAATGATGTATTCGATTTGTATAAAGTAAAGCCAACGAAGCGAGAGAAAAAAGGTAAACAAAGTTTTAACGGTTCCAAATATTTTTATTTAAAAATTATTACGTATCACTTCAAGCGCATTCCAGATAGGAATTAAATTGCTCATATTATGGCAGATCTGACAGTTTAGAACCGCTGTGCTGACAGCTTTCCTGTACTACGAAACACGCAACGACAGCTGTCGCTCGGCCATTGTCGCGTACGTGCGACATGTGCGACAAGGACAGAGAAAATAATCGCTAGTTACACGTTACTCAGTAATAGTAGCTTTGTTTACCTTTTTTCTCTCGTCTCGTTGGCTTTACTTTAGTTAGCATAATTAATGCTGTAAAATGCGGTATGAAAAGAACTTCATCCCACGCTCAAACTGTGGAATGAACTCCCTGCCGTGGTTTTCCCAAGCGACTATAAGTTCTTCAAGAAGGGCATTAGACGGTTTCTTCAGGTAAGGCAGCGCGAGTGTAACGCCCCTGTTGTTGCATACGTCCATAGCCCGCGGTAACCACTTTCCATCAGGTGGGCCGTGGGCTTGTCTGCCACCTAAGCGGTATAAAAAAATCATTCAAGTAAATGAAGTCACCTTGTTAGCGTCTCTATGGCTGGATCCAACCGCGCCGGCGGGGAGTTCACACAGTAGATGCCTCAATAGCCGCGCCTTGCCGCGCAATTCCGCGGTTAACTGCTTGCTGTGTTCTTCTAGAAACTCGCAGCGTTCGGCTCGCCGCGCCGCCGCGCGTTGTAGCGATACGATACGCTCTATAAGCGTTTGGCGGTCGGGTTCGCGGATCTGTTGGGAGGAAATAGATAAATATAATGATACTAGCTGTCCCGGCAAACTTCGTTTCGCCTTAGAAATTAGAATCAATTAGCTGTATCAAATTCTCCTAATTATTTTGAGGACGGAAAGCATTTCGATTCGGGCCTGACACTAATAGGTCACCGTTACAGCTACGGAGCCTATATACCTATGGGACCCATACAACCATATACCTCTACGCTCAAGGGCGTTCATACTGGTTTTGTTAATTCAGAAGAATGTCTACTAAACACCCTCTGACGATATTTGCACGCATTATGTAAATTCTATATCAAACGTCAGATAACATAGAAGAATATCATACAGCAGTATTAGGTTAATAAACATTTTTTTTTTTAAATTCGTATTCCAAATTCAAAATTTAGACATGGCGTATGTCGGATCAGCTATTTTATCTGGTGGTTAATGTATTCTTAAATTTTCTAATTTACCGCGCAATTTTCTTCATTTTTTCTTTCATAAGAACCTCCTCCTAACAATAACGAACACAACAAAAAAAGAATTAACGAAATCGGTTCAGCCGTTCAGGCGTGATGTCGTGACCAAGGGAAATAGGGGTTCATTTTTATATATATAGATTATTAAAGATTTCTAAGAAAATTTCACCTCTCCACTACCCAACCACCCGTAACCCATTTCTGAATAGCGGCAGACAATGTTTGATGGTTTGAATTTATAGTCGTTCAGAAGCAAAAGATTTTAGTCACAGTTTCAATAGCTTTACAAAATATGTATGTAGTTTACAACCAATAATTTTTCAGGCGTACAGAATATTCACAGATTTTTAATAAAAATAGGTCAAGCCGTTTCTGGGGAGTTTGCAAACACTGTGACATAAGAATTTTATATATCTTATTCTTAATATATATAAATTACGTGTCACGTTGTTTGTCCGCGATGGACTCCTAAACTAATTAACCGATTTTAATCAATTTGCACACCGTGTGCAGTTTCATTCAACTTGAAAGATAGATAGGATAGCTTACATCTATCTAAATCTATCTTAATTTAGCGATAAGTGACATCCACGCGGGCGGTGCCGCGGGCAACAGCCAGTATTATATATAAATACAAATTAAATATACAAATTAATACAATTTAACTATATCAACAAATAATTTTTAAAATTACCTAAAATAACTGAGTTACTTAAAAAATTGCAAATAAAGTAAAACCAACGAGACGAGAGAAAAAAAGGTAAACAAAGCGACCATTACTGAGTTACGTTGCGATAACTAGCGATTATTTTCTCTGTCCTTGTCGCACATGTCGCACGTACGCGACAATGGCCGAGCGACAGCTGTCGTTGCGTGTTTCGTAGTACAGGAAAGCTGTCAGCACAGCGGTTCTAAACTGTCAGATCCGCCATCTTATGAGTAATTTCATTTCTGTCTGGAACGCACTCGAAGTGATACGTAATCATTTTCAAATATAAAAGTTTGGAACCGCTGAAACATTGTTTACCTTTTTTCTCTAGCTTCGTTGGCTTTACTTTAGATGCCTAGATTTACTAATTAACTATATAGTCAATTGACTGCAAAGATACGAAGAAAATTAACTAATAAACTGAACTATTTAGTCAATCAAAAAGTCGAAGACGCCATTTCTAACCTTAGAGAACAAAGTACCAAAGAGGGAAGGAAATGTTATCTGAAAACAACACAATATTATTATTATAAGGCGGCTTACCACTGTTGTCTGCTCCTGGGACATGCGTGAAAAATAAAGGGAAGTGTACAATAATGTAAACGTGAATGAAAATGACCCTAGTGTTGCCAGTGTAGTTCGTGCTAGGGGTACAGGTCGAAACGTTAAGCAAATCAAGGGTATGTGTAACTATACCCCGGAGGAGGGCCAGACCGTAAGGGATGGCCCTGGGTCAGCCGGGGTGCGAGGGATATGTCGATGACAACCTCACCTCAGGCTGTTTTAGTCGGTTTGAGTCCGACATAACCTCACCTCCTGGCTCCGGCTGGGGAGGTATACGTTGCGATTTTCGCACGAATAAAAAAAAGTGCCTATACCATGATCGCTTTAATTTTTGTTAACATTATTGTATATACATACAATAATGTTAACAAAAATTAAAGCGATCACACAAAGTATCATGGAACGCGAGAGTTTAAAAGTTATTAAGGGGAAATATATTGTGTGTGTCGCCAAATATTATTAGATTACTTGTGATACTCGTAGTAGATCTGCGGTAGCCTAGTGGTATGGGTAATGGACTGCTAAGACGAGGTCTCGGGTTCGATCTCAGGTTTACCATGGCACACACCAATGACTTTTCAATGTTTTTCGAATTAATGTGCCCGGTTAATGGCAATAGGCTCGCCAACTTTTTTTTTTTTTTTTTTTTTCCGTGCCGAAATCCCCTCGGATACCCCCCTGCCGGAGCCGGAAGGAGAGGTTATGTCGGACTCGAACCGACTAAAACCGCACGCCGACTGTGGGTCGTGGTGCTAGGCCGGAGATGAGGTTGTCATCGACATATCCCTCGCACCCCGGCTGACCCAGGGCCATCCCTTACGGTCTGGTCCTCCTCGGGAGGGGGGACAACGGTGTCCCCGACTCGCCCCCGGAATATAGGCTCGCCACCTATTACATTGGGACCTAAACATAAACTGGCGAAATGTGGGTGCTAGCACCTCTGCCTATCCCTTCGGGGAATACAGGCGTGAGATATGTTATGTTTGTGATACTATTACTGCCATTGGGGACGCCGTTTGACCGGACGGGTGATCAGCCCTTCTATGTGGGGGCATTTCACCCAATTTCCCATATACCGACTGTCATACATGTTAATATGGCAACACTGACAGCTTAACGTGCTCTCCGAGGCACAACCAGACTCATATTCATGCATACAAATATTTGCACTGAGCGGGGATCGAACCCGAGCCTCCTGCGTAGCGTAATAATACCACCACGCCACAGAGGCTGTCTACCTGTAATAAGGCACGAAACTGAGATTTTCAGAGTCAAAGAAATTCTGCATCTAATTTCAGAATCATCAACAATACCCGTTATGACTCCTTCCTTGACTTGAAGGCTGCTATGTTGCGTCCCCCCTCCCGAGGAGGGCCAGACCGCAAGGGATGGCCCTGGGTCAGCCGGGGTGCGAGGGATATGTCGATGACAACCTCACCTCTGGCCTAGCACCACGACCCACAGTCGGCGTGCGGTTTTAGTCGGTTCGAGTCCGACATAACCTCCCCTTCCGGCTCCGACGGGGGAGGTATACGAGGGGATTTCCGCACGAAAAAAAAAAAGGTACGATTGCGTGTTTGTGTGCATACCTGTATGTCCGGCAGTGTGTCTGCATGTCCGTTCTGTAGCCGTTCTTCTTGAGGCGCGCTCTCGCCGCTACTCAGAGATGATATCGAACCTATAATTCATAATATGCCATGTCATTTTTTTTTATATTCTACTACATTCTACACAACGCTATCTAGACCCATGGTAAGCTTAACTGGCTTGTGTTATGGAATCTAGAATGCGGATAAACATACTTATATACATTTTTTTTTGTAAATACATACATATTATACATAGAAACACTCAGACTAATGCAAACAGCCATATTCGTGCATACAAATATTTCCTCTGAGCGGAGATCGAACCCGAGCCATATACTTATTATAGATAAAATACACCCAGCCATCGAATAAATAGTCGTGCTCATCACACAAATACTTTATCGAACCCACGACCACTTGCGCAGCAGTTGCGTGTACTACCACTGCGCCACGGAGGCTGGCTAATACTCACCAGTCCTGGTGGAAGGTGCATCTGGCGGAGGCAGCTTCGCCTCCAGCTGTTCACACCTCTTCATGGCACGTTGTAGTTCACGGTTCAGCTCCTGGTGAGTTAAAATTTATATAATAGTTTAAAAAACTAAAAAACACGCTTTTAGCACGCACTTTCAGATAGCCTGTCCGCCATCTTGGACGTCCGCCATATTGGAGTTAAGTAACGTGACTATTTTTTTTTCGTATTCCTGTCAGAAAACCCTTTTATTTGATATCCAAATCATGAGGGTGGATTTCAAACAGCCAGTCCGCCATCTTGGGGAGGCCGCCATATTGGATTTGTAATGACGTTTCTTAGCTAGTCATGTATTGTCATCATAACTCAGAGCGTGTACAAAATTTCATCCTAATCGAAGACCGGGAAGTGGGTCAAATTAAGATTCCAAGATTTTCTTACATACATAGTTACAAGTGGAGCTAATAAAAGCGTGTTATAAATAAATGTATCAGTACCCCATCTCATCCGAAATATACGCAGACGATATCACTGCGAGAGAAGGAGACATAACATATAACATAAACTCACGCCTGTATTCCCCGAAGGGGTAGGCAGAGATGCTAGCACCCACATTTCGCCAGTTTATGTTTAGGTCCCAATGTAATAGGTGGCGAGCCTATCGACATTAACCGGGCACTTATAAACCTGCGATAAATACACACATAACTTCGAAAAGCATCGAAAAGTCGGTGTGTGCCATGGTAAACCTGGGATCGAACCCGAGACCTCGTCTCAGCAGTCCATTACCCATACCACTAGGCTACCGCAGATTCATTGTACCAATAACTTTTAATAAAAATCCATAAAAATCCATACTAATATTATAAATGCGAAAGTAACTCTGTCTGTCTGTCTGTATTTTACGCTTTCACGCCTAAACCACTGAAATTTGGTATAGGGGTAGATTAGACCATGAGAAAGGACACAGGCATATTTGGTCGCGATAACCGACATCCACGCGGGCGGAGCCGCGGGTAAAAGCTAGTAAATGATAAATATTCCACAACATTCTACACAACGCTATCTAGACCCATGGTAAGCTTAATTAGCTTGTGTTATGAAATATAGAAGGCGGATAAACATACTTATAGTTCGTAAAATATAGCTTGATACCTGTGACGTTTGTCAGAATGACATGTAATAGGTATGGGACGTCTTTAGTATTTTATCGATATTTATATAGAATGAGTTTATTAAAAAAATACATTTTAACGATATTGAAAGAAAGAAAAAAGGAAATGAAAGATGAATTTGAAGGTATTTAAAAGTTTAATTGTCAAATGGTGTACAGCCGAGATCAACTTCAAAGTCAAATTCTGATTCATCACTGTAGCAGTCCTGTAGATTAATAATTAATTCTTGATCGCATATGTTGTCAAATTGAATATCGCGCTCCCAATCTTTTTGAATCACATTTTTTGTCTTCTCAACTACCTTTTTCCAATCATCAGCATTTACCTGTACACAAGCTTCATGTAGTAATGTCAACATTTTGTTTGCTGTGAAAGGCGGTGCTACATTATGTCTGGCAGCGTAACCTAGAAAAAAAAGGTATCCGATCAAACAAAAAACCTACTAAATTCTTTGTAAGCTTTTTATGTATGTTTTTTTAGATTATACGAACCTTTGACTTGAGCCCAGATTAGTTCTATTGCATTGTAATGGCAATGATATGGTGGTAAACGGATGACGGTGTGGCCCATTTCCTTTGCAATTTCGTCTATAATATATCTTGGAGTGGGAGGCTTATGAATGCTTACTAATCTTAGCAATTCTTTCTTGAGCATGCTGTTGTCGGCTTTTACTCCTTTGTTTTGCAGCCAAGTAATAATTTCAATTTTACGATTGCTTGTCGTAGGCGCCTTATCTTTTTGTACTGAATGATACGGAGCGTTGTCCATCAGAATAAAATGTGGTTCACTCAAATTATTTAGAAGAGTTAGAAACCACTCCTTAAATTTTGTAAAATCCATTTCTTCATGGTACTCTGTTGTTTTTACTGATTTAAACGCCAGTAAACAATTGGGCACAAAACCAGACGATGTCCCCGCATGAGTAATTATTAACCTTTGTCCTTTGCCTTCGGGCACCTTGGTGGTAGACTCCGCTTTATCGTCTGTCCACGATCTTGAAACAGTGTGGTTTGCGTTGAGCCATGTTTCATCAAGAAAAACCACTTTATGCCAATCTGTTATATTTTTGACTTTGCGCAAAAAGTCAATTCGGGTCAAAGCAATGTCTGTTCGCTCCATTAAAATTTTTCTTTTATCGCTTTTTTTATAAGCAAAGCCGATTTTTTTCAATATTTTGGACAACGATGGTGGACTTCCTTTAAATAAATCCGCGTCTTTAAGCGAAACGGATATTTTTTTTAACGTGGGAAATTCACCACGTGCGTAATACGCATATATATGACTAGCTGTCCCGACAAACTTCGTTTCGCCTTAGAAATTAGAATCAATTAGCTGTATCAACTTCTCCTAATTATTTTGAGAGCGTAAAGCATTTCGATTCGGGCCCCATACGCCCACGGAGCTCCCGACACTTATAGGTCACCGGGGCCGATACTTTTTTTTTTTTTTTTTTTTTCAAATTTTATTTCCATAGAGCGTGGTTACATTACAGGTGTTATAAAATTGTTTTGGAGCAGCACATTCTGCCGTTAGGCGCGGAAATATTTTTACAAGGAGTTAAATAAATTAAAATTACATAAACATTCGAGCTTTGTCCAGTCCTTATCAAAGAAAATTATTGTCGCGTCACAGAATTAATAAATTAGATTATACTTATACATTATGAGTAAATTACAATTGAATGTCCCTGTGCAATGAAATAAATTAGACTGGAATAAATGAATTGGATTAAACAACAACATCAGTACCTAGGCATTAGTCCTTTTCACAAATTATAATTTTATCGTTTAAGTACTCTGCCACTGTATAATAGCCTTTCACGCTTAACATTCTAAACAACGTCCCACGAAATCGCGATCCTTCTAGCTCCTTTATGTACTCTGGCAAGTGGTTATACAGTGTTATGCACATACAGAATGAATTAATCTTGGCCACCTCTAAGGTCATCTTTGGTATCTGCAGTCTAGTCTTGTGCCTTGTACGACTGTTTGGCATGTCTCCTAATTTCTGGAATAAGTTTGGATGTTTTTTTACAAAAATGCACATTTCGAATATATACAAGCACGGCAGTGGCAGAATGTTGTGTTCTTTAAACAGTGGCTTACAGCTAGTTAGGCCATCAACCCCACACATCGCGCGGATGCATTTTTTTTGGGCTATGAATGCTTTGTCTGCCTCCACTGAATTGCCCCACACAACAATTCCATAACGGAGTACTGAGGATATGTATGCATGGTAAGTTATGATTGCTGTATGTAGGTTCACAATTTGCCTGATTCTACTCAGTACAAATACAAAACGGTCAAGTTTAGTTAATATCATATTTATATGAGGTTTCCAATTACAAAATTTGTCTACCACAATGCCGAGGAATGAGCACTCGTTGCAGTTATTGATTACATTGTTATTATGGGTTATTGCAAGATCTACTACTTTACTTTTGTAAGTTTGGAACTGTATGATATTTGTCTTGTTTGTATTTATTTGCAGGTTGTTCTGTTCTAACCATGTACTAGCATTCTTAATGGCTTCATTTATTTTAATTTCAAGCTCATTGTGGTTTTTGCCTTTTACAATCAAAGTTGTATCATCGGCAAAAAGTATGCTTTCATGATTTACGGCTTTCGGCAAATCGTTTATGTAAAGCAGAAACAAGAGAGGCGCCAGTAGACTGCCCTGTGGCACACCGTAGTCATTTTGACGATATTCAGACTTGAATGTTGTTAGCTGGTGTTGTTCGATTTTTTGTATTTCGACACACTGCAATCGATTCTCTAAATAACTTTTTATTAATTCATTAGCAGTTCCTCGGACCCCATAGTTATATAATTTTGACAGAAGTGTTTTGTGACATACGAAGTCAAACGCCTTCGTCATATCAAGAAAAATACATGCAACTTTAGATTTATCGTTTAGACTTTGAGTAATTTGTTTAATTAGTGAGAAACATGCCAGAGAAGTTGAACTTAATTTTCTAAATCCGTATTGTCGGTTATCAAGTACGTCGCATGATGTAATAAAATTCTCAAGTTTAGAGCAAATAACCTTTTCAAAAATCTTAGCTATTATCGGTATTAGGGTTATGGGTCTGTAGTTACTAATGTTAGTTCTGTCACCTTTTTTGTACAGGGGCTTCACTACAGACATTTTCAGACGATCCGGAAATATTCCCTCTGATAGCGAAAGGTTGATAATATGAGTAAGTGGAACAACCACACTTGGGGCACACTTTTTTAATACTTTAGTGTTTATTTCGTCATAACCCGTGGAATGGGTGTCTTTTAGGTTTTTGATTATTTTGTAGATTTCCATCTCATCTACTGGTGACATAAACATACTCTTGGTGTTATGAGGTATATTACTAGTTGTGTAGTTTTGGGTCATAGTATGCGTATGGGTGTTTGTTTGTGTTATGTAGTAGTCGTTAAATATTTCACATAGTTCGACGGGATCTTCATAAAGTGTGTCTCCTACTATTATCGTCTCAATCTTTGGTTGTTGTTGCTTTTTGTTAGTTTTTTCTTTAATCAGTTGCCATGCAGCTTTGCAGGCGTTTTTTGACGAGGCTATATAACGCTGACTGTTAATTTGTTGCGCTGTGTGTATGCATTTCCTTAGTATGTTAGAGTAGCGTGTGTATGTGTATTTGTTTTGCTTTTTATTTTCTTTGTAAAGTCGGTATTTGGTATAAAGAATTCTCTTTTTAATACAACTCTTTTTGATACCCTTGGTCAACCATTTATTTTTTGTTGTTTTGATTGAACACTTAATATTTTTGATTGGAAAGCATAGGTCGTAGAATAATTTGAGTGTATCATGGAATGCGTTGAACGCTTCATTCGTATCGGTGCCGGCGAGCACATCGGAAAATGACAATTGGGACAAATAGGATTTATAAATATTGATATTTTCCTCACACAAATCTCTTACCTCTCTGAACCAGAAATCGGGCGCTTGACGGACTTTGTGAGATTCAATTGTGAAGGTTATTGATTGTCCTTTTTGATGGTCAGAGAGACTCAGTTCGTGAAGGTTAGGAGAGACTTCGGGGATATTGCTCACAATCAAATCTAGGCAGGCGTTATCACGTGTAGGTAGGGATATATGATTTCTTAAGTTAGTTTGATTCAGTATGGAATTAAGTTTCTTGGACGTGGGGTTGGTTTTACGCGGGTCTATGTTCCAATCACCACATAGTATAATGTTTTTCTTTCTTTTTCTACTAAGTTTACCCGTTAGGAGCTCCAAGTTCTCTAGAAATATGCCAGAGTTTGAAGCTGGTGTTCTATAGATACAGACTACGATTAGATTATAGTTAAGAATCTCGGTCGCACAGTACTCGAAATGGAACGGTATAGGGGGGAATAAATTCTCAACCGCTTTATATTGCAAGTTATTTTTTATGAGTATACATGTGCCACCTCTTCTCTTATCAACTCTCGAGAAAGAGGCTGCCATTCGATAGTTGTTGATATTACAATTCATTTCTGAGCCTCGCTTTATGAATGATTCACAAATGCAAATTATTTGAACATTGTTTATGTCTTCTAATGCGATTAGAAGTCTATCTTGTTTATTTAGTAATCCCGCAATGTTTTGGTGGAACAGTGTAAGGGTCTCCTGCTCCCTATTAGGTACGAAAAAATGTTGATGAGGGTACTGCTGAGGGCTGAATTTGGGTGGAAAAGTATGATGTAATTTTGGTTTGTATATTTTTTATGGTTGGTGACTTAGTATGCCCGTGATTGGCTGTGCGTTGAGGTATTCTTGATTTGGCAAGATTGTCTTTAATTCGGAACAATATCTGGTTTTGGTAGCATCTATGATCGATGTCATTGTTTAATTTGGTACATAACTTATTAATATAGTCGCAATGGCTGGGAGTAAACTTGTATTGATAAAAGTAACTATTCATTGGTAATTCTATGTATGTACATTTTGCATAGGCTTCTACTATCTGTTTGATGTTGTAGTTCAATACAGTTTCACTTAGATAGGGATTGTATTGTACACTAGCTGTGCCCGCGACTTCGTCCGCGTGGAATGTACTTAATAAAAAAAATCTTTTCTAAAATAAAAGTAGCCTAAGTTACTCCTTATTACATAAGCTATCTGCCAGTGAAAGTCCCGTCCAAATCGGTCCAGCCGTTCCAGAGATTAGCCAAAACAAACAGACAGACAGACAGACAGACAGACAGACAGACAAAAAATTTAAAAATATATATATTGGTATGTGTACCGTATATACATTCATATGCATGTAGTAGAAAGCGGTTATTTTAATATTACAAACAGACACTCCAATTTTATTTATTTGTATAGATTTGTTACATACACGGAGTGTAAGCGCAGTTTATATAATACATTACACAGTTCTGAAATAAAAGTATACGGACGCTTGTCATTCGAGCCTGTCACTAACACTATAATATCTTGAGCCTTAAGTTTCTGTAGGAATTCTTCGTTGCAACTACTAAGAATCTGGGTACACGTCGCATTTGGCTTGATGAACGATGTGCATGTATAATTGTCATTCCATCCATTTCCTCTGGCTTTCAATATTTTTTGTGCCAACCCTTGGGCGTGTTGGTCTCCAAATATATATATTGTATGTTTTTTTTTCGTGTCGGGGTTTTCAGTCAATGTCGTCAGATTACTCGGTGTTGAGTTGTTTTCTTTCTGTTGTTCTATGGTTGAGGTAGCGCCATCTAGCGTTCTTTGGTTAAGATCAGTTTTATTATTTTTTGGTTGGTTTATAATCTGAGAATGTGGTGTGTATTCCGATTGGGGGCTATCACTGACAAAACTATCTGTAAGGCGCCGTCTGCTACTAAATTTGCGCTTGGATGACTTCTTTTTTCTTAGGGAAGTTATTGGTGACTCACATATTTGTTTTAAAGAGCTGATTTCTTGTTTTAGTTGTGACACAAGATTTTTTAAATCGTTTTTTTCTAATATTACATTATCGAGTTCATTTTGGGTGCTTTCTAGTGTAATTTTCAGGTCATTTAATTCATTTTTTAAATCCAGAACGGTTTTTGCGTTACAAATCACAGATGATATGTTTTCTAGGCTTGTACCAAGGCGATCATCCGTGTTGGTAGACTCTGATGAACAGCTTATATCTAAATCTTCACAGGATTTCGTTCTATGAATCTTATGGCGTCGCATTGTAATATTTTGTGACTGGTCCATGATCCTGCCTATCAAATTATTGGTCACTACCGCCCTCTGTTGGTAGAATTTACTGACCTTCACCGTCTTGTGTAGCTCCGTGTTGTTATTTTGAGCCGCTTAAGGATTATGATAATAGATGGCTCTGTTCTCAATTATGGTTATAATGATTTTGCAAAATTTGAATGATATCAATGGCGATACTTTTCCTCATTAATGTTATGATTTTGCTTTTTATTCCTATTTGGGTTATCACTTATCATCACTCACACACCAACGACTTTGGAAGTTATTGTTTTCACTTTTAACTGAGTTTATAGCAAGTCAAAAAGTTCGTTATGGTCGTATATTTTCACGGGCATATTAATAGATTGTCACATTATTCACTCGTAATATTGATTTAGGAATCACCGGGTACTGTTTGACGCGCACTTTTATCGTTTTGGTGGTCGAAAATAATCGTTTTATATTATTAAAAGTTTAAAATCACAGGAGCACTTTTCGAACGATGTTTACTTCGCTACGCCA
Source organism: Eilema sororculum (assembly GCA_914829495.1). Taxonomy (NCBI): domain Eukaryota; kingdom Metazoa; phylum Arthropoda; class Insecta; order Lepidoptera; family Erebidae; genus Eilema; species Eilema sororculum. The sequence continues at coordinate 13,737,578 of OU618551.1, forward strand.
TCTAGCGGTCCTCTTACTTACACCTACGGAGCCTATATACCTATGGGACCCTTACAACCATATATACCTCTACGCTCAAGGGCGTTCATACTACCATAAGCCATAAATTTTTCGACCTAAATAAAAAAATAGCCACCATAAATATTTTCGCGGCATTTTGTTAATTCAGAAGAATGTCTAATATCACCTCTGACGATATTTGCACGCATTATGTCAATTCTATATCAAACGTCAGATAACATAGGAGACAGCAGTATTAGAATAATAAACACATTTTTTTCCAATTCGTATTCCAAATTCAAAATTTAAACATGGCGTATGTCGGATCAGCTATTTTATATGGTGGTTATGTATTCTTAAATTTTCTAATTTCCCGCGCAATTTTCTTAATTTTTTCTTTTATAAGATCCTTCTCCTAACAATAACGAACACAACAAAAAAAGAATTAGCGAAATCGGTTCAGCCGTTCACGCGTGATGTCGTGACCAAGGGAAATAGGGGTTCATTTTTATATATATAGATTTCGAATTGCGGCAGCATCAAAGTCGTCAATTTCGGTGACTGGCGAAACTCTCTTCCTTTTTTTATTAGGAGTCGATAATATTTTACCTCCCTCATCTTCGGCCACCATCTCCTTTGACGATTCTCCATACTTTTCTTTGCTAATTCGAGACACTGTAGCTCGTCCGATACCAAGAGCGTCAGCAACTCTATTGCACACTTGCTCCAATGGTAGTAGCGGTCCGCCATTTTGATTCTCGCGGTCAAAATACTCGCGCAAACGAATCACAAACTCGCGACTTTCGCTATTCAAAACAGTTTTTTTTGTTCTTTTCGGCATTGTGGTGCAAAAAAAACAAATAACTAGAAATAACAACAAAACTTAACAAAGCAACAGTAATAACGACAAAACAATATTAATCACGTAGCGATAGCGTATACAAGGCGTGGGCACTCAAAAAAGATGGCGCCCGCTTGTTCGCTGCATGCGAAAGCAGTAGGTATTGCAAGACTAAAAAAATACGAATTTGTTGTGAAAAAATTATTAGATATAATCATTTATACAATTTATATTAATGAAATTGTCATACATTTATTTTATCGATATTCGCTGGCCAGTCGATTACACATCCCTACAAGGCTGCGAAAAGAGTTTACGAAGTAAGCTAATAAAAAAAATATAAATAATAAAATATAATAAATATTTTAAATTACCTTTGTTTTTACTAGTATCTCCTTGATAACACGTTCTATTTGAAAAAAGTGTTCTAGATTTCTATACAAATGTCTTATTAATATTTAAAAAATTAAAACTTTTCCAACAACAAATTTATTGTTGCAGTCTTTATAAACGAAGTCTCTAAAGTCACAGGTATCAATCTATATTTTACGAACTGTAGATACTTTTATTTGTAAATACATACATATTGACAGCCTCCGTGGCGTGGCAGTAGTGCATGCGACTGCCACGCAGGAGGCGCGGGTTCGATTCCCGCTCAGTGCAAATATTTGTATGCATGAATATGGCTATTTGCATTGGTCTGGGTGTTTCTATGTATAATATGTATGTATTTACAAAAAACTAAGGTATATAAGTATGTTTATCCGCATTCTAGATTCCATAACACAAGCTATAAAAGCTTACCATGGGTCTAGATAGCGTTGTGTGGAATGTTGTGGAATATTTAGTTATTTATTTATTTATTGTACATAGAAACACCCAGACCAATGAAAATAGCCATATTCATACATACAAATGGCAGTCGTAAGTCGTAAGAAATATACCTTTATGGCACTAGCGTGTTTTTTCTTGAGGACTCCGTTCTCTCCCTTCTCCCACTCTAACTTCTTGCTCGCCTCCGCTACCTCCTCTGTCAACTCCGCCACCTGAAGGAGGAGGAAGAGGTATTATGTTTAGGGTTACATTCGAAATACATTGGGAAAAATTAAGCGCTCAAGTGGAACTTGAATCCACGACCTTTCCCTTACAGGGGGAACGCTCTTCCAACTGAGCTATTGAACCACACCTGAATCACTTCAAATTTTCCTTCTCTTTAAATCCGTCTTTAAGGGCGACGGTGGAGCCATCTACCAACTTTCTTACGAACTGTTGGAAACAATGAATGATTTTTCAACCATTTTTAAACATTGATGTGTATTTATCGCAGGTTTATAAGTGCCCGGTTAATGGCAATAGGCTCGCCACCTATTACATTGGGACCTAAACATAAACTGGCGAAATGTGGGTGCTAGCACCTCTGCCCTACCTCTTCGGGGAATATAGGCGTAATGTTATGTTATGATTTTTGATCACTCCGCCCAAATATTTGAATGTAACTTTTATAGCATTTATGCTAACTTTTATATTCGAAAGACATCGGGAAAAAATAAGCGCTCAAGTTGGAAGAGCATTCCCCCTGTAAAGGAAAGGTCGTGGGTTCAAGTCCCACTTGAGCGCTTAATTTTTCCCGATACATTTCGAATATAAAAGTTAGCATAATAAATGCTATAAAAATTCCATTCAAATTTAAGGTTACATGTATTTCAAGAAGATTATACACGGCTAAAAGTATGCACCAATTTAATTGACTTAAAAATATTTTTAATTGATTCAGCGAGGGCCTCAGCTAGTAAATTCTCACCTTTCTAGCGAGGACCCTGTTCTCCTTGTTCCTCCTCTCCGTCTCATCACTGAGGGCGGTCTGTAGCCTCTCGCACTCCGCCTCCAGGGTATCCAGTCGTTCGCGGAGGGAAGCATTGTCCACGCTTAGGGCTCGAGCCTGTAACATTAAATTGTATTTAGTTAGCATTATCTATATATATAAAAATGAGTTCCTATTTCCCTTGGTCACGCCATCACGCGTGAACGGCTGGACCGATTTCGCTAATTCTTTTTTGTTCTGTTCGTTATTGTTAGGAGAAAGTTCTTATGAAAGAAAAAATGAAGAAAATTGCGCGGAAAATTAGAAAATTTAAGAATACATAACCATATAAAATAGCTGATCCGACATACGCCATGTCTAAATTTTGAATATGAAGTACGAATTGAATAAAATGTGTTTATTATTCTAATACTGCTGTATGATATTCTTCTATGTTATCTGACGTTTGATATAGAATTGACATAATGCGTGCAAATATCGTCAGAGGGTGATTAGTAGACATTCTTCTGAATTAACAAAATGCCCGTTGCTTGGGCCGCGAAAATATTTATGGTGGCAATTTTTTTATTTAGGTCGAAAAATTTATGGTTTAGGAGTATGAACGCCCTTGAGCGTAGAGGTATATAGTTGTATGGGTCCCATAGGTATATAGGCTCCGTAGATGTAAGCATGGGCCCCGGTGACCTATTAGTGTCGGGAGCTCCGTGAGCGTATGGGGCCCGAATCGAAATACTTTCCGTTCTCAAAATAATTAGGAGATTTGATACAGCTAATAGATTCTAATTTCTAAGGCGAAACAAAGTTTGCCGGGCAGCTAATTATTTATACAATCCAACCCTAAAATACCCCTGTATAATGTGCGGTTCGAGGGGGGTCACAGATGACATACCACCCCTAAAATCAACAAATCAAAATCAAAAATATTTAAGTCGTCCATAAAAAACGTCGACATAAAGTAAATATTAAATACTAGTTTAGCAAATGGACCACACCGGTTCGAAACGCGGCCCAGACCTGAGAAGACTCCGGCAAGAAACTCAGCGGGCATTTTTTTTGTCTATTAACTTGAACATTTATTTATCTAATAATTATAGTCTAGATACAATGCTCAGCTTGGAAATGAGCTGTTCGCTCAACTATGCTACTCAAGCATAGCTGAGCGAACCGCTCATTTCCAAGCTTGTTTATCATCAAAATATTCTTGGATAATGGTCGTTGGGACAACTTCCATCTTGAATTTATCAATCCATAAATTCTTACAATATAGTCTCTTCATAAAAACATCCTTAGCTTACGAGTATCACTCTCTGAGCCTTTTCCAACTAGGTTGGGATCAGCTCTCTAGTCTAAGATGCTTTCGAATTTTGTCATTTTCCGTGAAGTGACTTTAAAATTAGTCAGACGTTTAAGAGTTCTAAGCTATGTTCGTATGGCGACCGGGACCGACGGCTTAACGTGCTCTCCGAGGTACGACCAGACCAATGTTAATACCCATATTCATGCATACAAATATTTGCACCGAGCGGGGATCGAACCCGCGCCTCCTGCCTAGCGGCTGCGTTTACCACCGCCACGCCACAGAGGCTGTTAATATTATTAGTTAAGTATTTGTGTTTTTGTAACTATCGATTTAAAATTCTACGGAAATAAGAATCTAATAGATTCAATAACGATTACTATGGGGTATCCTACATTCTGACTTCCGTCCCCCATGAGCGCGGGCCTGGGGGTGGAGCCGCCTGTCACCCCAGCAGAAGCAGGCCACGGCGACGCCTCCCCAATCCGGGGGCGAGTCGGGGACATAGGGATGGCCCTGGGTCAGCCGGGGTGCGAGGGATATGTCGATGACAACCTCACCTCCGACTTTAGTCGGTTCGAGTCCGACCTAACCCCCCGTTCCGGTTCCGGCGGGGTAGGTATCCATGGAATTTCCGCACGAAAAAATAGAGGTACCCTATATTTGACAAAGTATAGTATCCATATCCATACTAATATTATAAATGCGAAAGAAACTCTGTCTGTCTGTCTGTCTGTCTGTCTGTCTGTTACGCTTTCACGCCTAAACCACTGAACCGATTTTGATGAAATTTGGTATAGGCGTAGATTAGACCATGAGAAAGGACATAGGCTATGTTTTGTCGCGATAACCGACATCCACGCGAGCGGGGCCGCGGGCAAAAGCTAATAAAATATAAATCTATAAACCCCACCTCCGCCTCATACCGCTCTGCCGCCGCACTAGTAACAACATGCGCCTGTGTGAGCTTCGCCGCATGTTCCAGCGCCGCCGCCTCCCTCCGGCCGCACGTCTCAGCGGCGGCCCTTTCCCCCGTTAGGGCGGCCTCCGCTAGCGCCGCGCGTTCCGTCTCCCGCTGTAAGGCAGCGCTGAGTGTATCGGCTAAGGCTGCCTTAGCTCGGAGTGCGGCTAATTCTGCGGCTTCTTCTTCTAGGTGTAGGTTGCTTAGTTTTAGTTGTTCGACCTAGGAATGGGAAAACGCTTGGTTAGTTTTAGTTGCTCGACCTAGGAATGAGTAAGAGTTGCTTAGTTTTAGATGCTCGATCTAGGAATGGGAAAAGATTTGATCAGTTTTAGTTGTTCGAGCTAGGAATGAGAAAAGAGTTGCTTTAGTTTTAGTTGCTCGACCTAGGAATGAGAAAATAGTTGATTCGTTTCAGTTGCTCGATCTAGGAATAGGAAAACAGCTGCTTTAGTTTTAGTTGTTCGAGCTAGGAATGAGAAAAGAGTTGCTTTAGTTTAAGTTCTTCGAGCTAGGAATGGGAAAAGAGTTGCTTTTGTTTCAGTTGTTCGGCCTAGGAACGGGTAAGAGTTGCTTAGTTTTAGTTGCTCGATCTAGGAATGGGAAAAGAGTTGCTTTAGTTTAAGTTGTTCGAGCTAGGAATGAGAAAAGAGTTGCTTTAGTTTTAGTTGCTCGACCTAGGAATGAGAAAATAGTTGATTCGTTTCAGTTGCTCGATCTAGGAATAGGAAAACAGCTGCTTTAGTTTTAGTTGTTCGAGCTAGGAATGAGAAAAGAGTTGCTTTAGTTTAAGTTCTTCGAGCTAGGAATGGGAAAAGAGTTGCTTTTGTTTCAGTTGTTCGGCCTAGGAACGGGTAAGAGTTGCTTAGTTTTAGTTGCTCGATCTAGGAATGGGAAAAGAGTTGCTTTAGTTTAAGTTGTTCGAGCTAGGAATGAGAAAAGAGTTGCTTTAGTTTTAGTTGCTCGACCTAGGAATGAGAAAATAGTTGATTCGTTTCAGTTGCTCGATCTAGGAATAGGAAAACAGCTGCTTTAGTTTTAGTGGTTCGAGCTAGGAATGAGAAAAGAGTTGCTTTAGTTTAAGTTCTTCGAGCTAGGAATGGGAAAAGAGTTGCTTTAGTTTCAGTTGTTCGGCCTAGGAACGGGTAAGAGTTGCTTAGTTTTAGTTGCTCGATCTAGGAATGAGTAAGAGTTGCTTTAGTTTTAGTTGTACGACCTAGGAATGGGCAAAGAGTTGCTTAAGTTTGAGTTGCTCGACCTAGGAATGGGAAAACGCTTGGTTAGCTTTTAGTTGATCGACCTAGGAGTGAGGAAATATTTGCTAAGTGTTAGTTATTCGAACTAGGAATTAGAAGAGTTGCTTAATTTTAGTTGTTCGAACTAGGAATGGGAAAATAGTTGATCAGTTTTAGTTGTTCGACCTAGCAATGGGATAATGTTGAAGTTGAAGTCAAATGGGATGATGTTGAAATTAGGCTTAGTTGTTTGACCTAGGAATGGGAAAGAGTTGCTTAGGTTTAGCTTTACTACTCGCGCTCGTGACGACACACATTGCCACGAAGTTTGCCGCTGTCTATAGTTACCTCGGCGGTGGTGCGAGTGAGAGATTCGACAGCGGCGTCCCTCTCCCTCGTGCAGTCGGCGAGCAGCTGTGATGTACTTGTCAATCTTCGGTCAAGTTCGTCTCGCTCGTGACGACACAGTATGAGGGTAGCTTGACTCTCTTTTAGTTTTGATTCTGTTAATAAATAGAGAAAGAGTTAAGAATAGACTGTAAGAATAAATACGGTAGCTTAGTGGCGAAGGTGTTGAACTTGAAGGGCATGAAGTACCAGGCTCCCACAAATTTTAAAGAACTTTATGTGGGTCGCGGGAACAGGAGCAGTGTGTCGTAAACCTTACTAATTCACCTCCAGCAACCAAGGACCCAAGAAGGCGTGCGTTTTGGTCGGTTCGAGTCCAACATAACCGCCTCCACCGGCTCCGTGGGGGTGGTATCCGTGGGGATTTTTCGCACGATAAAAAAAATACCTTACTACTTAATGGGGACGAAGTCGGGGCAAAAGTTGGTAGTAAATAAATAAATTACCTACCTAATTGTTTAGCCTTGATAGAATCGGTGGCGTTGGCAGCCGCTGCCTCCTTTAAAGCCTCCAGCTCTGTAACCTGCTGAGACAACTTCTCGGCGCGTTCTGATGACTCCTGGAACAAAACAACCGCAAATTAAGTATACCTACTAACGTCTGCAAACCCTCTTTGTGGAAGACAGAGGCGTACACTGCCTTCAATGTGTAATAATGATATAAGTATTCCGGAAAACTACATAACGCCATTTATATTCAAACTAAACAGAACTGGTATCTATTCTTAGATTATATACGAACTCGCAGAAAATTTAAACTAAAGGAAGGCGATTGGCACACTGCGACGCGCGACGCGGCGTCGAGCGTTGTTGCGTCGACGCGGCGTCGCGCTCGTCGCCTCTACGGAGCTCATTTTGTGTAGAACAACGCGGGGTCCCACACACTGACAACGCAATCACGCGCGTTGCCGCAGAATACGCGCGTACAAGCAGAAAACGCGAGGTATGGCACACTGAAATCTGCATTCACGCGCGTGTTTTTCGAGGGATTTTTAGTCCGAGAGCTGTTAGAAATTTCTGTGTAGGTAATTGAGACGAATTTTAAATTAATATTATTGCAATGCAACATGACTATTTAACGGCAAATTTAGAGCGCTTTCACATCAACTGACGTCCGATATCGAATATCCGATATCCGAGATCGGAGGAAGTCAAATATCGATGCCCAATATCGGGTATTGGAGCCGACACCACTGTTTTGGCGCGTTATCGGAACACGCAGAGACTGCAAGCGACTTTCAACCTAAATGGCTATTTCTTAGTTACGTCTCTTTTCGCGTTAATAGATGATGCTGATCACGAATATAAGAAAAAAAAATAGTTACTATGTCATGTCAATAAGTCGAAAATAGCTTGCACTTCTAATCATTTTCTTTTCATCTCTAGCGTTCTTAATATAGTCTGGGCTATCGAGCTAATGGTCGGATGGCTTTACTTTACTTTTCTCAAAATTTTAGATTACTTCACACACCTACCTACAAAAAAAATTCTAATATCTCTCGGACTATACTAGCTCTCTCGCGTCCACGCGCGTCGACGAACGACGCCGCGTCGAGCGTTGCAGTGTGCCAATCGCCTAACAGCTGACGCTCGGCCATTGTCGCATACGTGTGAAATGTGCGACAAGGACAGAGAAAATAATCGCTAGTTATCGCAACGTAACTCAGTAATGGTCGCTTTGTTTACCTTTTTTCTCTCGTCTCGTTGGCTTTACTTTACTTCGGTAAAAGTTACAGTGGTGAAGGGAGAAAATTATTAATATTCGTCTAGCAACAATCCATACTATCCCTACTAATATTATAAATGCGAAAGTAACTCTGTCTGTCTGTGTGTCTGTCTGTCTGACCGTCTGTCTGTCTGTATGTTACGCTTTCACGCCTAAACCACTGAACCGATATGTATGAAATTTGGTATAGGGGTAGATCAGACTATGAGAAAGGACACATATGATTGATCGCGATAACCGACATCCCCGCGGGCGGAGCCGCGGGCAAAAGCTAGTAATATTATAAATGCGAAAGTAACTATGTCTGTCTGTATGTTACGCTCTCACGCCTAAATCACTGTACCAATTTTGATTGTCATTTGGCATAGAGGTAGATTGGATCTTGAGAAAGGACATAGGCTATGTTTGGTCGCGAACACCGACATCCACGCGGGCCGAGCTGCGGGTAAAAGCTAGTACCTTATAAGCGTCCATCTCCACGCGCAGTTTGCTCTGTGTCCACTTCAGCCTGCCGTCCAGTTCACGTAAGTCTTCTCGAAGCTTCGCCATCTCTCGCTCGCAGTTCATCAGCTCGTGGCACTGAGGATATCAGAACATTAACGTTAACGTTAAAGGCGGATATAGAGAAGGGAAATTTGAAGTGATTCAGGTGTGGCTCAATAGCTCAGGTTCAAGTCCCACTTGAGCATTTAATTTTTCGCGATATATTCGAATTTTAAAATTATATAATAAATGCTATAAAAAATTCATTCAATTAAGATCATTTTAAGCACTTTGTTCGACAACATCATTCTGTTACTGACCTACAGAATTTGTGGTGATTTCGCTCTTTCAGCACAAGGCCTTTAGCTTTAGATAAATAAATAAATATACCAAAACATTCTATACAACGCTATCTAGACCCATGGTAAGCTTTTATAGCTTGTGTTATGGGATCTAGAATGCGGATAAACATACTTATATACTTTTTTTGTAAATACATACTTATTATACATAAAACACCCAGACCAATGCAAATAGTCATATTCATGCATACAAATATTTGCACTGAGCGGGTATCGAACCCGCGCCTCCTGCAGTCGCGTGTGCACTACCGCCACGCCACAGAGACTGTCAAGAGGTAGTTTAGAGGTTGAGATATGAGGCAAAGATTAATATATTTCGACAAGAGTGTTCCATCTAGATTGTCCTATCACTTATCAGCTAACATTAGCGAAGATATTGATAAACATGCTATCAGCAATTGTGATCACTATCAACAAGTAAAAAATAGTGTTTGAGTATCACTGTTTATAGTTAAACGGTTTTATTGATTTGAACTAAAGGTGATCTGATCAATTAGTCAACAGGAAGACGCCTTAGTTACCGACCCCTAAAAACATTGACTGCTCATTTCCTTTTTTAACCCCCGACGCAAAAACGATGCCTTATAAGTTTGACATGATTCAACGGTTGCCATGTCGGGGGTCCTTGAATTGTTCCGATTATATAAAATCCCCGACATGGGAGTGCTTAACCAGTTAGGGTCCCTCGACATGGCAACACTTGAATAAAATATTATTAGTGAAAAGTTAAAAGGTAAAATCCATTTGATTTTCAACTTTTTGGACGTTTTTTTGTGACAGAAATTTTTAAATGCAATTATTAACTGCAATGGCTTGCATAGCATGCCGTCGTCATTTGACATGGCATGCCGTCGACTCGACAGGAGACGAACTGCAATTACTAGTATTATAAAATTATAAATGTTGGCCTAGTATATTATATTTCTTAAATCGGAAGGTAGTTCATTTATAAGGCGAGGGAGTAGATATGCGGATGTGCGTTCACCGTACTTACGTGTTAAGTCCCATTACTATTATTTTATATCAGAGAATGCGAGAGTTTAAAAGTTAGATCATGATTTGGGTTGAGAGATTCAGAGGAATAAGGATTTTTTTTATCATGCGCAAAATCCTACGGAGCCGGTGGAGGCGGTTATATTGGACTCGAACCGACTAAAACGCACGTCGTCTTGGGTCCTTGGTTACCGGAGGTGAGATTGCCGAAAGCATATCTCTCGCAAGAGGAATAAGGATGGAGCTATACAACTAACTCACCTTATCATCATACAGTTGACATATTCTCTGCTTCTCCCCGTGAGCCGACTTCAGTTTTCCATTCAGAAGTTCGACTTCTGTATGTGCGTTCTTCTCGGCCTTAGCGGCGTTGTCGGCGGCTCGGCGGGCCTCGATAGCCGCACACTCCACGCTCGCGTAACGCATTACTGCTGCATCCTTCTCTCTTTCAGCGTGGTCTACGCGTTTGGACATCTGGAAGGAAAATAGTTACTGGTAATTCTTAATTTGGTATATTCTAAGACAAAGCATGCTCCCCTAGAGTCTTTTCCTAATTCAACTGGAGTCGGCTGGGTAGGGGGGGTTTTATCTCAAAAAAAAGCAGACCAAGTGCGAGTCGTAAAATCCTTTCTTAGTGAATGCTTAGCTTATCATAAAATACATCTACTGTTTGTAATTTCAAGTTTGTAGGTCAAGCGGCTTAGGCTCTGTGTTGATGAACCAGTCAGTCAGTTGGGACAAGTAATTTTTTATGTATAGAAGTCTGTATGTCAAGACCTTTTCTTTTTCTCTTATATATGCTCACCAAATATTTTTTGAGCAGTTCAACGAAAACTTGCCTTGCCTGAGATTAGGTTTAAGTGTCACGCAGAAGAAAATGCTTCGGTGGATGTTACGAGTCACGCGTAAAGATCGAGTGAGTAACTCCCACGTTCTTGGTAGCCATGACATCGGAGATAGACCGCAAGAAAGTCACCTGTGTGGTCACATTTTGCCGAAACCACTGGGCTACTACTAGTACCATTGCCAGTGGGGACGCCGTTTGAATGGACGGGTGATCAGCCCTTCTATATGGGGCCATTTCACCCAATTCCTCTAAAACGACTGTCATACTATTTCGTAGGGCAACCGGGACCGACGGCTTAACGTGCTCTCCGAGGCACAGACCAGACCAATGCAAATATTCATATATTTTAGCATACAAATATTTACACTGATAGCGGCCGCCTTCACTACCACCACGCCAAGGAGGCTGTCAACCATTAGGCTAAGTAGGTAACAAATGACTGGCAACGGCGCGGCGCCCTCGTTGGGTACCTGCATGAATGGTAGGCCCATAAAACTCCTGTTTTAATCGACGTCCTGGCGGTCCTGGATGGTGAAATCCGTGCCAGTTAGACAGCCTCTGTGGCGTGGCGCGATGGCGGTAGTACACGCGACTGCCACGCAGGAGGCGCGGGTACGATCCCCGCTCAGTGCAAATATTTGTATGCATGAATATGGCTATTTGCATTGGTCTGGGTGTTTCTATGTATAATATGTATGTATTTACAAAAAAAAAAGTATAAGTATGTTTATCCGCATTCTAGATTCCATAACACAAGCTAGTTAAGCTTACCATGGGTCTAGATAGCGTTGTGTAGAATGTTGCGGAATGTTTATTTATTTTAATGGTCTCACTCTACGAAGTTTAGGAGCAAAAGCCTGAAGGCGCGTATATCTTGGCTTTGTAGGCAATGAGGAAAATACGTCTTCATGAAGATGGAGCCTTATGTATTGAAGTGAGTCCTTTTAAAGAACGCAAGAACAAAGTTTGTTGCAGATAAAAGAAAATTACCAGTGGAGACATTCTTTACAGTTTTAAGTAATAATATTTAAATTAGGTAGGTGCTTATTAGTCTCAAGGCCAGATTGTATTTGTTATGAGGTGAATATAGTTACTTCATATTGAAATAAAGATGAAATTGACAAATGCATGTGGTAATAGTAGGTCCCCTTAAATTACCCAGGCTTTAGAGTCCCTTTATGGGATATGGGTGATAACTTAGTCCTACATGGAAACGGATGAAATTGCCCTACACCAGAGGGCAGATCTCCCGTCCGGCAGCGGCGTCCCCTAGTGGTTAAGGAGTCTGCCTTACGATATAGAGGGTTCGAATCCTGGCCATTTCACTTCTGACGTAAACACACTCCTATTATAAGTAATTTAACTTACTTGGAGGGGTTAAAGAAAATATTAGTAATATCAGTTCTTAATACTCTTTTTAAAAATAAAAAAAATATGTAGTTGGTGTAATTTTTGAGATGTCCTGTGTTCGAATCCTGACCTAATACTGATGTAAACCAACTAGCACTAAAAATACAAATACCACTTGGTTGATCTAGAAATCATAATGCATATGGTATTGCCAACATAATGAAAAATGATAGTTAATAAAAAAAAATTTGTGACTACTAACCAAATCTAACTTCATCTCCAGGTCCCTAAACGTCAGATCTTTTTGCTGTAACTCGTCACACTGTTGTTTCACTCTCTCTCTTAACGTTGCATTCTCCTTCCTCTGTTCCGTTAAAAGTCTTTCCAACGTTTCCACTTGTAACTTAAGTATGTCAGTCTTTGCATCACCAGATACATTATCCTCTAATTTTGGAACCATTGAATCGGTGTTCGTAATTAGTGGCTGATCAACGGGTTTAACGTCTTTTTCTATATTAACTTTGGGTTCAACATTCTCATCCTCAAATATATCATTCATCAATTTACCGTTCGGTAGATTTTTAACGGTTTTAACTGGTTTTTGACTGTAAGCATATGCAGATCTTTGTGTATATGCACTCTTTAAACTACCACTCATAGATGAAAATATTCCATGCACGTTTTTAACTATGCTACCAATATCTTGAGATAACAATTCTTTTGGTATTCTGGCATATTTAGGGTCAAGGTTAACAGGTGGTTCAGGTACTTTCTGGACAGAACTTATTTTAGTTTTATGAGACGTAAACTCGGAGAGAATTTTCTCTGCATTCAATTCTTTGTCGCTAGAATTTAAATTCAAATTTTCAGGATTTTCATTATGTGATATGTTTTCTGCACTTCTACTAATGGTTGATTTGTTTATAACAGTATGTTCTACTGGTATTCCCTCGTCTAAGCTCACAGTTGAGGTCCTGAGAGCTCTAGTCAAATTATCTACATCTGTTTGTGTGAAATCAGGTTCATTTTTAACATTTTCAATACACTTTTCAGTAGATTCAACATTTATATTATCACTATAGGATATTTCGGTTCCTATGGGTGTATCTAAAGATTTTTTGAATTCATTTTCAATTATTTTTTCGTTCAACACTGGACTAGACGAACTACTTTCATTTGCTAGGCTGTCTGTTGAAGCCCCTTTGTTATCTACGTTAAGAGTACTTTTTAAAGGTGAACTTTCAGAGTCAGAAGGCGGGAATGTAGTACAATCTAATGTTTCTAGCCCCGAATCACAAAGATATTCACTTATTGATTCGATTTCTTTCACTTTTTCATTGACGTCAACACACCCAATATGGGCACCGTTTTCGTCGTTATCGGTGGACATTTTTGTTATATACACTGGTTATTTAAAATCTAATATATTTAATTTTATATCCATGAACAAAAAAGCCATGAAGAAACTAAACTATTACTATTTTTAATAAAAATAAACAGTAGTGTTTGACGTAACTTTCTGCTGATCTTGACACTTAAACTTTGACAGTCGTTTTGTTAAAAGTTGCAAGTGCAATTAAATAACTTTACCAACACTATAACTTATTTATAACTTTTCATATTGGCAGTAAATTAAATAAACATCATAAATATGTAATCTTTTCACAATAGATAAAATGTAATATAACATACTCAGATACATACAAAATATTATTCATTATAAAACATTGACGAAAAAAATAAATTAAATGGCAACTATTTTTTTTGTGTAGCCCGCTACAAATATTCATCAATGAATAGTAATAATTGAAGTGATTTTCCACAGAAGTTTCTACTAAGCAAAGTGAGTTAGAACATCAAGTAATGCACCAACAAACCGTTTATTCCATTCCTTTTCCAATATATACCCATTTAAATTTTCACAAAAAAAAATCTCATCTCCCTGTATTATTAATCCAAAACAAGATATATTGAGTTAGAATTGACTCGAAGAAGGAGAAGCAATTAAGTATCTAATTTAATTAATCAATTAAGTATTGGATGATGAAGTTGATCAAGTTACATGGTTTCTTCGCAAATGCTCAACCGTGGCCACTGATGGACCCCACTAGACATTTGTATTTGACCACTCAAATCACAGAACAGAAAAATGTTCCGTGATTCAGATCGAAATGACTGATTTTTCTGTAGTAAGTCAGCAACCCAGCCCAACGAAGCAGTATACAAGCCCTAGGAAAAAAGCTTGCCGGTCAAGCTTTCGTGCCAGAGCCAGAGTTTTTCAAAAGCCTACGAAACGTCGGTGGACACAGCGAGTGCCTATCTGTGTATCTCGATGGTCCCACTCCAGTATCAATCCATCATATCAGGTGTGTAATGATGATTGATTTTAGAGGTGATGTACAATTTGTTCCATCATATACCATGAGTACCGCGTCGGCGTGTAAATTAATAACACGCAGAAGTGAGTGGTTTGCACGAAGAGACTATTAATGGTTGAATAATTTGACAGAAACCATATTCGATTATTGATGAGGTCTTTCATATCGAGGTATACTGAAAAGACCGAAACCCTGTCAAAAGACTTATTGTCTAATTATGTTTAGTGATTGTACACTATTATTAATACCTTGATGGGTATACATCAAGTTCCAAAAACAAATTATCTACATACAGAATTAAAATAATGCGCAATTCAATTTTTTGGAGTGGAATAATGCGCAATAAAATGCCTTCTTTAACAGTCGAATGTTCGTTAAAATATCAATCTTTTCAGAATTCTAACCGGAAGTGCGCTATGAATGATTTATTAGTGGTAGATTTTTTCTACTAATATTAACTGGTAACCTCAACAAATACGTCATGTCATTTCCATTTCGTTCGCCGAAGAAATTGAAACGGAAAAGTAGGTCGTCAGTATTAGTGATGTGCCGAGTCGGCTATTTTTAGTATTCGAATGTTTTGGTATTCGTTAAAAAAAGATTCGAATTAGAATTCGAGTCGGAGTACTCGAAGAGGTATTCAAATACCTGCTTCAGGTACTCGAATACTATTTGAACCTAACTTTGTAGTTTGTTTTTTACGACAAATCCTAGTATTTCCACACAAATCGTGTATGTTCGTAGGTTCCCTCGGAAAGTATATTAGGTATGTAAATAATAACAGATGTAGGTATTTAATATTTTTAATGAATAAAATGTTTAGTCAGTCTTTGGTAATTATGGAATAACATTTAGGCTAGCAATTAACCACTAAAAATTATAATTATCAAATCAATGAAGATACAGTTTTAAAATCTCGATTTGCTTAAGAATACGAGTAAATCAAGATTCATACGTAATAAAAATAAAAATAATTGGTATTTATTTAAACATAAAGTTATGATGAAACATAATTTGTATTTATTATGCTAACTGTTAAGTTCGAAAAACATTGGAAAAAATGAAATGCTCAAGTGAGACTCGAACTCACGACCTGTCGCTTACAGGGCGACTGCTCTGCCAACTGAGCTATTGAGCACCACTTGAATCATTCCAAATTTTCCTTCTCTTTATATCCGTCTTTAAGGGCGACGGTGCAGCCATCTACCAACATTCTTACGAACTGTTGGAAACAATTAATGATTTTTCAACCATTTTGAAACATTGAATTTTGATGACTGCGCCCAAATATTTGAATGAATTTTTTTTTATAGCATTTATTATGCTAACTGTTAAGTTCGAGAAACATTGGAAAAAATGAAATGCTCAAGTGAGACTCGAACACACGACCTTTCGCTTACAGGGCGACTGCTCTGCCAACTGAGCTATTGAGCACCATTTGAATCATTCCAAATTTTCCCTCTCTTTATATCCGTCTTTAAGTCAGAGGATGTATTTTTTTCAAATGTTTTAATAAATTTATTGTATATCCAAAATGAACAAATGTTTTTTTACACTCTTTGCACTCCACTTTTTTATTTCCTAATATATTGTAAAACTTCCATACTTCTGACTTTTTCTTCGGAGCCATTTTATCCCAAAATAATTGAATAGAAACACTAAATGACATAAACCGACACTTCGTCACATTAAAATGATAACTTTCAAGAGAAACAAGTCACTACTACACCTATAATAACATCTTATTAAATATTAAAGTACCTAACTGACCGTCCGTAAATCTAAACACGTTCGAACTTGCAACGATACAACACTTCATACATGTTGCGTCGTGCGTTACTTACTTGTGGCCATTCAAAATTCGACTGTACGGTCGAAGCTATAAGGTTGCTTTTAGAATCCACGGCCTAGTATTCGAATACTTTAAGTACTCGAAATCTGTATTCGAGTCCTGAGGATCCGAATACTGTATTTGGTATACTCGAGTACACGAATACTTGCTAGGTATTCGAGTCGGAATTCGAGTTAGCCTGACTCGGCACATCTCTAGTCAGTATTGATTTTTACAAATTTCAACAAAGGAAGACGTATCTCTGCCTGGTATAGCGTTAACAACTCCATTTTATCCTGATTGCGTCGGCTCAACTCGGGAAAAATGCCTGTAAGTAATAAATTTAACATGTGATTTCCGGAAATTTGAAATTGGATTCTTATTAGTTAAAATTGGATATAAGATCAATTTCGTTTTCATTTCACTTTTGATTATGTTAATTCCGTATATCGGATGCTGTTGTTCTATATTTTTGCGTAATTGCTAATCTTTTCGATGATGAGTCATGCTGTAATTCGTGTCAGGGTCATCCGAAATACCGCCGTTCTAGTGCTTACGTATAAGTAGGTACCTACGAACTACGCATTACCAAACTGTACCGTTCAACCTATTTTAACCATCTGTTTGGCGTTATACTCGAAGTAATTTGTTTCCTTTGCTTCTTATACTTTTTTTAGGATCTCGTATACGCGTGTTCTAATTTTAAGTACTTCGAAAATATTTCTGTATGTGCAACAGCCTTTTTGTTCTGTTAAAAAATCATTCATTTATCATTATGAAATACCAGTAATGGCGACAAGTCCAGGGTTTTAGAGTGCTGGGTAAACTTCTGAAACTAGTCACACCCTTTTATTAATATAAAATATACTCACGACGCTTCCTAGAGGGGTAAGCAGTAGTATACTATACCCCATGCTTGTCGCCAGTTATATTTTGTAGTTCTACATTATCCAACCTATTGTCTATTAGACATATTCTCACAGCCCATATGCCTGTGTTATTTCCTAGAAGGAAACCCCATTTACAATTTACTTAAATCAAGTAATGTACTATCTTCAAAATACATTCAATATTTTGAAGATAGAACAGGGCACAAACCCAAATTCACCAAGCATAGGTTATTATACCATAGGTTGGGATTCGGTAGAATTATTTATGTACTGACACTGATTTCATATAATGTGAGACTTTGCCATTGCCTTAAAATCAGGCGAGGTGAAGTAAAATTGACGTAAATTTATACGGGATAAAAAAAAAACTTAAATTTTTAATTACATACCATCACACTCTTTATTTAAAACACGTTATCAAACCCAAACCATAATTGAAAACTGCATCAAAATTGGACTAGTACTTTTGGAGAAAATTGGCAACATTGATTTGCATTAAAAATGCTTGCTATAGAGCCCCAAGTCTTCTTATAATGGTACGATGTTGACACAAATCAAAATAGGTCACATACAGTGTCATTATGACATCATCTAAAATGAGTATAGTTGGCTTGACAAAATAATGTCAATGTAGATAGCACTAGAGATAAATATTATTGTTGTCAGAGATATACTGGAACCATGAGTTATAATATAAATTAAAACGGAGAGAGGAAGTAGTATTGCAATGATAGACGCAGAGTATTGCAATGATAGAAGCAGTTCATTTTTCTAGAAAATTTTTAAATCATTTATTCTCCATAGGCCATTAAATCAGTTAATTATAACATAACATAACATAAACTCACGCCTGTATTCCCCGAAGGGGTAGGCAGAGGTGCTAGCACCCACATTTCGCCAGTTTATGTTTAGGTCCCAATGTAATAGGTGGCGAGCCTATTGCCATCAACCGGGCACTTATAAACCTGCGATAAATACACACATAACTTCGAAAAGCATCGAAAAGTCATTGGTGTGTGCCATGGTAAACCTGGGATCGAACCCGAGACCTCGTCTCAGCAGTCCATTACCCATACCACTAGGCTACCGCAGCTACTCAGTTAATTATATCATTTTTATTTAATTAAAATGACAATAATATAAAAATTAATATCAAAGACTGGTTATTAGCAAAACCTGAGAAGACTCCAGCAAGAAACTCAGTGCGCATTTTTGAAGTATGAAATATCATTTAAAAAATGTATTTCAATTTTTTTTGTTTTTTGAATTTTGATAAAATTTGAAATTTTAATGTTTTTTTTATAAAAAAATATTTAGTTAGCATTGCAACAAAAAATAACCATGTCTCTTATTTATATTTTGTCCCACTTTATATATATTTTGTAAGCCCATATTTTATTAACTACTTTAATATTATTGCTGAAACATTAATTGGGTAACTTAAATTTTTTTTATCATTTTTATTGTACTTTAGTCATACTCATAAGCATGACTAGTGTTTTTTGGGAAACATTTCCTTAATGAAGTGCTTTGTTGTAATCTTTGTAATGAGATTAATTAATTTTTAATTGTCTTAGTTAATAAATTTTATATTTTAATACCAAAATAATCCTATATCATTGTAAACCGAACGCCTAAGCTCTTAAAACTGTAGCAATTGGGGCCACATAAAAAAAATTGCCCCTCAGAATACAGAAAAAAAAGTTTTTTTTTTTTTTTTTTATTTATAAAAGAATATTAGAACCGAAGTTACTAATATTCCCTCTAACCCATCCAACTAAGCTAGATCGCTTGTGCTAGGAGTGGGTTCACGTCGGTAGTGTAATGGCCAGGATCGAACCCGGGACCTCTCGACCTAGCTTTTGTCCGCGGCTTCGCCCGCGTGCATGTCTGTTATTGCTATAGGCCATATCCTTTCTTATGGTCTAATCTACCCCTATACCAAATATCATCAAAATCGGTTCAGTGGTTTAGGCGTGAAAGCGTAAGACAGACAGATAGTTACTTCGCATTTATCATATTAGTATGGAAGTATGGATTCTTAGTGTAGCCCTAATAAAGTAGCCTAGATAGTGACGTCACGCCATTTGGCCTTTATTATAGCAAATGCGTAGCATAACATAGGTAATACAATATATAAATTTGTCCCTAGGACGCAGAGCTCACGGGTCCCACAGTGGAAAATGTCCGAGTGGTCGTCAGAGTTCGGCCCATGGACCAGCGGGAGAAGCTCGACAGTTCTTACAACTGCGTCTCCGTGGACCCAGTAAACAACACCGTGGCTGTCACCAGGAATAACGTGACCCCACCTGAACCTCCGAGGGTGTACACTTACGATGCAGTGTATGACAGCAATACTAGCCAGGTATGTGGTTATTTTTGTGGAGTTACAAAAATTGGTCAGACATTGCCATGAGTCACATGATTTGGTCAGACATTGCCATGGGTCACATGATTTGGTCAGACATTGCCAATTTTTGTAAGTTTACAGGATTTGGTAGTGTTGCCAATTTTTATAGGTTTATATTATTTGGTCAGTCTTTGCCATTATTATGGTCTAATTTTGTAAAATCCAGCATATGGAAGACAGTACCTGAAAAATTGTAATCAATGACGTGGCATTCTGCGACAGATCGGACGCAGATGCTCTACTTAATATGCAAATTCAATTTAAAACGCCCACTCCGCAGACTGACAATTTTGCATAATGTGAACTTCACAAACGACCACTTAGCAAATAGACGCAAAATGGTGTCAACTCTGCTGAACATATTTTTATGAAAAATAAAATCAGATCTTCATTATCACCATCCACATAAAGACGTTAGTCCTGATTGCATCCGAAGCCACGGTGCTCTCGGAGCTCAGGGTCCGCCGTCCGGCTCTTCCTCCTCCACTTCACACGATGTTAGGCGTCCAAGGTAGTGAGACCGTTTTCACGCATGTCACCCTCCACGACGCCAAGCCAGCACTTCTTGGGCCTACCCCTTCTACCTGGACTCGGTGGGGCAACAAAACCAATCTTATACAAGTAATAATTATATTTAATCGTTTACAGTGAATATTGTAAAAAGTATCTCAAAAATACAAATTTTGTAATCTTTGCAATCTTTTTAAAATCGGTAACAAACTTTTAAAAAAATACGAACGTATTGAGAAGCTTTCAAAAAGTTGAAATTATTTAGGGCAGTTGTGTTTCCACCCTTTGAAATTGCTAGTTACCATACCAACCAGTTTAAATTCGGTATTGATAAAATTCGTTAACGCAGAAACATTTGTATGGGACTGACCAGACCCCCTTATTATAAAATGTTTTATACGAGGGGTCGAATTTAAAAGAAATCATTTCGCATACAGTAACCTGTTTAATATTACTATTGTAGAAGGGAGATTTGAATCACAGTTGACAAGATGGCCGACAGATCGACGCGATCACGGAAAGTTTTTGAATTCGAATTGGGTATTATCCTATAGTTAAATTAAATTATCTAACCGAGCTTATTAAATTAAGAATTTTAAAAGAGCGGTAAAAGACTGTAAAAGTTACGTAGGTTCTTATTTTATAGTTTTTATTTATTTTTAATCATCCACCCAACTTTTAATAGTAACTGATTTGACTATAAAATTTTATGACGTCACTAAATCTTTTTTCATACAAGTTACCTTATCTTACCGTTTTGACGTTTAGTAAAAAGTAACTAATTTGACCAGTCAGTAGAATACCCAATTGGCGTACATTGAGTGGACTTCAATAGCTAATTGATTGACTGAATTGAATTGTTTACTATAGCGTTTATGTTAAATATTGAACTATATCACTATAATTACTACATAGTATAAAACAAAGTCGCTGTCTGTCCGTCAATCTTTAAAACTTTAAAACTATGCAACGGATTTTGAAACGGCTTTTTTTAATAGATAGTGATTCAATAGACAGGTTTATACGTATACTACATGCTTAATATAGTAAAGGGTGCAGCGGGACCGGGATCTGGCGCCACGCGGGCGGGAAAAAATTGGCGGTACGAAGTTCGCCGGGTCAGTTAGTACATTAATAATGTAAATATTCTTGTCAATCAATCAATTAGCCCACCGCCCATAACTGGATATAGGCCTCTCCCATAGTGCGCCATTTCGTCCGATCCTACGTTGTTCCGTACAGGAATCATTTTACTTAAAGATAAATCATCATCATCATTATCTACATGTAGACGTTATTCTGATTGCATCCGAGGCCGAGATGCCCTCGGACCTTGTGTCCGCCTTCCGGCTCTTCCTTCTCCACTTCGCACAATCTTGGGCGTCTATGGTAGTGAGACCATTTGCACGTATGTCATACTTCACGACATCAAGCCAAGACTTCTTGGGACTCCTTCTACCTGTATCTCCAATAAGAATCTATTCGAAATTCAATCTTGGACCTGTCAAAATCAAAGAGCGACGCATAACTGAAAAAGGGCTATTACTATTATTCGGCCCTTTTTTCATTAAAATCATAATCTTGAGGGTAGAACTTTTTTTTTTGGAGAATTCGCCTTAAGTAGTGATGTTACATCACATACCATTACATTCTACGTTCTTTCATACCCACCCTCTTAAAACCTCTCGTATAACTACTCGGCGTTTGTACGCAATGATCTCATCTCAGCTGCGTGAACATAGCGCACTGGCAACGCAAAATATGACATCATCCTATAGACATAAAATTCGTTTGACATAAATTTCGATATTATTAGTATACCTACGTCTCGTTGAGTATAATCTATATAATAAAAAAATAGAAAATAAAATGTGGTGCGTGAACGGATCTTCCGTTGTCGCACCGCTTGGGAACCTTTTAATCCATACTCTAATTTATCACTGTACTTACCAAATTCCAGCCAAATTCGTAGATTGTCTTGTAATAATCTATACTTGCGTTAATTTGAGCTCGTCCACCGGACGCAGCGCTTCCAAAAAAAGTGTACTTCGTGTATAGATCACATTTTGAACACATTCTAGGTCCAAGATTTATATCTCAAGCAATAGTTGGAGCCCTGAAAAGTCCGACTACTCTTACAGATCTTTGATATTGCAAATTGATTGTGGAGGTCAGTAGTGGAGTCGCTTCTTGGATAATATTGAAACTGTCGCATTATAGTAAGGCTGGAAAGTCGAACCACGTATTTGTAAAGTGGCTTGGCATAACCGAGTTGGAATAGAGGCACTGGGAATGATACTTTCCCTCTCGGAATTATTGATAAAGGTTTAATATAGATGCAATTAAAAAGATTAATGTTGATTAATGTGATAAAATTCTCTATAATAGGCTTGTGCCAGTTTAGTAGTTATTACTTACTTATCAAACTGTTTTAACAACGATTACCAGTTATTGAACTTTACCAAACCTTTATGGGTCCCTTGTGGAATTGATCGCGGCTCCCCCCGCTTGACTTCCGAACAAGCATAGGTCTTGTCTTGTCTAAAACTCTATTTGTGAACTAAATTTCATAAGATTATTTTCAAAAATAAGGAACTTTCGTACAAACTTGCATCCCCTATTTGAACCTCCTTATGTTTTTCCCAAGCTCTAGTCGTCCATATCTGTAGGTAAGCAATGTAATTTCATAAAGATCAGTTGAGTGGTTTTAGTAGTGACAGCGTAAGAGACAGACAGAATTTCGCATTTATAATAATTGTCTAAATGTATTGTTGTAATAATGAATTACTCTTATTACTGTCATCAATTCATCATTATAACGTGACTTATGACCCTTTGGTATCCGAGGTCATCACGAGTTCCGCCTTTATTACTGTTATTAATATAGTCTTATAAATTATGTCACGTCGAGAATAATGTTGGCGGGGTCTACGAAGCGTGGCAGGGGGTGTAAGGAGTCATAAGTTTCGTGACGTCACGTATCAACGAGTTTAAATTATTAAAACGCGACATAACTGTAAATGTAAAAAACTATAAAGTATTAAAAACTATATGTATGTTTATAAGGTTCAAATGGTTTTGTCTGAAAAATGTGTAAACTAGGAAAATGTATAATATTCTACATTTAAAATTCGAAATAGATACCGTCAAAATAATGGGACGGGTAGGCAGGGGAGTCTGGCAAATGTAACATGTAAAAGTAAAAAAATAACATGCAATTTGTAGCTTATGAGTGGCTCTAACAATATACATCTAAACACAAAGACTTTGAGAAAAATCTCTGATGCAAAACAAAAACTGACATTAAATATTTAACAAAACTAAGATTTGGAAATTATGAATACTTATAATTTTATTTTTACAGTAATTACAGAAGACAGTAACAATAGATTCACCGTATTTAGTTTCAGTAAAAAATATGTTCTTATTACAAAGGATGAAACAAAAATAACAAAAAATAAAACAACTCGAAACATTTAATTCAAAAATATTTTTTTACTTCATTTTCCAACAAAAAATAGTCCCGTTTCACCCAATTTCACATGTACATTATAGAGATTTACACGTTATGTAGCAACAAATTCCTATTTCGTATATATACGTTGAACCGCTGGGGGGTTGCAATTCCCGGGGTGGGAGCGCGAACTAGGTCATGACCTGAAATCGTAAAATCCGTGAGTCGGGGCCGACCGCCTCGCTTGCAACCTGTTAGTAGTATTGCGCTCCTAACCCTGCACGCAACCTCTCGCGCGTTCCGTTAAATTACACAAAAAAATAGAACAAAGAAAAATAATAGTGTTTTCCGTGATCCAAAAATATTTTTTCGTGTTTATAAAATTTTGTGACTGAATAAAATGAAACGTAATTTGTCAAACATATCTTTGTTAGTTTGAAACGTGAAAATTTGGGCGTTATTCTTATAATTTCGAATTGTAAATTTAAAAAAAATGTATACAAAAAATTGTGTAATAATATCGATGTTGTAGTTCTTTGTGTATGCTAGAATTAAGTGTGATAATGATAACGAAGAAATAAGAAGAAAGAAGAGAAGAGAACAGACGCATGTCTCGTCCATCATTCCTCTTGACTGGCGCTGTAAATATCGCATCAGTCTTGTCGAATGGTGGGTGAGCTTTGTGTGGTTTTCATCATGGAAGACAACACTGTGAAAAAAGAAGAATTTCTTTGTTGTAGTTCGATTTTCAAATTCTGACCATTTTTTTTATTCATTTTTTCTCCTTTTTTGTGATGATTTTGTAATATTTTATTGTAATTGATTATTTCTCGCTTTCGTTAACATTTGATATTATTTTTGTTTATATTTTAAATACAGCTTGTGGCAATCTTTTGTTCCTGAAAATTCTAAATGGCATTTTTATTCATACTCTATTCTTTGTTGTGGCAATTTTCTCTTCAAAATTAGAAATATGCCATTTTTAAATTCATATTACGTTATTCTTTGTTCTTTATTTTGTGTTATCGTGGTACTACTTTTTGTGACAATCTATTGTTCTTCATAGTTGAAAATAATGTTTTGAACCATATAAATGCCTTGTTCTTTGTTCTAAAAATGTTAATCTATAATAGTGGGTTCAATTTTGTAATATCCGTGCTAGATTGGGGCGTAATGCAGATGTGTTGTGCTACTTTCAGCTGACCTACTTTGCTCATTGATTTTCAATATCCCTATGAACGATGTTTCGTTGGGAAATTTCCGTGGAAAACATGTTTTTACCGCACATATTTGATGCAGTGAGCTGAATATTTAATATTTATTTCTTGGAAGTAACTCGCGTCTAATAAATATTCAAATAAATGTACAAGGTTATTGTTACATAGAAATAAAATGATAAAAATAATGCAATTTATTATATTCTTTTGTTAGTTTTTCGACTTATCATGCATAAGTAAATTGAATTAGAATGAAATGCTACTTGTTTAACCAAAAAATATTGAAATAAATTTGCATGTGTTTATTCGTAATTCTTTTGTTAAGTGTATCATTTTGTTTTGTATTTTTTGTTTTATCATCAATTTTGTTTTGTGCCTTTGTTCTGCGGTAAGTAAATGACACAATTCGAGTTTCACAATACGTCTCTGTTATTTATTCAATATCTATTGACCAATATGTGCCGAAACTGCTTCTAAAATAGCCCGCGCATACTCGACTTGTGTTGTAACTCATAAATAATGTTCAAGTACGTTCATTGAGGTGCTGACGTAAGATTCTTTATGCATCTTGCAGTGCATTGCGCGTTGACTACGGTCTATACATTGCGTTCTGTACTATAAGACATTAAGAAATATAGTGTGATATCTACAAGATCCTGATGCTGTAAGAAGATATTTTTGTTTTAAGTCCATTTAGAATTAGTACACTGTTCATTATGTTGCCAAAGAGTAATCATGTTTTTTTTTAGTTTTAAGTCCATTTAGAATTACTGTAAAAGTTGCAAGAGTGTGTTAAAACGAAATGTTTTCTTTTTATAACACTTTTGTTTAGAACTAAAAGCATTATTCTGAGTGACATCGAGTTTCAACGCAGTCGTAACGTGAGAAGACAGTGGATTACAATTGGTTAACAAACAGAGAGAAATGGCTTAAAACTAGACCAACTTAAATATGTCGTTTTTGCGTTGCGTTGTTATGAAACTGGTTTGTCACTCAAGAGACCTATTTAAGAGTTTATTACACGTACAATAGTGTCATAAATAGAAATGATTTGTTTTAGGAACTTGAATTTTTTACATGTGATGTAAAATATTGTTTGTATTATGTTTTGTTTTATTTTAATTCTGATTGATTTAACTACGATGTAAAATAATAAATGTCTGTATTATTAATTGTAATTAAACATAAACAGTAATTGTTTCTAAATATGTTTGTGCGTCATTTCACACATTACCTAATATTATTTATTTTTATTTTCCTTTATTTCTTTGTAATGGGAACATTGAATATTGATATTAGACTTCAATAAAAACAAACACGCTTGAAGTTCTAGGGATTATTTATTTTTAATCATCCACCTAACCTTTATTAGTAACTGATTTGACTATTAAATTTTATGACGTCACTAAAATCTTTTTTCATACAAGTTACCTTATAAGTTATAACTTATCGTTTTAACGTTTAGTAAAAAGTAACTAATTTGCATAGTCAGTAAAATACCCTATTGGTAAATTTGAGATCGTCTACCGCAGTAGCATACCGTGTTATCTTCAAAATACATCCAAGAAACGTGTACTGCTCTTATAGAGCACATATTGAGCACATTCCAAGATATACTAAGACCTGGAACTCCCTGCCAGCTAACGTGTTTCCTTCTTCCTACAGTCCCGGGTCCTTTAAGCGGGCGTGATAAGGCATCTAATGAGGCCGTCAAGCTGAGTGCCACCACTGTTAACATAGTACATGTTTGCGATGGTGACCCTCACTCCGAGACTTTGCCTTTAGCTTAACATCAGGCGAGGTGAAGTCAAATGGACGTGTCCTAGACAAAAAAAAATGATTCGGCCTATACTCCTAACAGTCTTAAATATAGACGTTAAACTATAGTTAGCATTGAAACAATGCAAATGTAGGCTACATGTGAAATTGGAGATGGCTGAGTAATCAGTGTCGCCTTTCATAAGCACACCTACATATTTATAGCTGGACAAATTATAATACTTTATCGTGAGACATAGGAACAGGAATATACACGATGGGTTAATGTAAAAACTTGATAATAATAATAATTAACTTCTATGTATAAACTACTAGCTTTTGCCCGCGGCACCGCCCGCGTGGATGTCGGATAGCGCGACCAAACATAGCCACAGTCTTTTCTCATGGTTTAATCTACCCCTATACCAAATTTCATCAAAATCGGTTCAGTAGTTTAGGCGTGAAAGCGTAACATACATACAGACAGACAGACGGAGTTACTTTCGCATATAATACTAGCTTTTGCCGGCGGCTCCGCCCGCGTAGATGTCGGTTATCGCGCCCAAACATAGCCTATGTCCTTTCTCATGGTCTAATCTACTTCTATACCAAATTTCATCAAAATCGGCTCTGTGGTTCAGGCGTGAAAGCGTAACATACAGACAGACAGAGTTACTTTCGCATTTATAATATTAGTATGGATTAGTATGTATGTATTTACAAAAAAACAATATCTAAGTATGTTTCCGCATTCTATATTCCATAACACAAGCTAGTTAAGCTTACCATGGGTCTAGATGCCGTTTGTGTAGAATGTTGTAGATTATTTAAAAGAATATTGGAAACTGAAATCAATAATATTCCCTCTCAACCTCTCCATGAGCCATACATCTGAGGCTGAGTCTGGGCTGTAAATGTCTGATGTTAAACAGCCCTATCCCTTAGTCGCCTTGTACGACACTGGACTTGGGACTGAAAATCATAACTGGTGTCTGGAAATTACAGACGTGAGTATATGGATGGATTAAGTGTTGCTGTCTCGATGGGGCTACTCTTGTAATTAATTTCCTCATGATGACGTTATATAATGGATACTGTCACGTTTATGCAGCGCCGTCTAGATATAGTAACCAGCTGTGCTATTCACTAAGCAAGCACAACGATGCGAGTCGCAACGTTGTGCTCGATAGAGATTGTCATTGGTCGATCTCCAGTGACGTGATACAATCCGACCAATGACAATCTCTATCGAGTACAACGTTGCGACTTGCATCGTTGTGCTCGCTTAGTGAATAGCAGTGCTGAACTTCTACGAAAATACCCATCCTGCATCGCTCAACGTTCGCGCTGATTATTCAGTCATTCTGATATGATGCTGATGCTGAATATGTCGAATAAAATAGTAAGTAATAGTCAATTCACCCACCAGCTCCAAATAAACGCTCTAAATCTAGTTTTTTAATGCTGAGGTGATCAAAAGATGCCCACAAACGCCTACTGTGTATAGAGTCCATACTTGTGACCTGTAAACGTGGCTGGGGTCAAAATAACTATATCTAGTACTCTACAAGAGGAAACCGCGCAGCAAAGCGTGACTAGAACCCCTGCTGGGTGCCAAATTTTCCGCGTAGTATTCGGCCCGGAAACTACCTTATCACGTCATCAGGGAGACTCCCTAGGGCGAGCCGCTGTGTGAGGCAGGCACCCCTCCCCACGTACCGTTACAATTGGCCTATGGTGAGATATACACGTAAAACGGCCCCCTTCACAGTTGGATCTAACAATGTGGGTGAAAGACCTCGTCACTCATACTCGAAGCCACACGCGAGCTGCCGTACCATTCAGCATTCAGCGACGAGCACAGCGCTGCAAAAGCCTTGATAGAGATTGTGATGTCACCCAGTCCGACCAATCCACTAAGCATAGCGTCGAGCACAGCGCTGTGAGACAGCCTTGATAGAGATTGTCATTGGTTGATTTCCAATGACGTCACCAGTCCGACCAATGACAAAACAATATTGAGGCTGTTGCAGTGCAGTACTGTGCTCGACGCTGTATACTTAGAGAATTGCACAGCTATATTGCCTCCATCGTCTGATGCACAGGATCAAATGGGCGAAAACATCTGGCAGCTTTAGCATAGCGATCAATCAATCAATGACCCTAGTGCAGTCCCCTGCTGGACCTAGACCAATTCTAATTCCAATGTGCACCATATCATCCGATCACCAAGTAGCGCGTCTAGTCTATTCCAGGTATAGAATACTTCCACGCAGTGCACCGTGGGCGAGAAAAGCGCAACTTCTACCCCATTTTAGGGGAGGATTTGCTTCTGTCCCATATTCTGCCGAAGTTGCAATGACCTAAGTGAAGGAAAACTCGAGACTAAACTCATTGTCAACTCGTTTGACCAGGTGTAGCAATAGTAGACTAAAAACCTCCTCTGAATGCATGGAAGAATCGGTCAAGATGGGGTTTCTCAGACGGCGCGGACCTGCGGTGTGAGTGTGGAGTTACTCCACAGACCATGTCCAGGTGGCGGCACACTTGGAACATAGAATCTGAGAGCGCCTTCGATTCGACAGAAGAAGAAGAATGCATGGAAGGCAGCATGGCGACATTGTCATGTACCTTCGTTTCTCTTACCCAATGACATCGCTGAAATAAGGTTACATGACCTAGACTTTGACTTTTTAAGCGATTTGATTGGTCGAAGAGATATGCTTGTCGTGGTGTTGCGTTTACTTGACGCATTCCGCAATCTCCCTTCGGCGAGATGACATCCTCGCAGAAAGCTGTAGTGATTCCACTTCTGAAACTAGAATTTTAGCTTAGTTGGAGGATTTACTACCAACCATTTGTATAAAAGAATCCATCCCCATTTTGACTACTTTATATGAAGGAAACCATTTTGTAAAAGGCCAAGTACCTATTAGGTAGGCAACAAAGAAAAAAATGTTTAGGTAAACAAAGAAGAAATGGACAACGCATGAGGTGATGATAGCTTAGTCGGTAGCTGAGTGGTTAAGAAGTCGGCCTTACGATCGAGAGATCCCGCGTTCGAATCCTGGCCATTACACTACCGAGGTGAAATTGCTTGTGCTGGGAGTGTAGCAGAAGCAATTTAGCTCAGTTTAAGGGGTTAGAGGGAATATTAGTAACTCCGGTTCTGTTCTAATATTCTTTATTTTTAAAAATATAAATAAATAAATAAAATAAAATGACAATCTTTGAATGAATTGCACAACTGCCCAGCCCGCTGCACAGTAGAGAGAATCCATACTAATTCATATCCATACTAATATTATAAATGCGAAATGTATGTATGTTACGCTTTCACGCCTAAACCACTGAACCGATTTTGATGAAATTTGGTATAAGGATATATTAGACCATGAGAAAGGACATAAGCTACGTTTGGTCGCGATAACCGACAACCATGCGGGCGGAGCCACCGGCAAAAGCTAGTGATTATAATAATATAAGACCGAAGCACCGCGAGAGATCACGAATTTTTCCTATCACTATGATAAACAAATTGTCTAGTATACACAGAAACAATTACTTATCATTTACTAGCTTTTGCCCGCGTTTCCGCCCGCATGGATGTCGGTTATCGCGACTAAACATAGCCTATGTCCTTTCTCAAGGTCTTATGTACCCCTATACCAAATTTCATCAAAATCGGTTCAGTGGTTCACACGTGAAAGCGTAACATACAGACAGACAGACAGAGTTACTTTCGCATTTATAATATTAAGTATGGATTGTCGTATCGATTAAAAACATTGTTAGTATGTTACATTTCGATGACTGAGACGAATTTGACACCATTATGCTGGTCTATTGAGGAGTCAGCATGTGTGTACTGGAATACAATGGTTGCTAATAAATTCTTAGAATTGAGGCGCATTTTAATGAGTATCGTTTGAATGAAATTTTTATAGCCTTTAATATGCTAATTTTTAAATTCGACATACATCGGAAAAAAAACTGAAGTGGGACTTGAACCCACGACCTTTCCCTTACAGGGGGAATGCTCTTCCAACTGAGCTATTGAGTCACACTTGAATCACTTTAAAATTCCCTTCTCTTTATATCTGTCTTTAAGGGCGACGGTGAAGCCATCTACCAACTTTCTTACGAACTGTTGGAATGAATGAATGATTTTTTCAATCATTTTTAAACATTGATTTTTGATGATTCAAATATTTGAATGAAAGTTTTATAGCCTTTTTAATGCTAATTTTTAAATTTGAGTATCGTTTGGTTCGAAGCTAGTTTTTAGAGTTCCGTACCTACCCAAGGGATAAAATCGGGAGCCTATTACTAAGACTATTGTCCTTCTGTTTGTGTATCTTTCAGAAGGGTATGTTGCTAATTTTGTGTTTTCAAAACTTAACTAAAATACGCTAAAAATCTCTAAAATGGTATTATACACCCAGATTGTATAGTCGTTTCGTAGAAAAAGATTATTATAGTGTGGGGCGAATTCCAGTCAGCGCTGACAGATTTTGGCTGGACTGTATTTGGTCGTGAGGCAAATGAAGACACAAGTGAGGTTTTTAATTTAAGTTAGTTTTGACAATACAGAATTGTCATCTATATCTAATGAACAGTTAGACAGTTGAAATTTTCACAAATGGATTTTTATTGCCATAATAACAAGAATACTTAAATACTAATATTATAAATGCGAAAGTAACTCTGTCTGCCTGTATGTTACGCTTTCACGCCTAGACCACTGAACCGATTTTAAATAAAATTTGGCATAGGGGTAGATTAGACCTTGAGAAAGACATCCACGCGGGCGGAGCCGGTAATATAAAAAATAAATTACGTGGGGCTTATATTGTTGTACAAATAACAAAAATAAAAAAATAGTATGTATAGAACCCTATGCGCGCGGCTCGTATTCGGCCAATTCTTTGACAAAATATATATTTTTTTTAATTTTTAGCAGTAGTTCGTTGTTACTCAAACAAAGAAATAAGTACCTAATATATTTCCAAACATTTTAATAAATTTAAAGGGAAAATGGCACAAATCGGATATAATTAAAATCCTTTGGGCTATGTATGTCTAATACGCAGTTCACCTAGATCGCGTTATGTCTAAATGTCATTTTCAATAGCTTTTAGCCTGAGTTGTCGTATACCGCTGTTTGCCAATTTCGCCTAAGGACTTTTTCGACAAATGCCTAAATCTCAGTTCACCTAGCTCGCGTTACGTCTAAATGTCATTTTCATAAATTACATAATTAAAATGATAAATAAATGTGCGAAGTGTGTATGCTGTTTACTGGTCATTCTTTTAAATTTAGGTTTCAATTTAAGCATCATTTTTAAAGGACTAGTGTTTTACTCTCTGATGGCCTTCCTTTCCTCTCTGTTGAACTGTAATGCAATAGGTCTATGACACTTTTTGTCTTCCTCTGTTCTGACCTATATCGAAGTAGGCCTAACTAGCATTATGCCTACTTATCTTTTTGACTAGTCATAACGCGAGCTAGGTGAACTGCGTATTAGAGTACATACATAGCGCAAAGGTTGTAAAGCCGTAACCTCAAATGCAAGGCGATTTTTGTAATTTTTTTTCACATCTGGAAAATTTTGAGTTAGGTACATAAGATGCAGATAAAGTTATTTGTATGTTATGTACCGTTGGAAGCGTCAGTAGCTTAATGGTTAAGGAGTAGGCCTTACGATCGAGAGGTCCCGGGTTTGATTCCTGGCCATTACACTACCGACGTGTACCCACTCCTAGTACAAGCAATTTAGCTTAGCTGGAGGGGTTAGAGGGGAATATGTAATAGTAATTTTGTTTGCTAATATTCTTTACAAAAGTCTCAAAATTTTCCAGTGATTTTGAATTACAGAGTATTTTTGCATGAAAATGATGAACTTCTATATTTCATACAAGTTTCCACAGTACTTATCGTTTTGACTTTCAATACAAAAACAAAGAGAAACATAATAGAACTTCTTGAACATTATATCTTCTCTTAAACCAAAAATAACAATTCTCGTTCATAACAACGACAAATTAAACTTCCTACAAAACAAATTACTTAACAACAAATTCATAATATTCAAAAACCACATCGAGTTTCAAATTAATTTCCGCCTAGCAGCCCAATCTGAAACACATCAAAACCATTATACATTTTCCGTATTATCCCCAGACGTCCTACTTACAAGGTGGGCACGCGGTACGCCTGCATTCGATCAATATCGCACGTCCGTTGTGCGCATGCGCGCGCCCCAATGGCCCCATTTTGCCGCCCTCCCTCCCCCTAGCCACGCCTCGGCGATGTATTTTGATATAAAACTATGTATACGAGTAGGATTACTATTTGCCGATCGTTTGATTTGGTTGTAAAGCATGCTATTATTATGGGTATATTTCCATTGATTGCTATGATTTCAGTGGAATATTACCAATAGAGTTAATAAAATGACTATCTATCTGAACTAATACATATGTATAGAATTGGGTGCTATCCAATAGTTAAAATAAATTATCTAACCGAGCTTAAAACAATGGTAAAAGAGCAGTAAAAGTTACGTTAGTTCTTATTTTATAGTTTTTATTTATTTTTAATCACCCACCCAAGCTATAATAGTAACTGATTTGACTATTATATTTTATGACGTCACTAAATCTTTTTTCATACAAGTTACCTTTTATCTTATCGTTTTGACGTTTAGAAAAAAGTAACTTATTTGATTAGTCGTCGTGTCGTGTCTGTAAATTGGCGATAGCCTTTGTTAGACTAGCGTCCATGGCAACCTGGGATAAAAATAAGCCTATGTGCTATTTCTGATTAATAATAATCTATCCCTGTAACAAATTTCAACAGATCCGTTCGGCCGTTAGGGCGTGATTGAATAACATTATATCTCCAAACTTAATCACAAACTGTCACTCAATATACTAATTATGACTGAGAAAATGTTTGCATTTTTGTGTTTTTTTTAAACTCAAATCTCCTGGAAACTACTGACGCTAAAATTACTGAACGGCCACGGCACCCGGGCTAGATGGGGACACTATGGTCCCCACAAACCAAAGGGGGGCTCTAAAGAGATGGTTCTGGGTCTGCCGGGGTGCGGGAGATATGCTTTCAGCAAAATCACCTCCGGCAACCAAAGACCCAAGACGGCGTGCGTTTTAGTCGGTTCGAGTCCGACATAACCACCTCCACCGGCTCCGTAGGGGTGGTGTCCGTAAACCGAATATTGATGCGGTTTTTTTTAAATTAAAAAGGGCTTAAAACTTTTACGTTTGTTTAATCACAATATGCATGCTATTATTAGATTCTAATATCTGCCTTCAATGGCTTGTTCTAATTATGGATATTATACTATTCTATTATATTTCGATTGGCATGAATTCACTAGAAAAGTATGAGTAACGTGATCATTTATTTATAAACTCAAAGGGGACAATGGCTTTTGAAATTTCATTTAATACAGCTAGTGACGACTTATGAGTAGGTAAAAATAAAATACTTGGCATTATTTTTTCATATGTTAGTATACTATACAATTTTAGACCGAGTTTGTGAATTTGTGAATAAAATTTTATTTCTTTTTCTAGTGGCCCAGATTTAGGCTATTTCGGAATGAATCTTTTTAACATTAAGTCATTTTATGAATGAGTCCATTTCGAAGTAGATCATTTTCGGAAATAATCCTCTTAAAAATAGGTCATTTTAGTAATAAGTCCCTTCCGGACGCAATTGCCATTTCTGGAGGGAGGCATTTGCGTACTAAACCCTTGTAAATGGCTTTTTAGACCCATTCTGGTCCAACAAAGAAGACAAGAAAGACTCCAGTCAAATTAGTTATTTTTTATTATATGTCAAATGGTAAGTTCTAGAATAAAAAGGTATTGACATCATCCTTTTAATAGTAAAATAATTTACTATTGGGGGTTATCCTATACTTAGTTAAAATAAATTACCTAACCGTGCTTATTAGATTAAGAATAATCAAAAAGCGGTGAAAATTGCGTAGGTTATTATGTTATATTTTTCATTTATTTTTAATCATCCACCCAAACTATAATAGTAACTGATTTGACTATAAAATTTTATGACGTCACTAAATCTTTTTTCATCCCTTCTATTCGAAAAATGTCACTTTACTGTCACTGTAGCGGGGCGCAAAATAGCTCTTTTCTGTTCAAGGCCAAGCAGCGGGCCGTAAAAGTGATTTGAATTTGGAACATTATCATTCATAGAAATCGAACTCAAATTGTACGGATTACTGGCTGGTACGTGTTGGCTGCATAGCGCGGGGTGACCTGTGCTAACTAAAAAAAAAACAAAGAGCGCCAATTACCTCTCTGTTCTTGTAATTAGTACATTACCTATTTAAGTTGTATTTTGCAAAATAATATGAGTTCTACTTCGAGTTAAGGAAGTGACAATGCGTTAAGGCCAGGTAGGCCGCATTTTGAGTTTTTTAAAAGCATTTGAATCATAGGAAAAAGCGTTTTAAATTTCGAAAAAAAGATATATATTAGTTAAGGATCCAGTCTAGTCAAATTCGCATTCAGTTACCAGATCTAATGAACTTCACTCGATAGAAAAAAATCCCAAAGTTACCCCTTTTCGTTATTTTTTTTGAATATTATGACTAAATTTCTTATGCTTTCTATAAAATTTTTGTACTAAACTAAAGCCACTACATATGTCTAGACATTTTCGCAGATTTTGACTATATTATGAAATAATTTTTAAAGTTATATTTAAATACCTACTAAATTCGCGAGTGCTCGCGCCGCTGAGGCCCGAAAAGTTGCGCCAGTCGCGCGCTGGCGCTTACCGAAGTAGGACCTGTGTCAGTTTTTGCGCGACAGTTTCGTGCACCAATCAATCGGTTTTACGTATTTATAATAAATTGTTGCAAGTCATTCAATGTGGGCAATAAACAACGCAAGCTAAAGAAGTCGTGCAAAGCCATAAACTAAATTTCTAACTCCGATTGGTAATTTAAAAAATTATCATACCTAAATATTACGCTCATAGCGCCATAGTATAAGAATATCAGTATTACTACTGAAGATGCTACTTACGATTTTCTATAATTCATATTTTATCTATATCAGTACAGGGGTACCTAGTACCTACAATATTCGTACATTTTATATAATTTGTGTGTGTGTAAATAAATATAAATTTAGTTTTAGTTTAGGATAGAATAATTTTAATATTTAGGTAGGTTAGTTTAATTATTGGCCTTTTTTTATCGTGCGCAAAATCCTCGTGGATACCACCCCCACGGAGCCGGTGGAGGCGGTTATGTCGGACTCAAACCGACTAAAACGCACGCCGTCTTGGGTCCTTGGTTGCCGGAGGTGAGATTGCCGAAAGCATATCTCTCGCACCCCAGCAGACCCAGGAGAATTACTGGCCTTGGGTCAGCCGGGGTGCGAGGGATATTTCGATGACAACCTCACCTCAAGCCTAGCACCACGACCCACAGTCGGCGTGCCCACAGTCGGACTCGAACCGACTAAAAAGTTGGTTCGAGTCCGACATAACCTCCCCTTCCGGCTCCGGCAGGGGAGGTATTCGAGGGGATTTCCGCACGAAAAAAAGAAGGTACAGTGTAAATTTATATAAATACTTCATAAAAACTAGCACCACGACCCACAGTCGGCGTGCCCACAGTCGGACTCGAACCGACTAAAAAGTCGGTTCGAGTCCAACATAACCTCCCCTTCCGGCTCCGGCAGGGGGGTATCCGAGGGTATTCCCGCACGAAAAAAGTTGTTAATCTCGTTAACTTTAGGTATTTAACTGCCCTGTCGACGACGAACGATGCGATTATATAAAGTAACCGTTAGCATCAATTCAAGCAAATGTTTGTAAAATTACAAGCATTATTATTATTATTATAATGTAAGTTTTTTTCGCCCAAGCAACTAAACACACAGAACAAACAGTTCTCAAACTCATACAGTTTTTTTAATTTCGTATTTATTTCTTACTTAATATAATCATATAACTAAATAAAGTTAAAAAAACTGCATTTAATTTTCTAAGTCAAATCAAGTTTTCCTACTGCATATTTCTATACTGTGACGCTGGCGGGGTCATCGCCGAGTTCACCGTCACTGCGTTCGCGCGTAATATTTTACGAGCGGCCGGGATCGCTATAAATGCCTACTTTTGCAGGAAAACAGGGCCTTAACTCTTGAAACAATTAGATATTACAGAAGCTAACAACGCCGTACAAAACCTGTTACGCCCGAAATCTCGGGAGAAATAAATTTTCTCATAGAAAGGGGATGAAAAGTAGAGTGTATAACTCGGGAGCAAATTATTTTTCCCTCGGGCGGTGTACTTTGAATCCCTCGCTGCGCTCAGGATTCTACGTTAGAATCCCTCGCTACGCTCGGGATTCTATTCTAGAATCCTTCGCTTTGCTCTTGATTCAAAGTAGCGCCCTCGCCGTAAAAATACTACTTTGCTCCCTTGTAATACAATCTACTATTTCATACAAGTTACCTTAAAAGTTATAACTTATCGTTTTGACGTTTAGTAAAAATTAACTAATTTGACTAGTCAGTAGAATACCCAATTATAGTTGGTAGATGATTTTAAAAAAAAAAAACAATAAAATAACAACAGATTCAACTTTTACCGCTCTTTTTATCGTTCTTAATTTTATAAGCTCAGTTTCACAATTTATTTTTAACTAAACGAAAGTCTCCGATCTTGTCTAGAGTCGTGCTTCGTGCTGGAAGTTTTGGCTGTTTGTAAGAAAATTCATGTTATACAATGTCAGGGACATTCACAATAACTTAAGAATATTTTATAGTAACGGCACGAAGACACGCATAGTTCCAAAAGACATGATTTTGAATAATTTGGTACATAAAACCATAGGAAAATTGATTATTCCACATTTTTAACCCAGCCGCAGTTTTGAAGGAAAACCTAAGTCTAAGGGCCGTATTCTAGAATAACACTCAGCCTGAATCGCGATTTATATGAGGACAGATTGTATAGGCCATATGTCATCTCCTGAGGAGGGCCAGACCGTAAGGGATGGCCCTGGGTCAGCCGGGGTGCGAGGGTCGATGACAACCTCACCTCCGGCCTAGCACCACGACCCTCAGTCAGCGTGCGGTTTTAGTCTTTTCGAGTCCGACATAACCTCCCCTTCCGGCTCCGGAAGGGGGGGTATCCGAGGGGATTTCCGCACGAAAAAAAAAAGTCCATATGTCATGAACTATCAATCTGTCATCCGTTAAATCGTGATTCAGTCTGAGTGTCATTTTAGGATACGGGCCTAAAATGCCACATTGAGCAATTCTGCTAAGAACGAGTATGTAACTTTTCATCCATCAATTCATATACTCCCGTCTATAAATTCTCGAAGGGTTAGGCAGAGGTATATTAGCACCCACGTTTCGCCAGTTATGATTTTTGGTCCCATGACGTAATAGGGGGCGAGCCTATTGCCGTCTAGCGGGCCCTTTGTCTTGGGCTATTTGTTTGCTATCGGATGGAGAAGCCCTATCCCTTAGTCGCCTTTTACTTTAGTAACTTTTTGATTTCCAGTAAATCTTAATAGATTCCTGTAAAATTCGTAAAATGGTCACTAATATAATGAACAGATTCACAACAATTCATTTACACAATTCTAATTTTTTTTTCGAAAAACATCGGAAAAAATGAAAACCTCAAGTGAGACTTGAACTCACTACCTTTCCCTTACAGGGGGAATGCTCTACCAACTGAGCTATTGATTCACTTCAAATTTTCCTTCTCTTTATATCCGTCTTTATGGGATTTTTTTTTCATTTTGTGTATTTGCCGTAAATCGACAAAATATTATCAATGCGATTCTAATGAAGTGGTATTTTAGATCTGCTGTTTTAGGCGCATTAGACATTTTGCGACATTTTTTTTGAGATAGGGAAAAATTTCATTAAATTCGCGACACCGTTCATATTACCACCTCTGTATACTGGGTGATTTTATAGTAGTTTCGGATAGAAAGAGTTTTGAGCACAGTTTCGAAAGCAAAATCATCTTTAAGTATTCATTTGGCGACAGAATTTTTTTTTTTTTTTTATAATATATGGGAATGATGTTCAGGTGAAAGGAAAAATGAATGGGGGTTTTAAACTTTTTTCTTTTTATCTGAAACGACTATAAAATCACCCAGTACTTATAAGTATAATTATCTACTTTACATTACATTATTTGACAAGTTTTTATTTCTTTTGGCGTTCCCGGAATGACACTTGTTTTTTTTTTTAATTTTTACGTAACTGTTGCTTCACATTATAAACTATTTGATCTATACTAATATTAAAAATATCAAAGTAACTCTTGTCTGTCTATAACACTTTCAACGCCTAAATCACTGCACCAATTTTTATAAAGGTATAGATTAGACCTTCCGAAAGGACATAGGTTATGTTTGGTCGCGATAACCGACATCCTCGCGGGCGGAGCCTCAGGCAATAAATAGCTAGTCCATCCTAATATTATAAATGCGAAAGTAACTCTGTCTTTCTGTCTGTCTGTTTGTCTGTATGTTACGCTTTCACGCCTCAACCACTGAACCGATTTTGATGAAATTTGGTATAGGGGTAGATTAGAGACCATGAGAAAGGACATAGGCTATGTTTGGTCGCGATAACCGACATACACGCGGGCGGAGCCGCGGGCAAAAGCTATTCGTATATAAATCTATCCGTCCAACCAACCTACGTATTCATCCACGTATTTTTAATCATGACAGGATGCTATTAACCCCATGTTCCCCTAATCACTCAAGAATTTTACTAGTATACACAAAGAAATGAGTTAACTTACAGGGTGGAAGATTTTAACCTTGTTTGAAGGGAAAGCTTTTTCTTTGTTTTATAATTATGTATAAATATACTTCGCTGTTTAGTAAAATACACGATATGCTTATTGCATAACTGTCTACCATCCCGTCCGTGTAAAACATCATCATTACTACTACAACATGTGAAAACTTATAATTGGCCATCTTTTTTTTACAATTTGTTGCTACTAAAAAAAAAGTCGGCAAAATGTGGGTGGATTTATTTCTGTTTCGTCTCAAGTATTCGTCTCACATTTCGAAAAATTCTTAAAATTCTACTCTTTATTCTAGCTGTAAGTTTTTCTGAAAGAATAAAATAAAAAAAATACTGGAGATGGAATACTGTAGGCTGTAGGTACCGAATTTCATTTAAAGGAAATGTTCCCTTATATAACGGCATTCACAGATTTTCGAAAACTCGCCACGCCACACCAGATAATTAAACAGATTTTTTTTTTTTACATCAATCGATAATGTCATTGCTAAGGATCAAAGCTCTCTAACAAACATGATAAATTAAATTAATGAATGATAAAATTTTGCTAAAAGGAGGATGGTGGAATTTTTGTTGCATGTCCATGACATAAACCAGAGGAGAACCGCTTTCGCTAGTACTTCTTGGGAAACAAAATGGCTTCCACAGTAGGGAAAAAGATTCAAGAATTGATGGTTTGATATCGTAAGATGTCCATTCGCTACAAAGCTCGCCAGAACGCACGATAGAAATGAGCATTATTGTGAATGTTACATTAAAGAAAAATATACGAGAGCGTTTTATCGAGCATTCAAGCATTCTAACGAGCATTCTCGCGAGCATTGTCGAAAAAATTCAGAAATTTTTCATCTACTTTTTTATACCACTGAGTTAGCAGACAAGCACACGGCCTATCTGATGGAATGTGATAACCTTTGCCTATGGACATGTGCAACACCAGGGGAGTCACATTCGTGCCGACCCACCCTGTCCTGTAAGCACAGAGTTTCTGTACCGTCAGTGCAGAAGACAAAGCAAGACAAGCGTTTTGGTCTTCCCAGTGATAGCACAAAAACTCTCCAGTGCCCCTGGCTGTACTCACATAAAGCCTACTAAAATATAGGTAGAATTTCCATATGGCTAATATGGGTTTGGTAGGTAAGGACGCCCATAGATAGGACACGAAAACCATTACTTACGTTATAAAACTACAAACGAGAGGGAAAACACAAATAATTACATTCCCATCCGTCAAATTCTATTCAAATACCAACTTCATAATACATTTCACGTTAAATAAGTACCGACAATGTTTTCTATTTCTATCATAAAACTCAGTTCTGTCCTTGGCAAATGGCATTGACGAAATGCGACGTTGCCGCTCCGCCACTACGCTGTACCCAATACTCGCGGAGCGGCGGCGTTGCGTTATTTCCCAACGATTTTTCAGAGGAAGGTTAATTTTTGTTGCTAGTAGATTGTAGTTGCTGATTGTATGGAATTTGCAGTGGGCCGTAAAAGGTGTTGTCTTTGCTTGTTGATTATGAAGAAATTATAGATTCGAGCGGCTGTGTAAATTTAGAACATTTTCATGTTTCGTATACTGGGATATAGCCAGATCTATGGAACTACAGGGAGAAAATAATCTCAATAAGTAGTTCCATTGCATAATGGAATTTGACTATGATAGCTGGCGATAGATGGCGCTTCTACTCTCAGATTTTATATTCCCAGTGTGCTGGGAATGCGTTCTCGGAGGCGCTCATAAGTTAAGTATTTAATGGTACCATGGGTAATTAAAAATTCAGTCATAAGATAAGAAAAAATCTACATTTTCAAGAAGGGACTTGAACCCCCTGTGATAAATCTCTGACCAGTCCTTTCTAGGGAGAACATTCTGAGATAACTGGAGACGTCCTGAAAAGCTGTAATTTTCTTACATATTCTATGCTTCTTGTGTTGACCTCTTAGGGTTATGCTGCAGTGTAATTGTCTAAGAACACAGCGTTGAGCACAGCGCTGCTACACCCTTGATAAATAATATCATTGGTCGACCTCCAGTAACGTCACCCAGTCCGACCAATCACAATCATTATCAAGACTGTCGCAGCGCTGTGCTAGATGCTGTGTGCTTAGAGAATTACACAGCAGAAGTCATCCACCTAAATTTTCTAAAAATGAATGCTTAAGGTGACGATGGCAAATTACGCCTAGCGTGCATGTGCGCCTACCACAAATATTTCAAAAACTATCTCTTGGTTACTAGTAATGACATCTCACGTCGATGCTACAAGCTAAATAATATAGTTTTTAGCATCGACGTAAGATGTCATTTGTGATGTATTATAGTTTAATTATTTACTCTTTATATCTCCTTTTTTTTGTTAAATCGGAGGTATGATGTATGATTAAATATTGTGTACTCTCTGTATAACTATACTACTATATACTCTGTATAGCATGTGTAACCCATGTAGAGCTCATTATTAAATCAGTACGTAATCAAGTATAACATCTTTCTTTTACCTCGAAACACCCATCCTTATAACTAGCATCCAATCCAATAGGTAGTTTTCGAAATATTTGTGGTAGGCGCACTTGCACGCTAGGCGCTCTTTGCCTCCTTCACCATATTTCCCTTGTCAACAGTCCGCCATTTTCTATCCTTCCATACTCCACGTATTACCTTTACTGTCATTAAATCTTCCTTCTTAAAAACATACCGCTATGCTCGACTCCTGAAATACCCACAGAAAAGTTCCACTATGCACGAATTCTCATTTGAGGACTCTCGTGAAGAAAACTGTTACAGTGTGATATTTTTATATGAGGATTTCAAAAGTACATTTCGAAAACTTAACCTGCTTTTCACGATACGGTTATAAAAACCCGCCGGTTTAAAGTTGTTCAAATAAAAACTAAAATTCCGGAAAATACTACCTACCCAACGCTATCTGGAATTCAACAACACATGACTTGGCACTGTGGGGTTCTGGAACGCGGATAAATAAACATATAGATATCGTCTGTGTGTAATCATTTCCGCGAATGTTTGACTCTTGACCGAATTTGATAAGTGAATACCATTTCAAATGGTTTTATGGACGTTGTTATCAAGTTTATCGGCGACTAAGTGATATTATTATTTGTTTTTCAACATTAAACGCGTGGTTCCCGGCAGAGTCGAATTTGGGCCAACCTATCTCGTTCCATGCGATGTCGTACAAGGGGACTAAGGGATAGGGCTGTTTAACATCAGACAGATATATACAGTCCAGACTCAGCCTCAGATGCATGGCTCGAGCCAACAATAGTGCCTGGAATACGGCAATAGACTCGCCCCCTATTACGTGGGACCGAATACATTGATTGGTGAAATGTAGGTGTTGATTCATCTCTGCCTAATCCTCCGGTGATAAAGGCGTGATTAAATATTATATTAAACAGGAAGATTTTCCCTTTTCCTGGGTCTTTCGTCGATTCACACCACAAGCTGTTCGCACCAGGGTGTGAATCGCACAACGCCGCTTTTTGAAGTGGTCGATTCGAACCAGTGGTGTGAATCGCACCACGCCATTTTTTGAAGTGTTCGTTTCGCACCACGGTAAGAAAATCCAATGCGATCTTTGGACTTATTATACTAAAGAGAACCATTTGGTACCTATCATTCATTTAAAAAACTAGAACATTTGGAGGGGAAGTACTCTAAATAAGTTTAGATTTCAGGGATTTCCTTTCATTTAATTTAGCAGGTTTGTTAGAGAGATTTGATCCTTATGATTGACACTATCGATTGATGCCATTAAAGTACAGAATTTTATTTTTTTTGGGTATTAGTCGATTGGATTCCCGGCGGCGTCCAGCAAGTTTTCGAAAATATTTGTAAGCAGTATTGTTTCTTTTGAAAAATAAAGGACTTTACATCATACCTTTGAGAATGAGGTGAGGCGAAACCGGACAGGTGAAAAATAAAATATAGTGGAAAAGTACAAAGTGTCTTACTCAATATGTAAAGGAATGTTTCCTTTGAGTGAAATTCACTATCTCCAAAATCTCGAGTACTTTCCCTCCAGGTAGGGTGAAAATCTTTCACCCTGTAATGTCTTCAACCTAATATCCACTAAATATTCGGTTTAGGAGCATTGGGGTGAGTGGCTCTCATACCGGCTGATGCTGTAATCACCGGTTACGAGTGATGCGGGGATTGTCTGTATCGGATCCGGAAGGAGCCATCGTCTGCTATCATTGTGATGCGAGCAAAGACTCGAACTAAAGTACCTAAAGCCAACTAAGCGAGAGAAAAAAGGTAATCAAAGTTTCAGCGGTTCCAAACATTTATCACTTCAAGCGCATTCCAGACAGCAATGAAATGCTCATAAGATGGCGGATCTGACAATTTAGAACCGCTGTGCTGACATCTTTCCTGTACA
Source organism: Eilema sororculum (assembly GCA_914829495.1). Classification (NCBI taxonomy): domain Eukaryota; kingdom Metazoa; phylum Arthropoda; class Insecta; order Lepidoptera; family Erebidae; genus Eilema; species Eilema sororculum. The sequence goes on from OU618551.1 coordinate 13,781,617, forward strand.
GTCAACTACAAAGAGATGTATCCAATTTAATCTTCCAAAATTATGTACCCCTGCGAGTGCCACTATGAACTAACCAAAGATTGTGACAAACATGGTATCCACTGAACTTGACAATAACATGTATGCGTGTAAAGCGCAATAATTATGTATCCCACTAAATTTCCTGTGATATGTACACTTACATTCTTAATTAAAAATGTACCCAAATACTGTGAAATAAAATTGTATACGTTTAATGTTCCAAAGAAATGTAACCATAATAAAAAGGATGTATGAATTTCGAAGTGCTAGCGAATACAAAAAAGTTTCTTTGAGAATGCCATTTAAAAATAAATTCATAATATTACACATTTAGAATAGAAAGCAAGTATGATAAATACGAACTTTTCCGAATGAAACCGATGGCAAAACATTATTCATACATAACATATTATGTATTGGGTGACTGATAAAAGAAAAAAAAGACTGTTAGATATCATTTATTTTTATTAGTAAAGAACTTACACATATGATGACAAAAAACTGCAATAACTGTTTAATAATAATTATACTGCCCTTATTTTAATAATAAGTATCGCGAATATATATATATATATCGTCGAATACATAAGTCGTGTTAGTTACACTATTTATAACTCAAGAACTTTGGCTTTGAGCTGAAAATTGGCGAAGATGTAGCTGGACGAGACGAAGTCGCAGGCAAAAGCTAGTTTTAGATAATATAAAGTATCAAACAGATAACTCTAACTCTATAAATGTGCAATATAATGAATTTTATTTTTAAATGGCATTATCAAAGAAACTTTTTTCACATCCTTTTTATTATGGTTACATTTCTTTGGAACATTAAATGTATACAATTTTCTTTCACAGTATTTGGATAGATTTACACGCATACATGTTATTGTCGATTAAGTTCAGTGGATACCATGTTTGTCACAATCTTTGGTTAGTTCATAGTGGCACTCGCAGGGGTACATAATTTTGGAAGATTAAATTGGATACATTTCTTTGTAGTTGACTGTACTACGAAACACGCAACGACAGCTGTCGCTCGACCATTATCGCGTACATGTGACATGTGCGACAAGGACAGAAAACAATATCGCAACGTAACTCAGTAATGGTGGCTTTGTTTACCTTTTTTCTCTCGTCTCCTTGGCTTTAATTTAGAGACTACGATCCATCCTACGACTCACGTCAAATAGGTGCCTAATTACGCCTGTTAATTACCTTTTATGAAAGGCTCAAGAGCCAAAGCTAAATTTGTTGTTGACTGTACCGCCCTGCCTCTTTGACATGCTGACCTATTTATAAATCTCTTCACTGAGGTAATTAAACGGGAAAATAGACCGTGCCTACCTGTCTGCCGGCCCCCGTGAGGTGACATACATTTCTCATCACTGCCTACTGCGCATGAGGTCAAGGATCGATTCTCGGTTTGATCGGGTCCTATTATTCGATGTCTGTTGGAAAAATATTTAAGCCACCACTCCCATGAATAGTCACCGACAAAAGTACATACATAGGGTTACTGAGGTTCGAGGAGCCAGTTGAAAACCAGCGTCGGGTACTTGTGCCCGGCATTATGCTCAACTGGCCCCGGTTTTCCTTGTGCAGCATAGATGTGCACTACACAGCTTATTACGGTCGTACCAAGGGTAGAAGAAAATAACCGTGGTACCACTGAGAATCGGCGGTGGAACCAGCCACTGACAACCAGGTGGTGGTACCAGAGTTAGTAGAAAATAACCGTAGTACCACCGTTGAATCTATTGGGTGTACTACGGATAACAAAGGACCCTTGAAGTTATACCTACTCATTTTTCTGTGTTACTATTTGTTCTTCAAGTGTTTGGATGTATGTTTGTGCTGAGGAAGGGAAATAAAGTGTGTTTCTTTCTACTGCTCACGCCTATTTCCCTCCGAGGTAGGCACAGACAATAGCCCGATGGAGAGTTCTCACACCGAAACCTTTATCGAAGGAAGTGAAAGAGGGCAGCAGACTGTCTTTAAAAGTAGATGTTTGTCGTGGACTGTATATGACTTATACTGCTGTTAACCAGGAGTAATAAAACGCAATGCTTGATAGCTCTTGTTTATTGATTCTTCATTAGTTCATAACTGCTAACTTGATTACTAACTGAACTGGGTACTTGAGTGTTCTGTTCCCCATATTAGATACAAATACTATTCGTAATATACTGAGAAACACTAACTGGATAACAGTGATTTTTAAAGGAATATGTGGAGCTTAAGTACTGATTTTTTCTATAGCCCGCAGGGGGACTTAATGAGCGGCCTAATGACTCATATTTATTTACATTATTTCCATACTTATTTTCTATTCTTATCCTAATGAAATACGAGTAATGTGTATTTGTTTATCATATCTCCTTATCCTATTATATATCACTTAAAACTACACAATTTACATAATAAATCGTTCTTCGGGCGGTGTGGCTCGGCGTACTGGACAATGATCATATTATCATAAGCCTCTCAGCATTGGGAGAGGCCTATGTCCGCCAATGGACTACGATAGGCTAATTGATTGATTCATATTGTCATACTTATTGCTTTTGTGTACAATGACCTGACCTTCTAACCTAACCATGAAGGGGAAGCCCACGCCGAAGCCGCGTCCGTTACGTATTTGGAGCCCTAAAAAGTCCAACAACTGGTTCAACGATATTGCCAATTGGTTGTGGATGGCTACCGACCCCTTTCGTCCCGCTTTTTGAGAAATTCCCGCCTGGACATGATCTGCCCTGGACCAGATGGAAGTCATTAAACAGACTCCGGACTCGGGTCGGCTGGTTCTCGGTGGGGGCGGACTTGCGATGTGAATCTGGAGTTACTCCACAGACAATGGCCCATCTGTTAACGTGTGCTAAATGCCCATACACATGTACACCGCAGGACCTTATGTGCGCCTCCGAGAACGTCATACAGGAGGCAGCACACTGGGAGAAGATAATTTGAGGGGTGAGGCGCCATCGTCACGATAGAAGATTGGTTGTGGAGGTCAGATGACACTCAACGAAAACTGTCGAAGTTAGACTGCAAAAAGCGAACCCCAGATTCCGAGGTGGAAGCTTCAGGTGCGACTGGGATTTACGCTAAGATGATTTAGAGGCTTTTCAAGATTTTTCTCTTCTCTCTCTTTGCACTCTATTTTATATCGTCTAAAACGAACAAACAGCAGTTATAATAACTTTATTACTAGTTTTTATTATTAACTTGTCGTGTAACGGTACATTGTAATCAAATCTCTGACGTCACTGTCTGTTACAACTATGTATCATCAAGATAACGTATAATTTGTTGACACTGTGTAAGTACATATCGTTGGTCTACTGCCGCAATGGCGTGATTTCGGTTTTGCACAATATCAGGTTTAACAATCAAGTATAGGTAACGGTAAACTTCATGAACTAATATGAAAAAGTAGTTCACTGACTCGACACCGTGCCATCAATTAACCTATTGCAATCCACTGCTGTTCATAGGCCTCTCCCAATGTGCGTCATTGCTCCCAATCCCTCGTCACCAAAAAAATCAAGAGGACCGATCAAGCAATGACGCTAAACTGTGCCATCAATTAGCATTTTTCAATCCACTGCTGGACATATGCCTCTCCCAATGTGCGTCATTGCTCCTAATCCCACATTAACTGGTCACCAAAGAAATCAAGAGGACCGATAAACCAATGACGCGAAACCGTGCCATCAATTAACCTATTGCAATCCACTGCTGTACATAGGCCTCTCCCAATGTGCGCCATTGCTCCTAATCTTCTGCGCTCCCGACATCTAGACTGTCCCAGCCATCTTCTTCAGGTTGTCAGTCCATCTAGCTAGGGGGTTCCGTTTGCCTTCTCGCGGTCCCCGCTCTAGGACTCGTTTGTTCCAACGGCTATCGGTTCTTCGACAGACGTGGACAGCCCACTGCCACGTCAGCCTATGATTAGTAGATTCGAATTGCTTTGCTAATTGACTTAAATATGCAACAAAATCGGGAAGTTAGCAAATAATATTATTAATAGCAATCCATTCTTCACATTATACAAAGTTTGTTATCTCAAGAGTCTCAAAGCGCTAATAATTATTCTACGGAACTACCTACTGATTAGATTTTTAACTAATTATGGCCACGTTCGTACCTTTTTTCGTACGGAAATCGCCTTTTGTGATACTAAATTATTTTGCCGTACTGACAGTCTAGTGTTATAGGTAGAAGTCTTTGCTTCTGAGTTAATTGAGTTTAAATAGTTTTAAATTGTATTGCCATTCGCACTAAAGGTATGTACCAAAATATCAGTTGTGCAATACTCAGCCTCGAGCACTGCGATCGACATTGATAGAGATTGTGATTGGCTAGAGACTGGATGACGTCACTGGTGATCGACCAATGGCAAGGTCTATCAAGGGTGTCGCAGCGCTGAATAACTTTTAAATTGCTAAATTTCATCGAAACGCACGGTGTAAATAATTGGGTATTATCCTATAGTTAAAATGAATTATCTAATCGAGCTTATTAAGAATGGTAAAAGAGCGGCAAAAATTGCGTTGGTTCTTATTTTATAGTTTCTATTTATTTTTAATCATCCACCCATCCTATATTAGTAGAGCCGCCTGTCAGCCTAGCAGAAGCAGGCCGCGGCGGCGGCGCAAAGTGCGCCTCCCCGTAACCGGGGCTAGTTGGGGATATTTTGGTCCCCGCAACCCGAAGGGGGCCATCTCAAAAGAGATGGTCATGGGTCTGTCGGGGTGCGAGAGATAAGCTTTTGGCAATCTCACCTCTGGCAACCAAGGACCCAAGATGGCGTGCGTTTTAGTCGGTTCGAATCCCACATAACCACCTCCACCGGCTCTGTGGGGGTGGTATCCGTGGGGATTTACCGCACGATAAAAAAAAATCCTATATTAGTAACTGATTTGACTATTAAATTTTATGAAGTGACTAAATCTTTTTTCATACAAGTTACCTTATATATAACTTATTGTTTTGACGTTTAGTTAAAAGTAACTAATTTGACTAGTCAGTAGAATACCCAATTCCATCAAGAACAAAGCGGTTTAGCGACTCTTTTCTTTGCCGCGCCAGAAATTTGGAATTACCAGCACACCTGTTTCCTTCTTCCTACAGTCCTGGTTCCTTAAAGTTACTCCACAGACCATGTCCCACCTGCTGACATGTTTTGCGTGCCCGTCCACTTGTACCGCTGAGGAACTTATGACCGCCTCCATAAATGCAATCCAGGTGGCGGCACACTGGGAACACAGAATTTGAGTTTGAGTTTAAGTTGAGGCGCCTTCGATTCGACAGAAGAAGAAAGCTGCGAAAAAGCATCTGATGAGACCGTCGAGCTGAGGGCCACAATTGTAACATTAGTAATTGATTTATGTCTGTAATAGGGACCCTCTCTCCTGAGACTTTGTCTACAGCTTACCATAAAGCGAGGTCATATTAACATGTCCAAAAAGAAACAGAGGTAAAACTATATAAAGCCGTAAAAACCTGGACACTCATCATCCACATAAAGACGTTAGTCCTGATTGCATCCGAGGCCACGGTGCCCTCGGAGTGCAGAGTCCGCCTTCCGGCTCTTCCTCCTCCACTTCGCACGATCTTGGGCGTCCAAGGTTGAGACCGTTTGCACGCATGTCACACTCCACGACGCCAAGCCAGCACTTCTTGGGCCTACCCTTTCTACCTGGACGCCATTACCAGGCATTTGTTACGTGAGACGTGGCCGCACCAGTGGAGGCGGCTTTCTTGTATTTTATCTGCGATGTCACGGACATGATGGCTGCCGCGGATGCGAGAGTTCCTCACGCGATCTTTACGCGTGACTCCACACATCCACTGCAGTATTTTTATCTCCGTGCCACGCAGCTTCTGCTTGTGTCGCTCCAACACCAAACAAGCAGATGCTGCGTGCAGAAACCTGGATACCTACTGGTTTACAATAAGTAAAACTTGTGAAAAAGGAATCTACCAACATAATATCTGAAACCTATCTTTCTCCACAGATGGATATCTACGTGCAGACAGCCAGCCCGATAGTGGAACAAGTCCTTAAAGGGTACAATGGAACTATATTCGCGTACGGCCAGACCGGCACCGGGAAGACCTATACCATGGCGGGAAGCAACACCGCGCCGGAGCTCCGAGGGATCATACCGAACTCCTTCGCTCATATCTTCAGCCATATCGCTAAGGCAAAAGAAGATGAGAAGTAAGTATTGCTAGATTAAATTATAATGAGGGTGTTACCACATCAGGCGTGGGAGACGCCGAGTTGGGATGTAGTGGTGGCCCTATGAGTAGGCTAGATTTGCTCACGGCTGCCTCCGTCTCCTTCTGCGAGCAAGTAGTACCTCGAGAAGAAGACTGTGAATCGGGTCCGGAGAAAATTCAGCCTCCATAGCCCGCGACGAGTGGAGGCAACTCGGGATTCGAATGTTGCAAAAGCTCCATCCTCCTTTTTTTTATTTCTTGTGGACATTCCCTCGGATTCCTCCCCCGCCGGGGCTGGAAGGGGAGGTTATGTCGGACTCGAACCGTTTAAAACAGCAAGCCGACTGAGGGTCGTGGTGCTAGGCCGGAGGTGAGGTTGTCTTCGACATATGCCTCGCACCCCGACTGACCCAGGGCCATTCCTTACGGTCTGGCCCTCCTCGGAAAACTATCCATCCATCCTCTAAGATTGTGAGCCTGAAGAATTCCAAGAGGAAAGTTTGAGACAGAATCTCAGCCTATCAGCAGGTGTATCGACTTCCAGGCGAGCATGGTGGGGTCTCGAAGGCGACTACAATATGGGGTTCTTCAAGAAGGGCATTAGAAGGTTCTTACAGGGTCGACCGCACAAATGGTGGTTGGTGGTGGTGGTGGTTTGGTGTTACACACGTCCATAGGCCACAGTAACCACTTCCCATCAGGTGGGTCGTGTGCTTGTCTGATACCTAAGTAAAAGAATACACTCTCTTGCTCCCCAGAAGATATTACTGTGCACAGTATTTTTTTTTAAGAATATTAGAACCGCAGTTACTAATATTCCCTCTAACCCCTCCAATTAAGCTAAATTACTTGTGCTAGGAGTGGATTCACGTCGGTAGTGTAATGGCCAGGATTCGAACCCGGGACCTCTCGATCGTGAGGTCTATTCCACCACTAAGCCACTGTCGGTAACAGTAAACCCAACTAGCAAAAATATGTCGTGTAGTAGTCGCGGCAACGCAAATTATTCAGCATTTTGGCTCCTAATAGAAGTCGTATAAACGTAATGAAAACGTTTATACAACGCGATTTGGGCCCATTTTATTCAGTCACATAGACATCGTATAAAGGTAACTTTTTCAGTTACATCGTCATGTAATTGTCGCCGGAGTGACTGTTACAAGCTTAAGTTGCGCTATAACTGTAACTTATATGACTTTTATGTTACGTTTGTTTGTTAAATTAAGCAAGTGCGTAGTGTTGTGTTTTAAAAATTATAAAAAATTATAAGTACAATTTATTTAGCAGACATGTTAATTTGTAGGTTGCACCAAATGTAGGTTCGTAAACTCACGCATAGGTTTGCAAAGTATTGCGAAGGTAAGTTTTCTGATGAAATATACTAGTTTTTATCATAAATATTTAGCGCCCCCCTTTAATTCTTAGTAATATGAATATAATAATCTTCATAATAAAATTCAATATTTTTATATCAATATTCATTTGTACACCATTTTTACTGCTAACAGGTGGTATAATAGCTTCTTATACAGCAAATTAGCAGTATAAGCGCCATGATACCACGCTGATTATATTTTAGGGTTCCTTAGACCTTCCTAAAAAGTTTTCTAAAAAAGATTGTTTATTTATTTATTCAATCAACCACTTATTGTACACAAGAAAACTAAGACAAGTGACAAGTGAGCAGTGTAATGGATACAATTATACGACACTTGGCACTAGGCTTGTAATAGTCGTATGAATGCAACTTATACAACATAATAGCAGTATAAAAGCAACGATGTAGCTTTAACTCTACTGAGTCACAAGAAAGCTATATAATGTGCTTCTACTCGAAGAAATAGTAACATAAGCGTCGTATACTAGCAACTTATACAGCAAATCTTATATGACACTTTAGTCATATAAGCATGCAGAGTAAACGTTTACTCAACATCATTATGTGACCGAAATGCTGAATAACTAAAATGCTATATTATAAGATGCTTTTATACGACACGTGCTGAATAATTCACACTTACTCGACTTTCATATCACCGAAAAGCTGAATAAACTCAACCTTATTAGACTAATTTGCTTGTTGGGAAGTTGATAAATTTCTCAACACAGCAACAAAAGGCGACTAACCCAATGGACTTTTTAAATTCGGCCCCCGAAATAAAACGTTGTAAATTCGTTCCCTATATGAATACTGGTCCCCTGGTACTTTATACGGTGCAGAGTATACTTGCTAGAACCAAGCGTTTCAGTGACTCATTCCTATGCCGCACCACTAATACCTGGAACTCCCTGCCAGCTCACGTGTTTCCTTCTTCCTACAGTCCCGGGTCCTTTAAGCGGGGCGTGAAAAGGCATCTGATGAGGCCGTTAAGCTGAGTGCTACCACTGTTAACATGGTACATGTTTACGATAGTGACCCTCTTTCCGAGACTTTGCCTTTAGCTTAACATCAGGCTAGGTGAAGTCAAATTGACGTGTCCGGTATATAAAAAAATAACTTGTTTACCTCCCTATTGGTCCGGTCCCCTAATATAAAATCCCAATTCCCAACTGCCAAACACAAATAATTCATGTAATATATTCAGAGGCGGTGACACCGGCTTCGCTGGCCACCGAGTATTGATCCTATGTATAACCCAGATAAGAAGCCTCCATTTAGGTCATCAGGTCGCGCCGCACTTACGCAAGACGAGAGTCTCGTGTCGGGTTTGGTACGAGTGCTATTCGACGATAGATAGAGTGATCGACCTCGTTTATTACGCGCTTTTATTAGGTTCACTTGTAATTCTTCAAATTAACACTTCAAATTAAGATTCCAGGATTATATGGCTCGGGTTTTTTGACCGCCATCTTAGCTCCCAGTTTGAGTCTGTATTGTGGTATGTGGTTTTTTTATACCACTTAGGTGGCAGACAAGCACACGGCCCGCCAGATGGAAAGTGGTTACCGCGGCCTATGGACGTATGCAACACCAGGGGCGTTACACTCGCGCTTCCTACCCTGAAGAAACCTTCTAAAGCCCCTCTTGAAGAATAAAGAAATTTAGAGTTCGGTAATGCAAAATAAATATAAACACAAGAAAAAGTGTTGTTTTAGAATTTAGTGAGGATAAGGAAAGGGGAAAAAATGTATCCACTCCGAGAGGGATGAGGAAGGATAAGGAGGGATAAAGAGATACTAGGAGGGATGGGTTCGTAAATAGATGGGCGCCAATTATTGACTAATCATTGAAAGAGTTGTTGAGTTAAAAGTACCATACCATAGTTTGGTGCCTCAAGAGGAAAAACCGGACTCGTATAGGATCACTGCGTTGTCCGTCTGTCTGTCTGCCTTTCCGTCTGTCAGTCAAGACCTTTTTTCTCAGAAATGCGTGGAGGTATCAAGTTGACTTCATATGCAAATACAGGCAAATACAACCATCAAAACATGGCAGCCAATTAACAAAGCGTCAGTCACTCCCATTTATTCACATTATTTTTTACGCAATCATCTTTTCTTGGTCCCTACCTCTGCTCCTAAAACCTTACACTTTGGACTATACTCATACTTCTTTACAACATTATTTTTATATTTTCTCATCAATCAATCAATTATATCACTGCAATCCACTGCTGGACATATGCTTCTACCTATATACACCATTCCCTATTCCCTTCCGCATTCATTTTGTCCCAGCAGGTCGTCTGTCCATTTGGTTAGGGGGCGTCATCTCTTCTCATAAGTAGTATATCACTTACCTGTATATCACTACCACGACAATCGCTCGCTTCTCAATTTTTCATTCCAGTTTCAAACTGCACGAAAATTACTGAACGAATTTTGATGGTGAATGTTTTATGTTATTTGAAAAGTGTTGGTTTGACTTAAAATGTTAGTTACTTAAGTTTGATTTCATCGCAATTCGCAATAGCAACCAAAATAAAATAAAAATTGATTGATCAGAACCGGATATAATAAAATGTTGACCAATTTTTTTTTAATTTATCGAATGTACGAAATTTCCGCAACCTTATCTATTTTTTTTGCAAAACGATAACCCACTTGGTAATCTGTAACCTCTATGACACTCTGCTCGAGTAGTTAATATTTCTTAGAATCAAATACACACATACATACATAAAATCCTTTCCTGATCATATTACCTACCTAAAAAGGGATAAATTGCCACCAAGAAAGAGTGACTAATATTTTGAATTCGCTCATGAAGCAAAATGCCTAAATCGCTAAACGACTTATTTTCAGAATGCCGTTATAGTTAATAGACTAGCTTACTATAAAGACTAAAACTTGAAATGACTACGTTATAAAATGACCTAAACGTAAATCTCAAGATGTAATATAGGTACATATATCCCATAGTCAAAAGCCGACTTTGTTATTATTTTAGGCATTTTTCTCGGTAGGCTTTCTGGTTCTTAGACATGTTTAGACATGATTAATTTTAGGCAATTTGCTTCGTAAGCTTTTTGCTTTAAAGGCTTCATATTTTTAGCCAACTTGCTGTTTGGGCATACTGAGTTTAAGGTAATTTGCTTTATAGGGATTTAGCTTTTTAGACTTGACCTTTAGGCATTTTGCTTCGTAGTCAATTTGATTTTTAGGCAACATGATCAGGTGTAGGCAGAGATCACGGATCTCCATTTGCTACGATCCTGACATACTACTCTCGCTTCATTCACTCTCATGACATTATTCATGCATGCTCGTTGGTTTAGGGAATATTAATATTTAGAATCAAGTATCTCATAATTAATATTTTTAAAACAATAAGGCCAGTATTCCAGAACGATATTTAGTCCAGAATCTGTGAAGGGTAAGAGAATCCAAGAAAAGGAAAGAATAGGAAAAAGAAAAAAAAAATCAAACACTAGCGGACCCGGGGAACTTCGTACCGCCAATTTTTTCCACCCGCGTGGCATCCGATTCCGTTCCCGCTGCGCCCTCTTATATAATGATATAGCTATCTAAACAGCAACAGAAATAACCACACTGTCACTTCTGCGTATATGCCGATGCCGACCGAATTTGTTGATATTAATGATCACTGCTCCGTTCCCTTGAGTAGTAGCGTGATGATAGCCTATGTGTTATTCGGATGTATAAGCTCTATTATTGTAAAGTTTCATGAAAATCTATTCAGTAGTTTTTACGTGAAAGAGTAACAAACGTCCAACCATACTCACATACTTTTGCGTTTATAATAGTAGGATATACTTAGCAATTTTGTATGTAATTCTATCAAGGTTCACTTTCTGGAACAAGCGGACAGGAATCGGATATTATAGGGGACCCGTCACCACTGCTAATCACCCGTCCAGTCAACGGCGGCGTCTCCACTGCTGGCGGTAATAGTACCTAACCCTGAGTTCCTTGTCTCAGGTTCTTGGTATGCGTGACGTATTTGGAGATCTATAACGAAGAAGTCCGCGATCTGCTCGGCAACACCCCCCACCAGAGCCTCGAGGTGAAGGAGAGACCAGATATTGGAGTGTTCGTCAAGGATCTTACTGGTTAGTTCTGCAATCTATATATATATAAAAATCAATTGCTGTTCGTTAGTCTCGCTGAAAATAATTTAAATAAAAAATAAAGTTTAGAACTAAAACCCGACTAACGAAAAAGTGATAAACAAGAAAATATCAAGGATAGCCGTGGTCGTATGCCACTTTTCCCTAGAATATATTGTTTTGTTAGATTAAGTGGCATACGACCACGGCTATCCTTGATATTTTCTTGTTTATCACTTTTTCGTTAGTCGGGTTTTAGTTCTAAACTTTATTTTTTATTTAAATTATTTTGAGGCAAGATAAAGCTAATAATTTATACATATTTGAAATGTGCTCATTAAGCACTTTCATTTGATACCAAACACGGCATATTTATCTCAAATTTATTTTTTAACACAGTACGTTATGAGCGCTAGAGGGCGCCACACAAGATTGAGTGACACGTCATATAGCCTATAACCATCGGACTATCAATCCGCTTGTAACGATACCTCATTTGTCCAGTTCTAATAAGTAGTTGAGGAGCTATGAAGGAACAAATGAACATACATACATACATACATACATACATACATACATACATACATAGCCTATCAAAATCATAACCCTCCTTTTGGCTTCGCCGTAGTCGGGTAAAAATTATTGAAAAATCATTGATTGGTTCCAACAGTTCTTAAGAATGTTGGTAGATGGCTCCACCGTCGCCCTTAAAGATGGATATAAAGAGAAGGGAAATTTGAAGTTATTCAGGTGTGGCTCAATAGCTCAGTTGGAAGAGCATTCCCCCTGTAAGGTTCAAGTCCCGACTACCGAAAAATCACGCTCTAAAAAGTGACAGACAAGAAAATATCAAGGATAGCCGTGGTCGTATGCCACTTACTCTAACAAAACAATATATTCTAGGGAAATGTGGCATACAACCACGGCTATCCTTGATATTTTCTTGTTTGTCACCTGTTAGAGCGTGATTTTTTAGTAGTTTTAAACTTTATTTACCGAAATGTAGATATACACCTCTGACTGCTCCTTCAGGAATTCACAGGCGTGAATATTTATGCCCACAGGTTACGTAGTCCACAATGCAGATGAACTAGAAAAAATTATGGCAGTTGGCAACAAGAACCGCCACATCGGAGCTACCGCGATGAACACGGAGAGCTCGCGGTCTCATGCGATATTCTCCATCACCGTGGAGAGCTCCAAGCGAGGAGCCGATGGCAAGATGCACGTCAAAATGGGGAAATTACACCTTGTTGATTTGGCGGTAAGGTTCAATTTTGATTTGGAGCTTTACGCTCTTTTGGAATATAGGATACTATAAGGAGCTGATAGGGAAATTACACTCTTGTTGATTTGAAGGTTAGGTTCAATTTTGTTTTGTAGCTATGGTTTCTTACGCTCTTTTAGATATAGGATACGCTAACGAGCTGACAGCAAAATACATTTTGTGAAGATGAGGAAACTAAAGCGCATTCCAGACAGGAATGAAATTGCTCATAAGATGGCGGATCTGAGAGTTTAGAACCGCTGTGTTGACAGCTTTCCTGTACTACGAAACACGCAACGACAACGTTGCTCGACCATTGTCTAGTACGTGTGACATGTGCGACAAGGACAGAGAAAATAATCGCTAGTTATCGCAACGTAACTCAGTAATGGTCGCTTTGTTTACTTTTTTTCTCTCGTCTCGTTGGCTTTACTTTACACCTTGTTGATTTGGTTGTAAGGTTCAATTTTGCTATGGAGCTAATATTTCCATATGCTCTTTGGGGCTATCATCATCATGGCGACGTATTTTCATGATCTGAGACCAAGGCCTTCTGGATTATCCTCCTCCGTTGCAGTGAGGCCATTGGCAGGCATGTCAACCTCCACGACGTCAAACCAGAACGTCATTGCCAGACATTTTTGTTACCCACGTGGCCTAGCAGTCTCTGTAAATCCTGACCACACTAGCGAAGGCAACTTCCTTGCATTTTATCTGCGACTAGCTTTTGCCGGTTATCGCGACAAACCATTTCTCAAAAGACGTAGGTGTACGAAGTTTCATGCTTCTAACTTTGAAAATGACGAACTATCCATACTGTAAATGTTTATCACCTATTTTACCCTCTTAGTAGTTAAATTTTGAAAAACGCTGATACACGTGTTCATTTATTTCTTAAAAGATACAGGTTTATGAGATTTATTGCATGAAGCTCTGAAAATGACGGACTTTCATACAAACTTCCATCCCTTATTTTACACCTTTATAGCAGAATTTCCAAAAATCCTTTCTTAGCGGATGCCTACGTCATAACATCTACTTGCACGCCAAATTTCAGCCCGATCCGTCCAGTGGTTTGGGCTGTTCGTTGATAGATCACTATGTCAGTCAGTCAGTCACCTTTGAGTTAGAGATATCACGGTCATAAAGACTGCCTTCTCTCCCCCAGGGTTCCGAACGGCAGAGCAAGACTCAAGCAACAGGCACCCGCCTGAAGGAAGCGACGAAGATCAACCAGTCCCTCTCAGTGCTGGGCAATGTGATCTCAGCGCTGGTCGACGGCAAGTCCACGCACATACCCTACAGGAACTCCAAGCTTACCAGGCTACTGCAAGACTCTTTGGGAGGGAATTCTAAGACGGTCATGGTGAGTGGAAAATTGAGATCAGTTCTACGCCCGAGAGGGCTTTCTATGGCCCTGGGTCAGCTGGAGAATCTTACAATAATGTCAATCACAGAAAAAATAAATAAAATAAATCATTGGAATATGATTCTTTCGCTGGTTCGGTAGGTTGGTTCTACTGAGAAGATACCAGCAAGAAACTCAGTTAACTCGATTATCCTTCTTTTTTTTAATATGGTCTTATTTATAACAACTTTATACAGTGCGAGCAAGAGATGAGATTAGGATGACCATGCATTTTTGTCATTTAAGTATTCGTCTAATTTATAAAAACCTTTTTTTATTAAGCAATTTTCACTTCAATTTTCAATTTATTAAGTGGTATGTTTATCAGATCCTGAGGATTTTTTTTAAACAATTTTATACAATTGCCTACAAACGAATTACCAACCTTATGAAGCCTGAGTTTCGGCACTGCAGGTTTATTTTTATTTCTAGTATTATAATTGTGTTGGGCTATTGCTAGAGGCTACTTCCCCCCGGTAAGTGATTGCCCGAGATGGCGTGCGGTTTTGGTCGGTTCGAGTGCAACATAACCACTCACGGCTCCGGTTGGGGCTATCCGAGGGGATGTCCGCACATAAAAAGAAGGTTCTATCAAATCATTTCATTTTTCACTAGCTGTCCCGGTGAACTTCGTACCGCCATTTTTTTTTTACGCGGGTAGAAAAAAAATGATTCAGATCCCGTTCCCGCTGACACTCTACTATATTAAGCATGTATTAAACATATAAATCTTCTTAATTTAATAAGCTCGGTTAGATAATTTATTTTAACTATAGGATAATATTTGAACGATTTTTTTATAGAATTTATTGCATTTTATAGAATTTTTTGCTAATTTTTAAGTTCGAAAAACATCGGAAAAAATGAAATGCTCAAATGAGACTTGAACTCACGACCTTTCCCTTACAAGAGGAATGCTCTTCCAATTGAGTATTGAGCCACACCTGAATCATTTCAAATTTACCTTCTCTTTATATCCGTCTTTAAGGGCGACGGTGGAGCCATCGACAGCCTCCGTGGCGTGGTGGTAGTGCACGCGACTGCTACGCAGGAGGCGCGGGTTCGATTCCCGCTCAGTGCAAATATTTGTATGCATGAATATGGCTATTTGCATTGGTCTGGGTGTTTCTATGTATATTATGTATATATTTACAAAAAAAAAAGTATCTAAGTATGTTTATCCGCATTCTAGATTCCATAACACAAGCTAGTTAAGCTATGCTTACCATGGGTCTAGAATGCGTTGTGTGGAATGTTGTGAAATATTTAATATTTATTTATTCTTACGAATAATGAATGATTTTTCAACCATTTTTAAACATTGAATTTTGATGACCTCGCCCAAATATTTAAATGATTTTTTTATAGCATTTATTATGCTAACTTTTAAGTTCGAAAAAAACAATTAATAGGATAATAGGTACCCAATTAATGGTATGTACGGTTTCAGATCGCCACGATAGGCCCCGCAGACTCCAACTACGTGGAGACGATCAGCACACTGCGGTACGCGAACCGAGCGAAGAACATCGAGAACAAAACTCATGTCAACAGCGAGCCTGGAGACGCTCTGCTCACAAGGTGTGTAGTGACCGGCAAACTTCTTGACTATGTACAGTCGGCATCTCAGTGCCAACTTCTCCCCCTGGACCGCATCCAACGGAGAGCGAATCGAATCGTCAACTGCCAAGATGTTTCAAATCGGGTAGAATCTTTGGCACTGCGTAGAGATGTGGCTTCGCTCTGCATCTTCTATCGCCTATACTATGGGGAAAGTGTGCTCCGAGGAATTGTTCGGATTGATCCCCGCCGCCTCTTTCCGTCATTGTTTCCACGCGACAGCAGTTCCATACTCTCCATCTGGACAGCTGGCGGTCCACAACTGTGCGTTTCTCGAGAAACTTTCTGCTTCGCACAACTAAACTGTGGAATGAACTGTCACCATCGGTATTTCCGAACCTCTTTTAAAAGGAAGGCAACGCACTTGTGACTCCTCTGGTGTTGCGGGTGTCCATGGGCGGCGGTGATCGCTTACCATCAGGAGATCCGTCTACTCGTTTGCCTCCATAAAAAAATCATTCGATCTGGCCCTTGATTCTAATAAAGCTAAACCATTGTGCCGGTCTGTCTGTCAACACCATTTTACCCGACTACGGCGAAGCCAAAAGGAGGGTTATGATTTTGACAGGCTATGTATGTATGTTCATTTGTTCCCTCATAGCTCCTCAAATACTTATTAGAACTGAACAAATGAGGTATCGTTACAAGCGGCTTGATCGTCCGATGGTTATAGGCTATATGACGTGTCACCCAATCTTGTGTGGCGCCCTCTAGCGCTCATAAGGTACTGTATTAAAATATTATATTTGAGATAAATATGCCGTGTTTGGTATCAAATGAAAGTGCTTAACGAGCACTTTTCCCTAGAATATATTGTTTTGTTAGAGTAAGTGGCATACGACCACGGCTATCCTTGATATTTTCTTGTTTGTCACTTTTTAAGGCGTGATTTTTCGGTAGTCGGGTTTTTTTTTCTAAGGAATGCGTATAGGTATCAAGCTGGAATTCATACTAAATATTTAGGCCTGCGACACCTTGAAGCTGTGAAAAATCAAACTTCTAAATCAATGCGATCAAAAGATATATTTCAGTAATATGTAGCATATTTTTTTTGTAAATGCAAGAGTGCTTATCGTGCATCCTTCAATCCAGTCTTGTACAGAACCCTCAATGCGTAAGCCTGACTCGCACTTGACTGATTTTTTTTATTTTTTTTAAATATTTTTATTATTTTTCCAGATTCCAACAGGAGATCGATCAGCTCAAGAAACAGTTGGAGGAGAGCACTAATGGTAGGTGTAACTTAATATACTGGGTGATTTTATAGTTGTTTTGAATAAAAAGAATTTAAGGCACAGTTTCGATAGCAAAATCATCTAGAAGTATTAATTTGGCGAAAGAAAAAAATTTCTAACCATAACATAAACTCACGCCTGTATTCCCCGAAGGGGTAGGCAGAGGTGCTAGCACCCACATTTCACCAGTTTAGGTTTAGGTCCCAATGTAATAGGTGGCGAGCCTATTGCCATTAACCGGGCACTTATGAACCTGTGATAAATACACACATAACTTCGAAAAGTCATTGGTGTGTGCCATGGTAAACCTGGGATCGAAATCGAGACCTCGTCTCAGCAGTCCATTACCCACCCAACAAGCAAATTAGTCTAATAAGGTTGAGTTTATTCAGCTTTTCGGTGATATAAAAGTCGAATAAGTGTGAATTATAAGCACGTGTCGTATAAAAGCATCTTATATAGCATTTTAGTTATTCAGCATTTCGGTCACATGATGCTGAATAAACGTTTACTCTGCATGCTTAGGTATATGACTAAAGTGTCATATAAGATTTGCTGTATAAGTCGCTAGTATACGACGCTTATGTTACTATTTCTTCGAGTAAAAGCACATTATATAGCTTTCTTGTGACTCATTCGAGTAAAAGCTACATCTTTGCTTTTATACTGATATTATGTTGTATAAGTTGCATTCATACGACTATTACAAGCTTAGTGCCAAGTGTCGTATAATTGTATCCATTACACTGCTCACTTATCACTTGCCTTAGTTTTCTTGTGTACAATAAGTGGTTGATTGAATAAATAAATAAAAGATCTTTTTTAGAAAACTTTTTAGGAAGGTCTAAGGAACCCTAAAATATAATCAGCGTGGTATCATGGCGCTTATACTGCTAATTTGCTGTATAAGAAGCTATTATACCACCTGTTAGCAGTAAAAATGGTGTACATATGAATATTGATATAAAAATATTTGTTATTATATTCATATTACTAAGAATTAAAGGGGGGCGTTAAATATTTATGATAAAACCTAGTATATTTCATCAGAAAACTTACCTTCGCAATACTTTGCACACCTATGCGTGAGTTTACGAACCTACATTTGGTGCAACCTACAAATTAACATGTCTGCTAAATAAATTGTACTTACTACTGTTACCTTTATACGATGTCTATGTGACTGAATTGCTGAATAAAATGGGCCCAAATCGCATTGTATAAACGTTTTCATTACGTTTATACGACTTCTATGAGCCAAAATGCTGAATAATTTGCGTTGCCGCGACTACTACACGACATATTTTTGCTAGTTGGGGCATACCACTAGGCTACCGCAGATAGAAAATTTCTAACCGCCATACATTTTTCCTTTCACCCGAACATTATTTCCATACAATATCAAAAAAAAGTCGCTACAATATTGTTTACCTTTAGTCGAGTACCTGAAATCCTTACTAATATTATAAATGCGAAAATAGCTCTGTCTGTCCATCTGTTTGTCTGTCTGTCTGTATGTTACGCTTTCACGCCTAAACCACTGAACCGATTTTAAAGAAATTTAGTATAGGGGTAGATGAGAAAGGACATAGACTATGTTTGGTCGCGAAACCCACATCCACGCGGGCGAAGCCGCTGGCAAAAGCTAGTAGTGTATATATTAAAACTGGTTCTCTACCTCAGAAGTGGAAGAAGAAGACGAAGAGGAAGACATATCTGACGAGGAGCTATCTGACGACACTCTGACGGACCCCGAGCTGGATTCCCTCGACCCTGACGAGAAGAGGCAGCGCAGGAAGCTCAGGCGAGAGGAGAAGGTGGGTTATGACCTACTTCTTGGATATCAATCAGTGCAAGGGATATGTCGATGACAACCTCACCTCCGGCCTAGCACCACGACCCACAGTCGGCGTGCGGTTTTAGTTGGTTCGAGCCCGACATAACCTCTCATTCCGGCTTCGACGGGGGAGGTATCGGAGGGGATTCCCGCACGAAAAAAAGGATATCAATCAATTGGGTATTATCCTATAGTTAAAATAAATTATCTAACCGAGCTTATTAAATTAAGAATGGTAAAAGAGCGATACAAATTGCGTCTATTCTTATTTTATAGTTTTTATTTATTTTTAATCATCCACCCAACCTATAATAGTGACTGATTTGACTATCAAATTTGATGACGTCACTAAATCTTTTTTCATACAAGTTACCTTATAACTTATCGTTTTGACGTTTAGTAAATAGTAACTGATTTGACTAGTCAGTAGAATACCCAATTAGCCCATCGTAGTCCACTACTGGACATAGGCCTCTCCTAATGTTTGTCAGACTAATGTTTCTATGTTGGTCAGACGGATTGGTATGTGGAGATTTCCTTGTTGTCATTGTCATTGTAATAATTGTAAATACTTGAATGAATTATTTTAGGTATTTATGATATTCTACATTCCACATATTATATAATTTTATTTGAATGAATTTTTTATAGCATTTATTATGCTAACTGTTAAGTTCGAAAAACATTGGAAAAAATGAAATGCTCAAGTGAGACTCGAACTCACGACCTTTCGCTTACAGGGCGACTGCTCTGCCAATTGAGCTATTGAGCACCACCTGAATCATTCCAAATTTTCCTTCTCTTTATATCCGTCTATAAGGGCGACGGTGCAGCCATCTACCAATAGCTCAATTGGCAGAGCAGTCGCCCTGTAAGCGAAAGGTCGTGAGTTCGAGTCTCACTTGAGCATTTCATTTTTTCCAATGTTTTTCGAACTTAACAGTTAGCATAATAAATGCTATAAAAAATTCATTCAAATATTTGGGCGCAGTCATCAAAATTCAATGTTTAAAAATGGTTGAAAAATCATTCATTGTTTCCAACAGTTCGTAAGAATGTTGGTAGATGGCTGCACCGTCGCCCTTATAGACGGATATAAAGAGAAGGAAAATTTGGAATGATTCAGGTGGTGCTCAATAGCTCAATTGGCAGAGCAGTCGCCCTGTAAGCGAAAGGTCGTGAGTTCGAGTCTCACTTGAGCATTTCATTTTTTCCAATGTTTTTCGAATATAATTTTATATTCATGTATTCCAATTTTAAAAGTTAGTATAATAAATGCTTTAAAATATTCATTCAAATATTTGGGCGCAGTTATCAAAAATCAATGCTGAAAAAATTGTTGAATAATCATTTATTGGTTCCAACAGTTCGTACGAAACTTTGTAGATGGCTCCACCGTCGCCCTTAACAGATATAAAGAGAAGGGAAATTTGTAGAGATTCAGGTTTGGCTCAATAGCTCAGTTTGCATTGCCCCTGTAAGGGAAAGGTCGTGTGTTCAAGTCCGACTTGAGCATTGAATTTTTCCCGATTTATTCGAATTGTAAATACTGCTCCGCAGGCGAAGATAATCAGAGAGAAAGCACACCAGGCTCGCAAGGTCCTTGAGGAGAAGAAGGCTGAACTGCAGAGGACTAAGTAAGTTATACCTAGAACCATCATCACCACCCTCCTTGCGTTAGTTTCGGTTCCAGCGGAGGCCTTCATCTCTGAGTCCATGTCTCCTCTATGACGTAGCTGGACTTTGATATTTTCCCTGAAGTGGCTGCCATCTGACCTCCACAACCAATAAATTGGTGATATCAAAGTTTTACGGCGGCGGCGCGCTAAGAGGCGTGCCTTTCCATTCCGGGGGCGAGTCGGGGACACCGTTGGCCCCCTCCCGAGGAGGACCAGACCGTAAGGGATGGCCCTGGGTCAGCCGGGGTGCGAGGGATATGTCGAAGACAACCTCACCTCCGGCCTAGCACCACGACCCACAGTCGGCGTGCGGTTTTAGTTGGTTCGAGTCCGACATAGCCTCACTTTCCGGCTCCGGCGGGGGAGGTATCCGAGGGGATTTCCGCATGAAAAAAAAGTTATATCAAAGTTCTGTAGTTAGATTAATCGGACTTTTTAAGGTTCCAACTACCCGTAACGACTGCCATAGATGTTCGTATAACAACCGGGACCGACGGCTTAACGCGCTCTTCGTGGCACGACCAGACCTATACAAATACTTACCTATATTCATACATACAACATTTTTACACTGAGCGGGGATCGAACCCGGGCCTCCTAGGTGACGGCCGCGTTCACTACCGCCACGCCACAGAGGACTGACGTACGGAAGGATAAATAACTTTAATTACTGCTTTCATTATTTTTTATTTACTTTAATAGTGTAACACTCACCGGGAGATTTGTCATAGTTTTTGTCCATGTCCATGTCAATCTCAAATCATATATTTTTCATTTACTGTCAACTTTTGCAATAAACTTTAAACTAAATATATCTTTCTCTAGCCTCTGTGGCGTGGCGGTAGTGAACGCGACTGCTACGCAGGAGGTGCGGTTTCTATCCCCGCTCAGTGCAAATATTTGTATGCATGAATATGGCTATTTGCATTATCTGTGTTTCTATGTATTATATGTATGTATTTACAAAAAGAAAGCATTATAAGTATGGTTATCCGCATTCTATATTCCATATCACAAGCTAGTTAAGCTTACCATGGGCATTTAGTAGATTATTTATTTATTTATTTATCTTCCAGGAAACAACAGGAGGAACTTAAAGATAAGCTGCAACGTTTGGAGTCCAAGGTCCTGGTGGGGGGAGAGAACCTGCTGGACAAGGCCGACGCACAGAGGCAGCTGCTGGAGCAGGCGGCCAGGGAACTGGAGCAACGGAGGCTCAACGAGCTCCGGCTGCAGGAGGACTTGCAGAAGAAGGAGGTAGGACTCGACTGGCCTTAGAGTATACATTAAACATAGAGCGCGCCTGGTTTACTAATGAAAAGCATAAAATATATAGACATAAATTACATTGGCACAACGAAATTCTGCATAATGATCATAACGCATAATATTAGCATAAATGTTGTGGCATACTGCTTGTTGTCATAAATACTAATAGCATAATAATAATGAAGCACAATTTGTGCTTGCCTTTATTGGCCGACCAAAAGTGGAGTCGCAAGAGCGGAACCTATGCTCCAGGTTGGAAGTGTAAAATGTCATAACGCCGGGGGCCTGCTGACCGACTTATCGCGATCTTGCACCCCGCAGACTCACCTCTCGACAACCTTAGCCGCTCAACGGGTGTTGCTCCATGGCCGCACTACGCGTGGCTATTTTTATGGGGCCCATGCAATGAGTTGGCGAGTCACCGCCTGCCTTTTTAACAATGTTGAGACTTATTGTCATGGCAGGCGTCCGTTAGTCTCCTCCCATAGCCCATTTACCAGTCCATCCAATACTCAATCCCATAGCCCATAATTTAGTTTCCATTATTCCAATAGTCTCTGCACCTGGCGGGGACCATCCCCAGGTGTATCATATTGTGCGCTCGGGGGTGGTATCCGCCATGTGTGTATATCCCTAGCATATTAAACTCTCTTAAAAGAGCCTCTACGTCTTGGCTTCGGCCCGACGCACGCCTTCCAAAGGCCCGGGACTCCATAGTCCCGAGAGTCACGGAACGGAGAAAAATAATAATGAAGCACAATTTTATAAAGTATAATGTTAGAAACGCATAATGATACAAAAAAGGCTAATTGCGGGAAGCTTAGCTTCGCTCCCGCATTAGCCTTTTAACCTAATCTAACCAAGTCGGGTTGTGTATTGTGTATCGACTGTCCTAAAAACATTGTGCGACTACTATGCACAAATTTATTAGACCTTTAATAAACATTAAGCCTTTAAAATTTATGCAACTCCTTCGTATGGCAAAATATATTAGACTAAATGATAGTTATGCTAATATTTGCATTATGCCAAAGGATTATTATGCAGTAGTATTATTATGCTAATGAAAGTTATGATTAGTTAAGTAAATTAAACGTTATGCCAAACTATATTCTGCCTTAAAATTTATGCCTATTGGAGGGATCCCAGAGCGCCTTACTAAGTATGAACCGTAGGCACGAGTATGAACAGTACCGATGATATCTTACAGTCCGTCAAATCTAAGAAGTACCGTTTGACAGTTCTGACAATTGAATGATAGGGATGGGATGAAAAAATCGATTACTATAATATCCGAACTTTAAGAGATCGATTACTATAATATCCGAATTTTAAGAAATCAATTGTTATAATTAAATAAAAGAAATGTTTAGGATATTTTTTTATTCACTACTAGTACTAGTATCGTCGTCTTCGTCATCATCGTCATTTAAATTAATGACCAGTTGATTGTCCATTACATTATCAAAGTGTACGTCTCTTTCGAAGTCGTCCATTATTATTTTCTTTGTTTTTTGTACTACTTTACTCCAATCTTCCTGTGTAACTTGGGCACATGCTTCCTTTAATAAACCTTCCATTTTCTTGACACTGAAGGGTGGTTTTGTGTTGTGTCTTGCTGCATAACCTGTAAAACAATAATGTAACTATTTGATAGCAGACGAAAACCATTGTTTAAATTATAAATGTTAGAAGTACTCGTGTTATTATTATAATATTATAAAATATTACCTTTAACTTGGGCCCAAATCAGTTCAATGGCATTATATTGGCAATGGTACGGAGGAAGTCGTATGACTTTGTGCCCGTGCTCTTCGGCCAATTGGTCAATTACATATGTCGGTTTTGGTGGTTTATGCAATTTCACTAACTGTAATAATTCAGCTTTTAATAGTGACATGTCGGCATCCACTCCTTTTCTTTGCAGCCATGCCACCAAATCTGCTTTCTTATTGGCTGACGTAGGTGCTTTATCAATTTGCACAGAGTGGTATGGGGCATTATCCATTATAATTGTGCTGTTAGGAGGGATATTCTGTAATAAATTTAAGAACCACTCTCGGAACCTTACTGCGTCCATTTCTTCATGATACTCTTTAGTGCTTTTGGATTGGAAAGCTAATAAAGAGTTTTCCACGAAGCCTGTAGACGCTGACCCAGCATGGCATATTATGAGGCGTCCACCTTTTCCTATCGGCACCTTCGAGCACGAAGCTTCAGAATCATCAGTCCATGTTTTCGGCACAGAATGGTTGGAATTTAGCCAAGTTTCGTCCAAAAATATTACATTATCCCAGTTTATAATTTGTTTAACTTCGCGCAGGAATGTTAGTCGCTGCATAATTATGTCATGTCGCTCCATAACAATTTTTCGTTTGTCAACTTTTTTGTATCTGAAGCCAATTCCTGTTATTACCGTTCTCAACGACTCTATGCTTCCCTTATACAGCCCGGCATCTTTTAAAGTTGCACATAACTTTGCCAATGTTGGAAATTCGCCTCTTGTAAAATACCCGTATATATGGTTTCTAATAGCATGACTATCGAATTCATCGATGCCTGTCACAGGTTTATTTCTTTTTCGTTTTTTCGGTGTGTGAAGTACGTTACTGTCACTCCCCGAAGGCCCATATTTTTCACTTAATATTTTGCCAACGGTGCGGCTACCAATACCGAGAGCTTCACCGACGCGATCCCGAACTTGTGTAACTGGCAGTAGAAGTCCACCATTTTGAGATTCACGCTCAAAATACTCGTGTAATTTCACCACCAATTCACGAGCCTGGCTGTTCAAAGTACGTCCTCTTTTCGACATTATTAATAAACACTTGCTTAGTTCGGAGTCCAGTATAAATATTGCCAAGGTAAACGGATAAAGAATGATCAGTCCAGAAAAGTAATAGCCAAGTCACAAATTGTAAAACACAAACGAGAAAGCAAGTACGCGC
This sequence comes from Eilema sororculum, assembly GCA_914829495.1. Taxonomy (NCBI): domain Eukaryota; kingdom Metazoa; phylum Arthropoda; class Insecta; order Lepidoptera; family Erebidae; genus Eilema; species Eilema sororculum. The sequence goes on from OU618551.1 coordinate 13,806,633, forward strand.
ACAGTCAGCTTCCAAGATGGCGAGAGACTGCTGACGCCGAACCGACCGAGCGGACCGCGTGCGCTTGTAGTTGGCAGTGTTGCCAGAAAAAAAAAATTGTAGAGACTTGGACACCTGCGATTTTGCCTATTGACCTAAAAATAATTAAATTAATTTATTTTAGGGTATCTGTGTATTCAGTGCATTATGCGGTCGCGCAGTAACGTCGTTAATTTATAACATCAGGCAACAACATTTTTGTGAATGGGTTCTACATACCTTATTTTTATTAGTTTTAGACGTAGAAATAAGACTTAGAAGAAAAAATTGTAATTGTAAAATCAATGGATGTGCTTGTTAAAAATTTGTTTATTTCTCTGTAATATGCAAACCCATACTATCATACACAAAAATAAATGTAAAAAACACTATCCCTGACTCCATTTACTATTTCGACAGCGTTAGCGCGAGAAACCCCGACTTATTTGGGCGCGAAAATCAAAAATCGACAAATCGCTTTCGACAACTTTTTAAAGAAGCAAATATATTTGATTTATAAATACGTATTTTTGGTGAATGGGTTTTATCTCATATTTTACGATTACATAACTATTTAGTTATGTAATCGTAATATGTGAGATAAATCCCATTCACATGAAAAAATATTTGTTTGGTTGTCAAGTGTAATTTGTAAATAATACATTCGATTTTTCGTATATGTAAACGATTTTTTTGCATACAAGTGTATCCGAAGAGTCGCAACACTACGTGCAGTGACCTAACTACGTAACTTTGTAATGAGGTCAAGAATATAACTATTAGAAATTATTTACTGTGTAAATATGTGTTATTTTGCTTTGTTTGAAAGTTTTCAATTACATTTAGATATTAAGAATTGTACATTTTTAGATACAATAATGAAATCTTTCTAAATTCATGGTTTTATGAAAAAGGTTATCGAAACTGAATAATGTACGTATGAACAAAGTTGTTTCGGTTTGAAAAATATGAAACGTCAAACGGTACCTCTTAGATTTGATGGACTGTAATAATGTATCCTTCTTTAACCCCTTAATAATGATGGCCCGTCAATATAACGAGGTGGCAAAGAAGAACAAACTTCTAAAGTAAGGCCAACGAAGCGAGAGAACAAAGGTAAACAAAGTTTCAGCGGTTCCAAACATTTACCATTTCAAGCGCGTTCCCGACAGGACTGAAATTGGTCATAAGATGACGTATCTTACAGTTTAGAACCGCTGTGCTGACAGCTTTCCTGTACTACGAAACACGCAACGAGAGCTGTCGCTCGGCTATTGTCGCGTACTTGTGACATGTGCGACAAGGACAGAGACAATAATCGCTAGTCATCGTACTCTAACGTAACTCAGTAATGGTCGCTTTGTTTACCTTTTTTCTCTCGTCTCGTTGGCTTTACTTTAGACATATTTGAGTCAAATTTTAATAGGTTTACAAGAATTTTGAAAGACATTTCCATAGCAGTTAGGCCTTGAAAGATATTTAAACATGTCACTAATATACTTCTATCACTTTAGAGCTTTTTCTTATTTTTGTAATATTATTTTAACTGTGTGCACATGTAGTTATGTTACAAACCAATATGGATCTGCATTTTATTATTATTGTTTTTAAAATAATGTAATGTGCGCCTGAATAAAAAAATATCTGCTTAACCTCAATCAGTAGGATAACAATACCCATCAAAGTGACTAGGCAAATAATATTTAATTCGGTATTTTATATCAATACTAGCTTATCCCCGCGGTTTGCCCGCGTGGATATCGGTTACGAGTATCGTGACAAAACATTTTTCAAAAGACGTAGGTGTACGAAGTTTCATGCTTCTAACTTTGAAAATTACGAACTTTCCATACAAACGTTTATCACCTATTTTACCCTCTTAGTAGTAAAATTTTGAAAAGCGCTGATACAGTATACATTTATTTCTTAAAAGACAGGCTGAAATTTACTGCATCTAGCTCTGGAAATGACGGACTTTCATACAAACTTCCATCCCTTATTTTACCCCTTTAGTAGCAGAATTTCCAAAAATCCTTCGTTAGTGGATGCTTACAATATAAAATGCATCTACTGTCAAAATTTCAAGTTTGTAGGTCCATCGGTTTAGGCTCTGCGTTGATGAATCAGTCAGTCAGTCAGTTAATCAGTCGGGAAAGCAATTTTATATATATAGACTAGCTGTCCCGGCGAACTTCGTACCGCCAATTTTTTCCTGCACCCGTGGCGTCAGATCCCGTTCCCGCTGCACCATTTAGGGGTATGAAAAATAGATGTTGGCCGATTCTCATAGATACCGGATAAGCACAAAAAATTTCATCAAAATCGGTCAAGCCGTTTCGGAGGAGTATGGCAACGAAAACTGTGACACGATAATTTTATATATAAGAAGATTAATATAATAATTAAATGACGATTGATCATTTTTCTACCGGAAAGAAAAAATGATTGAATTACTAAAATGGCTATTAAAAAATAAGGGTTGATCGTAGAAGGGTGAAAATTGAGGATTGTATGTATTTTTGTATGTTGTATCATAAAAAAATAGAAATTAAAAATTTTGTCTAAAAAATAAAAAATAAAAATTTAGGGGTGGACTCTAACATTTAGGGGGATGAAAAATAGATGTTGGCCGATTCTCAGAACTACTCAATATGCTCACAAAATTTCATCAAAATCGGTCAAGCCGTTTCGGAGGAGTATGGCAACAAAAACTGTGACACGAGAATTTTATATATTAGATTTTACAATAAATAGCCGCGTGGTTCCCACAGAGTAGATTATGTGCCACCCCATTTCTTCCCATGCGGTGTCGTACAAGGCGACTAAGGGATAGGGCTGTTTAACATCAGACAGATATATTCAACGCTATCTAGTCTAGACCCATGATAATCTTAACTAGCTTGTGTTGTGGAATCTAGAATGCTAATAAACATACTTAGATACTTTTTTTTGTAAATACATACAATATTATACATAGAAACACCCAGACCAATGCAAATAGCCATATTCATACATACAAATATTTGAACCGGGATCGAAATCACGCCTCCTGCGATACAGTCGCGTTCTCTACCTCTACGCCACAGGGACTGTCAATATTTTTCGCGATAACCAACATCCACGCGGGCGGAGCCGCGGGCAAAAGCAAGTTCAATATATGAATGAATTTTTTATAGCATTTATTATGCTAACTTTTAAGTTCGAAAAACATTGGAAAAAATGAAATGCTCAAGTGAGACTCGAACTCACGACCTTTCCCTTACAGGGGGATTGCTCTGCCAACTGAGCTATTGAGCACCACTTGAATCATTCCAAATTTTCCTTCTCTTTATATCCGTCTATAAGGGCATATAATTCAATATAATTTCTTGTTCATCCAAATATCTTCTCCCCACAGGCCGAACGTTTAGACATCGAAGAACGCTACTCAAGTCTCCAAGAAGAGAACGCCGCCAAGACTCGCAAGCTGAAGCGAGCGGTCCAACTCCTCAACTCCGCTAAGGCGGAGTTAGCGGACCAGCAGAGGGAACAACAGAGGGAGATGGAGGGCATCCTGGATAGCGTGAGGGCGCTCAAGAGGGAGATCCAACTAGCTGATCTCGTATTAGACTCGTATATACCTAAGGAGTATCAGGTAAGATTTTGTATTTTATGTCCACTGCTGGGAATAAGCCTCTTCCAATGTGCGCCATTGCTCCCGATCCTCCGCCTTCAGCATCCAGTCTGTCCGAGCCACATTTTTCAGGTCGCCATTCCATCTGGCTAGAGGGCGTCCTACCTTCCGGTTACCTTCTCGCGGTCTCCACTCTAGGACTCGAAGTCAAACTCAAAGTATTTATTCAAAATTGTGTAGCACTACTACAGCTTTTTGACGTCAAATTCTGCTTAAAACTAAGTTTACCACCGCTTCCTAGGCACCAGTGGAGAAGAAACCGCGCAACAAACTTCACTGTTTTTTTTATTGTGCGAAAAATCCCCACGGAGCCGCTGGAGGAGGTTATGTCGGACTCGAACCGACTAAAACGCACGCCGTCTTGGGTCTTTGGTTGCCGGAGGTGAGATTGCCGAAAGCATATCTCTTGCACCCCGGCAGACCCAGGACCCTTCGGGTTGTGGGAACCATAGTGTCCCCAAAACAAACTCCAATGTAGCATTTTACAGACGTCAATTTACAAAAAGTGATTTCTTAAGACTAAATATGGACGAATGTACATTTGTTTGGTAGAACATCCAAAACTTTTGCTAAATGAAAACCTTTGAGAATGCCGTAAGGTGAAACTGGTCAGGTTCAATATAGAGAGATCCGGTTCTCAGCATTCCATGGATTCACCGTGCGGTCGCCGGGTCCATGGCGTGGTACAGAGAGGAACACTGTGACGGCGCCTGGGACTTGCGCCCCAGGTGTAGGTTTAGGGTGGCCACCTTGTGATGCATCAGCGCTCACCTCCACCGTCAGTCGTGTTCCCCCTCTACCTATCCAAATTTGGTAAGATCCTATCAACGCCGTTTTAGATATTCGTTTGAGTAAAGAGCTTACTGAAGCTCTTGGCAATCCGAGGTCTTTAAATAAGTTATACAGGGATATAATAATAATATGTGTATGTGTAATAAAAATTTTGTGGAAAAAGTACAAGTGTTCTCAATACGTGCAATCATTACTTTGTAATTTTTTTGTTGACAGGCCTTAATCGACGAGTATGTCCACTGGAACGAACAACTGGGCGAGTGGCAAGTCAAGTGTGTGGCCTACACCGGGAACAACATGAGCACGCATATACCTCTCGAGCGAAACCACTCGACGCAACATGTATGTATTATAACTTACCTTAGACTATATACTCGGTAGCTTATTGGTTAAGGAGTCGGTCGAGAGGTCCCGGGTTCGAATCAGGGTTATTACATTAACGTCGTGAAGCCACTCCTAGAACAAGCAATTTAGCTTTTTTAGGTTCTATCCCAGCCCCCTTTACCCGCTCAGTGCAAATATTTGTATGCATGGATATGGCTATTTGCAGTGGTCAGGGTGTTTCTATGTATAATATGTATGTATTTACAACGAAAAAAAGTATTTAAGTATGTTTGTCGGTTTATCCGCATTCTAGATTCCATAACACAATTTAGTTAAGTTTACCATGGGTTAGCGTTGTGTGGAATGTTCTGCAAAAGAAAAAATATAGCCTACCGCCGGGAACACAACACGAGGTTATTATGGCCGCGGTATTCTGTAGGGCGGAGGTGCTTCCCCTGTCGGACTGCTCAATATACATACAATATAATCACGCATTTATCCCCGGGGAGTTAGGCAGAGGTGAATTAAAACCTACATTTCATCAATCAATGTATTCACACGTAATAGGGGGTGAGTCACAAAAATCTAAGTATGTTTATCCACATTCTAGATTTAATCTTACCATGGGTTTCGATAGTTTTCTCTAGAATTGACATATAAATGGTATAAAATATTTCACAAAGGAATATTTTATACCATTTATATGTTAATTTGTACTAAAGTAATAGTTCTTTTTACCCGACTACGGTGAAGCCAAAAGGAGGGTTATGATTTTGACAGGCTATGTTTGTATGTATGTATGTATGTATGTTCATTGGTTCCCTCAAAGCTCCTCAACTAGTTATTGGAACTGGACAAATGAGGTATCGTTACAAGCGGCTTTATTGTCCGATGGTTTTAGGCTATATGACGTGTCACTCAATCTTGTATGGCGCCCTCTAGCGCTCATAAGGTACTGTGTTAAAAAATAAATTTGAGATAAATATACCGTGTTTGGTATCAAATGAAAGTGCTTAATGAGCACATTTCAAATATGTGTAAATTATTAGCTTTACCTTGCCCCAAAATAATTTAAATAAAAAATAAAGTTTAAAACTACAACCCGACTACCGAAAAATCACGCTCTTAAAAGTGACAAACAAGAAAATATCAAGGATAGCCGTGGTCGTATGCCATTTACATTAAAAACAATATATTATCTTGGAAAAAGTGGCATACGACCACGGCTATCCTTGATATTTTCTTGTTTGTCACTTTTAAGAGCGTGATTTTTCGGTAGTCGGGTTGTAGTTTTTTACACCGCGTTCAATACACGGAAATATTCCCTATTCTTATATAATCATGTTTATATTCACAGATCGAACCCCCAGACCTATCGGACCGCTACCTGTCGTACAGCAGCGTGAACAGCCGGCCGGCCACTCGCCTGGCTAGACCACACACCTCTGCCGTCCCCAGACCCCATACAGCACTTCGGAGCCAGTAGACCTCAGAGTTATTGTTCGGGGCATATATATTGAACCTAATATACTCTATACGCCTAAGAAATGAGTAATAAATCTCATCAAATAATACTTATAATTCAAACTATATTTGAATTTATATTTGTATCCATCTTATACAATTCCCACTAGTTCCGTTCCGTATAAGGAACCGATAGCTTGCAAGAGTTCCATGTGGAACTGTCCACTACTGGGAATATATTTCTATTGAATATTTAATCTGTGGTATAATTTACTAGTCACATTCCAATTTTGTTTTTACGACGCTTTTTTTTCAGTATTATATGAGCACGCTTATTTATTTAATAGGGAGATAATTTCTGTATTATTTATCTATTAAGGAGTTCATGGTTAAAGGTATGATTCCAAGGCCGACCTCACATGTAGCAGAAATTGACTTGATAAAATACGATATTTTTTCTATTACATCAGAAAAAATGAATTGTTCAGATGGGGTTTGAACCCACGACCTTACTAAGTTACTAAGCCATACATGAATCAATTCAAATTTCCCTTCTCTTTATATTCGTCTTTACGGCGACTGAGAAGTCATCTACCAACAGTGGTCGTGGGTTCAAGCCCCAACTGAGCAAGAGATGGTCCTGGGTCTGCCGGGGTGCGAGAGATATGCTTTTGGCAATCTCACCTCCGGCAACCAAGGACCCAAGACGGCGTGCGTTTTAGTCGGTTCGAGTCCGACATAACCGCCTCCACCGGCTCCGTGGGGGTGGTACCCGTGGGGATTTTTCGCACGATAAAAAAAAATAAAAAAAAAAAGCCCCACCTGAGCAATTCCTTTTTCCTAATGTAATAGAACTGTATAGTTAGCGTAATAAATGCTCTAAAATTTCAATCAAATATGTTAAGCAAAGTTAGCCAGGTCGGTTTTAGGATGGGGGACTTTTCTTGACTCCGTGCTTTTTAAATTCAACAGAAAGTCGCGTAGTTGCTTTCTAATATGTATTGCATCACTGTGATAAATTTAATAAGCATGTATTAAGCTTAGTGCAATTTTTTTTATGATCACCATATATTATAGTAATATCTTATTAAACCGGGTGTAAGAGGAACGCTCGCTAACCGCCGTTCCCAAAAACATACTGACAGTTAAAGATAGATCGCATCTACGGATAAAGTGCTCGGCTGTTTAAATTCAAAACATAGTAACTCCTATTTCACACCAATTTAAGAAAATAAAATTATACCGCGATGCGCTTTCCCACGAAAAAATCAGTTAGCACGTTTTGAATTTAAACAGCCGATACGTCAAATTTGACTGTTGCGATCTATCTTTAACTGTAAGTATGTTATTGGGAACGGCCGTAAGCCGAAGCCGAATTGGCATAAAAAATATTCGATTTGAAAAAAAACTTCTTTTTTAATTTTTTATAAAAATTTCACTACAAAAAAAGCAAGTAGCTCAAGCGCCTGCTTTTTTATAGTGATGTTGTTTTATGAAATTACCGTTTCATTTAGCATTACTAACACGATGGAGAGTAAATAATGCTAGATAATCGGTTATAAAGTCCAAAAAAAACCGTCATAATCGTTTTTTATGCCAATGTGTTATGTACCTGGAGTACTACTAGGGGCCTTAGGTTTCGTCCCCCTTACACCCGGTATAACGCCCAAAAATACATTTTACCACAAAAAATAGTTAATAATCACCAAAATCTAAATTTTATTTTAATATTGATGAATTTGTTGAAGTTTTTACATCTTAACCCTAAAAAAGCCTAAAATTACTACTGATATTATAATCCCAATTCAATATAATCTTAGGTCGATGGGACTTTTATTTCTTCGTACATTATCACAAGTAAACTAACACGATGGCTATGGCGGAGGTCTTTACGAGACGTCCGCCAAACCTTTCTAATCTTTATATAAATGTATCGAAGTCCGTGGTGTCCACGAATTCGCTCTCTAATTCAAATTTTGGTGATCAGTTACTATGTTTGGTATATAAATACAATTTTTGTTATGAAACCACCCAGTAGGTATATTTTGGTGGCCAATGTATTTATTTTCTTTTATAAATAAACAATTTTTCATCATATATTATTTAGTTTGTATATTTTTCTACATAACCCAAGTACCTTTTTTTCCTGCCGGTGAGCGGAGGAGGTGGTGCATACAGCACCACGTGAGACTCAAGACACTGTTCGATGTATAGCTCGTGCGAGTTAACATGGCACCTGCCTCGAAGACACCCTCCTCCCGCTTCCCCGCGCGCGACCCCGCTCTCGCCGTGCGAGGCTAGTAGCGTCAGCGTACACGCCTCCCTCTCCCCCGCGCAAAGCCCCGAGCCAGGTGCCATGTTAACTCGCACGAGTTGTACCTGTAGTACACTTAAATTAAAGTCACTAGCTTACTTACTTACTCTGTGATGACGATCACGATAATGGGTTAACGATGTTGATGATGATAATAATGACGATGAATGAGATGATCGTTGACCAAGACGTATGTCTAAAAATCCAACATTTTTATTTTATGATTCTGAAACTCGAATTCACATCAAGTTTCCCGCCAACCTCACCAAATCTCCAACCACCACCAACCTCACCACGATGCACGTTGTGGCCCGAGACAGTGTTGCCAGCTACACAAACACTACATCAAGTTTAAATATTTCTGCACATAATCCAGATTGGTGTTTTTATATTGTTAGTCATCAGGTAGTAATGTGTCATCGGCGAAACGGAGGTTACCGAGAAAATCTCCTTTGCTGTAAAATACCTTTTTTCCCCAGTTTAACTTCTTCATAATGCTCTCTACCTACACAGTTATATAAAAATCTTTGGTGTCAGAGGATCTTCCTGTCTCACGCCTCTATCCAAAGAGTATATAAAAGCCTCTATCAATATTAATATCAGAGGTCTCAGTAAATTAATATTCTTACAGATATAAATATTCAAAACGGGCAAAACCAGCTCACCGCTCATATTTCGCTTCTGCTCTAGGAGTAAGACACGAAGCAAGCAACGAAACGCTGATTTAATCATAAGACCAAAATTTTTATATGTATGAAAGAAAAAACATATTTATATTATTCTATAAAACCCTCAAAAAACGCCAAGAGGCGGCGAATAACATGGAATAGGTACAGAGTTCAATCATATCAATTGTCTATTTTACATGAAATTTTACAAAGTAATATATAACCCCTCAATTCCAAGATATTTCCAGTTGAGAAGGTTTTTTCTCCTTGGTTCTAATAAGTTCACTATCATCAGAGGCGTTTCGCTCGTTGTTCTGTGGTTCGATCTGATCTCCCGCGTTTTTCTTATTCGACTGCGCAACGACTCTTTTAGTTTCCTGTCGCTTACGGCGTGCTCTGTAAATTTCACATGAGTCTTTTGGCATCACTTTCCATGGTCTTGCTTGAGCATTACTTGGTTTCTAGAACATATTAACACAAGGATATTAGGTCGTTATACAATAATAATACTATGTGGTGGAGGAATAAGTGCTAAAACCTATATTTGGAAGCGGAATCGGAATTATTACCGCGAATTTGTTTTGGATCGGGAGTCGCTGCCGTATTACTTGCTCGCAGAAGGATGCACCGACAGCCTACACGCTCGCACTCCTCACTATTGCAATGCTGTCAACAAGGCGCTGAATGAAAGCACTCCCACTCCGAGGGCTGTCACGTGCGTCTCCAATGCAGGGGACTCTACCAGCGTTGTACTGGGTCCTCACTCCCTAGGTCGCCCATGTCGTTTCTTCCACTCTACCATGAAGTCCTGGCGGAGCTGGGAAGTGGGATTTCACGGTATCAATTATTCAGGTTGCCGTCCATGCTCCCTCGCCACCGATATAGCAGCGAAAGGGCTCTCGCCTCCAGCCTCTAGGCCCCATAGTGGTGTTCCAGCAAGGAGACTTAAAGGAACTCGTGCGGCACCCCCTTTTTTTTCTTTTTTTCGTGCGGAAATCCTCTCGGATACCTTCCCCACCGACCGGAGCCGTAAGGAGAGGTTATGTCGGACTTGAACAGTCTAAAACCGCACGCCGACTGAGGGTCGTGGTGCTAGGCCGGAGTTGAGGTTGTCTTCGACATATCCCTCGCACCTGGCTGACCCGGGGCCATCCCTTGCGTGCAGTACCCCCAGATGACTGTGTTGGTCATCACTCGCTGCGAAGCACACAGCATAGTGCGGGTTAACACGTTCGCGGACGCGCCGGCTACAGCCTTCTATTGCAATTTGTTTGAAATGACGCGCTGGTTATGGCCGTCGAACATTTTCATCACATTTGGGGCACAAATGCTTTAGCAGGTAGATTTCGATACTGCTACAGTATAGTTCATTTTATAGTGCCCCCATGTTTAATTCTTTGAGATGCTTAGTGTCACTTAAAGCGTATTTTCACACCAATAAACACAAACACTTATGAGTGTACGTGTGCGCACTCACAGTGTCACAAAGGCTATAGCAGCGGCCTCTGTACGGCGATTTAGTCAGTCGGTTGGGAAGTGCCCCGCGAGGAGGACCCGGGTATTTAGAAGAGTTTCGCGCGCGATCGTCTAATAAAGTAGTATAAATTATTAAAATTTTTCGTATTTTTCTTAGACATAGTTCAATACTTTTACTTTTATAGAATTCTTCGTAAAATTTGGTATCACAAAAGAATTGTAAAATGTAAACAAAGCTATCATCATCATTCCTGATTGCATCCGAGGCCACTATGCCCTCGGAGCTCAGGGTCCACCTTCCAGCTCTTTCTCCTCCACTTCGCACGATCTTGCGCGGTAGTGAGACCGTTTGCACGCATGTCAACCTCTACGACGCCAAGCCAGCACTTCTTGGGCCTACCTCTTCTACCTGGACCCGGTGGGGGCACCATTGCCAAGCATTTGTTACCAACGAAGCTGGCTGGTTGCCGCAAGACGTGGCCGCACCAACGGAGGCGGCTCTCTTGATTTTTATCTGCGATATCACGGACATGAAGGCTGCCGCGGATGTGAGACTTGCTCACGCGATCTTTACGCGTGACTCCACACATCCACCGCAACATTTTCATCTCCGTGACACACAGTATCTACTTGTGTCACGACTCCCAGCCGTGTAAAAGGACAGGTCTAATCCGCCAAGATCAGTCAAATCCCGTACAATTTTGCAAGATATTGATTGGTTAGATAGTGTCAATGAAAGTCCTACGGAGAGTCCAACTGCAACAGCAACAGCAAATCAAGAGTGCGGAGCTCGCCACCAACCCCATTCGTTCCGCTGTCGGAGAGTTTGCCACCTGGGCACGACCTCTCCTGGATCAGGTGGAAGTCCCTAAATAGACTTCGGACACAGGTCGGTCGAAGCAAGGAGAATCGGTCAAGATGGGGTTTCTCGGACGGCGCGGACCAGCGGTGTAAGTGTGGAGTTACTCCACAGACTATATCCCACCTGCTGACATGTGCTGCATGCCCATCCACTTGTACAGCGGAGGAACCGACCGCCTCCAAAAATGCAATCCAGGTGGCGGCACACTGGGAACACTGAATTTGAGAGTTGAGGCGCCTTCGATTCGACAAAAGAAGAAGAAGAACAGTAATCAAGGACACTTTCGGAGATTACTCCCTAGCTCTTTTCGACATCTTCAACTTCACAGGAATATATGGCAACATTCTAAGTCTCCAGAAATTTTAGACGAAGACGCCACAAGTGATCCCAACGTGGGTGATTTCAAGGAAGCGCACAACAGAGCCACAAAAGTCTGCAAGAGGGCTTACGTCAGGGCGGATGCCCAACGCATAGCACGGCTATGCCAAGAGCTAGTGGCGCAACCCACGGGCAGCCGTGGCTACTGGTGACTAGCCAAAGCCGTGCAAGCTAACTTCCACCAGCCTTCGCTGAGCAACCCCGATGGATCTCTGGCCCATGAGCCGCAAGAGAAAGCAAAATTACTGATTAATCTCTTTGCAGCCAACTCCCGATTTGAAATGCTCCCCGAAGTCCCACCGAGCGTCGAGCATGGGCCCCAGGTATTTCAACTGGGGCTTGATGTCGATGGGAGTACCTCCTACTGTCAGGCTGGCTCCCAGGCCTGGCTTGCGCCGAGGAACCCGTGGAACCCTGTGGGAAACCGCACGACATCTCACGCCAAGCGATCCAGTCGCACTTGGGTAGATGACGGCTCTCTCCGTCAGTTACGCCCCGACTATGCGGCGGAGGTACAGAGGCACATCGTGATATACGAGCGTCTCCCTAATGTAACTCCAGGGCAAGGTGTTGAACGCGTTGGATATGTCCAAGGACAACGCCAACATCACCTCGCCCCGGGCGACCGCATCCTCCGCCAGAGCCCTCACGCACATGATGGCATCCACGGTGGAACGCCACCGGCGGAAGCCTTAGTGGGTCTCCGCCAGATCCAGCCCCACCCTAGAGAGGTGCTCGATGAGGCGCTTGGCTATAACTCTTTCAAAGAACTTGCCCACCTCGTCGAGCAACACTATGGGCCGGTACCCGAACGGCTCGTCCACCGGATGCCGATGAGGACCAGTTTCCCCGTCTTCCACATCTTCGGAAACTGGCTCCGCTCATCTGGAGCGTTCTTCTTCAGTCATGCGCAGTGTTCTTCTTGGCTCTAAGACGAAGGCTATACCCGGTGTATCAATATTGCAGAAATATTGTTAAATTACTAGGGACGTAACGTCTACAGCAGGCGCAGGCTTTGACCGGTGTGACCTATTTAGTGAGCATTTCGACTATTACAATTGACGAAACGTCTATAGCAGGCATCGGCTATACCCGGTGTGACCTATTATTTAACATACTTACTTTTAATAGGGACATAGCGTCTTTAGCAGGCAAAGGTTATAGCCGGTGTACACTTTCAATGGACGTGTTGACCATTATTAAGAACGCAACGGCAAGAGCATATGAAGGCTATAACCGGTGCATAGCTATTTTAATAATATGATGCATAAAGAACAGCGACGCAGCGGCTAGCACCGGCGAAGGGTATAGCCTGTGCAATTTTATGTGATAGTATAATATCTTTTGTTTTTGTCGAAACGGCTCAAGCATCTCATACAAAAAAGTAGTGTCAAAGTGATGTTACAAAATAAATAGAAACGTCCGCGAAAGGGTTAAGCCTAATTTATCTATTGTAGTTAAGCTAATGTTACACAAAACTTACTAATGCTTTACATTCTCGACCCATCCTTTCTGTTTCGAAATTATCGTTCGACTCGATGGCCATTCTCAATCGATATCGTTCCTGGCGCGCCCTGCAAATTCCGCACGAGTCTTTTGGCACTCCTCTACACAGTTTTGAATCATATGTACGATGTGGTCTCTAAAACAAATAATCCTTTTTTATATCAGAGTGGCAGACAACCTAACGATATATCTGTTAAAAAGTGGTTACCGTGGCTTATGGACGTTGTGCAACACTAGGGGCGTCAAACTCGCGCTGACGACCCTGTAGAAACCTTATAATGCCCTTCTTGAAGATCCCCATATTTTAAGTCGCTTGGTAAACCACAGCAGGTTCTTAATCACCATCATAAACATAATCCCTGAGGAGTCGGCCTTACGATCGAGAGGTCCCGGGTTCGATCCTGGCCATTACACTACTGACGTGAACACACTCCTAACACAAGCAATTTAGCTTAGCTGGAGGGGTTAGAGGGAATATTAGTAACTTCGGTTCTAATATTCTTATTTTAAAAAAAAAAAAAACGTAGTTACCCTTCAAGGCCCGTGATCTATTTACTCCTTCTCTTCCTATTAGATTGGTATAAACGACCTTCATGGCAACGATTTCCGTATGTACTGCCATACCGAAAGGAAAACCGTCGTCAAAGCCTCCTCCGCCAATCGGCAGATTTCTCAGCTTACAAATAAGGTTAACCTGGACCCTTCATGAACCACGGAGATTTTGGTAGGGCTCTAGGCTCTAGTTAAATGTATAAGTTAAATAGGTGTTTGTAACTCAATCACGCTTGAGTGATTGCGGTAGTTACTAGACGCCGCTAGAGATATCGACACCGAGAAGCCGAGAAGAAGATACTCATTGGGATGGTGAGTGGTAGTTGGTACGTTCAGGAATTGTGGCGCACAATGTAGGTAACTATGGGGTTTTGTAAGGGGTGAATGCACATACCTACTTGTGTCGGAGTTTCCCAATAGGTTGAACGGAATATCTGTCTGAATTTTATAATATTTTAGGTAGGTATATGTGCAGAAACTAAATTCCACAGATGGAGCAGGCTACGGCTATTGTGTAAGGACATAAAAGATACTAACTTTACGACGAATATCATCACAAAAGGTATGAAACCTAATGCAAGAAGGGTAATGATATAATCTCCATTTTCGTCTTGAAGCATGCCTTTTGCACTCATTGCATATCCATGATCTGTGGTCCGACTTCTTTCTTCTAGATTGCCTTCCGTATCTTATACCGTTCCTAGTTCGTCTCATGTATCCTAAACATTTAGTAAATGCAACTCAATGATCCAAAATATGATTGATTACTATCTTGAAATATCATTGAAAGAGGATATAAAACAAAGAGAATATAATCAATACGTTTATGAATATAAAAAATATCATTTTATGTTTATGAACAGTCTTCTATTCTATACATATAATAGTGCTCATCCCGACTGATTGATTCATCAACGCAGAGCCTATAAGCCGCTGGAACATAAATGGTAGGTTAAAAAGTACTCTGTGATGGTAGGCTGTGATGCCCTGTTGTGATGAAAGCATGTAGGTACCTACTATAAGGGATTTCTGGAAAATTCACTACGATAGGGGTAAAATAGGTGATGAACGGTTGTACGGAAAGTTACGTGTGAAGCCGGGACCAGTAGCACCCTGTGGTATATAGCACCAGTATATACAAATGTACTCTGTGGCCAGGACCTAGACAGCTAGTATCTTATACATCTGTGGTATAGTAGAACAGAACTCTTTTATTTGACCTTATTTGACACTCGTGCCTTTATTCCCGAACATAGATTATTATATATACTAGAGATTCCCGAAGGAGTAGCGCAGAGGCAGATATTATGTCCACAGTTCATCAGTTACGTTCGGTCCCAAGTAATAGGGTAGGATATTCCCGTGATGGTACAGTCAAACACTAAGAGTCAGTTTGGTCTTGCTCTTGGAGTTCGGGTTTTTCCCCACCAGAGCTAACGGTGAGGTAAAAATTTTCTGTTCTGCGGATATATCAGACTCCAACCAACTAACTTGGCTGTTCCCCGCTTCCATTGCCCGCATTAAGTAAAGTCCCACGTTCCACAGCACTCTCACTACCGATCATAGCCAGCCAGTAACTGGGTCTGTGGCGTTTGGTTGGTGGTGGTTTCCGGATCCGATGGCTGCGTATATGGCACGACCCCATTCCATTCACTCTAGTCATTCTTCCAGTGTGTGAAGCAGTCCCGGAAGTGATGTAGCTCAGGCGTCTATACCATGCAGGAAGTCATCGAAAGAGCCAGGTCCAGGAAGTATGGAAAGACATGTGTAGGCAGTCAGACCCGCGAAGCTTCTTGGAGATTCGGCTTCTTCTTAACCAAGGAGTATTTCTTTGAATAGAACTCATCTAGCGTATGCCATATTGGAGTAAAAAAGAAGAATCACTGTTTGTCAAAATAAATAAGTTACTGTATTTCGTCTGGCCAAAATGATGTTTTGGTAGGTTAACGTGTATAAATTCTAATTTAAAATTCTAGTACAAGGAAACAAGAAATGTATATATATTTTGGGTAAATCTAATGTCTGATCCAGTGCTTGTAGAAGATTATGCCATCGTTCTAATATGGTTGTTTATTTGTTCGGTGTATACAACCCTGCTATCAATCACAGCAGTATGTGTGGTGCTTATACTGTAAGTTAATTTATATATTTACCTACTTTTATTATAACTAAAGTGGAGTGAAAAGAGAGTAAAAGTAAAGAGGCCAAATGGGTCCCCTTTTTGCGCAAGGATTATATTGTGCATTGTCATGCTATACAACAAGGCAATACCCTCATAGCCATGCTCAAAAAGTCAGCATCGAAAGAGAGAAAAATCTTTGTAAGTAAATAAGAGAAAAGAAATAAGGGAGCTGGGGCAGAGGCGCGAAAAGCCTTGTAAAGGCGATTGGGCAGAGGCTCATAGAGGCTACTGGGGACTCCCGTTCCGGGTCGTTCCTGGTGCAGAGGATGGCCGTTGCAATCCAGCTTGGAAATGCTGCTAGTGTGATGGGCACCTTTGCACCGGGAGCGATCAGGGGCGGGTTATTAGATTAATACTGTGTATTATTTATTTAGTATTAAGGTGACATGACTTTTTTATATAATTACTGTTAATTGACATAATTTAATAACATTAGATTTAAATAAATAAATCAGTTTTTTAAAAATTCATAACTAATTGACAGTTTCACCTAAATGTAAATGACTGTACCTATAAGTACCTATTTCTTTCTGATCATTATATTGCTTATTTTAAAGTTACCCTTCACCCTTGACTTGACCACTCTTCACCTTTTTCTCGATCCCCAGTGACCCAGGCCAGGCGCCACCCTACCATCCGTCACCACCGTCTTATTCCTATCTTAGTACTATGATGTAATGAATTTAATACATAATATGTAACAAATTTTTAAACAATATTAGTTTTTATATAAAATAATGTTTTAACAATGCACTAATTGTCTAACAACACTCGTCTTAAAAGACCAATTACCAGAACCGATTTTTTTTTTAAATCCACAAAATTTGAATGAAACTGTCAAAGTCAACATTTTAAAATTGTGTGCGTCCGTTGTATTTATGTTTTGAAATTGTGATTTGTCTCAAAACAAACATATATCTGACTGTATGTACGTTTTATTTAACGAAGTGATGAGTTAATTTTGTGAACTCAGTAGATAAATAGTTAATTATCGTAATGGATGACACGCAGCAGAGCCGGACATCCGATGCGGCTGCGACGTAAGTTCCAATTTGAATACTTACATGATTTATTAATACATCTCTTCTCGTTTCATCTTCCTTACGCATTAAAATGGATGTTATCTCTATCTCATTACTAAAAGTTATCCGTTAAGCATAAGAAAATTTGTAAACAAACAAAATTAAAGACCTATTAACTGTTACAAAGTTTCGCTCCAAGCGAACACGCTTGACCGTGTAAACAAACAAAATTGTGGACCTTTAAACTGATTCAAAGTTTCGCTATTCGGGAATAGCATTCTGCCATCTTAATCGCGCTGTCAGTGGCGTTATTTAGATAGTATAACAGTAAGTACAACATAAGGGACACGAGCCAAATTCGCCATGGACTGCACAGGGGCACCGCAGTCACAATTAAGTCCGGGTCTCACATTCCCGACCTACATAGATTTTGTCTAGACCGACCAACTAGTGTATGATGTAATGTAGAAGATTAACAGACCTCCATGATGGGCCAAAGGAGGTTTTTCCAGGAATTAGTTGTTCCTGTGGAGGTAGGAAGTCCGAAGGTAGTGAGAGTTTCACTTTCAACAGTGAAGTTCTCAACGTGCCAGGATGTTTGTGTGCTTATGTGCGGGTGCAGCTTATCCAGTGATTAAACTGACTATACCCCGTCCATCATATTATTGTATTTTAGACAGATGGAAATAGTGATTGCATGTAAATTTAAAATATCGACAAAGTTAAAAAAATCAATTAAAAATAATAATTAATTCATAAATGAAAATATTATGATAAATATATGATTTTATGTAGAATTATAGTCTATTATCTTTCTGTACATAATAATAAAGCATCAGATATTTCGTGTCTATACCTACAATTTACAAATGTATTGTAAAACGATTGTGGGCCATCCCATAACACACACGCTAATCTCCAAAACAAAACAACCGATTTATTGAAGAGTTCCGTGATCTGTCTCTGAAACCCATCAGATCTTTATACAATTTAAATGGGACCATTTTGGAATAAACCTCTTTCAAATCAAAAATAATTTTGACATTCCGCCTTCATATGACGGAGTTACAAAAATCATTTTTCCGTAAAAATCATACAAATATTAAAAATGATAAACATCCGAATTGGTGTTTAGAAATCGGTGAAAAACCACCAGTTTTGTAATATTTTTTAGAAGAATTATTTTCTGTAGTCGTTATCGATTGTGACATTTTCAAGTTATTTTAATATAAACATTCAAAAAGCGGCCTGGTTCAGCACTCCACAATTGCTGAGAAAACCTAACCAACACACAGAAGCAAACCTACCATTGTTAGTGAAAGAAAAGGTGTTAGAAAAACGTCGCCTTAGAAGAATATGGCATTCCACTCGGCACCCTCTAGATAAAAGGGATTTCAATAGAGCAGCCGCAAATCTCAAAAAACTGTTGAAAGACCTTGAGAATGATACAGTACAGGCACATCTACAGACCCTAACACCTGTAACATCCACCAAGAATGAGAACTCACTATGGAAAGTAGCTAAGTCTCGAAATAAGCCCAATATCACTCAACACCCTCTTAAAAATATTGATGGCACATGGGCAAAGACTGACAAAGAGAGAGCGGATGCATATGGATCTTTCCTTGCTGATGTGTTTACGCCAAACCAAGTTCCTGGTATGAACGATATGGATGCCGAAGTAACTTCTTTCCTGAAAAGTGACCTTCAACTTAGTCCTCCCATTAGATATTGTACACCAGCTGAGGTCAAGCGTATAATAATGGAACTAAAACCAAAAAAAGCTCCGGGGTTCGACCTTATTACAGCTGAAGTGTTGCAAAAACTACCAAGGAAAGGCATAGTCTTCATGACTTCACTGTTCAACGCCATACTAAGAACTGCGTGTTATCCAAGCACTTGGAAAGTGTCACAAATAACGATGGTTCCCAAGCCCGGCAAACCACCACATTTGATCTCTTCATACAGACCTATAAGCCTCTTGCCATTGCTATCAAAGGTACTAGAGAAAATAATTTTAACTCGCATCAATGAAGTGATCACTGAAAATGAGGCTATCCCAGAACATCAATTCGGATTTCGGAAACACCACTCAACTATAGAGCAAGTACACAGAGTATGCGATCATGTGAGAGAGGCCCTGGAAAACAAGAAATACTGCTCTGGGGCATTCCTGGATGTGCAGCAGGCTTTCGATAGGGTCTGGCATAATGGTCTGCTCTATAAATTAAAGAAGCTCTTGCCACATGCCATGTATCTTCTTCTGAAATCATATCTAGATGATCGTATGTTCTACGTAAAAATCAACGATACCACTTCTGAGTTCTACAACATAAAAGCAGGTGTTCCTCAGGGATCGATATTGGGACCTTCACTCTATGTCCTGTTCACGGCTGATGTACCAGAATCTGATAACGTGATTACGGCCACATTTGCGGATGACACCGCGGTACTCTCATCTGATAAAGATCCAGAAGTTGCGTCTAGAAACCTACAAGAGCACTTGGACAGAGTTCATCACTGGATGCAGTCGTGGAAAATCATGGCGAGTGCAACTAAATCCAACCATATTACATTTAGCCTAAGGAAAGAAGACTGTCCCCCTGTAAAAATAGGTCAAGAAGTGCTCCCTCATAGCACAACTGTTAAGTACCTCGGATTTCACCTTGACAGAAAACAGACCTGGAAGACACACATCCAAAAAAAACGGGATGAACTAAATCTTAGGTTTAGGTCATTGGAATGGCTACTGGGCAGAGGATCGCGGCTATCTGTAGAAAATAAATTATTAATCTACAAAGCCATATTAAAACCAATCTGGACATATGGCATCCAACTTTGGGGTACGGCTAAAACATCCAACATCGAAATCCTGCAAAGATTTCAAAATTCAGTGCTCAAATCTATTGCAAATGCTCCATGGTTCACCAGAATGGATGAATTGCACAAATACTTGAATATTCCTACAATAAAGGAGGAAATTGTCAAAACTACCCAGTCATACAAAGCCCAGATCACTCACCACCAGAATAGACTAGCACAGAGTCTCGGCAATCAACTGGGAACAAGACGGTTAAGAAGACTGCACACCTGGGATAACCTCTGAAAGAGTTTAAAAAGAAGGCAGCCTAACAGTGGGAGGGCATGCCTAACACGTCAAGCATCTCACAAAACAACTGCTTATGGTTTAAACTGAAACCGATCGCATGTTTTGACCAAAATAAGAAAAAAAAAAAAAAAAAAACCATTTTGGAATAAACCTCTTTCAAATCAAAAATAATTTTGACATTCCGCCTTCATATGACGGAGTTACAAAAATCATTTTTCCGTAAAAATCATACAAATATTAAAAATGATAAACATCCGAATTGGTGTTTAGAAATCGGTGAAAAACCACCAGTTTTGTAATATTTTTTAGAAGAATTATTTTCTGTAGTCGTTATCGATTGTGACATTTTCAAGTTATTTTAATATAAACAGTCGATGAACGAACTACATCCCTAAAATTGCTTTCTGATTGACGTGACGTTGTCAATGAAAAATGACCTATTAGCGCCTAATTTTTGTTAGGATTTTCAGGTGTTGACGCTAGAACAAAGTTATACCGACCCCTGTCAGTGAGCTGTCTAAAATACAATAATATAATGGACGGAGTATAATAATACAAATTTTCTTCAAAGAAAATTCTCTCTCAATAACATATCCTACTGATTGGGGCCAATGATTACTATCACAATTAGTTGGATACATTTGATTATGATTACTCCTAACATTAAAAATTAATCTTCTACCGACTAGTCAAAATTGTTACTTTTTACTAAACATCAAAACAATAAGTAGTTTTAAGGTAACTTGTATGAAAAAAAAAAATTGTCATGTCATAAAATTTAATAGTCAAATCAAGTTACTTATAGGTTTGTTGGATGATAAAAAATAAATAAAAACCAATGAGAACAATTTTTACCACTCTTTTACCATTCTTAAGGTTCGGATAGATATTTTTTTTAAACTATATGATAATACCCAAATGTGAAAGTCTGAAGATGTTTTGGTATTTTTTGGTATTTATTATTCAATCGGCTCAGGGTATCTGGCTGGAATTTGGTACATGGATGGATAACAGTCTGGAATAATACATAAACAACTTCCCTGGAATAGGTTCCCATTGATTGGGGAAACCCGATCAATATTCCAAATAGGCAACAACTAGTAGACAATATATTAAGATCTCTGCAGTTATGTTTTCTTTATGCAAATGTCACTCATTGAAATAAAATCAGATTTACGAGTAAAAAAACGAGATTTAGAGAAGCTAAGGAAGCTTCTCAATTAGTCGACAGAGTGCAACGTGGGCATAATCCAACTTCAGTGATGGTTTGGTGAGGTATTATCTATGAAGGAGCGACTGAGCTTTAATTTTGTGAAAAAGGTATCAATACTTCAAGATAGTGAGGCCCCTTTACAGCACTCATGTTTAAAAACGAAGAATGGTCCTTCCAGCAAGACTGTGCCGTGTCATAAAGCTTGGTCTATGCAGTCTTGGTTGGAACTGAGAGTTTTGGACTCCATCGGAGCTGAAGACTGGCCGTCTTGGCATCGTCTAGATCACCATCACCTGTCACCCTAGCAGAAGCAGGCCGCGGCGGCGGTGCAAAGTGCGCCTCCCCGTAACTGGGGCTAGATGGGGACCCTGTGGTCCCCACAACCCGAAGGGGGCCATCTCGAAAGAGATGGTTCTGGGTCTACCGGGGTGCGAGAGATATGCTTTTGGCAACCAAGGACCCAAGACGGCGTGCCGGCTCCGTGAGGGTGGTATCCGTGGGGATTTATCGGACGATAAAAAAAATCGTCTAGATCACCATCGTCATTTTCATAATGCTGCTACTTGTATTGATTTTTTTGGCTGCTAGTTTCAGGCTCATATCTTTTTTTGTCAACAGACGGAAACGTCGGTCCTCAATCCTGAAAAGCCAGCGTCCGGCGCGTACTCCGTTCTCCGAACTTGAATTCAACGTTGCCACTCCAACGGACACAGCCAAGAGTCGCCGTGTCAGCTTCTCCCGGCGCACTGGTGTAGCGTAAGTACCCACTCGCTTCGTTATACTAAATTGTAAGAAGTCTCATTATAAAATACACAACGTGAAATATAGTTTCCTCTAAAAAACAATGATGAAAGTTACTGAAAAATTACAGACGGCCTCCGTGGCGTGGCAGTAGTGAACGCGGCCGCTACGCACAGGAGGCGGAGGGTTCGATCCCCGCTCCCGCGCCCGATACAAATATTTGTATGCACGAATATGGGTATTTGCATTGGTCTGGTCGTGCCTCGGAAAGCATGTTAAGTTGTCGGTCCCGGTTGCCATACCAACGGGTATGGCAGCCGTTACAGGGGAATTAGGTGAAATGGCCCACATAGAAGGGCTAATCACCTGTCCAGTCAAACGGCATCCCCACTAGCAGTAGTAGTACTGAAAAATTTTCTAAATGAAGGATCTGCAGAATGAAACATTTCAATTAAATGGTTGATGATTCAATTTATTTTTATTAAAACTGCCGAAAAAATGATTGTATTCCATATTTTGGTCATTCTTTTAGTCTTTTCTTCTGGGGTATGGGGGTAAGACGGCAATCGCTGCCGTGAAAGCCAAGAAAGGCAAATCAAAAGTAGGAGATCAAACTCTGGGCTCCAAAGTGCAAGCTTTGTATGCGACCGAGATCAACGCTTTGACGATGAAGTTATTATTAAAAGCTTTTAAAGCTAACATTGTATTTTTGTAAAGAAAAATGTTTAAGGTGCGTATTCCAGAAGAATAATGTTTAAGGTGCGTATTCCAGAAGAATGCTCAGTTTTGAATACATCGGACATTAGAACTGTCATCTAAAATCAATCAATCTGTCCACAGATCTTGTTATAAATCCAGATTCAGAATAAAGTATAGTTCTGGAATACGGACCTCAAATAATAAATCAAAATCTAATAAACCTTCTCTACCTTTCTAGAGAATTCGTAACAAACGAAGCAACAACGACATGGAAGAACTTTTACGAGGAACACAACAAATCTTTGGAGTCGTCCGGCAACGACTCCGAACTCAATTCGCAACGGCAACCCATAGAACACCTCGGCAGACGTATCTTCGATCAGCAATTCGAAGAAGTTGAAGCTGTAGATTTCGTTGGCAACCTTACCCCTTCCATAAGCGCTAATGCGTCGTTAAACAATATAAATTTCGCACAACAAATCGAATCTGTAGAGACAGCTGACGGAAAAATAACTGCCCCTAATAATAAATTCGAGCTAAGCGCGTTAACTGACCAGCAGAGCAAATTATTTGGCAATGATTTCACAGTAACAGGCGTAGGTGAATTATCTGGCAAAATTGATTTTAATTTTTCGAATATACAACAAATCGGAGAGAGAGACGATCTAGAAGATATTGAGAGGGATCTTCGCGTAGCTACTAATGTCGTTTGCCAAGGACCTGCTGATCGTCACAACATCTCAGAATATATTGAAGTAGATTTGAACATGACACACGTTGCTAGAAGTGATGATTGCGATATGTCTATCACAGATACAGTTAGCTCTCCTAAAGTTCAAGACGTTTCCAAGAGTAGTTCTATAGATAAGAAGGTTAATTTCGAAAAGGATTGGATGACTGACAAAGAAAACATTGCTGTTAATCCTTACGCTGCGCCACGAGAGGCTGATAACTTTGCAGTAAATGATGAACCTAATCAAGTTTTAGTGTTTGATGGTAAAAGGCTCACGATACAGACTGAGAAATCTGACAAAGATAGACATACTTTGCTGCCCAATACTCCAAAAGAACCTTCTGTAAGGAAAACTATAGTTTTAAACACAAATGACGATTTGCCAAATTTCATAGATGAAGTGAGCATAAAATCTGATGCAGAAAGATCAAGTACTGTACATCACGATCGCCATGATGTTTGCGTACAAGCAGTACACAAAGTTGATATATCTAAAAAGAGATCTGTTCTTGATACTTCAGGTAACATCTCTATAACACAATCTCTGCCTACTAATATGATCAGTGATACTATTGAGAACCGACAAACTATAGCACATAAAGTTGTTAAAGCGGATAATATATCGATTGATAGTCAGATCATTACTGATAGCAATCGATCGTTCGGACGCAGACGGACGGTAGTATATGAAAACGAAACTGGTAATATATCCATAACACAAGCTTTACCTACTAATATCCTACAAAATGTTAAAAATGATAAGCGTAAGACAATAGTTTTTGAAGAGGATGGAAACAATATCTCTATCACACAAGGTATTATGTCACAAGTTATTTTAGATAAGAATACTATGGAAAAAAGGAAAACAATAGTCTTTGATGAAGATAATGCGAATATTTCTATCACTCAAGCTCTTCCTTCACAAGTAATCATGAATCAAAAGGTTCCAGAAAAACGGAAAACCATAGTTTTTGATGAAGATAATGCGAATATTTCTATCACTCAAGCTCTTCCTTCACAAGTAATCATGAATCAAAAGGTTCCAGAAAAACGGAAAACCATAGTTTTTGATGAAGATAATGCAAATATTTCTATCACTCAAGCTCTTCCTTCACAAGTAATCATGCATCAAAAGGGTCCAGAAAAACGGAAAACCATAGTTTTTGATGAAGATAATGCGAATATTTCTATCACTCAAGCTCTTCCTTCACAAGTAATCATGCATCAAAAGGTCCCAGAAAAACGGAAAACTATAGTTTTTGATGAAGATAATGCTAATATCTCTATCACTCAAGCTCTGCCTTCACAAGTAATCTTGAATCAAAAGGTTCCAGAAAAACGGAAAACGATTCTCTTTGATGAAAATGACGCAAATATTTCTATTACTCAAGCTCTACCTTCACAAGTAATCTTGAATCAAAAGGTTCCAGAAAAACGGAAAACGATTCTTTTTGATGAAAATGACGCAAATATTTCTATCACTCAAGCTCTTCCTTCACAAGTCATTATGAATCAAAAGGTTCCAGAAAAACGGAAAACAATAGTTTTTGATGACGATAGCGGTAATATATCTATTACACAAGCACTACCCACGAATATTGTATTAGAATCGCAACAAGAGAAACGTAAGACTATTATATATGAAGATAACACAGGTAATATATCTATAACAAAAGAATCTCCTACGAAGATAATTTTATCAGGAAATCTCGGAGTGACAGACAGAAGGCGAACGATAGTTTACGAAGACGATACTGGCAATATTTCAGTTACCCAATCGTTGCCTCAAAATATTATTTTAGGGAAAACTGAGCCTGCAGAAAACACACAGATTTTCGATGCTGGTAATATTTCAATGACACAGGCCCTACCAACTAATATTATACTAAAAGATAGCTGTACAAATAAGAGAAGAACTATTGTATATGATGATGATACTGGTAACATTTCTATTACGCAAGCAATACCTAGCCAATTATTAACGGGAGTTAAGAGCACAGAAAACGACACAGAATTTAAAGATGACGCTATGAAACAATCAACTAGTATTAGCACAGATACGGTTTACAGACGTAGAACAGTTATTTATGATGACGAAGCAAGTGATATTTCTATGACGCAATCAATACCTGCTAATATTATTATAGTTAATCAAGCAGGAGATGAAAAAGAACAGAATGAGTATACCTATAAAGAAGAAACAGTTGTATTTGAAGACGACATGTGTGAAGTTTCTTCAGATGGAAAAGTTCCTGCATGTGTGTTTCTACTTAGTGGCATGAATTCGAGCTCAGATGAAAGAGTTCGGTTTATAGAAGAAGATTCAGAGGAAGCTATTGACAGGCAAATAAGTACACAGGTCTGTACAAATCAAAAATCTGAGCTATGTATTGAAAAAAGACGAACAGTCGTGTTAGCAGATGAAAACTGCGAAACTGAAGTTTCTATAATGGATGCTATACCGAATCTTCAAAATATACTGGATACTTGTAAACAGATAGATAAGGGTAATTTATCTTTAAAAAAACCTATACCAGATGAAATAAGTGCTGCTATACGTGCAAACATAATAAATAAATCAGTAGAAAAAGAACCAGAATTTTCGGAACAAGCTAATGTGTCTAGCCAAAATGTTGTTGTTTACCAAGCTGCGACTAGCGTACCGTCGCTAAATAAGATAGAGCAAAAAGACTCCGATAGTGCTATCACTGATCGTGAATCTGATGCCACAGCTTCAATTAAAGCTGGTGAGACTGACGTCACAGAATCTCTTAGTTCCAAAAACGCCAGTTTGGCATCACAAGTACTATCGAAGGATCAGGTAATCTTACCTACATCCAAAATAGCCAGTTTCACATCAGAAGTATTATCAAATGATCAGGAAATCGCACCGACGTCCAAAATCGCCAGTTTAGCATCACAAGTTCTATCGACAGATCAGGTAATCGCACCTATATCTAAAATCGCCAGTTTAGCATCAGAAGTTCTATTGGAAGATCAGATAATCGCACCGACATCCAAAATAGCCAGTGTAGCATCAGAAGGTCTACAGAAAGATCAGGTAATCACACCGACGTCCAAAATCGCCAGTTCAGCATCACAAGTTCTATTAAGAGATCAGGTAAGCATACCGACATCAGAAATAATTCCTACCAAAACAGATATTCCTGATACGGCAAGTGTTACCACGCATTCGATTGCCAATGATCCTATCGATATACAAGCCTCTAAAACGTCTGTTCTGCATAATCTTCTTGACATGTCTGAACCTATAATAGATGCAGTAGATGATAAATCTGCTGGAACCAACTTGGATCCTGTGCCGACTGAACCTGAAACACAACAATCAAAGGAATCTTCAATGATATACTTTATTATAGATGAAGATAGAGAAGTGCAAACAGATAAAGTCGAAAGTGATAAAGACGCAGAATCGATAGAAAGCAAAGGTGATACTTATCAAGTAGGAAGAACTTCGCCGCTTCCGATTGAGTACAAGGAACAGGACTTCGAGGAACCAGAAGAGCAGGAAGAAGACTATGAGGAACCAGAGGAGCTGGAGCAGCACTATAAGGAACAAAAAGGCCTGGAACAACCCGACGATCTTCAAAATGCTTTGACTGAACTTGTTGAGAAGAGAGATAAGATCAAAGAAACTAGTTCTCCTACCGCTTCAGTTAGTGTTAAAGACGAAGAAGTATCACGCTTCAGAAGTATCAAGGAAGCGAACGACACTAAGGAATTGCTTGACATGATATGTGATTTTACGGACAATAGTCGTAGTGCGTCCAAAGAAGCTTCACTTTCGCATTCGCCAGTACCTGTAGAAAATAGGATAGACGAGGCACAGGAGCCAAGAAGACTTAGTTTCGCGACGAGAAGACAATCCATCATAATTAGTCGAGAGGACTTACTCAATAACATTTCTATGGCTCAAGCTGTTTTACAAAAATCAAGGATGCACCTGGATGATACCAGCCTCTCCGACGAGAAGCAGGACTCTTCTATGGAAGACAACCAGGACTCCCCTGTGGAGGATCGCCCGAATGTGTCAAAGACAGCTCGCTTGAGCAATGAAGTTGTTAAAACGTTGCATTTTGACGAATCTGGAAGTGATAATAGTATGAAACCTGATTTTAGTAAACTTTCGCCTTTAAAGAAGAAGACTACTTTTGGTGAAACATCATTCGCGAGTGATAATACTAGAACGCGCGTCATTCCTAGTTATCTGAAAGACGTTTCCGATGGTATTAAACAGTTGATGTCGGATCTAGTCAAGCCAATGTCTGACGCGATTCCGTTTGAAAATAATGAAGACAGACGCTTAAAGAGAGCCATGTCGACAGTGAGCACACAGATCCAAGCGAACCTGACTACTTCGAGTCAAATAGACATGGATGCCGAGCTGTCCTCAGATCCTGCTTCACGAGAAAACATAGAAGATAATCCTTACTATTACACACGAAATAACAACATGGTGCCAGTAAGTTCTCAAGACGCTTCTGAACTGTCCGTTGATAATAATGTTCGTAAGAGTTTCCAGCCTTGTTTACACCAGAATGGCCTTGGACATGTCTTAGTATTTGACCATAGCAATCCATTGAATAACATACTTTTAGGCCCTCTAGACTATAAGCATCCACACGAATATCTACCTATACGCACTGAGAATTTAGTAAAGATATCAGATGAAACACTCCGTGGTTCCGAACGCAGTGACTCCTGTCAAATTAATATGGATATAGATTCTTCCTCGACTGATACTGATGTTATTAGTGCAGGCGCTGTCAAAGATGTTCAAACAGAAACAGTTATAGCTCAATGTTTAGCTGCTGGACGCCAAGAGAATCGCCTATACCATAAACGGACTTCGAAAGATAGAGCAGTTGATGTTCATAGTGAAGTAGAAGACATCGAAGTGAATACAGTTATAGCTATGAAACAGAACAGAGAGTTACTAGAAACCAGTTCTTCATTGACGTTAATCGATGATGCCGAAACAGTACCAAAAACAGAATCTATATCAGGATCCTCTCAGTACTTCATTGCTAAGAAAAAAGAACGTAAACATTCTATAATTAGAAGCGAAGAAACGTCTGTTGTCGATACAGATATCACAACTACAGACGATAGTATAGATCGCGTGAAAACTAAGGGCAAAAAGCGTAGTCATATACCAACAACTCCAAATCGAAGAACTAGTATAGATGTCACACCAAAACCTAACAGTAAGATACTCAAAATATCTGACAGCCCAAATCCTAATAGACTCTTGCTACGTATGAGTCACGATTCTCCAAAAATGCCAGCGGAAAGAGACACGGAAGGTATCGAAGACCAAGTGGTCAAAGATGCAGACGATAAATTAAAGACTGAAAAGAAAACTCCTAATCGTAGCTACAACAGCACGATTACTATACAGCAATTGTTAACAGATTACCAAATTGACGCAGGCACTAACAAAGAAATTCTAGATGTTCTAAAAGATACAGAGTATTGTAAATCTGGAAGTATTACCACGGATTTCTCGTCCAAATCTGATAGCGTGACTTCAGACAGTATAGGCAAAGTGTGCTCGTTTACCAGTAGTAAAAACCATGGGTCTTTAAAGAATGCGCATTCTACTGCATCTCCAAAGTCGGAGTCGACTATCCAGAGCTCTAAGTGTGCTAGAATAGATTGGCACCCTGAACTTAGTAGTTTAGCTGCGACTAAAGATGTCGGCTACTATGATTCTGGAGTCAATATTGTATCGAAGATTGATATGCTGCCGTTTATGGGGTAAGTTTCATATTATATTTCAGGCCTAACCAACATTTTATCAAAGATTAGGTGGCTTATAGTCATACTAGCTATTGCACGCGGCTCCGCCCGCGTGGATGTCGGTTATCCCGACCAAACATAGCCTATGTCCCTTTTCATGGTCTAATCTACCCCTATACCAAATTTCATCAAAATCGGTTCAGTGATTTATGCGTGAAAGCGTAACATACAGACAGACAGACAGAGTTACTTTCGCATTTATAATATTACTAGCTTTTGCCCGCGGCTCCACCCGCGTGGATGTCAGTTATCGCGACCAAACATAGCCTATGTCATTTCTCAAGGTCTAATCTACCCTCGTACCAAATTTCATAAAAATCAGTTCAGTGGTTTAGGCGTGAAAGCGTAACCTACAGACAGACAGACTGACAGACAGACAGACAGACAGACAGAGTGAGTTACTTTCGCATTTATAATATTAGTATGGATAGTATGGATGAAGATGGTTTGCTATTGAAGCAAACTGGCCTAACATCGATTTTTTAATACCATCCAGTGAAGGCGTTATGAGAAATCGATTATAGGCAATTTTCGATTTTCTATTGAACAAATTGTTTAATAGATAAAATATTGTTTAGGCCGTTCTTGCGCTCGCGGCCTCATTTATGCTTAACTGTTAAATATCACTAGAGAATTACTACGATAAACGCTCAAATGATTATTATGATGACATGCCTGTAAGGCCATCGCTTCCGATGGGTGTCGTTAAAGGCGACTAACGGCCGTTCCCAATAACATACTTACAGTTAAAGATAGATCGCAACAGTCAAATTTGACGCATCGGCTGTTTAAATTCAAAACATGGTAACTGATTTTTTTGCGGGAAAGCGCATCGCGGTATAAATTTATTTTCCGAAATAGGTGTGAAATAGGAGTTACACTTTATTTTTTATTTATTTATTTATTTATTTAAACCATTACACACACTTATAATCAAGAAAAAATATGCTGACATTACAATATTCATAGTGTTAATATTTGACTATAGGGGTTTTAGTCATTGCTTTTATCCGTAGATGCGATCTATCTTTAACTGTCAGTATGTTATTGGGAACGACGTTAAGGGATAGGACTGTTCTCCATCCGACATTAAACAGCCTATGATAAAGTGTCTTCTTGATGCCAGTAGGCTTGCTTACATGAGCCCAAGAACAAAGTGAAATGTGGGTGTTCATTTAAAGGCGTGAATCTATGTATGTATAGTATAATCGTATATATAGTGACAACCTCCGTGGCGTGGTGGTAGTGAACGCGACTGCCACGCAGGAGGCGCGGGTTCGATTCCCGCTCAGTGCAAATACTTGTATGCATGAATATGGCTATTTGCATTGGTCTGGGTGTTTCTATGTATAATATGTATGTATTTACAAAAAAAAAAAAGTATTTAAGTATGTTTATCCGCATTCTAGATTCCATAACACAAGCTAGTTAAGCTATGCTTACCATGGGTCTAGATAGCGTTGTGTAGAATGTTGAGAAATATTTATTTATTTATTATTATATAGTAAAGCCAACGAGACGAGAGAAAAAAAGTAAACTAAGCGACCATTACAGAGTTAAATTGCGATAACTAGCGATTATTTTCTCTGTCCTTGTCGCATATATCACATTTACGCGACAATGGCCGACTGGCCGACCGACAGCTGTCGTTGCGTGTTTCGTAGTACAGGAAAACTGACGCACAGCGGTTCTAAACTGTCAGATCCGCCAACTTATGAGCAATTTCATTCCTGTCTGGAACACGCTTGAAGTGATACGTAATCATTTTCAGATAAAGAAGTATGGAACCGCTGAAACGTTGTTTACCTTTTTTCTCTCGCTTCGTTGGCTTTACTTTAGACGAAGTGCATTCCACAAGCGAACAGACAATGCTGTTAAATTCGAAGATCTTCTAATCTGTCGTATCTACAATATCTATCATATAACATCTGTGGCGTAGCGGTAATATATTCGACTGTTATGCAGGCGGTGCGGGTTCGATTCCCGCTCAGTGCAAAGATTTGTATGCATTACTAAGTCTATTTGCTTATGTCAGACTATTTCTGTACCTCGGAGGGCACGTTAAGCTGCGGTCCCGGTTGCCATACGAACGTCTATGGCAGTAATTACGGATAGTCGAGTCCTCAAAAGTCCGACTGGTCTAACTAGAGAACTTTGATATCGTGTCAATTGGTTATTGAGGAGGTCATATGGCAGTCGCTTCACGGAAAAATATCTAAGCTTATACCCATCACAGTTAGACTGGAAAGCCAACTCCAACAAAGTTGGGAGCAGAGAGGGTTCAGAGAACGATGGTCTATGAGGCGAGTGTGGATAGTACCGTCGGAAGGGGAAGACCTAGGCGCACATACCTTGACTAAATCGGGGAAGTTTTAGAAAAGGGGCAGGTCAGGAGTACCCTACACCGACGAGCATGCATGAAGAATGTAATAAGAGTGAATGAAGCGAGAGTAGTATGTCAGGATGTAGCAAATGGAGATCCGTGGTCTCTGCCTACCCGTATGGGAAACAGACGTGATTATATGTATGTATGTATATATCTAAAATATGTTCTATACGCGCAGAACATATTTCTTAGATGTGTTTTCAGGATATGAGAGGGTGCTACTGCGCTAGACGAGCTCAAATTCACCATAGATAACATAACATAACATAAACTCACGCCTATATTCCCCGAAGAGGTAGGCAGAGGTGATAGCACCCACATTTCGCCAGTTTATGTTTAGGTCCCAATGTAATAGGTGGCGAGCCTATTGCCGTTAACCGGGCACTTATAAACCTGTGATAAATACACACATAACTTCGAAAAGCATCGAAAAGTCATTGGTGTGTGCCATGGTAAACCTGGGATCGAACCCGAGACCTCGTCTCAGCAGTCCATTACCCATACCACTAGGCTACCGCAGATTATAATAATCCTCTCGCGCAACGGCTACGTTTGTCTCGCGTCTATATTTCGTATTTATTTTTTAAACTACCCGCAGGAGCTCCGAATGTGAACGAGAGTCTTCATCGGCGGATACGTGGAGTTTCCGTTTGTTACACGGCCGTATCCGGCTTATGGTGCGGTTGGTTCACCGACATGATAATGCCACCAGAACTCGGGTGAGAGCTGATACCCCTGTGACGGACGTCAGCGTGGACACCGTTGAATATGGTACGTATTACCACATGTTGGATAATTTGACTTCTCAAGAAGCCCATTAAAGCCAACCTCTAGGCTTATATGAAGTATTCCACGCTGTGATGGTAGAATTCCAGACGGAATAATCTGTTATTCCGTCAGGAATTCTACCCGGGGAACTTCGTACCGCCAATATTTTTTCGCCTGCGTGGCGTCAGATCCCGCTCGCGCTGCAGCCTCTACTATATTAAGCATGTTTATACGTATTGTACCTTCCTCTTAAATTACGCTATCTATTAAAAGAAACCGCATCAAAATCTGTGGCGTAGTTTTGAAGATATAAGCATAGGGACATAGGGACGCGGAAAGTGACCTTCCTTTATCTATAATATAAAAATGAATCGCTAAATGTGTTGGTAAGCGCATAACTCAACAACGCCTGGACCAATTTGGCCAATTATTTTTTTTAATGTTCGGTGAAGTACAAGGATGGTTTTTACGGCGAGAAAAATTCGAATAATTGCCGGGAACCGACACCCATGCGGGCGGAGCCGCGGGCAAAAGCTAGTACTATATAGGGATGTAAAATGGGCGGCCTTGGCGCTGGAAGCAATTTCTTCCAGGCAACCTTAAGATGGACAGTAAAGTGATAAAAAGAAATGATATGATGTAGTTCAATCTGTAGTTAAAATCTGCGGTAATCTGTGGTATGGGTAATGGACTGCTGAGACGAGGTCTCGGGTTCGATCCCAGGTTTACCATGGCACACACCAATGACTTTTCGATGCTTTTCGAAGTTATGTGTGTATTCATCGCAGGTTTATAAGTGCCCGGTTAATGGCAATAGGCTCGCCACCTAAACATAAACTGGCGAAATGTGGGTGCTAGCACCTCTGCCTACCCCTTCGGGGAATACAGGCGTGAGTTTATGTTATGTTATCTTTATGGTGGATTTTTTAAGGATGCAACCAATTTTCTTTGCTCTGTGACCTTTTCAAACAATAACTTCTTGGTGTTACTAATTACCAGTAATTCTTCAACAGACAAGAAGAACCCCGTAGCGATACTGTGCATTAAGTACGCGTGCGAGGCGATGCGGTACATGGTGTCGTGCGCGTGCGAGAATGTGTTCTTGGCCCGGGACGTGCCGCTACTACTGCGGCGCTGTGCCGCCGTGGCGCGAGTGGCCCTCCGCTGGGGCCGGGCCATGCACGACGCCAAGCTGCACCTGGCGTACACGCTGGACACGGACGGACACCTCGCGGTCAAGGTGAGTGTGACGTCACATTGTACTTGGCCCGGGCCGTGCCGCTGGGGCCGGGCCATGCACGACGCCAAGCTGCACCTGGCGTACACGCTGGACACGGACGGACACCTCGCGGTCAAGGTGAGTGTGACGTCACATTGTACTTGGCCCGGGCCGTGCCGCTGGGGCCGGGCCATGCACGACGCCAAGCTGCACCTGGCGTACACGCTGGACACGGACGGACACCTCGCGGTCAAGGTGAGTGTGACGTCACATTGTACTTGGCCCGGGCCGTGCCGCTGGGGCCGGGCCATGCACGACGCCAAGCTGCACCTGGCGTACACGCTGGACACGGACGGACACCTCGCGGTCAAGGTGAGTGTGACGTCACATTGTACTTGGCCCGGGCCGTGCCGCTGGGACCGGGCCATGCACGACGCCAAGCTGCACCTGGCGTACACGCTGGACACGGACGGACACCTCGCGCTCAAGGTGAGTGTGACGTCACATTGTACTTGGCCCGGGCCGTGCCGCTGGGGCCGGGCCATGCACGACGCCAAGCTGCACCTGGCGTACACGCTGGACACGGACGGACACCTCGCGCTCAAGGTGAGTGTGACGTCACATTGTACTTGGCCCGGGCCGTGCCGCTGGGGCCGGGCCATGCACGACGCCAAGCTGCACCTGGCGTACACGCTGGACACGGACGGACACCTCGCGCTCAAGGTGAGTGTGACGTCACATTGTACTTGGCCCGGGCCATGCCGCTGGGGCCGGGCCATGCACGACGCCAAGTTGCACCTGGCGTACACGCTGGACACGGACGGACACCTCGCGCTCAAGGTGAGTGTGACGTCACATTATATTATCCATACTTAATATTATAAATGCGAAAGTTACTCTGCCTGTATGTATGTCACGCTTTCACACCTAAACCACTGAACAGATTTTGATGAAATTTGGTATAGTGGTAGATTAGACCTTGATAAAGGACATAACCGACAGCCACACGGACGGAGCCGCGGGCAAAAGCTAGTAATACAATTATGTCCCTTGGGTGTTGTATACCACGATATGGTGTATCCCTATTCAACCCAACCAGAGAATAACACACCCTCATAATTAATAATCCTGTATTTTTGCACCGCAGGTAGCGAACATCCCGCTCCGTTCCGTATGGGAGGTGAGCATGGACCTGGAACTGGTGGTGGAACACGCGACCCAGGCGCCCTGGCCCCGCGCCGGGAACGTAAGAGTCAAGCGGGTCGTGTCCGATGTGCCTGTCAGCGACGAGGATGTGAGGAAGGCACTGAAGCACACGCCTAATGACTGGGGACATGCTCCCAAGACGTTGTGGTGAGTATATTTAAACATTCTATCATCACACCGCTCGCCATAGGCAGGGAATTCATCCCCACACATTGCATCCGAAAACGATGCACACCGTGCGATATAGAAGGGAACTTCATGCCACGTACGCTCAAGCTGTGGAATGAACTCCCTAAAAAGTTGTTTTCCCAAGGGCATTAGAAGGTTTCTTCAGGGTCGGCAGCGCGAGTGTAACGCCCCTGGTGTACATATAAACCTTCCTGCCGGGGTGCGAGAGATATGCTTAAGGCAATCTCACCTCCGGCAAACCAAGGACCCAAGACGGCGTGTGTTTTAGTCGGTTCGAGTCCGACATAACCACCTCCACCGGCTCCGTGGGGGTGGTATGGTGTTGCATACGTCCATATGCCGCGGTAACCACTTTCCAGCAGGTAGGCCTTGTGCTTGCCTGCCACCTAAGTGGTATAAAAAAAATTAACCTATGAGATACTGAAACAAAAGAAAAAACACAATTATTCCCATCATGATCATCATCCATTAAGCGTCATGTAGACGGGGCGAGATGCCTCGAAGATACGATTATTGAAAGGACAGAAAAAAGGTTGCTTCGTTTGAAGCCCCGTATTCATGGTAAACATTTGTATAGCAACAAAGTTGAATCAATGTGTTGCGGAGTTGCTGGCAACACTGCGTGTTGCAGGGTTGATAACGGCATGTTGACAAGCTCTCGCCAGACGAGCGTAAACATCAGTTTAGAAACAAATGTTGACGTGTGTGAACGTGTTTGCAACAGTTTATAAACATGGTAGTAGTGTGGAGCAATGATATTATATTGCAATTAATAGAAATGTTTCAATTAAAATCATTATTATAAGATTCTTCTATAAAAGAATTCAAAGATGGTAATAAAAAGAACGATGCATTCGAAGAAATTTCTCAAGCCCTAAATATACCCAAAAAAGACGCGAAAACTAAAATTTATTATAAATCATGCACATCAGATACAGAGAACACAACAACACTACTGCCTCGGGCAACATTTTTACGCAAACTGGTGTGTGGACAACCTGTATTAATTTAAACAAAGTTTCCAGCAACATTCTTTCCGCTCATCAACAATGTTGATCAAACGTTGCTAAACAAATGTTTACCATGAATACGGGGCTTTAAACACTCGCAAAAACATCTACCGCTCGCTCGGCCTCGCTTAGCGACGATGGTGTTCACAAATTCTGAATTTTAGCTTAATGTATTGAAAACCAAAAATACATTTGAAATAATTATTTTGGTATATCAATTCGTTTCCGAGATATGGACTTTTAAAGTAGCCGCTCGCGAGCCGGTCCGGGTCTTGATGTTTTTCAAAACTCTGAATGCCCGTAAAATCATAACCAGTTGGTATTTTTGAATAAAATAAAAACGTGTAAGCGTAAGCTCTTTATTTTTAAAAAAAATTGAATTTTTTTCGCCCGTGAAGATTTATTTTTCCCTATGTATTCGAAAATTCAAGTTATTTTGCGCACCTACTAACATTCCCCATTTTCCCTCAATTGAATACTGATTGTCGGTCTAAACAGAATTTTAAAGCAATGTCATAAGATAAGGCATAAGGTCGCTAGCAAATCTCGTATCATAAATTGTATGCGAGGATTGAGCGTGTAAACATTTTGATAAGATATTCGTGAGGCGATTATTGCATACGATTTTATCGAATCGTACATGCGAGAAACTTGCACATTCTAAATGACGCCTTAGTGGACAGCCTCTGTAGCGTAGCGGCGGGAGGCGCAAGTTCGATTTCCGCTCAGCGCAAATATTTGTACGCATGAATATGGATATTTGCATTGGTCTGGTGGTACCTCGGAGAGCACGTTAAGCCGTCGGTCCCAGTTGTCATACAAACATCTATGGCAGTCTTCACGGGTAGTTGGATTCTTAAAAAGTTCAATAACTGGTCTCACTGGAATGATTCGATATCGCCAATGGGTTATGATGATATGACCATATGGAAGTTCAGCTAAATCTGCAGTTAGACTGGGAAACAAAGTCTAAAATGTAATCTAATTTTCTGCAGTGACTTCCGCACCATAGTAGTTTAGCTTTAGTAGAATCGAGGGCCTGTAAGATTGAATTTGAATTCGTTGACTTCGATTGCTTTGTTGACTTCGATCGAATTTATCAAATTCGATTGTCTTTATCAATTTCGATTCAATTTCAAAATAACTAAAGTAACGAACTGAGTGAAAAAAGGTAAACAAAGTTTTAGCGGTTCCAAACATTTTTATTTGAAAATTATTTCGTATCACTTCAAGCGCATTCCAGACGGGAATGAAATTGCTCATAAGATGGCGGAGCTGACAGTTTAGAACCGCTGCGCTGACAGCTTTCCTGTACTACGAAACACGCAACGACAGCTGTCGCTCGGCCATTGTCGCGTACGTGTGACATGTGCGACAAGGACAGACTATATTCGCTAATTAACGCAACGTAACTCAGTAATGGTCGCTTTGTTTACCGTTTTTCTCTCGTCTCGTTGGCTTAACCTTACACTTATTCCATATTGTTTCAGGCGAATGTTCAGATTCCTTAAGCACAAACAACGGGATGACAACGAGCTGCTCCTAGGAGTTTGATCTACCGTTCTACAAGACACAATCAAATAAAACTCAGTATCAATCATAGTTCCTGTGTTTTTATTAAATCGTAGTACAAAAGTTAAAAAAATGCGGATTAAAAAGTTTATGAAATACAACCAGTGTGTTTCTATCGGTCTTAGCTTAATCGTAACAGCGATAAGGATGAAAAACATCGGAAAAAATGAAATGCTCAAGTCAGACTTGAACTCACGACCTTTCCCTTACAGGGGGAATGCTCTTCTAACTGAGCTATTGAGCCACCTGAAGTTTAAAAATGGTTGAAAAATCATTCATTGTTTCCAACAGTTCGTAAGAATGTTAGTAGATGGCTCCACCGTCGCCCTTATAGACTGATATAAAGAGAAGGAAAATTGGAAATGATTCAGGTGTGGCTCAATTGCTCAGTTGGAAGAGCATTCCCTCTGTAAGGGAAAGGTCGTGAGTTCAAGTCTCACTTGAGCATTTAATTTTTTTCGAAGTTAGCAAATATCTACTAAGTATATAAAAATAAGTCGGGTTTTCCTTCCTGAAGATATAACTCCGGAACGCTTTTACCGATTTGGCTAATTTTGGTCTTGAATTATTCGTGGAAGTCCAGGGAAGGTTTTTACGACGAGAAAAATTCGAATAATTGCCGGGAACCGACATCCACGCGGGCAAAAGCTAGTATGCTATAAAAAATACATTCTATGGCCTCTTTTTTTACGTGTGGAAAATCCCCGTGGATACTTCGCCCCCTGCCGAAGCCGATGGGGGAGGTTATGTCGGACTCGAACCGACTAAAACCGATCCCAATAACATAACTTACAGTTAAATGTAGATCGCATCTCCGCATAAACAGTCAAGTTTGAAGTATCTGTGACTGGTGTCCCAATATTATAATCACAAATCTCTATCTGTTCCATGGGACAGGCCCTACAATCGATAGCCAGTAGGATTACAGATCAACGGTACAAATATTGGGACACTACAATCAGAGATTGATGGAGTTTTCTATTATTCTACTGAGGGTGACATGCGTGAAAACGGTCTCACTACCTTGGACGCCCAAGATCGTGCCAAGTGGAGGAGGAAGAGCCGGAAGGCGGACCCTGAGCTCCGAGGGCACCGTGGCCTCTGTTGCCATCAGGACTAACGTCTCTATGTGGATGATGAGTATCCCAAAACTGACAGTAGATACGTTGAAAAATGAAACGCTCAAGTGAGACTTGAATTCACGACCTTTCCCTTACAGGGGGATGCTCTTCCAACTGAGCTATTGAGCCACACCTGAATGACTTCAAAAATAAGTAGATATGTTATTGCGAACGGCCGTAAAACCCACGTCGTTGTCTGTGCGTAAGTGTAAAGCCAAAGGTTAGGTTGTTTGACATATGACAGTTATGGCGTGTGGTAGTAAACGCGACTGCCACGCAGGAGGTGCGGGTTCGATTCGCTCAGTGTAAATATTTGTATGCATGATTATGGCTATTTGCATTAGTCTGGGAGTTACTATATAATATGTATCTATGTATTTACAAAAAAAGTATCGTAAGTATGTTTATCTAGATTCCATAAACATCTATAGCCTCTGACAGCCACCGCATCGTGGCGTGGTGGTATTGAACGCGGCCGCTGCCAGGAGTCGCGAGGTTGGATCCCCGCTCAGTGCAAATATTTGTATGCATGAATATGAATATTTGCAATGGTCTGGGTGTTTCTATGTACAAAATGTACGCATTTAAAAAAAAATTAGTATGGTTATCCGCATACCAGATTCCATAACACAAGCTAGTTAAGCTTACCATGGGTCTAGATAGCGTTGTGTGGAAGGTCGTTTCTCTCGCGCCTTGCGATCATTATAATATATGCCGGGAATACATTATCAAGAACTTCGCCGGCCAACACAGTTCTTTTCTTCTACCGGTTCCTTAAGAGTAATCTCCTGGCTTCGGTCTGTGCTGACGTCACGAGGCGCGTGTTCCTCTCGCCTCTCACCCAGTGTCCGTCCCGTAGTCGTCTCGTGGCCGTAACCTGCACCTCTGGATAGGAGCTTAGAGCGCTGCCTAGCACCCTCGCAGTGTCGAAAGTGGAGGATGGTCGAATTACCTGGTATGTGGATTAGGAATATTATAGAACACTAGCTTTTGCCCACGGCTCCGCCCGTGTGAATGTCGGTTATCGCGACCAAACATTGCCTATGTCCTTTCGCAAGGTCTAATCTACCCAAATTTCATCAAAATCCGTTCAGTGCGCTTACCCTGCCAAACACAACGTTATGTAGGTCAAACTGCGGCAACGCCTTGAATGTTATGTTGAAGATGCCACACACTTCATCATCGCAGGTCACCCGCATTGACAACAGACCTGTGTAAAGAAATGCACGCATTACTGCGTAGTATCATGGGTACGTCCCGAGGAGGGCTAGGCCGTAAGGAATGGCCAGAGGGATAACCTCACCTCCGGCCTAGCACCACGACCCTTAGTCGGCGTGCGGTTTTCTCCCCTTCCGGCTCCTGCGGGAGAGGTATCCGTGGGGTGGCCGGAGGTGTGGTTGTCTTCGACATATTCCTCGCACCCCGGCTGACCCGGGGCCATTCCTTAGGGTCTGGCCCTCCTCGGGGGACTTGAACCCACGACCTTTCCCGTATAATAAAAAAACAACTGAAATTACTAATATTCCCTCTAACCCCTCCAGCTAAGCCTAATTGCTTATGTTGGGAGTGGGTTCACGTCGGTAGTGTAATGGCCAGGATCCGAACTCGGGACCTTTCGATCGTCAGGCCGACGCTTCTAAAGCACAGGCATTTTTCGCCTTTTCAGAATTCCCCATGGAGTAAGTACACTGTACATAATTGACACCTACTTACCAGGCATAGAATGAGAAAAATGGAAGTTCTCTGCTCCTATGGGTTGGACCCGCCCCCTCTGGGCGTAGCAGCCAAACCCGTTGTTGTGGGTGACGTCACCTCCCGCCCAGTACAGTTGAGGGACTTTCCTAAGCAAAGAGTACTGTCGTTCAGTTTTTAAAAATACGCGTAAGAGTCATAGCTAAAGTATGCAGTGAAATGAGGGCTCATTTTAAAGTGAAAGAGCTATTTGAGACATTTTTTGACATCAAGTAGCTAGTTAGTGTAGACTAGCTTTTGCCCGCGGCTCCGCCCGCGTGGATGTCGGTTATCGCGACCAAACATAGCCTATGTCCTTTCTCATGGTCTAATCTACCCCTACTTATACCAAATTTCATCAAAATCGGTTCAGTGGTTGAGGCGTGAAAGCGTAACATACAGACAGACAGACAGATAGAGTTACTTTCGCATTTATAATATTAGTATGGATTTGCCGCCAAATATTCCCTCCGGCCACTTGAACCCTATGTCTATAATCCCTTGGGATCCTAGTATAATCTTTTGTTGCTTTTGATCCTATATTCATAAGATTGAAATATACTGACGATTTTGTAGATGTAGAGTATGGCACACCGCCCGCCTCGTCACAGATAGATAATAGGTTAGAAGAGATTGGTGGAGGTAATGTGCAAAGCAGGTAAGCACGACCTGGGCCTCGATTCTACTAAAGCAAAACTATTGTCAAACCACAGAGATTGCAAAAAGCGGCAATACATTATAGACTTTAATCGATGCATTTAAAGTTCAATATGTTCAAGAGTGTAATGAAAGTTTTCTCATTTAATTTTGGACCTTAGCGTATAGAAATAAAGTCTAAACTTTAATGCCGCTTTTTGCAATCTCTATGGTTTGATAATAGTTTTGCTTTAGTAGAATCGAGGCCCTGGGTGACGGACGACACTGGGCGCAGGCTTACCTCACGGAGTTGGGGATCATGCGGAAATCGCAAATTGGGAAGGCGTTCAAAAGTTATAATATAATAATCAAATAAGAAGGAGTAAAGAGAAGATAAGGATCCGGTGCAATGAAAAAAAATGGTAGAAGAAGTTGTTCGTTTCCAACAGTTCGTAAGAATGTTGGTAGATGGCTCCACCGTCGTCGCCCTTAAAGACGGATATAAAGAGAAGGAAAATTTGAAATGAGTGTGGCTCAATGGCTCAGTTGGAAGAGCATTCCCCCTGTCGTGAGTTCGAGTCTCACTTGAGCATTTCATTTTTTCCGATGTTTTTCGAACTTTAAAGTTAGCATAATAAATGCTGTAAAAAATTAAAAAAAAAAAATATTTATGTATATTATTTGTAAACTGTTTTATATCTATAATAGAATTTCAAAGATATTAAAAATTTAATTCATAAATTAAAATATTTATTAAAATTCCAAGCAGAATTAACAAGAAATTCTTATCAATTCCTCTGCCGCGAAGTCGAAGGTGTCGAATAAGTCCTGGTCTGTCTCTCGTCCGAAAACTGGTTCACAGCCAGGCAATACTTCTCCGAATGGTAGGTACGTGATATCTGAGAAAGTAGCGGGCTCCCATGAGGCGAATTAAGCCATAAAGAAGCACTACCCGTTTGTCCCACCATAGCTATAAACGCAATCAACATTCGTGTATTCAGAAGTCCACGTTGGATCTGCGGCTGTTTAAGCAAAGTCTGTAAAATCAACCCATCAGGCAATCCATTAACCAGTTCAAATATACTTGAACCTCTTTCTCCAATTAGATAAGAAGCAGCAGCTGGTACATTGCAGCCTGTATGTCTCAAAGCGTTGTCTGCATCTTCATTCGAGAAGCCTAAATCTTTCAACGCTCCTAAAGCTTCCGGATTCGGTGGCTCAGCAATCTTAATCCTCCATTCACGGAATTTCTCCAGAAACCTTCTTAAGTGTTCAGCTCTGCGATATACTTCGTTAGATTCAGGTTTAGTTGGGGATGGTGGGTCCGCTATAGTTGCTTGTAAATCTGCTGCGAGTCTTGCAGCAAGTTCTTCTGGAGTAATGACTTGGACGACAGATGGCTGCGCTCTTCGAGGCTCCTCTAAAGCTGCTGTTAGTTGAGCTAAAGTCATCTCGTAGTTTCTTCCAGAAGCCGCGAGACGAGCGCCAGCTTCTATCAAAGATATCAAGATCTTGCGAAGTTCATAAGATAACTCGTTCGTTGAAAGCAGTGATTGAAGGTTTGGCTGTCGTATGGGGTTCTGTGGGGTTGGTAAAGACGCAGTAGCTGCAGCTATAGTCGCCTGTTGAGGAGCCCTAACTTGTCCCAAGTCCCATAACGTACCAGCTTCAGGCAGTCTCCTTTCAACAAGCAATAATTCTTCTTGCATCATGACTTGTTCCTGGGATATGGTCAGGAAATCATGCAACGTAGAAGTGTCGCAGACTCTGATGATCTTGTACCGGCTGGAGCCTGTTTCTCCTGTCGGATAGAAGTAATCAATAGCTCTGTTTTTCACTTCTTCGATTAGTGTGTCTTCTGAGAAGTATGTAATAAACGTTTGGCCTTCTGGACTGATGATTTTTATAAGGATCTCGTTAGCGGTAGCAACGCCCGCCTCAGGAACTAACATTTTTATTGTTTGATTTATCTTATCATCCAAGCAGATGGGTCTGGCTGAGTTATGTCCGCTTTGGCCAAGTTACTGAAATCTATGCATTTTAGATGAATTAAGATGAGAAATAGTGAAAGACTGGTGAACAATGTAGTCATACACAAGATAAATTTGATGTACATGTCTTAACCTGTGCCTTTCATTTTGACAAATGACATTTCGTTTTTGTTTTCACGTTTTATGGTATTTCGTGGCATTTAACCTTATGTAGGTTCGTTTTGTGTAGCTTAGACTCGTTAGAGCGAGCGCTAGAAAAATAATTATAAAAACTAGTCGTTTCAAAAAAAAAGAATTTGGGCACAGTTTCTAAAGCAAAATCATCTGGAAGTATTAATTTGGTAAAAGAAAAAAAAATTACAACCCCCATACATTTTTCCTTTCACCTGAACATTATTCCCGTTCATAATCAAAAAAAAAAATCTTTCGCCAAAGTAATACTTCCAGATGATTTTGCTATCGAGACCCAAATTCTTTTTTTTTCGAAACTACTATAAAATCACCTTGTGTAAGTCGACTTCATAAAAGAGTAGGTTCTCAATTTGGACATAAATAGCTACATACATTATACTCACGCCTGTAAACTCCCGAAGGGGTAGGCAAAGGTGTATTAACCCCCACATTTCGCCAACTTTGATTTTCGGTCCCACATAATAGGGGGTGAGCCTATTGCCGTGAAGCGGGCACTTTGTCATGGGCTGTATGTTTACTGTCGGATGGACAACAGCCCTATCCCTTAGTCTCCTTCTATGATACCTACCCACGGGAGAGATGGGGTGGTCTTACTCTACTTCACCGGGAACCAACATTGCAAATTATAAGAAAGAAAGAAAGAAATTTATTTGGCAATCACTCACATACTTACTTAAAATTAGACTAATGATTAATTAGGCAACTTAAGGGAAGGTTCATATCTGACGGAACATGCGTCGCGTATTATCGGTCGCGTAACGCCAGAACAGACAAATGTATAGAAAAAAACACTTGACCGTT
Organism: Eilema sororculum; assembly: GCA_914829495.1. NCBI lineage: Eukaryota > Metazoa > Arthropoda > Insecta > Lepidoptera > Erebidae > Eilema > Eilema sororculum. The sequence goes on from OU618551.1 coordinate 13,851,004, forward strand.
CACACTCAACCGATGCTACGTTAGTGCGTCGAGTGTGAACGGTCAAGTGTTTTTCTATACATTTGTCTGTTCTGGCGTTACGCGACCGATAATGGGTAGTTCTTCGAAGACAAAATTTTCTATTTCTATGGGTATATTTCTGTAACCAACTAACATAATTGCCTGTAATTTTTTTGGATACTTTAGCTTTGTCCCTAACTTGATGATATAAATGATATTTTTGGAATAATTGCTGTCTAGGTACAAAATAAAAATATTTGAAGTATGTTCTTCTGATTCATATAACGCGTCCGTTTGCCATTTTCCGAAAGAAAATGTTTGATGTGGCGTTTTTCTTTTGATAAATGCATATAAATAATAGTTTTATTGAAAGGAAACTACTTATTCTTTTACAAAATAATGCGTGGTAGTTATAAATACTAATACTTTTTTTATAAATAAGTAAAACTTATGTGTCCGGCGTATAATACTGATTAATATGGTGTAAGCTGCGCTTGACCATAGTTGACCGGGTAATACAGTTAGGATACTGATTTTGGGCGTGGAGGGAATCAGTCGTGAAACGAACAAGCTAGGAGGTGGACGTGCCGCTGGTAGCCAGAGAACCCAGTGTTACGAGGGTAAATATATGATTCATCTGTGCTTGCTTCAGGTGGCATTCTGATTACAAAGCCTACTTTATGAGATTTATTTTATTGTTTTAAAACCTCAATTTGCGTTTACTGTGATGCTTTTAGGTAATATTTTAATGTGGAAAACTTTGAATACTGAAGCCTGTATGAGTATGGAGTTATGCATAATTATAGGCAAAATCCTGATTCATCTGTGCCTGCTTCATATGGTCAAAACACCATATGGATTAGAAAAGAGCGGTTTTATAGCGCAAATTTGCTTTTATTTGTAACATACATATTAAAGTATAGCTGCTACAAGTATATAGCTGCTATACATACTTTCATAATATGTATTTAGTTTAAATATTAAATTACATTTTTTTACATTGTACTGTTTTTTTTTTTTTTAACCGTGGGGGAAAATCCTTCATGGATGTTATGCCGGACTCCTACCGACTAAAAACCCCCACGGTAACGCCCAGAAGCCTATGGATGGGAGCCCCGGGTAAGCCCTCGGAAGGATGTCCCAGGACTCACATCAGACCTACGGCTACAATTGCGGCCTCGTCTTGGGGGTGGTTCGGGTGCTATCCCGCGTCTATGGGGGGGGGGGGGGGGGTTCGGGTGTTATCCCGCTTCTTAGGGGGGGGGGGGGGCGTGCGTGATTCCCTTACGTCACGCTGCCGTCATGGGCCTGCTTCTGTAAAGTACATTGTACTGTAACGTATACTATCACGTAATTGATAAAATAGCAATTTTAAGAATAATTTTCACTAATATATATTTTTCATTTTCATTTCATTTATTCATGAAAAGTTATTTATCTTTAAATATCTCTATTTTTTTTTAAATATTGTAGTTTACAACAATGCCACAACCTGAAGATAAAAAGAAGAAGAAAAAGACACTGGCTGAGCGCATACAGATGGAAAACATAAGAAAAATCCAAAAATTCAGGAAAAACTCTTTGAGGAAACTGAAAGCGGATCGCTCCCTTGCAAAAAGTCTAGAAAATATTTCCTTTAGTAATTTTATTAACTTATACTTGACTTACTTGTGTACGTTTGTTTTGATAGTTGGAAATACGATTGGTGTCAAACATTCCTATTAAAGTAGTTAATTATATGGAATGTTTGACATACGTAGTATAGTACTGTGATTTTTTAATTGTAAAAGGTTTGTCTAATTGATTAAGTATTAAAGTTGTTTAATTTAAATTTTTGTTTCTGATTTATATGTCACCAATTCTGATTCATCTGGGCACAAAATATTTGAATGTCGATATCTTGAAAACTGCTGTATAAAAATGAGTCCCTCATTCAAATATATCTTCTTTAGAATCCTGATCCTCTACAAAGCTGATAGTGAAATTTAATTTCGGCCAGATGAATCAGTTGAAGAATGAAATTTCGAAGAAATACCCTAATACGCGACGCATGTTGCGTCAGATATGAACCTTCCCTAAAACTAAAAATTACGTGAGTGTCAAATAGGTCACCATCTCAGCATAAAGCTGCACAACCAAAAGTTGCACAGCGCTGGTTTTAGATGGCACCCTATGTAACGCCACGGACGTGCAAAGAATGTACTAACTTGTCTATGCTTTCTATTTAGGTATCATGCATGAACATCGGTATTTGCATTGCTTCTGGGCCTCGATTCTACTAAAGCAAATATATATAGTCAAACAGAGATTGCAAAAAGCGGTAATAAATTATAGACTTTAAATCGATGCGCATAAAGTTAAATATTAAATAATTGTTAGAAGAGTAAATGAAAGTATGTATAAAACTTTTGTCAAATACATAGGGAAAAAGAATCTTCTCGGGCGGGACTCGAACCCGCAGTCTTTCCCTTACAGGGGGAATGCCTGACCAATTCGGCTACCGAGACACGCCCGATATGATTCAAATTTCCCATCTTATACGTCTTTAAGGCGACGTGGCGTCATCTACCGATTTTCTTACGAACTATCGGAATCAATGAATGATGTGTATAATTAACATACTTAATGCTGTAAAAATTCCTTCAATTGTTTGGACGCAGTTATCAAAATATCAATGTTTAAAAATGATTGTAACATCATTCATTGATTCCGATAGTTCGTAAGAAAATCGGTAGATGACGCCACGTCGCCTTAAAGACGTATAAGATGGGAAATTTGAATCATATCGGGCGTGTCTCGGTAGCCGAATTGGTCAGGCATTCGCCCTGTAAGGGAAAGACTGCGGGTTCGAGTCCCGCCCGAGAAGATTCTTTTTCCCTATGTATTTGATTTGTATAGTTAGCATACTTAATGCTGTAAAAATTCCTTCAAAAACTTTTGTCATTTAATTTTTGACCTTTGTGTATAGGAATAAAGTCTAAAATGTAATGCCGCATTTTGCAATCTCTGTGGTTTGACTATAGTTTTGCTTTAGTAGAATCGAGGCCCTGGTCATGACTCACAGAGCACGTTAAGCTGTCAGCCCTGGTTTCCATACGAACATCTATGGCAGTCGTTAAGGATAGTTGGACCCTTAAAAATTCTATAGTCTCACTAAAGAACTTCGATTTCGTCAAGGGGTTGTTTTTATTAATAAATAATTTATATTCCACAACATTCTACACAACGCTATCTATCCTCCATGAGCGCTGGTCTGGGGGACCGGTGGAGCCGCCTGTCACCCTAGCAGAAGCAGGCCGCGGCGGCGGCGCAAAGTGCGCCTCCCTGAACCCCGGGGCTAGATGGGGACACTAAGGTCCCCACAACCCGAAGGGGACCACCTCGAAAGAGATGGTCCTGGGTCTGCCAGGGTGCGAGAGATATGATTTTGGCAATCTCACCTCCGACAACCAATTACCCAAGATGGCGTGCGTTTTGGTCGGTTCGAGTCCGACATAGCCGCCTCCACCGGCTTCGTGGGGGTGGTATCCGTGGGTATTTTTCGCAAGAAAAAAAATAAAACACAATGCTATCACATAGTTATCTAGACCCATGGCAAGCATAGCTTAACAAGCTTGTGCTATGGAATCTAGAATGTGAATAAACATACTTAGATACTTTTTTTTGTAAACTAATTCATATTATACATAGAAACACCCAGACCAATGCAAATAGCCATACTCATGCATACAAATAATAGTACCACGGAGGAGAGAAGTAATTTCCTTCTCCGTGAATAGTACTGAACGGAGATCGAACTCGCGCCTTCTGCGTAGCGGCCGCGTTCACTACCGCTACGCCACAGAGGCTGTCAAGGTTTTTTATTGGTTAGCTGGGTTGTGAAGGTCAGCAGTTTACGGTAAATATACGCACCACATCAGTTTAACCGGAAAGCTAACTCCAGCCGAGATGGGAGAAGGTACAGAGAATGATAATGATAAATCGCATAAATTTCACCTGTAGAAACAAGTTCCAACGTATCCGTGGCCCACCGTATCCCCATCCAGGAGCTCCGTGAAGAGCCGGCAGGTCTGCGGGCACACGTCTGTGAACAGCTCGACGCACAGTTCACCGATGGGCGAGCAGTTCCGGAGCCCTATCGTCAGGTACGCCCTGGGTACAACGAAGTTCCATCAATAAATTGTGTCATAAGTTGCAATGTCAGCCTCCGTGGCGTGGCGGTAACAAACGCAATTAGGTTGAATTTTGAAGGTCGAATATGGTCGTCATTGCCAGTTGATTCCTTTTACGCATTTTATTTTCGAATTGTTGACAAAAACCATAAAATATTTAGCTTTACTTATTAATATAATCCATACTAATAACATAAATGCGAAATTAATTCTGCTCTGTCTGTCTGTATGATAGGCATTCACGCCTAAACCACTGACCCGATTTTTATGAAATTTGGTATAGGGTAGTAGATTAGACCATGAGAAAGGACATTGGCTACGTTTGGTCGCGATAGCCGACATCCACGCGGGTGGAGCTGCGGGCAAAAGCTATTAAATGGGTGAATTTCTCAAACGTAAAATTTTCGCGGCGTGACTGAAAATCATACCTTAAAGTTAACATATAGTAATGATTATTTTTTGTAAGAAAGATATCGTTTTTCTCTATATGCACGTATAAATTATATTATTGAAACTATTTTTGTGAGTGTGTAAAAAATGTCTTTAAACCTAAATTCTAAGCTTGGTGGCGCGTCCACAACCTGTTTTCTTGGGAATGATCACAGTTTAATCAAAACTTCATTAGTTTACTGAGTATACTTAATAATAATTCGATTCGGCATTATTTTAGCTATCTTCGATACTGTCATTCGTAGTATTTAGTACTATACTTTATCTTAAAAATAATTTATAAGTTGCGTCCGCGGCAAATGTAAAATTTTGGTGGGATTTATAAAATCATCGAAGGAGTCGTATTGAAAGTACATATAAGGACGACACTATCATCATTGGAAACGTTCAGTTGGGTGTTAATGAGCACCAGTGCCAGTTGTCCCCAGTCCCGTTTCGTTTTTCTGCCAAACACGTAAGTAGGTCGTTTCATAAGCATCGGACAAAAATATTGTAATTTTTGTGTTGATTATTTAAAACGGTTTATTCTCATTGTATGTTTTAATATTTAAGTATAGTGTACAGGTTCAGTATGTGTATTAAATTTTGGAAATGTAACCACTATATTCTAAATAGTATTTTTATAAATAATTTTTTTAGACGTGAAACTAATTTTGGTGGAGCAATTTTGGTGAATTTGGTGAGGTTTTACAAATCATCAAAATTGTATATTTACACCAAAATTTGTTTTCATAGTTATTTGATTAAGCTCCTACGTAGTCCGACGGGCTACTAGGTCAGGTGACCTCTACGTAGTATACCCTGGGCAATGGAGAAAGCACCGCCTCTCTCCCTAGGTGGGAAAGAGGTTGATGGCAGTTGAGATTGTTCGGAAGCTTTCCTAATTTTCTCTCAGATTAACCATTAGTATATGAACTACCCATACAAAACACGGGCGAGTAGTTGGGTGAAGTCAGCTGATGCCGCAGTAGGGACAGGCCGGTGTGGTGGAGCATCGTGCGCTCTTTCCGTCACCTGCTTCTACTGGCGTGAAAGGCGGCCTCACTCTTTACTACTAAGCCTACGCCGTTAAAACCTGCCCACCCTTCTTCCCTCCTCTCCACTGTCAACATCATTTGGCTTTTCTTCCTCTGCTTTCTCACTTACATGAAAGCTACCGTGGATGCAAGAGTGCCTCATGCAATCTTTTGCACGTGACTCCACGCAACAAAGCGATGAAGTCGAAGATGTAGGTGACGCGCAACTCCTGCTTATGTTGCTCCAGCAGCTAGCACTTTGCTATCGTGTAAAAGGTACTCAATCTTCTCCACAGAAGGCTTCTGACCTCTACCGTCCTCAAGCTCCTACATCCACATCCTCACATGTTGCACCAATCTACTCGTATCGGCGTCCACCACTGATATTAACAGCATACATGGGCAGTTATGAAGTGATTGTCTGATGCTATCCGACCAAAATACCACGCTGATTGGGAATGGACTAAGGACAGATCACAGATCACAGAGACAGTGATAAGGAAGATTCTCATATTGCCAACAGCGGTTCGAACAACGGAACCAGAATCGTGGTACATGTATCGGATGGTGTAAACCTCTGGAACCCTTTTGAACCGCAATGCCCATCAGCTCACCGCGTGAGAAACTTAGTTGAAGGACTCCTGTAAGTTCAGAAATAGACATCACACTACCAACTTGTCTTGCCACTACCAAGTGGCCAATGGCATATCTTCCGTCCACCCTTAGGCATACCGAGTACCATATTATGTTGCTCCAGCAGCTAGCACTTTGCTATCGTGTAAAAGGTACTCAATCTTCTCCACAGAAGGCTTCTGACCTCTACCGTCCTCAAGCTCCTACATCCACATCCCCACATGTTGCACCAATCTACTCGTATCGGCGTCCACCACTGATATTAACAGCATACATGGGCAGTTATGAAGTGATTGTCTGATGCTATCCGACCAAAATACCACGCTGATTGGGAATGGACTAAGGACAGATCACAGATCACAGAGACAGTGATAAGGAAGATTCTCATATTGCCAACAGCGGTTCGAACAACGGAACCAGAATCGTGGTACATGTATCGGATGGTGTAAACCTCTGGAACCCTTTTGAACCGCAATGCCCATCAGCTCACCGCGTGAGAAACTTAGTTGAAGGACTCCTGTAAGTTCAGAAATAGACATCACACTACCAACTTGTCTTGCCACTACCAAGTGGCCAATGGCATATCTTCCGTCCACCCTTAGGCATACCGAGTACCATATTATGTTGCTCCAGCAGCTAGCACTTTGCTATCGTGTAAAAGGTACTCAATCTTCTCCACAGAAGGCTTCTGACCTCTACCGTCCTCAAGCTCCTACATCCACATCCTCACATGTTGCACCAATCTATCGGCGTCCACCACCGATATTAACAGCATACATGGGCAGTTATGGAGTGATTGTCTGATGCTATCCGACCAAAATACCACGCTGATTGGGAATGGACTAAGGACAGATCACAGATCACAGAGACAGTGATAAGGAAGATTCTCATATTGCCAACAGCGGTTCGAACAACGGAATCAGAATCGTGGTACATGTCTCGGATGGTGTAAACCTCTGGAACCCTTTTGAACCGCAATGCCCATCAGCTCACCGCGTGAGAAACTTAGTTTAAGGACTCCTGTAAGTTCAGAAATAGACATCGCACTACCAACTTGTCTTGCCACTACCAAGTGGCCAATGGCATATCTTCCGTCCACCCTTAGGCATACCGAGTACCATATTATGTTGCTCCAGCAGCTAGCACTTTGCTATCGTGTAAAAGGTACTCAATCTTCTCCACAGAAGGCTTCTGACCTCTACCGTCCTCAAGCTCCTACATCCACATCCTCACATGTTGCACCAATCTATCGGCGTCCACCACCGATATTAACAGCATACATGGGCAGTTATGGAGTGATTTTCTGATGCTATCCGACCAAAATACCACGCTGATTGGGAATGGACTAAGGACAGATCACAGATCACAGAGACAGTGATAAGGAAGATTCTCATATTGCCAACAGCGGTTCGTACAACGGAATCAGAATCGTGGTACATGTCTCGGATAGTGTAAACCTCTGGAACCCTTTTGAACCGTATAACATATCTTCCGTCCACCCTTAGGCATACCGAGTACCACCTCTCCCACTTTGAGAATAACTGCCTAAACCTTTTCCCAGCAATCTTGAATAAGTTCGTCGATAATATTGGCGCCATTAGAGTAAAATATAATCCTTGCTAGAAGCAAGGATAGATAGAACAATCAAATGTTTTGCTTTTATACTGATATTACTAACAACTAAAGTGGTTTTGCCATATAAAAATGAAGTTGGTGATAAAAGGGTAAAAATTAAGGGTTATATGTAACTATTAAGTGCCAAATTCTAGAAAAATAACAAAGAAATAGTATAAGTAATAATAAATAAAAAATAAAAATAAGTTGATATGCAATTTTGGTGTTAGACACCAATTTCGGTGTATTGAAAATTCAGGTGTATAAAATAAACAAGTAATTCCCAGGGCTAATTAGACTATTCAAACATAATAGGCATAAAATATGTATTTCTAGCTAAATATTGAAAGAGATTACCTAAATACCTAGAAATAAAAAAAATCACCAAAATTAGCTAAAAATTCATAGATGTTGAAATTCACCCAAATAATAAAAATAATTAGTCATCGTTTTCTTAAGTAACTACTTGTGGGAACACAATGCTGACGGGCATTTTTATAGGCGCCCGAACGCAGCGAGCCCGCATTCTATCCAAAAACAGCAAAAAAATACCCGAAATGTAAGAAATAATTATAAGTTTGGCCTAAAAAAATTGAAGAACTCACTTGGGTCTGCGCACCCCTGGGGGCGCTTCAAAGGCCAGGTCCTCCATCTCCTCCTGAACCATAAGCGGGAACAGTACGAAAGCGTTCTCAGCACGGTTCACCATCTCGCGCTTATTGCGTTTCCAGTCCCGTCTGAGAGAAGCCGTTGACTGTATGCGAGAGTTCTGGTGACATTGGAACAGAATCTATACATCTATATCTATACTATATCCATACTAATATTATAAATGCGAAAGTAACTCTGTCTGTCTGTCTGTCTGTTTTTGCGCTTTCACGCTTAAACCACTGAACCGATTTTGATGAAATTTGGTATAGAGGACAAAAGAGATGAAAGGACATAGGCTATGTTTGGTAGCGATAACCGACATCCACGCGGGCGGAGCCGCGGGCAAAAGCTAGTAATATTATAATGCGAAAGTAACTCTGTCTGTCTATTTGTTACGCTTTCACGGCTAAACCCCTAAACCGATTTTAATGAAATTTGGTATAGAGGTAGATTAGACCTTGAAAAAGGATATAGGCTATGTTTGGTTGCGATAACCGACATCCACGCGGGCGGAGCCGCGGGCAAAAACTAGTGTTAAATAAAGAAGTGCCGTTACGTCGCCAAACTTACAAGTTATGACCAGTTTAAAGATAAACATAGTCGGCTGCAAAAGAGTAGGTATTATTTTTTTTATCGTGCGATAAATCCCCACGGAGCCGGTGGAGGCGGTTATGTCGGACTCGAACCGCCTAAAACGCACGCCGCCTTGGGTTCTTGGTTGCCGGAGGTGAGATTGCCGAAAGCATATCTTTCGCACCCCGGCAGACCCAGGACCATCTCTTTGGAGATGGTCTCCTAGGTATTAATGGATAATGGCGCCTTCTCCCTTAGTGGCCTTCTTCGACCCACGGGGAGAGATGGAGTGACCCTATTCTACTCCAGCGGGATCCAGTCCAGCTTCTGTTTTACCATGTAGTAGGATGAGTGACTATTTTCGGTGACAGTATTCTCATAACAAAACTTTCATTCAAATCACATTGGGCGTGTCTTGGTAGCCGAGTTGGTCAAGGCATTCCCCCTGTAAGGGAAAAATCGCGGGTTCGAGTCCCGCTCGGGAAGTTTCATTTTTCCCTATGTATTCCATTTGTGTAAAATTCATTCAAATCATAAAGACTTAGATATATATTATTATAGACAGCCTCTGTGGCATGGTGGTAGTGAACGAGGCCGCTACCGCCGCTAAGCAGGAGGCGTGGGCTTCGATCCCCGCTCAGTGCAAATATTTGTATGCATGAATATGGATATTTGCATTGGTTTGGGTGTTTCTATGTATAATTATGTTCGTATTTACAAAAAAAAGTATATATAATGTTTATCCGCATTCCAGATTCCATAACACAAGCTAGTTAAGCTATGCTTACCAAGTGAGTGCCACCATTGTTAATACGTTTTACCTTTTTCCAAAACTTTCCCTTCAGCTTACCCGCAGGCGAGGTGACGTCAAATAGATGTGTCCTATATAAAAAAAATACTACCGGCGTATTATGAGAGCGGTAGGCGCAATCGGTTTTACAATATCAAGTACTTACGGTACTCATGATACGTTTGTACAACTCCAAGTTTTCGCTTTGAGCTCGCTTCAAGAAGTCCACTCGGCTCCTATAGTACTGCATCGAGCGGGTAGGCTCATAAGACCAATAGCAGTCCACTTTACCCTGTTGAGGGTAAAGATTTATGTACTGGTGAAATTGGTACTAACTTAGGTAGCAATTAAAGTGGGTATCGTTTCCTGTGGACGTTTGCGACACCAAGGGCATTACACTCGTGCTGCTGACCCTGTAGGAACCCTTCTTAAAGAACCCTGTTGTAGTTCCTACTGCCGAACGAAGGAAGGTAATGTTTTTCGAGACTGTATGTATGCATGTATGTCTATTTATTTGGCACGGCCTACAGCCTGAACGGCTTGACGTGATTGTGTGAGTGACACCAGGTACATTAAAAATTCGAGAAAATCAAAATGGCAGATTTTTGGCGCCAAAGCGTATGTTGTCAAAAAAAATTTGACTCAAACTTATCGAGTAGGGTATCAAAGTGAAGGAAATTAGAAGGAGATTACAAAAAGATACATGTCGTATCATAACTATACTCCGCACGCCGAATGATGATCCCTATGACGTTTCAACTGACAGTTGTATTAACATAACATAACATAAACTCACGCCCGTATTCCCCGAAGGGGTAGGCAGAGGTGCTAGCACCCACGTTTCGCCAGTTTATGTTTAGGTCCCAATGTAATAGGTGGCGAGCCTATTGCCATTAACCGGGCACTTATAAACCTGCGATAAATACACACATAACTTCGAAAAGCATCGAAACGTCATTGGTGTGTGCCATGTTAAACCTGGGATCGAACCCGAGACCTCGTCTCAGCAGTCCATTACCCATACCACTAGGCTACCGCGATATTAGTTTTGTTAGCGTTGTATTAGTTATGCGAAACAATTTCGATAAAATACTGTTTTTTCAGGCAAATGTCATGTCATTCAGCCAGGTCATGCAACATAATAAGCAATATTTATTTATTTTGAAAAAAAGACTACGCGCATTGATGGACATAAAACACTAGATAAAAAAGTAACAGCCTTATTATATTTTATTTTACTATACTTTAATTTTTATTCAAATTGCATAATTTAAAGAATTTAAAATTCTTTTTGAATTGAATTTTAAAGAATTCATAATTAGCTGGCAATTATGGATTACATGGAAAAGTATTTAAATGGAGGCCATAGACCTACCGTATTTTTTTAATTCAGTCATGTCATGTCTTGTCAGTCTGTTTTGTCTTCTTGTCACACCGCATCACATCGCGTCATACGAGTGCTCTAACGCCTTGTATGCGCCACGTCTTTCTTTGTTAGCTGAGTTTTGTTTGTTTTCGCTGTTTTGTGTTATTTGTTGATTTTCTGTTACCTGTTTGTTGATTTTCGGTTTTGCAAAATGCCGAAAAGACAGCGGAAAACTGTTCTCAACAGTGAAGTTCGCGAGTTTGTAGTTCGTTTGCGAGACTATTTTGCTCGTGAACAACAAAATGGCGGACCCTTGTTACCGCTTGACAATGTTCGCGATCGTGTAGCCAATGCTCTAGGAATCGGAAAGGCTACTGTTTCTCGAATAACAAAGGAAAAATTTGGGGAGTCGTCCATGGAGGACAATAAACTATTAACACCAAAGAAAAAGAAAAGGTTATGTCATATAACAGAACCTGATGAATTTGATTTAGATGCTATACGCAATCATATTTATGGTTACTACCTACGAGGTGAACTACCGACCTGCCAGAAGTTATTATCTTCATTAAAAGCTGCAGAACTCTTCAAAGGCGGTGCTACTTCTCTTAGAATTGTTTTGAAAAAATGTGGATTCCGCTATAAAAAATGTGACAAGAGAAAAATATTAATGGAGCGTACTGACATAGCTTTACTACGATGCGATTTTCTTCGCAAAATCAAACAAATTGATAACTGGGAGAAGGTAGTATACCTTGATGAGACATGGCTGAACGCCAATCATACTGTAGGTAAGGCATGGACGGATGACACAGCGAAATCCAGCACAAAAACTCCTGAAGGAAAGGGCCAGCGCTTAATCATTTGCCACGCTGGCACAGCTACAGGTTTTGTGCCGAATTGCCTGTGGGCTTTTAAGTCAGTGAAAACAACGGAGTACCACGAGGAAATGAATTTCGAAAACTTTAAGACATGGTTTATAAAACTATTAGAAAATTTGAATGAGCCTCACTATATTTTAATGGACAATGCTTCATATCACTCAGTTCAAATTAACAAACCCCCCAGCAGCAATAACAAAAAAGCTGAAATTATAGAGTGGTTACACGGCAATGGTGTGGAAACTGACAGTCAGATGTTAAAAAAAGAGTTGGTTAGACTGTTGAACTTTCACAAACAACAGACGCACCCATCATATTTTTTGGATGAATTGGCCAAATCAAATGGACACACGGTAATTCGGTTACCGCCCTATCACTGCCAATATAATGCAATCGAGTTGATATGGGCGCAGATCAAAGGTATCTATATTTTTTATTTATATAATATTATGTATATGCATATATTTCTAAAAATAATTACTGAATGTACAAATATTTTCAGGTCATGCAGCTAGGCATAACACAACTCCGCCATTCACGGCAAATAAAATGATGGTTTTATTGGAAGAAGCTTGCGCTCAAGTGACAGCTGACGATTGGCGAAAAGTGGTCGAAAGAACGAAGAAAATTTGCTTACAAGACTGGGATCGAGATGTACAATACGACAATATCATTGACCAACCGTTAATAATAAACGTCACGGATAGCTGCAGTTCAGACTCAGATTTTGAAGATCCGATTGACCCTGTATCAGATTCAGATTGATATAAATAAAATACAAACTCAAAGCATTTGTTTTATATTTCCAACAAATTATCGATCGACGTAACTTTTGCAGCACGTACCATGTACATTTGCATTGAGTTTTTTTCTATTATTTCCGAACATTACGTAATAATTTCTTAATATTCATTTTTATAATTTACAATTGTACACAATTATGATTTTTTCGTCTTTTTAATGGACCTCTAAAGGATTTGATGTGATAGGACGTCAGTACAATGTTAAGCGCTAACGAACTGTCATAGGGATTGTAGGGACATAATACGTACAACAGCAGCGCGACCCCGCAAACACGTCTGCACGCGGCGAACAATTTCCATCAATGCGACTAGTAGTGTTCGGATTGAACGGCTACATTTTGATAACATGTTAAAACGATACGTTAAAAAGAAATAACGTTATTTTTATACGCTCCGTTAAAAAATATAACAGTAGCAGAACGTCTCGTTAAGTTAAAGAACGGAACAAAAGAACGGAACGAAAGAACATAGCAGAAAAATAATTAACTTAACTTCGATTCTAAACTATTGTTGGAATTGGAAATGTAGCTCTTATTTGCTTACAGTAAAGCATAATTTGGCAGAATCGTTTCGTGCATCGAAAACATACGAGATATTTATTGCAATATAAATCCTAAACGCTCACATATAGAGAATAATTTCGTACAAACTACACTCACGCCATATTTGTATAAATTTACACTGTACCTTCTTTTTTTTCGTGTGGAAATCCTCTCCAATACCTCCCCTGCCGGAGCCGGAATGGAAGGTTATGTCGGACTCGAACCGACTTAAAGTCGGTTCGAGTCCGACTGTGGTCACACCGACTGTGGATCATGGTGCTAGTTTTTATGAAGTATTTATATAAATTTACACTTTACCTTCTTTTTTTTCGTGCGGCAATCCCCTCGAATACCTCCCCTGCCGGAGCCGGAAGGGGAGGTTATGTCGGACTCGAACCGACTTAAAGTCGGTTCGAGTCCGACTGTGGGCACGCCGACTGTGGGTCGTGGTGCTGGTTTTTATGAAGTATTTATATAAATTTACACTGTACCTTCTTTTTTTTCGTGCGCCAATCCCCTCGAATACCTCCCCTGCCGGAGCCGGAAGGGAGGTTATGTCGGACTCGAACCGACTAAAAAGTCGGTTCGAGTCCGACTATGGGCACGCCGACTGTGGGTCGTGGTGCTAGTTTTTATGAAGTATTTACATAAATTTACACTGTACCTTCTGTTTTTCGTGCGGAAATCCCCTCGAATACCTCCCCTGCCGGAGCCGGAAGGGGAGGTTATGTCGGACTCCATAGATTATTTCAAAACAATATTTAACTTAAAATTTTCAATATTATAACAGAACAGAAAAACATATTAGAAAAATAGCATTAACTTCGATTTGGAAATATAGCTCTTATTTGCTTACTGTAAAGCATAATTTGGCAGAATCGTTTCGTGCATCGAAACCATACCTACTAGATATTTATTGCAATATGAATCCTAAACGCTCATATATAAAGAACAATTTCGCATGAACTACACTCGCGCCATAAAATTCTCGAAGCTTGTCGCCGCTCGCCAATACATTGTTGGCAAGTACTTGTCCGACGCGATGGTTAAATAACATATCAAATAATTTAACGTTTGCCTGATTGAATATATAACAGTTGCTATTGCTATTTTTTAAGAACATGCTATTTTAACAGTTACGTATTATAACGAACACTCCTAAATGCGACACACCCGCAGAAGCCGCCGCCTTTTACGTGTGTCAAAATTATATACCCGCGACACAAGCGCCACACGGCAGAATTTCTAACTATATTGTATATAATAGCTTTAAGGATTTCTTATGTAAATAAATAACCTCTTCTGATTGGTGTAGCATAGTTTATAAGCTCGATGAATTAATGTCGGGTTAATGATAAATTTGGCAATATAAGTAGCCCCATTTTGTGAATAAATACAGTTCCTCTTCGCTCTGTCTTTTCTTCCTTGGCTACGGTAACCCTCCGGTCCAAGTAGTCAGAGCACCCTAGCGACGGTACAAAGGTTCAGCAGTGAACCTGGCCGGTCTAGGGGCATCAGCCAGCTGGCACAGATATTAGGGCAGTACCTACCTCACGGGTCAGTGACCCCACTAACAGCTGACCCCCAATCAGCTGGGCTGAAACTCGGTCAGTAGTCAGCTGAGCCATAGTCCGGTTAGGCGGAGGCCATAGACCGACATTGGTGACCCCTGACGAACCCGAACAGCTGATACCGACGTACCTACGGCATCATACGTACTTTTGCACGCACGCATCAGCTGATTGCAATACCGAGTGCAACAACCTACGTACATCATGTCTAAAGAAGAAATCACACCTGGTAGTAACACACCTGGCAACAACAGCAACGTCGCTAAGATATCACTACCGGCGCGCCTACCACCTTTCTGGCGGCAAAACCCGCGATTATGGTTTGCTCAATTCGAAGCGGCCATCGCGGCGAGCAAAATAGGGGAAGAGCAGAAATTCAATCTAGTAATGCCACTACTGGGTTGCAACGACTTAGAACAGATTGCAGACATAATTCTCAACCCACCTGCTACCGGCAAGTACACCGTGCTAAAAGAAAGACTCATATCAACATATCAGGAATCGGATCATCGCCAGCTGCAAAAATTACTTAGTGGTCTTGAGCTAGGCGATTCGAAACCGAGTCAGCTGCTACGTCATCATCATCATCAGCCCGCGGCAGTCCACTGCTGGACATAGGCCTCTCCCATGACACGCCACTTAGCCCGGTCTTCGGCTGTCCTCCTCCACTCTCCACCAGCCACTCTGCGTATATCGTCGCTCCATCTAGTCGCAGGGCGCCCCACACTACGTTTGCCGGTTCGCGGTCTCCACTCAAGGACTCGTTTCCCCCAACGGTTATCGGTCCTACGGCAGATATGGCCAGCCCACTGCCACTTCAGCTTGCTAATTCGTTGAGCTATGTCGATAACTTTAGTTCTCTGCCGAATTACTTCGTTCCGGATTCGATCCCTCAGAGATATACCGAGCATAGCTCTTTCCATAGCACGCTGAGCGACCTTGAATTGGTGAACCAACCGTACCGTAAGTGTCCACGTCTCGGCTCCGTATGTCATAACAGGTAGAACGCACTGGTTATAGACTTTTGTTTTAAGACATTGTGGGAGCTGCTACGTAAAATGCGAGAACTAAGTGGAAAATTACTAACAGATGAAGCACTACGCGTCATATGGCTGAACCATTTACCGACTCAAATACGCGGCATATTATCTGTAAATACAGAATCATCACTTGAAACCCTAGCCGCCATGGCTGATAAAATGATAGAACATTTCGAACCCATCACAGCCGCAGCCATAACTACATCGATACCCGTGTCAAACCCATCACAAAGACAAAACGAAACAGTTGCTACATCTACGGTCGAAAAACTACAACTCGACTTAATTACGAAACAAATAGAGAAATTATCCCTCGAAGTAGCAGACCTACGTTCGAATCAATTTCGACCGACGACGCGAAGCGCCTACCGCCAACCACGCGGCAACGAGCGCTTTGACGACAGACGAAACTATCAGGCGCATTCACGTTCGCGCACGCGTCGGAAGCCGGGCGGCCCAGAATGGCTATGTTATTATCATCTACGATTTGGCAATAATGCTCGTAAATGTGCAGAGCCATGTGCCAAAAGTAATTCCAATACGAAACCGAACACAAATAAGCAACAGGAAAACTAAATAATACATCGACAGTGGCGGGTGTCGATGGTAATCAAAGCCACCGCCTATGTATAATAGACAGAAACAATAAAGAAAAATTCCTCATCGACACTGGAGCTGATATTTCAGTGTTAGCCGCAAGAAACAAAAAGTATTCACAGTCTACTGAAAGCAATTACAAATTATTTGCTGCAAACGGAACCCACATTCGTACCTATGGCGAGCGCACACTTGAACTCAACTTAGGTTTACGTAGAAGCTACAAGTGGACATTCACTGTTGCCGATGTCAAGACTTCAATATTAGGCGCAGATTTCCTAGCAAAACACAAGCTATTAGTTGACTTGCATCAGAAGAAACTCATCGATAGTGTCACAGATCTCACCGTGAACACTATTAGCATACATAATACAGAAGAATCAGTCTACATTATCAACCAAAATCACGCATATCTCGACATTCTGAAGCAATTCCCAGACATTTTACGACCCATGACAATCAAATCAACAGCAAAACACAACGTCACTCACCGTATAGAAACAAAAGGACCGCCCATATACTCCCGACCACGCCCACTTCCACCAGATAAGTACAAAGCTGCCAAGTTAGAATTCGCAAAACTAATGGAAATGGGCATCTGCGAACCAGCTAACAGCCCATGGGCACAGATAACATAATACTAAAGTACAGATACCTCATCCCATACAAAAAAATGTGACCATCCTAACTCGGGCTATTTTGTGGGCTATTTTTAACTATTATTAGCCGCCACTAGATGTCGACGAAATAGCCCGAACTTGCGTACGTTGTGCAGTAATGTCTACTAGATGGCGGTGTACTATATTTTCAATGTTAAGAAGTGTCAGTCATACATAAATAAACAAAGGTATTCCTACGTACTATATTTTATTAAATCAGACTGTGACTATAAATAATGCAAGTATAGATCGTATCTCCTAACTTGCAATCCGTAAAAAGTGGTTGTATTTCAATGAGTGACATTCGCGTAAACTTTAGAAAATGACACATAGTATATTTGCCTGAAAAAAAACGTAGTATTGGTCGGGCCATATATCTTGGACCTACATAAATCGCGGGATACTTCCGGGCGCGCGGATTGTTAATGTAAGATCGTCCACCGCAGTAGCATCCCATGCTATCTTCAAAATACATCTAAGAAACGTGTAGGTATTGCGCGTATAGAGCCGATTTAGAACACATTTTAGGTCCAAGATATATCGCTCAAGCAATACCCTCTTTTCGCCAGGTATGTTTTTGGGATCTTATTCTTGGGTGTGGAGTACGACTTTGATGTCAAATTTTGCCTCCAATATGGCCGCCGCGCTGTAGTAGGTATCTAAACTGCATTAGCAATCAATCAATTAGCCCACCGCAGTCCACTGCTGGACATTGTACGCCATTTCACCCGATCCTCCGCCTTCTGCAACCAGTCTGTCCCAGCCACCTTTTTCAGGTGGTCAGTCCACCTGACTACGTTGTGTCCTACCTTCCGTTTGCATTCTCGCGGTATCCATTCTAGGGCTCGTCTGCTCCAAAGGCCATCAGGTCCTTCGACAGACGTGGCCAGCCCATTACCACAAGGAGCTTGCTTAATCTGCGAGCTACATAGGTCGCTCCATTACCCGCTGCGCGACTTTTAGGTTATAGACTAGCCCTATCGTCAGTGTCCACGTAACTGCAATATGGGTATGTCTCAATGGGTGTTTGAGTAGGTAGGTATGCTGTATACGAATTTGATGTCATTTTTGGAATCCAATATGGCCGTCGCTCTGTGGTATCTAAATTGCAATATGGGTATGGTCTAATGGGTTTTTGCGTATGCTGATTACGAATTTGATGTCATTTTTGGAATCCAATATGGCCGCCGCGCTGTGGTATCTAAATAGCAATATGGGTATGGTCGAAAGGGTTTTTGAATATGCTGAATATGAATTTGATGTCATTTTTAGAATCTAATATGGCCGCCGCGCTGTGGTATCTAAATTGCAATATACGTATGGTTCAATGGGTTTTTGAGTATGCTGAGTACGAATTTGATGTCATTTCTGGTATCCAATATGGCCGCCGTGCTGTGGTATCTAAATAGCAATATGGTTATGGTCTAAAGGGTTTTTGACTATGCTGAGTACGAATTTGATGTCATTTTTAGAATCTAATATGGCCGCCGCGCTGTGGTATCTAAATTGCAATATACGTATGGTTCAATGGGTTTTAAAGTATGCTGAGTACGAAATCGATGTCATTTTTGGCATCCAATATGACCGCCACGCTGTGGTATCTAAATTGCAATATGGGTATGGTCTAATGGATTTTGAGAATGCTATGTCACTTTTGGAATCCAATATGGCCGCGCTGTGGTATCTGAATTGCAAATCCTATTGTATACGATCGCGAATTACTAGCTATGTAGGTATACCGCTGTTAAGAGCTTACGACGGCTGATAGAGGGCAATGAACTCACTATATATACCGATCACAAACCTCTGACCTTCGCACTCACAAGATCAGCCAACAACAGTGACACGCCGAGAAGAGAAAGACAACTTCACTACATAAGTCAGTTCTGTACGAGTATCAAGTTCATTCAAGGCGAATACAACACAGCTGCTGACGCCTTATCACGAATTACCGAGATTGAGATACTAAATAACACTATCGACTACAACAAATTATCCATAGATCAAGAGAAAGACACAGAATTAGAAACATGTAAACAACAGTCAAACCTCAAATTCGTCCGTGTGAGTCTACCCGGTCATCAACCCCTACCCATATGGTGCGAAGTATCAACTACAAACATTCGACCATACCTACCAGTGACTTATCGGCAAGCAGCTTTCAAAGCACAGCACGATCTAAGTCATCCGGGCATTCGCGCTACTAGAAAACTCATAACATCCAAATTCTTCTGGCCGTCTATGAATAAGGACGTAACTACATGGGCAAAATCATGCATCGGCTGTCAGCGCGCAAAAATTCTAAGACACGTTATCAGTCCCCTCGGCGAGTTTCAAGAGTCATCGCGTTTCGAACACGTACATCTGGACATCGTCGGACCTCTATGCACATCAAACGAATATCGATACATAGTCACTATGATAGATCGATGCACGAAATGGATTGAAGCTGTACCTACACGTGACATCACCGCTGAAACAGTGACAAAGGCAGTTTACGACGGGTGGATATCACGATTCGGATGTCCCCTACGAATCACAACAGACCAAGGTAGACAGTTCGAATCATCACTATTTCGCACACTAATGCAGAGACTTGGTATTAATCGAATACGTACGACTCCGTTCCATCCTCAAGCAAATGGATTCATAGAAAGAAGACATCGGTGTTTGAAAGCTTCATTAATGGCCAGATGTGCAGGTACCAAATGGAGTGAAGAGCTACCTACAGTACTACTAGGACTACGCACCGCACTATGTAAAGATACATCTGTAAGTCCCGCACTTATGACTTACGGATCTACACTACGAATTCCGTCGGATTTCTTTGTGCCTACTAAGCCAAACATTGATGACGCAGAATTCGTCCGCCAGCTCACCGAAACAATGACGTCACTATTACCAAAGCAAAAGGTACATTCATCAAAACATCCCTTCGTATACAAAGAACTCGAAACTTGTACTCATGTGTTCCTGAGAAATGACACGGTGCGAAAACCTTTGACCCCACCATATGACGGCCCTTACAAGATTATCCAACGAAGTCAAAATCAAAATGGCAAGTTTTTCACCATTCAACTACCAAATCGTCAGACATGTGTATCAATAGACAGACTTAAACCAGCGTATGTATATAATGAGACCCCTGAAACAGACGAACCGCAATCTCGGAGCACGGGGCCAGCAACAAATATACTTCACGAACCTACTACGTCATCGAGCCCACCCAATTCAAAATACTCTACGACTACAAATTCCAAAAAAACTACAAGTGCCAGCTCTGCCAGCAACAACAAACAAGACCCTTACATGGCAATTGTGAAGCTTACCACCCTCATCAATGCCACTTTTAGACTGAAATATGTGCCTACTATGTGGAAAGTTGCTGAAATTATCATGATCCCTAAACCAGGAAAACCACCTCATGAAGTAACATCCTATAGACCTATATCACTCTTACCAATCATAGCGAAATTGTTCGAAAAGCTACTGCTCAGGCGACTAAAACCTATTATCGAAGACAGAGAACTGATCCCTAACTACCAATTCGGTTTTAGAGAAAAACACTCCACAATTGACCAAATACACAGAATTACCAATGTAATTGAAAAAACATTAGAAGAGAAAAAAGTTTGTTCTGCAGTATTTCTAGATGTAGCTCAGGCATTTGATAAAGTATGGCATAAAGGTCTTATATATAAATTAAGTAAAACGCTCCCGAAACAATTTGTGGAAATTTTAGAATCCTACTTAACTGAGAGGACATTCAGAGTGAGACATGAGGATGCTTACTCAGATATCAAACAAATTAAAGCTGGTGTACCACAAGGAAGTGTTCTTGGGCCTGTCCTGTACCTATTGTACACCTGCGATATCCCTGAAACAGATTACAGCGTCATTGCTACTTTTGCAGACGACACCGCTATAATGGCCACAGGTGCCACTCATAAAGAAGCAGCAGAGAAGGTGCAAATTGCTGTTAATGCCATCACCGATTGGACTAAAAAATGGAAAATTAAATTAAATGAGTCAAAATCGACACATATTGATTTTACAAACCAAAGAGCTACTCATACACCAGTATATATTAACAACCGTGTAATACCATACGAAAATACGGCAAAATATTTGGGCATGACGCTAGATGCTAAACTTCGCTGGAAGGCTCATGTCAAAAAGAAACGACAGGCATTAGATCTACGATATAAAAATATGTACTGGCTGCTTGGTAGACATTCTACCTTGTCAGTGCATAATAAAGTACTTTTATACAAGCAAGTACTCATGCCTGTATGGACATACGGCATCCAACTTTGGGGATGTACAAAACGAACTAACGTGGAAATCATACAAAGATTCCAAAATAAGGTACTTCGGACTATAGTAAATGCTCCCTGGTACGTCAGAAATGATGACATCCACCGAGACCTTGGAGTGGATAATGTAACTAACGTTATAAAAAAACACGCCGAAGCACATGAACAAAGGCTTCTTCATCATGTGAACGTCGAGGCTATCCAGCTACTAGACAACACGGACATAGTGAGAAGACTAAAAAGAACTAAACCCTTTGAGTTAGTTTTGTGAATTAACGTAACAAAGTGCAGTGAGTGCTATGTTTAAAGAACACAAGATCAAAGTGTCTATCAATAACAATAGAGACAATAAGAAAAGTGCCAATGGACACATTCTTAACTTGTAAGTATTAGCAAATTAAGTTAAATTTAAATTACTTATTAGCCTCAAGGACTAGATTGTAATTGTCTTAGTATCCGTTCAATAACGAATACTACATAATAAAAAAAAAAAAATAAAAAAAAAAAAATAAAAAAAAAAACATGACTCGTACGGGAAGAAAGGGACATAATACGTACAACAGCAGCGCGACCCCGCAAACACGTCTGCACGCGGCGAACAATTTCCATCAATGCGACACACCCGCAGAAGCCGCCGCCTTTTACGTGTGTCAAAATTATATACCCGCGACACAAGCGCCACACGGCAGAATTTCTAACTATATTGTATATAATAGCTTTAAGGATTTCTTATGTAAATAAATAACCTCTTCTGATTGGTGTAGCATAGTTTATAAGCTCGATGAATTAATGTCGGGTTAATGATAAATTTGGCAATATAAGTAGCCCCATTTTGTGAATAAATACAGGACCGCCCGTGGTACCGAGATTCCGTTGCGTGTCGCTGCACGTAACGTTTTCTGCTTTTCCGTACGGACCCTTCTTATCTCCGGTCGCGCGAGCCTCCGGCGATTGCGCCTGTGTCCGCGTTGGACACAGCCGTACTCGCCGGCGTGCGCGCGCGCGCTGTTGAGTCGCGCTTCCCGAGATATCACATCACTCGTTAGGTCACGGCCGCGTACCGCGCCCCAAATATGTCGGAGTTTACGGGCCCCCCAGGAGCCCGTACTCGCACCTTTCTCCCCTCCGGCTCCCCAGGGAGTCGTGAGGCGAACAAAAACAGCCCTTCTGAGGGCTCCCGAGCACCTGTCAGGCAGATGCCAGGTGCAGCAGCTCCTTTCTCGGAGCCTGCCCCAAGACCTTCCCCGCCGACGGGAAGCGCCCCTCGGAGAGCGCACCCGCCCGCGGCACCCAGCCAGATCGCGTCTCGCGGCCGTCTGCTATCGGGAGTGATTCCGCCGGCAGCGTTATCGCTCCCGATAATAGACGACTTCCCGGAGCCGTCGACCAGCAGGACCCCGCCTACCAAGCCAATGACGCCGTATGTGGACTCCCCGGCCCTGCATTTCTCCGATGTCTCGGGTGCGGAGTCGGAGAGGTCCTTCAGCTCGCTGCACTCGCACGGGCTGGGAGGGGGTGAGGATGATATCCCGCGCTCCACCACCACGACTACCACTAGAAAAAAGAAGTCTATGAAAAAGAAGAAGAAACCAGGTCTGAGCCCGGAGCGCACGACCGCCGAGTCAACCGCCGCCACGGACGACTCGGCGAGTGAGGCGCGCCCGGTCCCACAGCCCCAGCGCACCCCACAGAGGATGCAAGTGAGTCCCTATAGGACCCCCCGCCGTCATCGGGAGCCCTCGGAGGAGGGGGAGGGGGAGGAGGCGAAGCGGAGGTGCCCCGCGGCTGACAGCCGTGCACCATTGTGCACGCAAGCCGCACCCTCTTCCTCCCAGTCCCCCCAGACCTACGCTGCGACGGTAAGGTCGCCGCCACCCGCACCAAGATCGCCGACGCCTGAAGCGTCGGAGAGCCTACCCACGCAAAACACCACCGGTAAAAAACGGTACCCTCCCCTAATTGTAGAATTCCTCCCAAATTGGGCCCACCATACGAGGACCCTGAAGGAGAGGTTGGGCAGAGCAGCCAACGTGCGCCCCTACGGCAAGGGGCTACGTTTCACGCCGCAGGAGGAGGGTGAGTACAGACTACAGGGTCATCCAGGCCTACCTCTCCGAACTTGAGAAGTCGGAGGGTATATCATGGTTTTCTTACTCACCCGCGGCGGAGAGAAATGTGAAAGTGGCCATCCGGGGTCTGCCCAGCAACGCCACCCCTGACGAGGTAGGCGACGAACTGAGGCAGATGGGGCACGACCCCGAATACGTAAGAAACATCAAAGCGCGAGGAGAGCGCCCGGGGTGCATCCTAATGGCCGTCATCAGGCGCCAAAAGGACACCCTACCCAGAATATACGAGACTAAGGAGATGCTTGGCATCCCCGGCATCGTCATTGAGGCCTGGCGCGGGAAGCGCAAGCCAGCCCAGTGCCACAGGTGCCAACAGTTCCGACACAGCTCGCACAACTGCCACAGGAAGATGGCATGTGTAAGGTGCGGTGAAGAACACCTGGCCAGGGACTGCCCGAGACCTCGAGAGAACCCGGCCACGTGCGCTAACTGCGGGGGAGAACACCCCGCAAATCACGTGCACTGCCCGGTGTTTAAACGGGAGTCACGTAATAAGAAAGCTGGCACAGTCGCGCGCACGGGAGAGCCGCGCCTGGACCCAGCACCCATAAGAGCGCAACCGTTGGGGGAGGCGGGCCAGGGATCATCGCTGATGGCGGCAGCGAACGCACCCACAGCTCGAGGAGCCCCCACAAAAACAAAAACCAAAAGACGAAATCGAAGGAGGGGAAAGGGCCCTTCCAAGAGCGAGGAGGGACAAACAGCCCCCCCTCCAACGACCGAATGCGGCCCAGCGCCCACGCAAGTCGCCCACCCCGAGCCAGAGGGGAGGAGGGCGAAGGCACGAGGCGAACCAGGAGCCTCCACGAACCTTAGGCCGCGGGCTCATGCGGCGAATCCGGCCCAAGCAGCCCCAGCAGAGGGCTCGCTCAAACAAGTCGTCCTACGCTTATTACAAACCATCACAACCGCGCTGATGGAGGGGAAAAGCGTGAAGGACCTATACCCCATATTGATAGCGGGGGTAATGGAGCTAATGACCCATTTCAATGGATAGTCACGCCCCACTACGTCTGCTGCACTGGAATGCCCGCGGTCTCAGAGAAAAGACCGCCCAACTGAGAATCATACTGCAGGCACAGCGGATAGACGTGGCGCTAATAAGCGAGACGCTCCTGGGACCCGCAGTAAAAATAAAATTCCCGGGATACCTCGTCTACCGGAGGGACGACGAATCCCCAACATCACTCGGCACGGCCTACCGAGGTCTGGCTGTCTTGGTCAAGCGCCGCCTGGTCCATCAACCTCTCCCCGATCAGACGGGGAGCACCACGAGTTTGCTGGGAGTGGAGCTGCACATGGGCGGAGTGCCACTGCGCCTGTACGCGGCATACAAACCCCCCCGAGTGCCATTCGTGGCCACAGACCTGCACGGACCGCTACAGGCGCCGTGCCCCACAATCATAGCCGGAGACCTAAATGCGAAGCACCCAGCGTGGAACTCCGCCGTCATGAATGACGCAGGCGCGCTCCTTAAGGTGGACGCCGACGCCCGCGGCTATGTGGTGACGGGACCGGAAGTCCCCACGCGCTACCCCGAACAGAACAACCAAAACCCCGACGTGCTGGACATAATAGTCCACAACGACAGAGTAGACAGCCAGATCTCACAAGAGGTATTAACTGACAACCCGGGCTCCGACCACCAGCCGGTGCTCGTAGTGGTTAACAACCATCCCGCCCGTGTCGTCCCTCCCGCGCCACGTCCCCGCATAGACTGGACTCGTTTCGAGAGAGCACTGGAGACGACGACGCCGTCACGCCCAGTCACCTCCGCGGCCGATGTGCACATCCTCGCGGAGGAGCTGACTACAGCTATCCAAGGCGCCCTCGGCGCAGCCAACACCCAGGGCACGACCCGGGAGTGCGTGAGACGCCTCCCGGAGAGCATAATGGCCCTAATTACCGCCAAGAGGCGCCTCAGGGAGGAATGGATCCGTACAAGATGCCCTAGGATCAAGGCCGAACTGAACCGGCTCACGGACCGTGTGAAAGCAGAGGTGCGCACGCACGAGACCGAGAGCTGGGAAAACCACATTGACGCCATCACGGACGACTGGACGTCCATTCACCGCCTGTGCCGCCGCTTCACAAACACCCCAGCTCCCGTGCGGCCCCTGGAGCACGAGGACGGGACGCCACGCTACCGAGCGCAGGACCGCGCGGACATCTTCGCGCGCCACCTCGAGACGCAGTTCTCGCCGAACCCTACCCAGCTGAGTCAACACGTCATTAAGACGGTGGAACACCTCCGGGAGTACTTCGCCACGCCGATAGCCCCCGATGAAGACCCAATTCACTTCTCCCCTGTTGCGGTGCGAGACGTGATACGTCGCACACAACTGAAGAAGGCGCCCGGCGCGGACGGCATCACCAACACCGCCCTGCGCCACCTACCCCCCCGAACCGTCGCCGCGCTCGCCCGCCTTTACACGGGCATAGTGCGCACGGGCGTCTTCCCAGAGATCTGGAAAGAGGGGCGCATCATCATGCTGCCGAAGCAGGGGAAGAACGTACTGAAGCCGGGGAGCTATCGGCCGATCACCCTGCTGCCTACCACCTCGAAGGTGTTCGAGCAGTTGCTTCTGCGCCACTTGACGCCCCACATCACACCCAGGCCGGAGCAGTTTGGCTTCCGGCCTGAGCATAGCACGACCCTCCAACTGTCGAGGGTACTATACCACGTCGCTGCGGCACGCAACAAACGCGAGCACTCCGTAGCCGTATTCCTCGACATGGAGAAGGCCTTCGACCGAGTGTGGCACGCGGGTCTCGTCTATAAGCTCTCCACATCTGAGACGCCCAGACGCGTGGTCAAGTTGATTGCGACATTTCTGCAGAACCGGACATTCAGGGTCGCCGTAGAAGACGCGACCTCAGCCCCGCACCGCATCACGGCGGGAGTACCTCAGGGCAGCTGCCTGTCCCCGGTGCTCTACAGCAGATACACGGATGACATCCCCGTGGGCGAGGGCGTCCAGCTGGCCCTGTACGCGGACGACGCCGCGTTCATCAGCACCAGCATCGCCCTCGCCCACGCCGCCAGGAAGACCCAGCGCGCCCTGGACTTGCTGCCGGACTGGCTGGCGCGTTGGCGCCTAGCAGCCAACGCCGGCAAGTCACAGGCGATAGCCATTTCTCCCCAGAAGAAGCTCCCGCCGCCGCTGAAGCTGCAGGGCGCCGAGATCCCGTGGACGCCGCAGGCCAAGTACCTCGGCGTCACCATCGACCGCAGCCTCAGCATGGCGGCGCACGCGCGCACCGCGGTCGCGCAGGCGCGCGCAGTCCGCGCGCAGCTGCGACCCGTGCTCACCTCGTGCCTCCCGCTGCGCACCAAGGTAACGCTCTTCAAGCTGTACGTGCGCACGCGGCTCACCTACGCCGCGCCGGCGTGGTACGGCCTGCTCTCGCCGACCAACCGCGCCCGCCTCGAGGCGCAGCAGTCGCTCGCGCTGCGGGGCCTCGTGGGCGCCCCCCGGTACGTGCGCAACGCGACCATCGCCCGGGACCTCAAGGTGGAGAGCCTGGACGAGTTCATCCGACGCCTAGCCACGCGCATGTTCGAGCGTGCCGACGCCTCCGCGTGGTCCCACATCAAGGGACTGGCGCCCTGGCACGCTCGCCCCCCGGACCGACACCGGCTGCCGCGCGACCTGCTGGCGGTGGAACCCGCCGCGGACCCCCCCCGCACCCCCTGTGCGCGGGCGCCGTCGGTGAGCGCCGAACGGTCGCTCCCGTAAAAGCCCGCGCATAGCAATCCGCAACATTCCACCGCTATCAGTAGCGGCGACGCCTACTACGGCGGCCCATGCACGACGGCATCGGTCCGCGTAGCGCCCCGCCCGTCGGCTACGACGGCTACGCCCACCGCGTAGCAGAGCGCGTCGGCTACGTACGGCCCGCTCGCTGTAGCCCCGCCTCCACGACCCGGCGTGAACAGCCAGCCTTAAGGGGCGGCTATCACGCACATCACCACGCCATCAACAGAAGAGGACCCTGGCAGGCGGAACTTTGGTTTCGCCTGCCAACAACCCATCACCGTGACTAGTTGCAGACTCGCAGCGGCCGCCTCCCGCCAGGCTCGCCCCCGTATTCCACGCGATACGGGTGCGACGCGGAGAGGGACCGGCCGGCGGGAGCCTGCAGCAGCCATGGTCCCGCGCCGGCGCCGCCCAGCGCCCTCTCGTCGCTGGACGCCCTCAGCTGGGCCTTCACTGGGCTACCAGTGATCTCACCCGGCTGGGGCGTCCGCCGGTCGGTGCGGAAGGCGGGCCGGTGCCAGGACCCGGAACACTACAGGCTATATGCCAACCACCAGGACCTGCACCCTATTTAGGGGCAGAGTGGAACATCGCAGGATGGGGTAGAAGCCCCAATATCTGCTTCCACACATCCCGCAAGGGATGTCGTGAGGAAAGAGTGTGTGTGAATAAATACAGTTCCTCTTCGCTCTGTCTTTTCTTCCTTGGCTACGGTAACCCTCCGGTCCAAGTAGTCAGAGCACCCTAGCGACGGTACAAAGGTTCAGCAGTGAACCTGGCCGGTCTAGGGGCATCAGCCAGCTGGCACAGATATTAGGGCAGTACCTACCTCACGGGTCAGTGACCCCACTAACAGCTGACCCCCAATCAGCTGGGCTGAAACTCGGTCAGTAGTCAGCTGAGCCATAGTCCGGTTAGGCGGAGGCCATAGACCGACAGGATCATCATTCGGCGTGCGGATTATAAAAAGTATTAAATAAAACAAATGAGTAAATAAAAAATAATAAAACCCGACTGCCACTGAAAAGATCGAAATAAGTTTGACAGCCTCTGTGGCGTGGCGGTAGTGCATGCGACTTCCACGCAGGAGACGCGGGTTTGGATCTCCGCTCAGTGCAAATATTTGTAAGCATGAATATGGCTATTTGCATTGGTCTGGGTGTTTCAATGTAAAATATGTATGTATTAACAAAAAAAAGTATATAAGTATGTTTATCCACATTCTGGATTCCATAACACAAGCTATAAAAGCTTACCATGGGTCTAGATAGCGTTGTGTAGAATGTTGTGGAATGTATTTTTCTAATTTTTTTTTAAGTTTGATAGCAGGCGGTGTTACCCATTTGCCAATGTAAACCGAAAGAAATTTAATGGGTACCGTCTGCTAGCAAACTTATTTCGATCTTTTCAGTGTCAGTCGGGTTTTATTATTTTTTAATAATTTATTTTTTAATCATTTGTTTTTACTCCTTCGGGAACCAACATGGCCAAAACAAGAGTTGGATAATGATCTACTTACCCTCATGAACTGCATCTTCCGCAACCTGACCATGAAGTTATAGTTGTCGGCGTGCAATCTTTTATTCTTCTGACACCATATCTCGAAACTCTTGTACCAACAGCTGCAATCCAGCATGGGAGGAGATGAGTCCACTCTTGCGGGAACGTGGGCATACTGGAAGGAGAGAATATTTGTAACGAGGAGGCTACCATCAGGCCTGAGGACACCATGGTTCTCTCACCCTAGGGGGCCATCTTTATTACCGAAGACGGCCCTAAAGTCTAAAGTCCAAAATGAAATGAAAAAAATTTCATTACACTTTTTCAATTACTCTTCAAAAGTCATTTAATTTTGAACTTTAACGGCTTCGCTTGAAAGCCCATTATTTAATGCCGTCGTTTACAGTGGCGATGGCTCCACAATGATTTGGCTTAAGGCTTTTTTTTTTTTTTTCGTGCGGAAATCCCCTCGGATACCCCTCTGCCGGAGCCGCAAGGGGAGGTTATGTCGGACTCGAACCGACTAAAACCGCACGCCGACTGTGGGTCGTGGTGCTAGGCCGGAGGTGAGGTTGTCATCGACATATCCCTCGCACCCCGGCTGACCTAGGGCCATCCCTTAAGGTCTAGCCCTCCTCGGTGGCTTAAGGCTCCGGATATTTTGCTCAAGGCCTCAAAAACTCCCTATAAAAAGTAGAATATTTACCTTAAAAACTTTTTTCTTTGTTTTTGGAAGGATGTCAGCAATATCGATTATTTCTGGTGGCGGAGAAACGTACTTTTTATCTCCGCGCTGGGGTAGGTCAGACGCAGATTTAACTTTTTCTAATATAGCTTTGATTAGAGACATTTCTTACAATAAAATTTGTTAAAACACCAAAAATAATAATAGATTTTACGCACAAAAATTTATTGAAGAAAAAGCATTCAAATGATGTATGTCTAAAGAAATAATTTGAAATCCATGTGGCTTTGTTTTATTCCATAGTAGCTGACCCGGTGCCAATTTTATTCCACCCGTGTGGCGTCAGATCCCGTTCCCAATGCGCCCTCTACTATATTAAGCATGTATTATACATATAAACCTTCCTCTTGAATTACTTTATCTATTAAAAAAACCACTTCAAAATTCGTAGCGTAGTAAGCGTAGTTTTAAAGATATAAGCGTACATAGAGACGGACAGAAGCGGATAGCCACTTTGCTTTTTAATAAGTAGTGATGAAAGTGATAGTGAAGTGATGAAGTGATGATTCGGTAGTTTAGTGGTAAAATGGTCTTAGTATCGAGAGATCAAGAGTTCGAATCCCGGCCATTGCACTACCAACGTGAACCAACTGCAATAATTAATACTTTGGAGAACAATAGACTCCCAGACTCGACATAACGGGAATCGACATAAAGGGAACAAACCAATTATGGTTACTTAGCTGGAGGGATTGGGTATTATCCTATAGTTAAAATAAATTATGTAACCTAACTTATGAAATTAAGAACGGTAAAAGAGCGGTAAAAATTAGGTCGGTTCTTATTTTATAGTTTTTATTTATTTTTAATCATCCACCCAACCTATAATAGTAACTGATTTGACTATGAAATTTTATGACGTCACTACACCTTTACACCTTAATACAAGTTACCTTATGGTGCGTCCACACTTGTGACATTTACGCCGTACAGTACTCCGTGACCGTGTCAGACACGCGTGTCAGTTCGTTAGTGTGGAAGGGTTTTTGTCACGTGGACAATGTCACAGGCTACTGACACGCCTCTATCCATACCGAACACTAAAAGGAAATGTCAGACACGGAACAAACGTCAAGACAACGATGTACTGTTCGGGTCTAGTGTGGACGCTGATTTGTGTTCTGTCACGGATCAAAGTTACGTGTCACGAGGTGATCCGTCGTCGGAGTCGGATTTTTTCAAAGGATGTTCGATGTTGTCTGTTTGACAAATGACGTCCACACTGCATTAATGACACGCTTAGCAGCCACGCGGACACGCATTGATATTGAATTGACACGGGGTGCGTAGTGGATCACGTCGTGACTTGTCTCGGTACGTCAATTCAATAATAAAATATTTATACTCTGTATACTTTCAGAGTTTTTGGGGTCGCTGATTGCGAATATATCATCCATTTAGCGATCCGAGATCGCGGACACGAAATTCTCACAAAAATCGATATGGGAATCGGTTTCAGAGTTTCTGGGGTCGCTGATTGCGAATATGTCATCCCTTTGGCGATCCAAGATGGCGGACTCCAAATTTTCACTAAAATCGATATGGGTATCGCTCTCAGGGTTTTCGGGGTCGCTAATTACGAATATATCATCCATTTAGCGATCCAAGATGGCGGACTCGCAATTTTCACTAAAATCAATATGGATATCGTTTTCAGGGTTTTTGGGGTCGCTAGTTACGAATATATTGTTACGAATGTGACGTAACATGTCACAGCATCGGAACGATAAATTCGAACTCATTGTCATTTGGCGGACTCGCAATTTTCACTAAAATCGATATGGATATCGTTTTCAGGGTTTTTGGGGTCGCTAGTTACGAATATATTGCTACGAATGTGACGTAACATGTCACAGCATCGGAACGATAAATTCGAACTCATTGTCAATAGCAGCTGTGACTGAGCGGTTTAGATAACGCCTGCCAAAACGATGGTCGACGGATCGAATTCTGGTGTTACGATACCTATGTCGTTTTTGTGTTTTTCTATTTTATGTAAATCTTTATTTGGTAAAGGTAACAGAAGATTCTATATTTAAATTCTTCTAGTCATTAGCAGAACATTCTGGAAGAAGGAAAATGAGAAACGAAATGAAGATCAAAAATATAGTTAAGCTCTTCTAGTTGATCATAGAAAATTCTAGAGAAATAATAAAATGAATATCGAAAAGACGATCGAAATTAAGGGTAGAAAAGGAGCTGTCAGAGCGGT